>QLTV01001698.1:6241775-6255720 GCA_003457575.1 Thermophis baileyi
AAACAAAAGCCCCTTCTTAAGGGGAGGTAATTAAAAAAATACTGGATTGTGCAGAAATGAATAGATTGACAATGAAAATTAAAGATAAAGAAGATTCTGAATATTATAATGTATGGGGGAAATTTTATGATTGGTTAGAAAATGAATATGTATAGAAGATAAGTAATAGTGACTAAATTGGAGGAAAATAGAAGACTGAAGATGGTAGATCCAGGTGACAAAGTTAGGTAGTTGAGAAGGCAGCATTAAGATAGTAGTTAATATACCTAGGAAAATATAAGATATATGTATAAATAAAGATACTGAAAATATATAAGTTTAAGAGTTATTTATTATTATTTATTAAATTTGTATGCCGATAATTTGCACCGATAATTAAATTTGCACCGATAATTAAATAGAATTGGGGATATGAGTTACCTGTCTGTTAACTATAAGATGGATTGTCACTAGATACACTCGGGGAAGGGACAAGAGGGAGAAGAGGAAGTAGAGAAGGAAGGGAAGAAGGGGAGAGGAGGGAAGTAGGAAAGTGGGAGAGAAAGGGAAAGAAGGTAGAGGGGAGAGAAGGAGATAGAGGGAGGGGAGTGATATGACATAAAGGGAAAAACAGACGGGCAACAAAAGTATAAAAAGTGCAAATTAGGATGCTGGTTTATGTTTTATGGAATAGAAATGTATAACTATGTATATTCTGTTATGAACTATGGTATATGTATGGATGTATTGTGGAGAAAAACAATAAAAAAAATTTTAAAAAAAGAATCATCACTCCCAATGGATTGACCGCGGGAATGGCACCTAGTCTCAGGAAGATCCTCAGGAAGAGGCAACTGCTGAGGGGAGTAAGATATAGATTCATGGACCGCAGGGGGAGGCTGTTGCTGACACTGCCAGGCTGCTTCAATCCCACTGGCAATAGCCTGGGAAATGTATTGTTTGACCTTATCAGGGAGGTCTGGTTCCTCCTCCTCACTAGGGTGCAAGCCAGCAGCCATTGGGGTATAGGTGGCCTCAGGGAGACCCCTAGAGCTGACTAAAGGTTGCTGCCATCTGAGGGGAGCAGAGCAGGCAAAAGGATCCTCAAAAGCCTCAGAAATGTTAATCAAGGCAGGCGAGGGAGGAAGCTCAGCGGCGACCTGTAGCAGGCCTACTTGAGGAGCCAAGCTGACAGGAGCTGAAAAAGCCGTTGGAACAGGGCGGGAAAGGATTGAAGCTGATTGGTTGGTGTTTGACAGCTTAGCTGCCTGCAACTTCTCTGCCCGAGAAATCTGTTTTTCTAAGGCTTTGTGCCTTCTTTCTTCTTCTCTCAGCTCTGCCTTGGTGCTGTGAGACCTGCTGGACTTGTCCTCAGACTTTCCCCTCTTTTTGCCCTTATCTGCAACTGCAGAAATTTTGGGCTCAACAGCAGAAGCTCGCTCCCCTGAGGAGAGGCGGTGATCCACCATTTTGAAGCCTCAAGCGTTAGAACGAAGAGCTCAAAACTGACAATAGGTTCTATGAAGGGGAACAGCTCCCTTCAGCAAACACAAATTGGAGCTTTAGCAAGTCCGAGAGGCAGGGGGAGGAGCGGTGGCGGCTGTGCCAGTAAGCTCCGGTCTAGCCAGCTCACCCAAGATAGCGCTGGGGATATTTTAGCTTGGGCGGCAATGCTGGGGCAGACCCAGGGCAGCCAGCTCCAAAGCACCAGGCAAGAGAGAAGTCTCTTTCGGGCAGGCAGGTAGAAAGGCGCTAAAAATGGCTTGCAATGTTGGCGGCGTTTCCGGAGCATCAGAATGGCCAGCGTGACCTTCCCCCCAGCGACTGACAGGCGCAGAGCGTGAAAACTCAAACCTGCACTGTCCAAAGACTGCACTCTCCAAATCCGCGTGAATCAGGATAGCTGTGGAATGAATAATGACCAAGTCCTCTGCTAGAGTCAACTAGCCACTAAACGAAGCATCTCTCTCAGGCTGGACTGAGTCGATAACGGGAGCCTGAGGGAGAGGCAAGGAGGCGTGGCTGTAAAATTGATGACTCAGTCTCTAGGCAGAAGGACAAGGTCAACACCCATTCCTGGCCTATCCTGCAACCTCACTGAAGAATATATTAAAGAGTGTTTTCAGAAAATCATCCTGGTCCATAGAATCATTGCCTATTTGTCATTGGTTCCAGCTACTTGTTTCTCCCAGTTTGGAACCTGTGTATCTCCCTGCACTGATTATACACAATTTCTCACAAAATTCTTCCGAAATGTAATAAGTCTCTTTTGTAGGATATATAAGAAAATTATCCAGGACAGCCTTTTGGTTGGTTGATTGTATATACCTTTTAATTATTAAGACATTAGCCAGTTTCATTTGTGTATCCAGTGTAGCAATCTTTTTGATATCATTCTTGTAGCCTGTCATTTTTAAATCCACTTTCAGATCAGTCTCAGTGTTGTCTGGTACAACCTGTTCCTATTCCATACTGTCTTTTAAACACAGTTTATATGTAATTGCAGTCCCTTGTTCACAAACATCCCTCACTAAATCCAATATTAAAGTATTTTGCTCCATTCACTATTAGTAAGTCACATTTAAATGTTCTCCTTTAAATATAATTTTAGTTCCTTCTGGTTCCCTCTAGTGTCCAACTTTCCCATCCTATGGGTTTTTTTCCCCCTAAAGAATTCGAAACAACAGCATTTTCCCTTGAGAAGGATTCTTATAACTAACTCTTACTTCAAATCTATCTGGACCCTTAACCCATTTATAAGTTTCCAAAATCAAAGTTCTAATCACTGTTTTGCTGGGGGTTTTAACATATCTATATCTATCTATATTCCTTAAACTTGTATTCAAAACTCATTTTGCTAAGGATTGAAGGAAACTCACCAGTGGGAAAAATGATCTATAATTAACTGTAAAGGTTACAACAGGTGCAACCAGCCATAGAATTGACAATGAAGTAGTGGATAGCTTCTAACTTTTAGGACCAACCATCAACAGTAAAGGAACAAGTGGTCAGGAAATATGCTGCAGATTAGTACATGGTAGATGTACATGGTAGCTATCCGGTTTTCCAAGCCAAGGCCTTGGAAAAGATATTCAGATGCCCTGATGTTATACCATACCTACAAAGATCAAAATAGTGCAAGACATAGTATTCCCTGTAACACTCTATAGAAATTAAAATTGGACTTCTAAAGAAGCAGGATTTTTGAACTTCGGTGTTGGAGAAGAACTTTGAACTTTGGTGTTGGAGAAGTCTCCTGAAAATAATGTGGATAGCCAAGAAAAGAACAAAATTGATCATCAAACATATCAATACAGAGTTCTCGCTCAAGACACAAATGACCAGGCTCAAATTACGCTACTTTGGACATATTACTAAAGACCTAGCTCTCTAGAGAAGATTTTAATCCTTGGAAAGATGGAGAAAAAGAGAAGAAGATGATGACCAGCAACAAAGGTGGATGTACTCTGTTGCAACTGTCATGGGTACAATGATGACAGACTTGAAATATCATTTAATGGACAGATCAACCTGCGGAAAATATATCTATCTGGTCGACATAATCAATTTAACAAAATCTTTATCTTATTTTAAGTAAAGTATATGTGCTTGGTTGAAGTACAGGTAGGCCTCAACCCATGACCACAATTGAGCCCAAAATTTATGTTGCTAAGTGAGAAATTTGTTAAGTGAACTTTGTCCCATTTTATGACTTTTTTTGCCACAGTTGTTAAGTGAAACCCTGCAGTTGTTAAATTAGTAACACGGTTGTTAAATGAATTTGGCTTCCCCATTGACTTTGCATGTCAGAAGGTTTCAAAAAGTGATCACATGACCCAGGGACACTGCAACCATCATAAATATGAGTCAGTTGTCAAGCCATCCGAATATAAATCACATGACCACTGGGATGCTGCAACAGTCATAAGTGTGAAAAATGGTCATAAGTCCCTTTTTTCAGTGCCATTGTAACTTCAAACAGTCACTAAGTGAACTGTTGTATGTTGGAGGATTACCTGTATTGTCAAGTGCAAGAAGTCTGGAATCAGGATAGATTTCAAAAGTACTACAAGTTTCTTTCATGCTACTTATATCCAAGAATCTGAACTATTAGCAGTCAAGGCAAATTGGTATGATAAGAATGAACGGACTTCAAGGGGGCTGGACTTAGGTCTCTTATGGGAATGACTCCAAACTGATGATGCATTTGACCCTGCCCTCAGGTTCAGCCTGGTCGTCTCCTACAAGTATAATGGGTAATCAAAATATACAGTTTTTAAAATACATTTACCCCTAATACTCTCTTTATCCATTCAGTTTTCACATTTATATTCTATATTTAAACTCTATTCAAACTTGACATTTTTAAAAATTAAATTTTCTCAAATACAGGCTTTTTTTAAAAAAAAAAAACCATATACGCTTTTTGAGGTCATCTTTGTTATAACAAAGTCTGCCCTGTGCATTACAGCACTTTGAGGTAAAGGAATACTTTTTTCCCCATCCCTAATTGATTAAAATGGCTTTTCCTTTTATAAAATGTTCCAATGAACTTACAAAATATCACTGGAGCCACAGCTTCCCCTTTAAAATACTAATGAATTTAGAATTCCGTATTTCTGCAAAGACAGGAATGAACAAGTTGTTCTCCCTCAGTACTGGGACTGTTTCCAGATATTGTCTGAGACATCAATCCCAGACTGAACTACAGCACAACATAAATCCATAAAATTGCTTCCTGTAAACAGCAAACACATTCTACACCCACATATGTATACATGCACATACACACACTTAGTGCCCACATCAGGATTCATTTAGAGTTTGAAGGCTCATATTAATAGACTAACTTAGACTGGTTTTAAATTTATCGTGTTGCCTAACATCAGAAGAAATTAGTCTAAACATTTCTAGTTGTTCTACTCAGCAGATAGTGTTATATAGCTGTATTGCTTCTGAAATTTATATTGGCAAGTTGAGCATTATATATGTTATTCTCCTACAAAGAATATTTATTGTGTCATTAACCTGCGGTGGTACACAAAATGCATTATTCTTCTCTGATCAGCTTATAGTACATAATGTACCGCATGTGTAATGAATGCAAGCACAAAATAATTAAAGTACAAAGAAAAGGAATGGCTCTAAAGCTCCTACATTTAAAAGTAGATGCTTTTCCGATGTCTTGCAGAAATGATACATGACAAAGGTTACAACTGGTGGGCAGAGGCCTGGATGGGCATTAGGTTCCTATAGCTGACTATGTTAAACTGATATAATTTTCTGACCTTGTTGGTTTGTGACAGGTGTAATGGAATGTACGAATGACCTTGGGGAAAGAGATGCTGCCTAGGAAACGATCAGAAAAGAGAGGCAGGGGCCACAGTCACTTAATGATCAGAGAAACAAACTTAGGAAGGACAAGGGGTGGGTTCTAACTTACCTCACTGCGGGTTCACTTCCTCCCGCGCCACGTGGCCGTGCTGCGTGGGCGCGTGCGCGCATGCGCAGTACCAAAAAATAATTTTTTAAAAAAAAAAAAGCCGAAAACAAGATGGCGACACATGCGCAGTGCCGGAAACTCGTCTTCTGCGCATGCGCAGAAGAAATTTTTTTAAAAAAAAATACAAAAATGGCAGCGCATGCGCAGTGCCGGCAGCTTGGCTTCTGCTCATGCGCAGAAGAAAAAAATAAATTAAAAAAAATTAAAAAAAATCCAAAAAAAATTCAAAAAAAAAAAAGATGCCGGCGTCCACGGACCGGCACCGACCGAACCGGCTCTGTGATGTCACCGTGACATCACCAGCGGGTTGCTACCGGTTCGGGCGAACCGGTCCGAACCGGGAGAAACCCACCTCTGCGAAGGACCCACCCTAATGCATCAAGTGATTAAAAATAGGGGGTGAGAAGTTTGTACCTTCAGACTTGCAAGATGGATGTCACCCATCCCAGATAAATCTGATGGGACACATGACTAGATGAACGAATTCTACTTTATTGTAAAGTAGAATCTTACATGTCTGAAGGCACAAATTGGCTTGGGGCCCCAATAGGAGCATTTCACACTGGAGATAGTTGGTGGACTAAGAAGATCCTACCTCCAACCTGTTTGTGCATTGGTTCCCAGTTTACCCAGGGTTTTTTTTTTTTTGTTAACTTTTAATGTTCAATGTTTTAACTTTTTAATATTTTATATTTCTGTTTTTTTATGTAAACCACTCAGAGTCACTCGACAGTGAAATGGATTGCATATAAATTTAATAAATAAATATCCTAGAAGGTATTGCAAAGCTCAAGAACAGGAAGAGTGGAAAAGAGTGTCATATCTAGAACAGCTACTGTACATAATAGCAATAGCAATAGTACTTAGACTTATATACCACATCACAGTGCTTTTTACAGCCCTCTCTAAGAGGTTTACAGCGTCAGCATATTGCCCCCAGCAATCTGGGTGCTCATTTTTACCGACCTCGGAAGATAATAAGGAATTGTAAGTCAAAACTTTAGAATTAGGACAGAGCTAAATAGAAATAATTAAGATTCCTTGCAGACCAATAAAGAAGGTTTATGCCCAGGCTGACTGGGGAATTCTTGAATTGAAATACATACAACTTAAAGTTGCTGAAAATGAGAAATACTGCATTAATTATTGCACACATCATATGCACATCATATGCAGAAGACATCTACTATAATCCTTTCCCACTTTTGTGTATTTGTTTACAATATTTTACGACTGTGGCAAATCAATACGTACTTTTTTCTCACTAATACCATTATAGATACTTTATTTTCAGGCATGTTACCAAGGTACCAGCTGATCTGAAATACCCTGAAAACAATTGTTCTAACTAGTAGACAATATATATTTTCTAAAAAGAAATGAAAGAAGGTTTTTTTTTTCTTCAATTACACTATTGTTTTAATTAGTATGTTTAATTACTATGTTGGGAGTAAGAAATCCATCACTGTGACATCTCAGCCAATTAATTCTATTCTATTTGGTAGCAATTAGTGCTGAACAGCTTAGGTCCCACAAGAAAGAAAATACTTACATTGAGAAGAATTTCTATGGATTTTCTTAAGATTGTAAACATTCTGAATTATTTAAGATGCAAACAAAACCCTTTGGAAAATTGGAGAAGTGGGCAAAGGAAGTAGCATAAATTCCACTGCAAAAGTCGAGGCAGAAAAATTAATAATTCTGAAATTCTAATATTGCAAATCTTTCCTTCTGACAAGTGCATACTTCCCTACCATACTGTAAATGAGCATAACATTGCTTTGTAATTTTTTTTTTAGATTTAACATTTTCAATCTATAATAAAAAGGAGTCACATAAGAATGAATTGTTGATGTTCAGAACCCTCATATTTACTAGCATTATCAGGTTTCAACCAAATCTAGATTATCATCATCATTAGAAGCAAGAATTGGCATGTCTAATTAATTCATATGTTAGGAACCTGAACCAAAATCTAGGCATTGCACTTCAATTAACCAAAAAAATGAACATGTTTAGGCTATTGCTGTAGATTGGGACAATGTAGTTTTCCAGGCAATTGTCCATTCATATGACAATTATGATACCTAAATATTTTCTCTCTGCATCAAGTATAGTCTTGAGAGAAATTTATTCTGCCATAATGAAAGGTGTCCTTCAAAACTGCCTCCAGGGTGATGTGTTCCTCCACTACTCCTAAGTGAGAAATTTGCTTAAGGCTGGCTTCTGCCTGTAGGGCAATCCACTGCTATTCTTCCTTGGGTAAACAAGAACAAACAATGCCTGAAATAACTCATAATGCATCTATAAAATGAAATATACTACTGTACTTTTTTACTAATGTGAAAAAAGTGCTAGTTTAATTTGACTATAGCACGGGTGTCAAACTCGCCGCGTCACGTTGCCGTCACATGACGTTTCGCGATGTTTTCCCCATTCACAGACCTGGGGTGAGCGTGGCCTGTGTGTGACGCATCCAGCCCACGGCCACCAGTTTGACACCCTTGGACTATAGCAACAGCTTCACACTCAACCGCTTCATTTACAGCTCTTGATTATACTAAGTCCCTCCTTTTAAAAGGCTCACACTCAATTCTGCAGTTTCAAGCTTTAGGCCAGCGGTTCTCAACCTGTGGGTCGCGACCCCTTTGGGGGTCGAACGACCATTTCACAGGGGTCGCTGCGCGCGTTAGCCCGCCATGTTGGTGCCACCGTCACTGCAGGGGTAAAAAGGTCCCGGTTCGGCCGTGCCTGCGGGTCGCCGTCAGCTGGTAGCCCGGACGCCGCCATTTGGGTTCTTCTACCCTCTGCGCATGCGCAGAATGCTTTGCGCATGCGCAGAGGGTAAAAGAACCCAAATGGTGGCATCCGGGTGGGTGGGCGGCGCCTCGCGCTACCTTGGTGACCGGCTCTACGGTGACCGACAGGTACGAGCGAACCAGGAGCATTTCATCCCTGCTCATTCCCCAGGTGTGCCTTGTGAAGATGGGTGGGGCTCGTGCCATTAGAAAGGTTGAGAACCACTGCTTTAGGCCATCAGGAGAAATGGGGTGGGGGCCTTCCCCTGACACAGCAGACGTTGGGAAAACCATGTCTTACCATTGCTATGGCCGTCAGAATGGGATTCCTTATTGTTGTCCCGGGAGGATCTCTCAATTATATCTTTTGCTGATGTGCTGCAGCGCTCTGGCTAGGCAAGTGGAGTAACACTAATAAGATCGAGCATGGTATATTGTGTTTGGATATGATTAGAACTGAGTAAGTTCACATGATATTGATGAGATGACAAGTTCCCCTTTCCTTACTGGGAACTTTCTGGCAGACAATTCTGTAGTAACATTTAGGACAGGAGTCAGTACATAATTTATTGTTTGTTTCCTTGCTTGTTTGTTTACAGGGATGTATATGCCATTCCAATCCTCAGAGACTCTGAGCAGTTTTCTTGGTGATGCGATGGCTAGGTAGAAGGACCAGAAATTGCCAGAAAAGATGTTCAAGAATCAGTGAGCTGAAGCCAGCCAGCTATGCCCTGATTTGCCTTTACCTATAAATCTAAAATCCTGACAATCCTAGGTTTTTGCCCATCAGGTAAACTGGGAAATTTACGAGACTGGATGCCCAACACTGATTGAGATTCTGAACCCTATGCTGTTCTTACAATGCTATATAATCAATAAACTTGGGATGCTTTTCCAAAAATCAAATCATAGTGTCATACCTCCTTATACTAAATTTGCCCCCCAGTGCCTCTGGCATTAGAGTTGGCATTGTTATCAACTTCCATTTATAATTTCCAGTCAGCATTGTTACATAGCACTCAATAGCTTGGTTGGAGCATCAAGTCTATATTGTATATACCAGTGATGGCGAACCATTTTTGGTTCGTGTGCCAAAAGGGTGTGTGCACGCGCGCTAGCGCGTGCGCACGTGCCCACACCCATTCCCCCCGTGCACATGCGCACAACCCCCGCACTGCCCCCTGCGCATGTGCACAACCCCCGCTGCCCCCGCGCATGAGCACAGGCCTCACTGAAGCCTGGGACGGCGAAAAACAGCCCAACGGGCAAACCGGAAGTTGGGAAAAACGGACTTCCGGTTTGCCTGTTGGGCCGTTTTTTGTACTCCGGAGGCTTCCGGTTTACCCGTTGGGCCGGTTTTTTGCACTCCAGAGGCTTCAGGAGGCTTCCCTGAAGCCTCCTGAAGCCTCTGGAGGGCGAAAACGGCCTTCCCCAAAGCCGAAAATCAGCTGGCCAGCACGCGCATGCGCACTGGAGCTGACATAGGGCAACGCCTCGCGTGCCCTCCGATATGGCTCCGCGTGCCACCTGTGGCACACGTGCCATAGGTTCGCCATCACTGGTATATACCTTATTTAATATTTCACATTGTTAACATTTTAAAAATAATTCAGTGTTTTGTCATATCCACCTATGTCATTTTTATGCCATTTTATGTTTCCCCTTAGAGTTGGACTTGCCATTATCAACTTTGTTAAATTACCAATGATAACTAGAAGTACTGCTTCAAAGGAATAAAAATTATATATTCGAGGCAACATCATTCAGCTTATTTCCCTAGCAACAGTTTTCAGTAATAACAAAACTATCATAGAATGATAAATGCTACCACTTAACCTTAACTATCATACTTCCTATGAGGCAAAATATTTTAAGATACAATAATTTCCTCAACCCAATTAATATCTCCATAGAAGTTGCAAAGTTCAACAATGTTAAGTCAGGTTAATAAAGCTATATTGAAGTCCTGGGTTTATTTATTCAAAACTTTCCCAGGTACCTATCATTCTTACAGCATATTCTAACCCTCTGTGATTTCATTAGTGATGTATCTTTTGAAGTTTTAATCAATATATCTCTGAATATAAGCGTGAATTCCACTCAGATTTTATAAGAGAACTCACGATAACACCACCAGGGGCCATTTTGTTCTTATAGTTTAATTTTCCCATTTCCCTCTGAAACTAGAAACAAGACTCTAATTTCAGAAAGATGTAATTCTAATTTCAGAAAGAAAGATGTAATTCTTTAACATCACTATCCTATGCATTTGCCTCTACATCAGAAGACATGAAATGGGTATTGATGAGCGATGTGGCATATTCTTTAACATATTAGATTAAGAAGATTAAGAAGAAAGGAGACTGTGAGTTCTAGTCCTGCTTTAGACATGAAAGCCAGCTGTGTGATTTCAGACCAATCAATCTCTCTTAGCACAGCACAGCCCAGCCCACCTTACAGAATTGCTATACACTGTATTCTAGAGCAGTGCAGTGGCTTAGAGCTGGAGCTCTCACCTCACAATCAGGAGACTGTGACTCAAAAGTGCTTTTTCAAAAGGCAACTGGACAGTATTTTTCCTTGAAGACATTTTGCTTCTCATTCAAGAAGCTTCTTCAGAACTGAAGAAGTTTCTTGGATGTGAAGCGAAACGTCTTCAAGGAAAAACAAAGTCCAGTTGCATTTAAAAAAAGCACCTTTCGGACATTCATGACCGGGATGACTGAAAATCTCCATAGACAGGAGGCTGAGAGTTCAATTCTAGGTAGCGGCAGATATTTCTCTCTTTGGACACAATGAATAATTGTCTGCTGTGAACTCCACATAGGCATCAGTAACTTACTTTCAAAAAAGGTTATTAAAAACATAGAGATTTAGTGAAATATTTGATACATTTTGAGAGCATAGGTGGGTGTTAGGTACTTCTGAACTTAGTTCTTTGTTACAATTAGTTGTTCCCTGATTCTTTACTGTAATTGGCCTAGAAATTGTCCTATACAGTGTTGGTTGCAAACTTGGTAATCTTTTATGATGCCAGTTTTCTTTTTTCTGTCTCTTTATATTAGGTGAATGTAAATCTTTGTACATTATGCTGTTTCTATACTTTGATGTTTGCCAGGGGTGGGTTCTAACTTACCTCGCTGCCGGTTCACTTCCTCCCACGTCGCGTGCGCACGCTTCATGCGCGTGCATGTGCATGATGAAAAATCAAAAAAAATTTCAAAAAAAAAAAAAGCCGCAAACAAGATGGCGATGTATGCGCAGTGCCGTAAACTCGGCTTCTGCGCATGCGCAGGAGAAAAAAAATTCAAAAAAAAAATTCAAAAAAAATATGGCGCCGCCCACAGACTAGCACTGAACGAACCGGATCCGTGACGTCATCGTGACGTCACCAGCATGTCGCTACCAGTTCGGGCGAACCGGTCCAAACCGGGAGGAACCCACCTCTGATGTTTGCATAATACATTTAAAAATTATTGACATTATATTATTTAAATTGCTTAGAATATTGAGAAATGAAAAATAAAAAATATTCTATTAGTGTTAACTGCAATTTAGGATGGCACTATTACAAGTGTAGAATTGTTTCAATTTTTCATCCAAAATTGAGTATAACATTAAAAAGAACCACTACAACTGAAATCAAAATAATTATTACAGGTTTCAGACTTAAGATGAAAGTCTCCCTTGTATTGTTATCTTGTATTGTTAACTAGTAAGCATGGGTCTGTGTGCATAAAACCTGTTATTAAAAATAAAATAAAAAACAGTTCAAATTTAACAATAATTAATTACCCAAAAAAGGAAAATAAAAATAACAATTAAAAAAAGAACCATTGCCAGTTTTTTTTCTTGCTGGAGTGTGCAATCTTTTGGTTGACACACAATTCTTTGCAGCATTTTTGTGAGTTTGTAGGCAACATTCATGCCTAATATTTGGAATAATCTGGTGGCATTTTCTGATACATTTCTTATGTATTGAAATGTTATTGAAGCAGTGTTTGGGTTGTACTTGGTGGGGGGGTGGTATTTGAGTTATTCATTGGCTTTTTCTTTTGTTTCCTGATGCCTTTTTTAATGAAACTCAACTGGGTTGGGGGGTGGAGGGGGGATCACTTCTTCTTGAAAATGCTACAGAGGTGTTTGAATTCAGCAGGGAAATTTGCCTACAGCTGAAATGAGTCAGTCCTTGCAAATATTCCACACTGTCTAGTAGTTGAGCTGGACGCAGCCCTCTAAATTCAGACTGTCTCCATGAAAAACAACGTGACATCAGGCTAATCGTTATCACCAAAGCACAAAACTTTATCTGCAGCACTCATGATCACCCTTCGGTGCAGATCTTCACCCTGAACCCAGAAAACTTCAAAGAAAGCTGGTTGGCCTGGGAGCAGGATTTAATTTCCTGTGCCCCTAATTTTTGAAAACTACAGCAAGCGTACACAACATACAGCCTGCGGGTTACATTCAGCATACCAAGCATCCCTGTGCAGCCCACTGACATTTTTTAAAAAGCAATATATTTACAGCTGCTGGTGCTGGTGCTGCCTTAAAAGACATGCTGCTGAGCACCTTCAAGTCTCCCTGCTGTGTTACCTAAAACAGGTAATCCAGGTATTTCCTTGCTACCCTTTATGGTTTTTTAATTCATCAATGCGTGGCCTTTTCTCCTGGACAAATTGTGTGGGCCTGGACTACAATAAATCCTGCATTTAACAGAACAACTGGGGGAGACGTGTCCATTACACCCAAACATGTATTCAGTCCAAACTTGTGTTCATTCTACAGATTTCAAAGTATTTCTATTTTTAATGCTCGCCAAGGATATTTTAATTATTTTTGTAAACCACCAAGAATTCTTGGGATTGGATTGTGGTAGAAATATAATAAATAAATGAATAATAAAGTAAGAACAAATTGCAATTATTTAAATCAATAGTCTTATACTGTCTTATGCATTACATTTTTGTGTTAAAGTCTGGAAAGAGATTACATAAATTACATAATTGTGTTAAAGTCTGGAAAGATATTTTTGGCATTTCATATTAATCTTCTAAATGGGGGGGCAGAATCATTTAAGTCAAAATTTTATTTTATACACATAACAAACTAACATTTCCATAAAAAGTACACAAAATTCAGATGTACTGTTCATTTACACCTATATTTCATGAGTCATTTATAAGATCCCAATGCAGGACATTTTTTTTTAATTCTGGCTGCTGTTCAAATTGGCCATTCTTGTAATATAAATATTGCATCAGTATTTGATATTTTATAATAATTATATTAAAATAAATTAATATAATTAACAACTCTACACACGGAGCCAAATTAAACACTTTAAATTATTTGAATCATGGTACTTTATGCTCAGGAAAATTATGTGAGTACAACAAAATTAACTTGTATTTGCATGGCTAGACAATTTAATAACTAGAACGAAG
The DNA here is from genome assembly GCA_003457575.1 of Thermophis baileyi. Classification (NCBI taxonomy): domain Eukaryota; kingdom Metazoa; phylum Chordata; class Lepidosauria; order Squamata; family Dipsadidae; genus Thermophis; species Thermophis baileyi. The sequence continues at coordinate 6,255,503 of QLTV01001698.1, forward strand.
GGTAAATTACTGACTGTGGCTGGAATGTGTATTTTTCTAGCAACAGATGTGCCTGTCATTTAACAAAAGCACCTGCTGTCCACCTCAAACTAGCAAGCTTTATGTTGACAGTGTTTCAGCTAGGATGCAGTTGTGAAGCACACAATAAGGTCTCTCTCTCTCTCTCTCTCTCTCTCTCTCTCTCTCTCTATCTCTCTCTCTCCCTCTCTCTCTCTCTC
>QLTV01001698.1:6258602-6269384 GCA_003457575.1 Thermophis baileyi
CCCCGACCCCTTGGATGATGGGACAGGGACTGGAGGTTGTCAATGTGAATGACGGTCGACAACGCCGCCACCTGCCTCTTAAGGGTATTGGGAGCTAGCCCCTGAACAAACCCTTCCTGCAGGAACTCGAGGACCTGGCGGATCGATGGTGCTAAAGGGTCAAAACCAAGCCTCGAGCAGAACTGACAGTAGGCCCTCCATGACGCGTCGTAAACGCGGTTGGTGGAAGCTCTCCTGGATGCCTGAATACTGCTGATGAGCCCCCTGGAAAATTGCTCCTTCCTCAGGATTTCCCCCTCAAGTGCCATACGGTCAGTTGTAGCCACTGGGGTTCTGGATGGACTAAAACCCCTTGGGAAAGGGAAATCCTGTTGTCGGGAATCCTCCAGGGAGGGGATACTGAGAGGTCCACCAGATCCGCGAACCAAGGACGTCGGGGCCAATGGGGAGCCAGAAGGAGTACCTCCGCCCTCTCCACCAGGATCTTCTGAATCACCCTCGGGATGAGAGGGAGAGGTGGAAACGCGTACAGCAGCCCTTGAGGCCAAGGACTGCGAAGAGCATTGACCCCCTCCGCCCCCAGTTCGGGAAACCTGGTGAAGAACCTCGGCAGGCGGGAGTTGAGCCTGGTCGCGAACATGTCTACCAAGGGCTGGCCGAATTTCTGGACTATCGCTTGAAAGAGGTCCGGATGCAGGCTCCACTCTGAGTGGTCTATGGTGGACCGGCTGAGCCAGTCCGCCTGCACATTCGACGTTCCGGAGATATGTTCCGCTCGAATGGACCGTAGATTCCTCTCCGCCCACAGGGCTAATCTCTCTGCCTCCTCCATGAGTAGGAGAGACCTGGTACCCCCTTGACGATTGATATGGGCCCGTGTGGCCACATTGTCCGTCAACACAAGTATGTGGGAGTCTCGCAACAAGTAATGGAAATGCTGCAGTGCTAGGGACACCGCCAGAAGCTCCAGGAGGTTGATACTGGACTCGGTCAAGTCCGCAGGAGACCAACGACCCTGAGTCACATGCAACAACACGTGGGCACCCCACCTGTACAGGCTCGCATCCGTCGTGATGGTAATCCTTGTGGGTTCCTTGAACAAGGACCCTTTCAGAAGAGCCCCTGAGGTCCACCAGGCCAATGAGTGAAGCACCTTCGGTGGAACGGCTATCGTGGACTTCGAATGGCTGGTGCGTGTTCGTTGGTGTGGTAACAGACACCATTGCAGTGCGCGGGCGTGTAGTCTCGCCCAGGGAACCACCCCGATGCAAGAAATCAGTTTCCCCAGCAACTGGGAAAGTAGAGCCAAGGAAACCCTCCGACGACGACGGACCTGAGTCACCAACGAGGATATGCTGGCACGACGGTCGGGCGATAGGAACACCATGTACGTTGTGGTGTCGATGATAGCCCCCAGATGTAGTAGCCTGGTCATAGGAGTGAAATGGCTTTTGGTACAGTTGACCGAAAAGCCGTGAGTCCGCAGAACCTGCAGCGTGTAACTCAGATCTTCGTGCGCTCGAAGGGGAGAGGTCAATTGGATGAGAATATCGTCCAGATAACACTGGACCCTCACTGGACGCGCCCTGAGAAACGCCACCATGGCCGCCAGGATCTTTGTAAAGGCTCTCGGTGCCGATGAGAGGCCAAACGGCATGGCGCGATACTGGTAATGACGACCCGCCACACAAAATCGGAGGAACCGTCTTTGTGACGGGCGAACCGGTACGTGGAGATAGGCCTCTTTTAAGTCCACGGAAGTGAGCCAATCGTTCGGGCGGATGCACCCCAGGATGGAACTGAGGGAGTGCATCTTGAAGCGCCTGTAAGCGATGTGGGTGTTGAGCCGCTTCAGATTTAACACTGCCCTCCAACCCCCTGAACCCTTGGGGACCAGAAGTATGGTCGAGTAAAAACCCTGGCCCTCTTGACCTAAGGGGACCCGCTCTATTGCCGAGATATCCAACAGGTGCTGGATCTCGGCCTCCAACAGGGCCCGTTTGGTGGGGTTGGAAGGGGTGGGACACTGGATAAAACGTCTCGGTGGAGCAGAGACAAATTCTAGGGTGAGACCTAGCCTTATGGTTTGCCGGACCCATGGGTCCGTGGTCGTTACCTCCCACTGTTTGGCGAAATGATGTAAACAGCCGCCGATGGGAGGGCCTAACAAGGAGTCACTTAGACTTCCGGAAACCCCGAGAACCGGATCCCCGGAAAGGTCGCCTTGCCTGTGAAAATTGTCTGCCCCTGTCCCTGCCATAAGGACGGTCCTGGTGTCTCTCTGCCCCCTGATGGTAAGGCCTTTGGAAGGGGTTAGTCCCAAAGGGCGTGTCCTGCTGAAAGGGCTGCCGGCGAAAATAAGGAGCCGGGCGGCGATCGGACCATCGGTATAGACTGGGTAAGATTTTCCTCTTATCCCTGGTCTCGATAACGACCAACTCCAATGCGGGACCAAAAAGAGTTCCACCCGTAAAAGGAGCAGTGGCCAGGCGCCATTTGGATTTTAAGTCCACCTGCCAGTGGCGGAGCCACAACAGCCTACGGGAAGAGACATTAGCAGCCACCGCATGGGCCGCAAACCTGGCCGAATTAAGCGTGGCATCCGCCGAAAATTCTACAGCTGCCAACAATTTACTGAGATCTTGGCGTAGCCTAGTGTCCTCCGGGTTCAATTTGTCCTGCATTTGTTTTATCCACAAAATGGAGGTGCAGTTAAAAAATGACGCAGCCGCTGCTGCCCTGATGGACCACACAGCCGCCTGATGGGTTTTACACAAAACGGACTCGGCCCTTCTGTCCTCCGGTCTTAAACCGTCCGAACCTTCTGATGGAAGGATAGAGGAAGAGACCAAGGCCGTGACAGGGGGTTCAACTGATGGGAGTTGCAACAGGTTCTCAATGTCCTCCCCAAAGCCATAATGTCTCCTATCATACGAAGAAGGGGCAGAAATGGAGGCCGGTTGTGACCATTGCCTCTGAATAGCCTCCAGAAATATCTTGGAGGACGGTAGCACTTCCTTCTCATGAACCGGTGCTGAGAAGAGACCCTCTGTTGGATCGAATCCTACTGAGGACGGCGCCGGAGCGTCCGACCCCCCCATATTAGCCGTCAATTTGGCTTTATACAATAGGGTCTTAAACAAGGCCGGATTGAAGAGACCCTTGAAGACAGGTTGATCAGGTAAGAAACCCTCGTCTTCAGAAAACTCCAAATCGTGGAAGGATCCTTCAGCTCCAACAGAGGCCTCATCACCCACGGATGAATGAGGGGAATAACCGGGTCTAATATCACCCCAGGTGTCCTGATTAACCACCTGGCTTTCTGGTGGAGCCCACCTCTGTTGCAGTCCCACAGAAATATCCTGGATGGCAGAAAATATCATTTCCCTGACGTCCTGAGGGAGCTCCCTGTGGTGACCCTCCCCTGCGCGGAGCCCCGCAGCAGTCGGGGTAAAGGTAGCCGAAGGGCCTGCCCCCTGGACTGGAGCAGCTAAGTCAACCACCGGACCTAGGCCAACACCCCCTGGGAAAACACCGGCTCTACTGCCTACCCCGGGGACCTGGGTGGAGACTACACGGTCCGGAGACCAGTCACGAGTCACCCCTGGGGGAGAAACCTGAAGGTCCAGTCCACCTTCCTGGCATGAAACATCAGATGATTTCGCTAGCTCCAGTTGTCGCTGGGCCTTGGCGAATTCCTTCTCTAGAGCTTTGAAGCGGCGCTCAGCATCCTTAAGGGCAGCTGAGGAGGCCTTAGTGGAAGAAGAATCCTTAGCTCTAGAGGATCTAGAGGAAGTCTTGGGAGGTAAGTCTTTAGCAGGGGCCCCTCCAGTCTCACCACCAGCCGAAATGGAAGTCATTGCAGCAGATGCTGTGGATGGCTTGGAAGTCATGATGATCTATCTGAGGATGTAATTAGCTGAGATGGGAACTGCAGACTGTGCAGGAGACCCACAGGTGGCACTGGATCCCAGAGGCAACAATAAGCACACCAATCCTTGAGAGTGATATCCCTGAGGACAGTGACTCCAATCTCACAGCCTTGAGAAGCTAGGAAACAGGCAGAAAATAAAGGCAATGAGTATTACCCCTGAGGGCAGGGATTCTAGCAATCGCTGGTCAGCATGGAAGTAAAAAAGTGCGTGGCTATTAATCCGGATCCCCAGAAGTAAGCCACAACTATCAGAAAACCCCAAAAATCAATCAGGCCTGAAGGAGGAGCTGTAGCTGCCTCCGGAACAGATCCCACGAAAACGCTCAAAATGGCGACCGTCTGCAAGTGCTGCACCCCCCACAGAACCATGCAGGCTGGAAACTGAAAGAAGAGCCACTCTAATAGGCTCAATCCCAGAACCGTTGAAAACGGCGCGAAAAAAGGGGCTTGGAAAATGGCGGCTGCACTCTGCAGGCACCAAAAAGGCAATCAAAATGGCGGGTGGAGCTTTCCGGACGCTCCGACAAACAGCTGATCTAGCAAAAGGAGTAATGCCCCTGGGGACAGTGACTCCCAAAATGGCTGCCAGGCAAAGTATCGCTTTCGAGTAATGCCCCTGAGGGCAGGGACTTCCAATATAGTTGCCAGTAAATCGCGATACCCGAGTAATGCCCCTGGGGGCAGGGACTCCCTAAACACACCCCAAGCCAAAAAGCCAAAATGAACGAGTAATGCCCCTGGGGGCAAAGACTCACAATGTAGCAGGACTGTACAGGCTGATCTGCTCAGGAGCGGTGCTTCGGAAGCCTCAAAAGGAGTAGGAAAGGCGAGGGAGAAATAAAACAGAGCCAATGGCTAACCGCAGGCACAGCCCTCAGAGAGGGAAAAAAAAGAAAAAACAGCAGTTTGAAATGCCAGATCGTCCAGCCAGAGAAATTACAGGCTTGGGTGATCGTTAAGCTCCCAAAAGGAGTAATAAAACACTTAGTCAAATAGTCCAAGGAAGAGAGAAAAAATCCACGTCCCTACTAGCTGACTGAGTTAAAAGAACTGGCCCACAATGCACTGGGTGGAACAGAGGAGGCGTGGCCACGTCTAATTTTAACTCAGTCCCGAGCAACTGACAGAGGTTAATCTCCCATCCTTGGACTCTCAAGTAGCGCACTGGAGAAGGTGGCAGTTNNAAGGACAGACAAGGAATAATGGATGGAAACTGATCAAGGAGAGATGCAACCTAGAAATAAGGAGGAACTTTCTGACAGTGAGAACAATCAACCAATGGAACAGCTTGCCCTTGGAAGTTGTGGGAACTTCATCACTTGAGACTTTCAAGAAGAGATTGGACTGCCATTTGTCAGAAATGGTGTAGGGTCTCCTGCTTGAGCAGGGGGTTGGACAAGATGACCTACAAGGTCCCTTCCAACTCTGTTAATCTGTTAATCTGTTAATCTGTTAAAAACTCAGTGGAGGCATTTCGCAAGAGCAGGACTTCCTAAGGGGTCTCAATAGTTTCAATTATAGATGATGGATGATGATGATGATGATGATGATGATGATGATGATGATGATGATGATGATGATGATATACAGTTAAATTAATTCTGTTAAATTAAATTTTGCTTTCTTTTCTAAAGGGCTATCTTTTTTTTGGCAGGATGGAGATTTTTAAATAGAACATGTGCTTAGCACAGTGATAATATCACTGCAGTATTTGCTACCTGAAGGATAGCTTGGTATGATGTGTAAGTCAACTACACACACACACACAAGGCAATAAATGAGCCATTGGGTCATTTCAGAGATATTTCCTTAGCTACACAGAGAAACAGAACGACCAAAAAGTGGGCAAAAAAGTGAGAACTTTTTTATGTTTCCCCATTGTGTTTCTTAGTGGAAAACTTGCAGGAAGCATCAGAAATCTTCTTTCCTATCTTCCTTCTTTCCTTTCCTTTCCTTTCCTTTCCTTTCCTTTCCTTTCCTTTCCTTTCCTTTCCTTTCCTCTTCCTTTTCCCTTCTTTCCTTTCCCCTTCCCCTTTCCTCCCTCTTTCCTTTCCTTTCCTCCCTCCATTCCACAATTAAAGCTATTGGTCTTTAGTCTTTCCAAAAGACTGGCATAGCATGGTCTTTTGGCATAACATGGCATAGTATTCATATCTGCATGGTTTGCCTTGCAAAGGCATTTCTTAAACAACAACAAATTATCTACAGGACCTTCTCCCTCTTCATACATCTGCATAACAATAAATATAATACCTCTTAATATTGAATTACAAGATTAAACAAATTACTGTCTAAATTCCAACCAGCAGAATAAAACTTGGAGAAAAAGAAAAATTGCAGTTGTAGACTGAAGCCTTAAAAATTAAATCATACAGACATTGTTGTTTGAACAAGAAAATAATTGTACAATGTTAGCATGCATTCTAGCAGATGAAAAAGAAATATGAAACAGATGTAACAACCTCCCCCTCAAAAAATGAAACATCCATTCCAAATAATAAATTGCTTCTGTATTTAAAACAAGCTGACATTAATCAGGATAACTGCAGTTCGTTTCATGCAATATACAGCAGATGTTTTTCACGGTATTGATTACAATACAGTAATCCAAAATTGAATGAAAAAGATGGGTAGCGATGGAAAAGCTTGTTACAAAAACACTGAAGGCTCCAAATGAAGCCGGTTACCTATGACGCAGGAGACGGATGGCAATCAACTAGATTTTAGGCCATTGTGGAACAACCATGCAGTACCACAGAATGTTATCAGACTAAAAAAGTTAATCTCTGCACAACAAATCACTAGTAAACTTACACAGAGCATATTTTGACAGATCAAAACTAAAGGTCTAACCTGTTATACCTCCAATATGAATTTTCACCTGGATTCATATCTAATGCCAGTTTCCCTTACCTAATAGAAACAGCAGGATGTAGAACACACATGGTCAGAGCGTGAGAAAAAGGGACAGAACTTTCCAGATATACATATAGGCCAGTGCTCTGAGACGAGGGGATGGGAAAACCCTATGGAAGGCCAGCATTCTGAGCCTTCCAGAATGATGGCGATCACTAGCACTTTCGCCAGATTTGAGATCCGTTCCTCCAGCATGCCGAGGGATTTCCAGAAATCTTTCTTCCTGGTGCAGAAAGTTCTTCTGGTGTTATTTATTATCACAATTTGATTACATTTAGATTTTTTTATCCCAAAAAAGTGCTTAGGGTAGCTTAAAAACAGAAAGTACACCTATATACATAAATGAAAAGTGTACAGGTAGACCTTGTTTAATGACTGTCCTATTTAGCAATTATTTGAAGTTCCAATGATGCTGAACAAATAATTTTACAATCAGTCCTCACATTTACAACTGACGCAATGTTTCAGATTCAACATCTGAGCCCTTTGCAACCAGCAGGCATTTATGACTGTCATAGCATCCTGTGCTTACGTGATCACCGTTTGCATGCTTCACAACTAGCTTCTAACAGAGTCAATGGAAAAGCCAAAGCTAAAATCGCAAGTTACAATAATGTGATGTCTACCTTAATGGTCTAGAGTGACTCACATAACAATCAAATGGGAAGTAACATCCTAAGTCTGTTGCAGTCATGAGATATTTCACATTGCTTAGTGATGAAGTGGCCAATCTCACTAAGCGAGGCCTACCTGTAGTTCAAATTATATAAAAATCACATTTAAAAAGTATAAAAACCCACATTAAAAGCACTGTTTAAATGGAAGACAATTTAATTCAATTCAAACTGTTTAAATTGAAGACAATATCTTGACATCCTTTCTGAAAGCAGTTGTGTTGACCTATTAACAATTCTGAAGAAAGTATATTCTAAACAATAAAGGAAAAGGCCCCCTCCCACGTAGCATGTTCCTTCTGAAGATATTAAAAAGCAGACAGGCTCATAACAAGAAATGTGTCCCTCGAGTATCAAACTCTAAGTTCCATTGGACTTTAATAAAATTAAATTAATACTTTAAATTGAGCCCCCAAAACAACCAACAGCTAATGTAAGGTTGGACTATATGAAATTTTGAGAAGGTGTTCCTGAGCAGCACCAAGTATCCAGCACGTTACAATAGTCAAATCATGATACAATTCCAGCATGAATAATTGCTGTTGGATCTGATCCACACAAGAATAATCATAATGCACTTGGCACATTAAAGGTATTTCTTCAATAAATGTCTGCAACCTGGAGATCCAGGGACTGTACAAGATGACGTATCATGATCAGACCCCTTCTAAAACAACTTTTTTGATTTGTCTAAAACATTTGCATTAAATTAAGGATCAGGCATTTGAGAAAAAGGAAATACGTTAATAATTGTATTTAATTATATAGAACAATAAAACAATTTATCCATTACTGTTACACATAAAAACAAGAACATATTACTAACAATTGTGATTTTTTTTACTCCTTTCCGAAAAATAAATTCAATGTAATTGAATGGATCAATCATTCAATCATGTATTAGTCAATTTCAGTTTAAAATACCTAACAGATGCACATGTACAAAAGCAATATAAATGGCTAATACAATATGACATATTTTGTATTTCTCATGGTATCATACACTGAACATGAAATTTAGAATACACACACGCACACGCACACACACACTCACTTGGTTAATGGCCACTTACTTAGCAACCCGTCAAAGTTATTTATTTATTTATTTATATTTCATGTTTCTAGATTGCCCATCTCCTTCAAGGACAGGCTCTGGGTGATATACAATATAACCAACATATAAAACAGCACATAAAATTAACATTACAATATTAAAATTAATTTAATATTAATTCTTTTTAAATTATGAGATTATAACATAAAATTTCAAAGAAATAAAGACATGACTTTACACTCTACCAATTTTCATTTTAACCAATGGCAACTTTCCCAACTGCCATCATAACTCAAGGACTACCTGTAATTTTTTTTTTCAGTACTTAATAGAAAAATAAAGAAGCTGTAAAAAGGTTGTGATGTTTCATTAACATCAGACTACTGCAAAACTTCATACACCTTGACTAGGCATTTTATAAATAAGGGTCTTCCAAGCAAAGACAAGAAAGCTGGGCATTCCTGTTTGTAATTCTTCCCCTCTCTGGTCTAATTACCAAAAATTGTGTCTCAAGTGACAAGCAACTTTCTACAAAAAAGTCCTACTTAGGATGCCTTTGCTAGTTTTTATCTTGTATTAGATAGGGGAAGGAATTCAGAAGTTTCTGGACTGTAACTATAGGTTTCATTTACAATACAATACAATCCTATAAGTAAATCCCATTGACCTAAACATACCTTCTTCCTATATAACTGCAGGCAAAATTCAAATTAGAATATCATAAGAACAGATTATTTCATGTACTCTTCGCTTCAGAAAAAGAAATGATGTCTTGCTCCATAAACTGTAACTGTAAGGACACTAGAGCAGGGGTCTCCAACTCCCATGCATGGACCCGCACTGGGCCGCAGCATGCCCGAAATTGGGCTGCGCAAAGAAGCGAAGCCCCATCCATGGGATGCAGGCAGCATGTAAAATCATGCCCCCTTTGGTCCGCGGAAAAACCTCTCTCCATGGAACCGGTCCCTGGTACCCAAAAGGTGAGGGCCACTGCACTAGAGTGTAACTATGTGAGATGGCCAGCTATACAAATGAGATTAAATAAAAATAAATAAATAAACTTAATGAGCCACAACTTTATTTATTTAAAATAATAATCTGTTCTGACTCCATTCAAGATGACTTTGCAAGTTTAAGCCACTAATAGTTGAGCCTATTATCATCTTCCCAAGTGGAGAACCAACCTAGAACTAAGGAGAAATTTCCTGACAGTTAAAACAATTAATCAGTGATACAGCTTGCCTCCAGAAGTTATGGTTGCTCCATCACTGGAAGTTTTTAAGAAGAAATTGGACAGCCATTTGTCCAGAATGATATAGGGTCTCCTGCTTGAGCAGGCAGTTGGAGTAGATGACTCCAAGGTCCCTTCCAACTTTGTTATTCTGTTCATTCTTCACCTGCACTGCATAATGAAGCAGACGTGACCAGTATCATATAGTGTTCAAAATTCCTGGATAAGGTTGCAAAAATCTCCAAATTGTTACTAAATTATAATTCTTAATCTGATAGAAGGTAAGTAAGAATTTTAAATAACTTCCAGCTGACTCTGTAGCCTAAAGACATATCTATTATCTAGCTAATACCTTCTATTAATGAATTATTTGAAAAGAGAAACATGTCATACCCACAGCATATAAGGAGGCCTGATTTACAAGTTCTATAATCACTTCTGGGGAAAAATAACATTTTGTCCAAGTTCAGAAAGTAAAGCCTTACTTACAGTATATGCACAACAACCAAAAATAATTACTTAATTCACTATAAAAAGCTTATTTTCATGAATCAACATTTCTGAAATAAAGGAAAGAAATTAATCCTTACTTTTCTTAATTAAACAGCTTTATTAAATTTCATACAGTTCTACACACTGTAATATTCCAACAGAAGAAAATATGTGTATTTCAGGGTTGAACTGATCCTTGATGCTGAGCTTAGTTGTTTACTCGGAAATGTTACATTACTTGATTAGATAATATCAGTGCTCAAGGGTAAAGATGATGTTACCTAGTCAGGTAATGAAAAGCCTGCAAGCAAAATCCAAGCTTAGAGAGCACCAAGGACTCCACTATAATATCAATACAGAAAAAACTGTATTATTATTTTGAGGGAGGGAGGGAGGGAGGGAGGGAGGAGTGGCTTAGTGGTTAAGCACCAGGCTAGAAACTGGGAGACTGTGAGTTCTAGTCCTGCCTTAGGCATGAAAG
>QLTV01001698.1:6274933-6289020 GCA_003457575.1 Thermophis baileyi
TTAAACAGTGGTTTAAACAAGGTTTTGTAAAATTGCAGTACATACCTTCACGTGATCAAATTGCAGACATGCTTACCAAACCATTACCAGCAGCGCAGCATGAATACCTGCGTGAGATGATGTGCCTTAATTGATGTTTTGATGGATAGCTGATATTCGCCCTACTGACAAAGAAGGGGTTTGTCACTACGTTCATTTTAATTTGTCAGCAGGACTCTTATTCTGAAATGACACTGTATACTGATATGAAGTTCTCATGTGATACCTGTACTGCGCATGTGTTAATCTTTCTTTTGTTTTCTTTGTTCTTCACCATGTAGACACAGACTTAGGTGTTCTTATTTTTGTTATGCAAATATATTACTTTTATTCCTTCCTGGACTCCGGTCTTATTATTGAGGATTGAGGGCAGGGAAACAAGATTCATTTCACCTCTAATTATTTATCTCCGCAACAAAGGTATCTTAAGAAACAGCTAATATTTTATTTTATTTTATAAGACTAGATGTCTGCATTCTTAAGCCTTGGGTTAACGGTGGCATTTTAAAAATAAAGTGTTCTTAGTTATTATATTGAAGCAGAGGAATAAGGCTTGCTTCTGTGCACATCAGGTAATACTGCTATTATTATTATAGTCAATTGCAAAGTCAGCCAGATGTTTAGAATGAATTTGACATTTTTATCCTTCTATTGAGTCCTTCCCAAGGAACTGGGATAGACAGATATTGTTGTTTGATGGTGTTAACGGTATTGTTGCAGGATGTGAGCTGTTCCAAGTAAGGCTGCCTTTTGTAGTTGACTGATGCCAGTGGTATTCAAATGCTACTGCAGATGTTTTGGGATTGCATCCAAAGCAGCTATTACAGTGGTGGGATTCAGCCGGTTGGCCGAACCGGTAGTTAAATTGCTGGCTGGCCCCTCGTCTCCCCAACCCATTCCAGGAGTCCCCACGCGCCCCATTTTGGGTCCCAGGTAAGTGCAGGGAGGCCTACTAGGTCCAAAACAGGGTGTGGGGGTGCAGCGCACCCCCCGCGGCCCGTTTTCACTCCCAGGAGGCTTCAGGGAGGCCTATGCCCAAAATGGGGCATGGGGGGAGCGGTGCGCTCCCTGCGGCCCATTTTCGCTCCTAGGAGGCTGCAGAGAGGCATACTAGGCCCAAAACAGGGCGCGGGGGGTGTGGCGCGGCCCCCACGCAGCCCGTTTTCACTCCCAGGAGGCTGCAGGGAGGCCTACTAGGCCCAAAATGGGGGGGGAGGTACGTCCCCCCATGGCCCGTTTTTGCTCCCAGGGGGTGCAGGAGGCCGAGGGCTGCCTGTCACACTCCCTGGCTACGCCCACCATGGCCACGCCCACCCAGCCGGTCATTAGGGCAGAGAACTGGTTGTTAAATTATTTGAATCCCACCACTGACCTATTACTTTGCTTTCTTTTGCCACAGTCATTCTATTGCTATTTGCAGGTCTTTGTATTTTGTGATTTTCTCCAGCTCTTTCTCTTCCATTTTGCTGTCCCTTGGTACTGCAACGCCCATTATCTAAACTTTTTTGTCTTTCTTGTGGGCAATTATTATGTCTGTAGTAATATGTGGCACATCCTTGTCTGTTTAAATTCTAAAGTCCCAGAGTACTTTATCTCCTTCATTATTGTGTGAAATCACAGCTGCCCATTCTTAAGCTGGGGATGGCATCAAGTTCTTCTCAAGAACCTAGGATAATATATATGTATCAGCGTGGTACATATGTAAATCCAAGCAGCATAGTTGTTTGTAATTGACAGATGGAAATTTTGCCAATGTGCTGATTTTCTAGGTGCTATTCACTGGGTGTTACAGTGACAGCCAGTGTGATGATAACACTGGGACTACCATGGCCTGTTTACACCATAATCTTTCAACTTCATTTTTCAAATTCTTTGTCTTCTACTCTATTATTTCCTGCTATTGCCACATCAATTATCCACGCTTTCTTCTTTTCAACCACAATTAAGACTGGTGTCTTTAACTATTTGTATTCAGAAATCTTACAATGTTTTAACCTGCTCATTTTCAACTTTTTCAACTATTTTTTTTCCACATGGCTGAGTTGCACAACAAATGCATTCCCCAACAATATTAGCCTTGCTAACTAAAATTGCTCAGTCATAACTTTTAGTGAATGTTGACATTTAAACATTCCTCCCTGAAAATTTCCTTCAAAGACTGCAGCCACGTGTCCTATGATACCACACGTAGGAGGACATCCATGCTAATCTTTAATGTCTTTTCACCCTTTTTACTATGCCATTCAAAAGGTTTTTGAACATCAAGTAAGGTTATTTTAATATTGTATTGTTATCTTACAGGTTGTTTTATTTGTAGTCTTCACTGTTTTCTGAATTTATTTTTTGTCAGTAAAAGTGTGTGTGTGTTCTCTATTTATGAAGCACACAGGAACTGAAATCCACACATTCTTTTGTGGAAGCTGTGTCTAACATTTGACTATGTGTGCACTATTTAATATTTCAAATAGGCACATCAATTCCCTGAATTTTCCAGGGAGTCAGGGATAGGATTGAGATCTATTTAATTTTTTATAAGCTTTGACTGATTTTGGACTTGTCAATCCCATTTGAACAATGTAAATGTACCCTTCTCCCACTTTATATTATAGACTAAATCTGTCAGGTATATACATACTATTACAGGCTAAGTATTAAATTGTATGGAACATATTACATCTACAGTAAATAATAAGTATCAGGTAAGAAATTCTAGGTAGAATTGAGAAAAAGATGACTCTTCTGATTCCCCTTCATTTATCACAAGGTTCATCTGTAGCACCTTAAGGTCTAGTCCTGCCTTCTCTATACTCATTGCTAGTACCAAGAATACATTTCCATTGCACCGAAGAAACTAATATCTTGTGGATATTTTGAAAAAAACTTAATATATATTTTAAAAACTTTTTAAAATTCTGGATATCTTAATATTTTATTTCATTACTTCTAATTATTGCAATCTACCATGGCACTACAGATATATAAAAATGTAACACTAAATGGAATTTAAAATAACAAATGTCCAATAAGTATATTATGGTGGAAGGTAAGGCTTTCTACTCATTTTTAAAGCAGAAAATAGTTAGAGTTTTAGGAACTCCTTTCTAATCTTTACTTTTCACATTGAAGGACGTCACCATAGCCACTCCAGAGGAAGATTGTTGTGTTCTATCTTCACTTTTTTTCCCCAGTTATATAATCTGATAATAGTATTATGCAGCATGGCCTCTAGGAGGCAGAGGAACATTAATAAATCTTAATTGCCTATTTTGGTAAGAAATTTCACTGCTCTCTCAATTCCATTTTCTTTTTTAGTGTTTGTTATCAAATTGTGTTGCAATATCATTATAACTGCAGCAATAGCAATAATGAATTGCCTAAATGTAAACAATGCTGGAGACTTTTATCAGGAGCCTGTGGATATTTCTAAAAGCCTCACATAATTATAAAAGATACTTCTAAGAAAATTTATGAAGTCAGCAGTGGTTCTTTCATGTATGAAAATATAAGTGAGATCCAGATACATTTTTCCTAATGTGCACATAGTCTGAATTTGAAGTTTAAACAAAAGACTCCTGTTAGTATTTCCAATGACTAACATTTTAAAAATGACACCAGTAAAGTTTTGGCAGAACAAGCATTGAATAGACAGCTACAAAGATTGAATACAGTATCTACCCTTTATTTTGTTGTGTTTAGGGATAAATGAAAGAGTGTTCCCATTGAACCTAAGCAGTTCTGAGTTTGATTCATGCTCAGATGAATAATTATTTGAGAATTTTAGACACTAAGCTGGATGAAAAAAAAAATGTGGCAGGATTTGCCAGGGGTTTCTAAGTTCTTTCCTGCACTTCAAAATTGATCTAGCCAAGTTTATTTTTTCCAATCATCTATAGCATATGATTTTGGAAATAATGAAAATAATTCTCCTGGATCTTGCAGATGCACAAGTGAATCAATCAATAAATCAGAACAGAGCTGGAAGGGAACTTGGAAGTCTTCTAGTCCAACCCTCTGTTCAAACAGGAGACCCTAAACCATTTCAGACAAGTGGTGTCCAGTTTCTTCTTAAAAACCTCCAGTGATGAAGCACCCACAACTTCTGAAGGCAAGCTGCTCCACTGGTGAATTGTCCTCACTGTTAGGAAGTTTCTCCTTAATTCCAGGTTGCTTCTCTCCTTGACTGGTTTCCATCCACTGTTTCTTGTCTTGCCTTCTTCTGGTGGTGCTTTGAGGGAGTCAAAATGTACAAAATGGTAGGTAGGAAATCATGATCAAAGTCTTGCCCTCGGACCGTGATGGCGAACTTATGCACGCGTGCCACAGGTGGCACGCAGCGCCCTCTCTGTGGGCACGTGAGCCGTCACCCCAATTCAGCTCCTCCGCACATGCAGGTGCGTGCCACCCGCCAGCCAGCTGGTCGTCGGGTCTCTGCCGCACATGCACATGTAGGGCACGTGTGGGGGGACAGCGTGTGCATGAGCAGGGGTGTGTGCGTGGGGACTGCATGCACGTGGTGCGTGCAGGAGCCCCACAGGGGCGGGGCGTATGCGTGGGGGCTGCACATGCATTGCATTTTGGGGGTTCTGGCACGCGTGCGCTTTGGGCACTCAGTCTGGAAAAGGTTAGCCATCACTGCCCTAGGATTTTAATCACAATGCCACATCTGAAATCTTGCAAATTTTGATTCTCCCTAGTCAATTCCCTACGTATGTGCTTGATACTAATCTGGTATACTTTTCTAGGCTGCCTTGTGGAGATAACTATCAGAGACATAGTACTGAATTGGTTTACTCATAAAAACCCAAGGCTACACTCTTGGAGATCTATTCTTTTGCTCTGTGGTCCCTAGGATTTTCCAAAATTGTGTTTTGTCTTCTGTGGTATTTAGTATCTACACACAAGTGTGATCAGAAGATCTGTACTGTGGAAAATTTTTCCTTAGTACAGGAAATAAAAATGTATGCCAAAAATGCATTGAGAATGCTTTTGCTGCTGTAAAAGAAGAAAAATACTCCTCAAATTTCTGTTGCTGACATTATTGCTGATAGAAAGAATAAAAAAATATAATCCAATATAATCTAAATGTACAGATTGAATTGTGACTTAGGTGGAGTGTAATATTTACATTTTTGAAATGTGTATATTATATTTTAGTTGCATGTGATAATAAACTGATATCTAGAAAAGGACAGAGAAATTGGAGCTACAGATAGGTAGAATGGGTTAAAATGTTTAAAATTTTGATAGCAGCTCATACAATTTGATGTTGTATAAGGTAAAGTTTGAATCACTGGATATTCCAACAGATTGGGAATGCTGGCTGCCACATTTAGGTACAACTCCTATAGTTTTAAAGAATTAATTAAGAGAATAAAAATCAACAGATTTTATCAATCTATTGCTCCTAAATAGAAGAAGTGCTAGATACGGCAGTATAAGAAGTTATAATATGATCAAAAATATTTCCTAAATGAAATGAACATCAATATTTATCAGGAAGCAAGGCGATTGAAGTTTGAATAGGAATGCCTCTGATCATATTATTACATAAACTGGCAGTTTATCCTACTAAAATAACAGTAACAGGTGGGATTGTCTAGTAACATTATTAGAACATTTTGTTTCTGAACAGATCCTAACTATCAACCAATATGTATATATGCTGCTTTATATGGATACCCATTTCATAAAGAGCAACTCTGAGGCATCTTTCGGCAGGAGAGTGCTCCAGCAGATTCTCCGGGCATCGGACGATCCAGCCCCAACGGAGGCCCGCCCTTAGGACTGCCAGCTTTGGTATGTCCCATTCCTGGACTATCCTGCAACCTCACTGGAGAAGGAGCGTGGGGCCTACCTGAATGCCTTTTCTCAGTGAAGGTTGCAGGATAGGCCAGTCCCACCCTTGAATGACCGTAGGGTCTGGATCCGGCAGGGTGGGGTCAGGGCATTTAACCTCTGGATAAGTTTGTCTTGTTACAGCTGCGCCTTCGTCGATAACTGGAGTCAGTGACAGGGGCAACACCAGAGAGAGAGGCAAGGGGGCGTGGCTAAAAAATTTATGACTCAGTCTCCAGGCAGAAGGACAAAGTCATCACCCATTCCTGGACTATCCGGCAACCTCACTGGAGAAGGAGCGTTGTTCCTACCTTGGTCCTCCAAGGCCTTGATGGTAAGTGAAATAGCCTCTGTCGCTTTGGCGGCAGAAGAGGCTTGCACCAATATGTCATCAAGATAACACTGCAGCCTCACCAGGATGGACCGCAGGTGGGCTGCCAGGGCTGCTAAAATCTTTGTAAAATATCTAGGGGCGGATGACAAGCCAAAGGGTAGGGCCCTGTATTGCAGATGTTGACCCGCATAGCAGAATCTAAGATATCTGCGATAGCTGATGTTAATAGGTAGGTGAAGGAAAGCTTCAGCCAAATCAATGGAGGCTAAAAGGTCCCCCGGCCTAATCCCCTCCAGGATTGACCGTAGGGAGGTCATTTTGAACCTCTTGTAGACAATGTGGGAGTTAAGGGCCTTCAGGTCCAGGATCGCCCTCCATCCCCCCGAACTCTTCGGAACCACGAAGAGAAAGGAGTACACCCCCTGTCCCCGCTCTGTCACAGGGACCGATTCAATGGCCCTGATGTCTAAAAGATGTTAAATGGCAGAGGCCATTAATTGCCTCTTTGTTAAATTATTGGAGACAGGGCAGCACCTGAAGTGGTTCGGGGGGCGGGAGAGGAACTCTAGGGAAAGACCTGAACGCAGGGCCTCAAGGACCCAAGGATCAGAAGTTGTTTGCTCCCACTTGTCTACAAAGAGGGCCAAGCACCCTCCTATAGGGAAGGAATCACTTCTGCCTCCTAAACTGCCTCCCCCCTGCCCCTCTAAAGGGGCGTCTGGCCTGAAAGGCCTGCTTAAACTTGGGGCGGGAGTCAGGTCGGTCTGCTTGGCGAGCTGTTCTACCATACTGGTACCACTGGAACTGGTTGGCCTCCGTGTCGAAGGCACGAAAGGAATACCTGTGACCGTAAGGTGTGGATCAACGGTCCGGTCTTCGGGAGGAGGATGGTAAAACCTTCCTCTTATCTCTGTTTTCCACGAGTAGTGGTTCCAGTGGAGCCCTGAACAGCTTCCCCCCCGAATAGGGAGCAGATGCAAGTCGCCATTTTGCCTTGGCATCGGCTTGCCACTGTCTGTGCCATAGGGGCCTCCTGGATGTGACTGAGGCTGCTAGGGCCCTGGAAGCATATTTGGATGCATCCAGGGTGGCGTCAGAAGAATACTGGACAGTGGCTACCAGTTTATTTAGATCCTGATGTAACCTAGCCTCCTGAGGCAAGATCTTGGCCTGCAATTGTCTTAACCACAGTAAGGTGGTGCGATTAAAAAAGGAGGCCGCCGTAGAGGCCTTAATTGCCCAGGCGGCTGCTAGGTGGGCCTTCCTGAGGGAGAGTTCAGATTTTTTGTCCTCTGCCCTCAAGTTTTCAGCCGCATCCCCAGAGGGATAAGGAGATGGAGATGAAAGTGCCAGAATTGGATCATCGATGTCAGGTATAGCCAGTGGCTCAGCTAAAGAGGGGCCCATGTTGTACAGCTTCTTGTCGCTGAAGCTAGGTGTGGGGAGAACCCCGGGCTGTGGCCATTGGTTCTGGACCACGTTCAGAAACAACTCAGGGACTGGAATGTAGTCCTGTTCAGCCACAGGCGCCGTAAATAGGCCATGGTCTGGACCCAGTGGCACCCTTTGAGGGAGGTTAGAATCAGTGCCAATCTGGGCAGTGGCCCGTGCCTTGTGCAATAAGGGCTTGAACAATGCCAATGGAAAAAGGCCTGAGAAGGCCGGGGGGTCTGGCAAAAAGGTGTCATCATCATCTGAGAGTGCCAAATCTACTTGGTTCTCCTCTCCTATTAGAGATTCTGTCGAATCACCTGAGAGACAACGGGACTGTAGGCCAGTTTGAGAAAAAATCCCTTGACCGGGAATCTGGTGGGAGGAAGAAGGAAGGTTCTCACGACGCCCAGTAAGAGGAATCTGTTGGCGTTGCCAAACTGCCTCAATGCTTTTAGAAATTGCGTCAGAAATAAATTCCTTCACTTTGACAGGAATATCCAGTTCTTCCTCCTCCTCATCATTCTCATCCCTGTGGCGAAGGCCAGCTGCTGTGGGTGTAAAGGTAGCCTCAGGGTGCCCCCTGGCAGGGATAGAATGCTCTTGCCATCTCAAAGGAGCAGAGCAGGCAAATGGATCTTCAAATGAATTGATAAGTAAGGCTGGTGATGGAGTTAGCTCAGCAGCTCCCTCTAGTGTCTGAGGGGCTAAAGGAACAGAGGAGCCAAGGGGAGAAGCAACAGCCTCTGATTGGTTATGAGCTGACAGCTCTGAGACACGTAATTTTTCTGCCTTAGAAAGCTGCTTTTCCAGTGCTTTAAGTCTCCTGGCCTCTAATTTCTGCTCTGATTTAGAGCTGAATGGTCTAGAGGACTTTTCCCCTGCCTGCCTGGCTACTCCCTTGCCTCTACTAGTTCCATTGGAAGCTTCAGACACTTTGTCAGAGCCTCCCAGCTGACAGGAGCTTTGTCGGGCCACCATTTTGAGACCAATTAGTCGGCCGATGACAGCTGCTTGCCTCTGAGGTAATTTAAGCTGATCACAATCAGAATGGAAATGGGGGCGGCAGTTCCGATGATCACCGGGTTAGCCAGCCAAAACAAACAGCCTAATGGCTCTCCCTCACGCAGCATTTCCTATTCAAATCGGGCGGCGTCTGAGGCAAACTCAGGGAAGCCAGCTCCGAAGCAGCAGGCTCGCCCGAGGCAATTCAAAGCGAGCCGCCGATAGCCAGTTAGAAGAAATACAGACAGCTTCTATACGAGCGGCGGCTGGGACAGACCCAGGGAAGCCTGCTCCGTTGACAGGCTGCTAGCCGCTATAACGCTCTCCGATCCGAAATAGGATAGAATGCAGCACTTACTCGGGCGGCGTCTGGGACAGACCCAGGGTAGCCTGCACCTGAGGGCTAATGCCCAGTTTGGCAGCCAGGAGTGTTTGAGGGCAGCTCGGGCTATATATAAAGCGCCCACAGGCGCGGGTGCCAATTCAAAAGCCTTCGCAAGGACAGATCGGCAAGGTTGCAGTTGGAAAAAAATCCGGATGGAAAATGACTCTTCTTCTGCCTAGAGGTAACAGCCACTAAGCGAAGCGTGTCTCTCTGGCGAGGACTGAGTCGATAACTGGAGTCAGTGACAGAGGCGACGCCAGAGAGAGAGGCGATGGAGGCGTGGCTAAAAATTATGACTCAGTCTCCAGGCAGAAGGACAAAGTCACCACCCACTCCTGGACTATCCTGCAACCCCACTGGAGAACAGCCATGTTTAAGGCTTTCCAGAATATTAGTAGAGTTCAGGCTAGTTGAATCTTGGGGAGAAAAACTCTGGCTACTGGCTTCTGCAGATGACGTTCTTTAATAGATGGGAAATGGAGCATTGCTCCTTCTGATGGACTTAAGTGGAGTGAATCTAACAGAATCTCTATTATTAATAATAGTGACATAAAAGCCAGTGTACTGCAATGCTGATTTTAAACTGTCAAAATAGGTCTGTGAGACCCAGATTCAAGTATTTGTTCAAACATGAAATCTTTTGTTGAGCCAGCTCCTATCCTTTAGTCTAAATGGTATGTGTGGATAAAATTGCTCCGTTGAGCTCGTGGAATGTAGATGGATAATAAACACAGCAAACCAATAAATAAAGAGTCCACTGGTGTTGGACAGCTATAATAAATTTGAAATAATAATAATAATTCCCTGAGTAAAGCACTATTGTGACATGATTGTGGGACTTGCGTGCTCTGAGGGAGATGAAATATTGTGAAATATTATGGCAGAGATTCAACCCTACTGGAAAGATGTCATCACAAGAGCCAGGTGAAGAGTAGCTTTCCCATAAACAAAATAATTTACAGACGTAATTTACAAAACCTATACCAGAATGGGTTGTTGCCCAGGTCAACCAGGACTGCACTAGGTGCTGGAATCTATAGGCATCTGGTAACCAATGGGCTACAGGACTATAGGTATCTGGTGACCAATGGGCTACAGGACTGTTGGCTGAACAAACAGGGCCAGCAGCTGCATGCTACTGGAAGAAAATTTGTCTATCTATGGCAAACATACAAAGACTGAAAACAAAGAAATAATGATCTGTTGTTATAATCAAGTCCAACAAGAAGAGGATATTTGAAACAAATGCACTAGTTCTGGAAAGAACATCTAGAATCAGAAATAACAGAACAGAGGCTAACAGATCAACTTCTATTTATAATACAAAATAAAGTGCAGGTAGTCCTTGACTTACAACAGTTTATTTAGTGATTGTTTGAAGTTACAACGGCATTGAAAAAAGTGACTTATGGCCACTTTTCACACTTATGACCATTGCAGCATCTCCATGGCCATGTGATTTTCATTTGGCTGCTTGACAACTGACTCACATTTATGATGGCTACAGTGTCCCAGAGTCATATGATCTCCTTTTGTGACTTTCTGACAAGCAAAGGCAATGGGGAAACCAGATTCACTTAACAACCGTGTTACTAATTTAACACCTGCAGTGATTCACTTAACAAATGTGGTAAGAAAAGTTGTAAAATGGGGCAAATTGTAAATTTCTCACTTAGCAACATAAATTTTGGGCTCAATTGTGGTCGTAAGTTGAGAACTACCTGTTTTCACAGAAACAGAAATGGAAAAACTGCAAAAGTCTACCAAGGACAAAGTAATTGAAGACTTGCCAGAATTAGCTCAGACTGTAGAAGCAAACCAGGGGGGGATCAGCATAGAGGAAGTGAGCATAACTACTGAATTGTTTTCATTTCCAAACTAGGTACCACCTCCTCTGCCTTCTCCCCCAAAAGAACAAAACACTCTAACTAAAAAAGAATTGAAACAAAGAATAACTGAGCATCTAGACCAGCACAAAAATAACAGGAGAAGGCTGCCCGCATTAAAGAATGTGCCAAAGAAACAGCTAGGATAAGTTAAAAGATGCCAATACTGTAATATCAAATATAAATACCAGCTCATTACAAGAAACAAATCAACAAATGTACAGCACAGCTGCAGTTTTAACTGAATACCTTAGATGCAAAATCAACTAAGAAGAAAAAAAGGCAAAACTACCAAGTTGAAGATCAGGTTGTAAAATAAGATTAGCAAGCTAAGATCAGATGCAAGCAAGCTAGAACACATGAAAGAAAAGAAGTTGAAGAACAAGACGACCAAGGAATATCTGATCAACAAATATCACCTAAAAACAAGGAAGATTAAGGAAGCACTAGAAATAGTAAAGCAGCAAATAATAGTTACAGTCAAGAAGATCAGCAGATAGGAAGCCTGATTTGCACACTCTAGGCACAATTTCCAATTTCAATTAAATCAGAAATATTTTTACCAATCCATCAATGGAGAGACTGCAGTGAATCAGTCAATACCAGACCAAAAAAAAAAAAAAAAAGCCAGTTCAGTTCTGAGTGCATCTGTGGCACAACTGAGAGAAAGACAACAAGAGTGCAGCTTGGATAAAAGAGATGGATCAGAATAAAAAAGAAGCTGAAATGAAAGAGAGAAATGGGCAAGGAAGATCAATAAATGATCAGCACCAAGTGAAGATGAACTGCATGGTTTTTGGTTGAAAAATCTGACTGGTTGATATCTACTCATTGCCATCAGTTTAACAACATATTGCAAGGACATGAAATTGAAGATTGGTTAACATCTGGCAAACGTCTGATAATGAAAAAGCCAACAAAAGGGGCAGCCCCAAGCAACTATGGGTCAATTACCTGCTTACCAACAACTTTCAAATTGCTAATTGGTGTGGTAGCTGATGCAGTCGAACAGCATACAGTTAAAAACAAGCTCTTTCCAGCGGAGCAGAAAGGAAACTGCCCAAATAGCTGAGAAATAAAAGATCAGCTCCTAACTAACAAGATTATTTTGGAAAACTGCAGGAGAAGGAGACCAATGTTAATGTAACTTGGACTGATTATAAGAAGGCATTTGACTCCTTGCCGCATGATTGGAAAATCAAGTGCCTAGAAATATCAGGAATCCGTAGAAACATTAGAAGCTTTGTGCAAAGATCAATGGCCAAATAGAAGAAAAGATGATGGTCAATGGTGATAGACTAGGTAGGAGAAGTTAATATCAAGACAGAAATGCTTCAAGGAGACTCACTCTCACCATTACTGTTTGTCATTGCACTGATTCCTTTGTAAACAATACTGATCAAGTGAGGCGAAGGCTAGCAAACTTCAAAAAATATTTGGCAGGCTATCCCACCTCTATCCCACCTCTTTTACATGGACAATCAGAAGCATATGTTTTATATGAAACATACGAATGAAAACATGTTTTATATGAAACATAAGCATATACACAGACAAGATATTGCAATGGAGTTTGGACTGGTACTCTTACCATTGAGACAAAGGAAAAATAGTGAAAATCAAGCCGCCCTATGTAAATAACATAAAGACTTTGGATGAAAGTGATCACTAAAATACCTGGCATCCTTCAAGCTGACATCAAGCAAGAAGAAGATTAGAAGTGAATACAGAATAACAGAGTTGGAAGGGATCTTGGAGGTCTTCTAGTCCAACCCCTGCTCAAGCAGGAGACCTTATACAATTCTGGATAAATGGCTGAACAATCTCTGCTTAAAAACCTCCAGCGATGGAGCATCCACAACTTCTGGAAGCAAGTTGTTCCACTGCTTAATAGCTCTCACTGACAGGAAAGTTCTCCTTAATTCTAGGTTGGATCTCTCTCTGATAAGCTTCCATCTGTTACCTCTGCTCCTGCCCTCGGGTGCTTTGGAAGAACTTAAGATCTTCCAAATCTTAAATTCAGAGTTTAAATTTACATTTGGAAGATCTTAAAGTCCAAACTCAGTGGAGAAAATACTATCAAGGCAATTAACACCTGGGCAATTCCAGTCATTAGATACATAGCTGAAATAGGGGACTAGATTCAAGCAGGACTAAAAGCCCTGGATAGGAAGATCCAAAAAAATAATGACAATGAATCATGCACTTCATTCACAGTGAACATAGTGACATTACTTTCCAAGGAGCATAGGTGAGCATAGAATGTTACAAGTACATTACACAGTTGAAAAAAAATAGGGCATTGGAAGAAAATCTGAAGGACAGGATGACGATGCACTGAAGTATACCCATACTAGGAAAGCTTATTAAATACTGGAGAAACCAAACTAGCCCAGAAAAAAGCAAAGAAGCTGAAGACTACCTAGTTAGCTGCTGCAAAAATATCACACAGACTCACTACAAACAATGGCATGACAAATAGCAAACAGATAAGCACTTGCCGCATAAGATTTAAAAATTGCTGATAAGAAAGACAAAAGTCTGGCTAGTCACTAGTGGATGTTGCAGTACCTGGAGATAGCAACAGAAGAGAAAGAACTGGAGAAAATCACAAAATATAAAGACCTGCAAATACAAGTAGAATGACTATGGCAAAAGAAACCAAAGATAGTATCAATAATAATAATAGGAATCTTGGATGCAATCCCAAAACATCTGGAGCACCACATGAACACTATCTGCATTTACAAAATAACCATCAGTCAATTGCAAAAGGCAGCTTCACTTGGAACAGCTTACATTATATGTAACTGCATTCCTGTCAAATAGAAAACAAGTGGTCAAAATAAGAACAGCTCTATCAAACCCTGTTCCTGTTAACAGCGGTGTTCCCCAAGGCAGCGTTTTAGGACCAACTCTCTTTATTCTTTACATAAATGACATTTGTGATAATATAAAAAGCAACTGCGTCCTCTTCGCAGACGATGTAAAATTATTCAACACCACCGACAACACTACAACCCTTCAAAAAGACCTTGACTATGTATCTGAATGGTCTAAAAAGTGGCAACTTCAAATCTCAATCAACAAATGCTCAGTTTTACACATTGGCAAAAACAATCAGAACACAAAATACAAACTAGATGATCATGACCTTGTTGATGATCCTCAC
>QLTV01001698.1:6303232-6305732 GCA_003457575.1 Thermophis baileyi
TTTCTTCAATTCTTTTCTATTTCTATGGGTCAGGCACACTTGCACAGAAATACACAGCAAACAGTGTATATCATCTGTACTGTTTGCTGGGAGGCAAATTGCTGGGAGGCAGAGGCAGATTTTTCCCCCCTTGTTTTCTTGTTTTCCTCCCCCAAAACTAAGGTGTGTCTTATACTCCGAAAAATACGGTATATATCACAACATCTAATATTTCTAGCAATACCCACTAAACATGTTTCTGCAAAAAAGTTTATTGCATATGAAGGTCTTTTTTAAAAAAAAAAAATCAATTTTTCAGCTTGGCATATGATAGATTTGGGAGATATATTTTTCCCCACCTCTCTAGGAAAGGCAAATCTGTTTCCAGTTCATATCACTTACCTGTTTCTTTTTACTTTAAATTCAATACCATACCCACATTAACTTGAAATATTAAACATTCCAATTTATATGTATCAAGTCTAAATGTGCATTTTCTCAACAAAAAATATACATATGTATTAAAAGTATTTAAAGTGCTTATCTGCCCACTGGGATTGTCATAAAGAAACAAACAACCAAACAAACAGGAAGATAACAAAATATTACAGGGAAGTAAAAAAAAAAAAAAAAGCTGGAACATGTTGTTATTTCTCCATATTGTACAATCTGGTTGTCCTCAGACTGATCTGGTATAAAGTTCCAAACCCGGGACTTCAGATGAAAGAAGACAGGCAACAACCAAAATCAAAGTTCTTCTCATTTTTTTCTCATACATGTACCATTTCCAGTATTGATTGAGTCAGTCAGTCTGACTATGTGCGTGTACTTTAGATTTTCATCCCATCTTTCCTCCAGGAAATCATGACCATTTGACAAAATTGAGTTTGACTCCTAGTGACTGCATCCAGTTTTCTTAGCAGCATTAAGGAAAGTATTTTCTTCCACCACCATCTCTTAATTGACTTCCAAATCTAGCCAATATCCTGGAAATTCCTGGGGGGGGGAGAGCTCCAATCCAAGTACTAAACTAAGTACTAAATTCTGTTTAGCCAGTGAGTTGTTGCCACTTAGATTTTTATTAGCAAATATAAAATAACTTGCTCAATTCACACAAGTATTTGGGGAAATAAACTTAGGGTCTGAACTGGAGTAGGATATGCTGACAATAGTAACTTATGCTCTGATCACCACCCAGCTGGATGACTACAATATACTCTAATAGGGATGCCTTCGAGGATGACCACCTCTTTCTAGAGCCCCTCTGAGGGAGATGGTTAAAAAATGTGAAATATAAACAAACAAATAAATAAATACAGTATCCAAACAATTGCAGGGTTAACTCATTAAATAGAATAACATTTATTTAGAAGTTGCTTCACTGTTTGCCACTAAGCTTCTGGGACCAATTCAAAGTTCTGATGATTACAGCCCTCTCCAATGAAATGCCAAGAAAGCAGTGCATTCCTTTGTGTGACTCATCTGGTCCAATCTAAACACTACAAAAGGGCCTCCTGAAGGCCACACCTCCATAAGAAGTACCTACAGAGTGTGGGCCTTTTCCAGTGGTGGGTTCTGTGGGCGTGGCTTGGTGGACGTGGCATGGCTTGGTGGGCATGGCTTGGTGGGCATGGCAGGGGAAGGATATTGCAAAATCTCCATTCCCTCCCCACTCCAGGGGAAGGTACTGCAAAATCCCCATTTCCTCCCAATCAGCTGGGACTGTGGAGGCAGAGAATAGATGGGGGCAGGGCCAGTCAGAGGTGGTATTTACCGGTTCTCCGGACTACTCAAAATTTCCACTACCGGTTCTCCGAACTACTCAAAATTTCCACTACCGGTTCTCCAGAACTGGTCAGAACCTGCTGAAACCCACCTCTGGGCTTTTCCATTGTAGCCCCATTGTTTTGGAATACTCTTTCCCTGAAGGTATGTTTAGCTCCAGCTTTCCTTGCATTTTACAAGACCTTGAAGATAATACTGTTCAAGCTCTTTCCTTAGGGGTGACCAACTTTGTCTACTGTATTTTGCTGTTATTTTTTATTTATTTTTCTTGTTTTATTGCAATATTACTGGGGCAGTTTCAAAATATTTCAAATATATGATGAAAATGGATTGTTTTAACTCCAAGCCATTTAAAATTTTGTAAATAAGAAGAAAAAAAACATGTGAAGCCGGTGTAGTTGGTTAGAATTTATTATCTCCATAGCTCACAAGACACAGTCATTCACCCACCCATTTTCCCAGTCTGTTCAGTTGAGAAGGTATTGAAATAAAACGAACTACAATGTTCTAATCAAAGCTGGGGTCGCTATAACCATGTTCAACTTACCAAGAAAGAGATGCAATTGGTATTCCAGCCAAAGTGAGGCAAAAGTATTCTTGGTCAAAGCAACCACCAGCGCTCCAGTGAAATTCTGGGTCTAAAGCCACTTTTAAGTGGCAAGACTGTTATTTTAGATTTCCAACTGCATCTAGAACAAACCCCATTCCCAATACCAGCAGAGATAGTATCTGCATT
>QLTV01001698.1:6310732-6331018 GCA_003457575.1 Thermophis baileyi
TAGAAAGCAAGGGGGAGTTCAATATGGATAGCGCCTTGCAGGCATCTAAGAAACAATATGAATGTCTTTGTTTGCAATACTAAAATGTTTAATTTTAAATTGTATTTTAAAATTATGTATATTTATATATTGCCAAATTGAACTGACCTGAGGAGCAATGAAATACAACTATAACTGGAACGGCGGCTAAGTTTCAGAAGAAGGAGAAGGAAATGATAACATCAATGAAACAAGCAATAATATTAATAGAATGAAAAATAATGGTAATGATAGACAATATTAGTGAACATGGCAGTTCTTATGTCCAAATATTTCCCATAGAAATTGAAGAATTGATTAACTATTTATGTCAACATTTTGAAATAAGATATTCCCTATTGTGGCCTTCAGATACTTGTAAAGGATTCATAAACAGTTGACGCAATTTGCCTCTTAAACTTGTTGAATGGTAGTAATGGAACACTAACTAGAAGCTGAGGGAAAAAAATCAGAGGTTATGGATCCCAGTATTAAATTAAAAATCTCTTTTCCACCATGCTAGAAAATTAGAAATAAAGATAATTCAGGGAGATCAGTCTTGGGTGTGGCCAAATGAGTCCTGAGGTCTGCCCACTGGGAAACTTTTAAAAGCCCAGATCTCAGATTTATTAGTAATAGGAACATGTAATGCTCAGATCACATTGAAAAAAATCTTTGTCGTAAAATAATTTATTTATTAACTTCCAACAAGAACCAGATTTACATTTTGCATTTTAAAATTGGCAACTGATTGGATTTAAAGTAACATTAGTCTGGCTTAGTATTTAACAGCAGTATAATGTGCAGTATATAACACAGAGTATTCTCCTATAAGCGTGATTTGCTTTTACTCAACCTGGGACTGTGCTTAAGAACCTGTTGACTCCCTTTGATTGCTGTAAGAGCCCAACTCCAAAACAGAAGAGCCCTCCAGAGACAGCTTTATTTTTTAGATTGATTAAGTCACTGCAGCTGTTCCAAACCCACTTCTTGAAGAATGTGGGCATCCCATCCACACAATGGTGCCATTCATTTAGAGACTGCCTGGTTAGTGACCATTCACAATTACGATTGTGATGAAAAAGTAACTTTATGATCATTCCTCAGATTTACAGACCTACATTGTAGGTCTGTAAAGCAAAGGAAAGCTGAAGTAAGATCACAATCGGGTGGGTTCTGGTTTTCTTCACTGCCGGTTCGCTCAATGTTGCATCGCGCAGGTGCGCACGCATGCTTCGTGCATGCGCAGTGCTTAAAAAAAGCTTCTGCGCATGCGCAGAAGCAAAAAACAAGTTGGTGGTACCTATGGCGCCGCCGAAAGAACCGGTTCGGGGGCATGGCAGGCCTGGGTCGCTGCCGGTTCTAGCGACCCAGGCCACCAAGTTACTACCAGTTCTATAAAACCGGTCCGAACCGGGAGGAACCCACCTCTGATCACAATCACAGTTGTCATCATGCCCTTTTAGAATTCACATCTAGCCCAGCTAACCAGACTCTCAATTAAGAAGATATGTACAAATTTGTGAATTTGCAAAGGAAGGGAGTTTTTGCTCATAAAATAAATAATAAAAGTTACAGATTTTTGTTTACTTCTACGCATCTGAGTCTCTGAATAAAAAAAACAAGTAATACAGGGGGTTTAATTTAAAAAAATATTCACAACCCTTAATATGACACTATCATCATGGGTTGCCTGTTCATATGTCATTTAAAAAAAAAACTCACAGTAGGCAAGGTAAAGTGGCCTCTCATATACAAAATATTTATGTGCAAACCGCTGCTTCTCAGTCATACAGATTATGAGAAGTCCTTATAATTCATGGCTTGCTAGCTCTCAAGATCTTTTTCTTATTATATTATGATGGCATATATTCCCTGCCATTTCCCCTGTGTGCAAGAAAGAGATCAGTGCAAATGCATGAAGATGCTTGCATTTGTCTCCTAAAGCGTTAAGAGCAGATATGCCACCTTCTTCAGTGGCTTATTTACTGGATAGTAGTAGTAGAGAAAGAAATATATAAGTCTTCCAGTCCTGATTGTTCAAGCAAATCATAAGACTTCACTCTAAGATATATTTCTATACTGATTGAACAAGATGGATACTTTTATAGAATATTTTACCTTTAATGCTTAGACTTCCAAAACTCTCATATATTAAATCATTTCAATGTTTAATTATTATTCACTAATTCTTAGAGTTTATATACTGCCACATTCTATACTGATTCTCAGTAATTAGATCGGTAAAAAGATGCAAAACCTCAAAATAAAATATAAAAACAAGAATATTAATAAGTATGGGAATAATAAATAAGACAAGTATATCCAAACAGGATCTACTCTTTGATTCCAAAATACCCTTTAAAATTATTCCATTTTCACTAATTTCTGAAATGTTAACCTGACTTGATCTTCAAGGGAACCTCACATAAATATATTGCAATAATCCAGTCATAAGTGCATGAATAGCTGTTGCCACAACTCCTTGCTCCAAAACTAGGGTTACTAGTGTATGACCTGGAACTGGGCAAAGGACTCTTGTCGCAATCTCCACCAGTCTATAAAGCAGTAGCCATGAGTCTAAGGAGATTCTCAAAGGTATACCCCTTCAGGGAGACTATTACTCCATGCAAAATAAGCACTAAGGATTGCCAAAATCTGCTTTATCAAGGATCCCCTGAAGCTATTGCGCAACCACCTTTTCAATCACCTTCTCCCAAAAAGATACTGAGGAAAAGTTGTCCGGTATAAAGGGATCCAGTGATGGCCTCTTATGGAGGGGGTGAATCAAGTCTTCCTTAAAAGAAAAGAAACAACCGCCTTGCTCAAAGAAAAATTAACCATCGCTAGGACCCACACATACGACACCCCCCCTCAAGCTGCTTCCCAAGCCAGGAAGGACATGGATCTAAAGAACAGGTGGCTGAACTCACAGTCCTCAGGACCCTGATCACTTCATCAAGTCCAACAGATTTTAACCATTCCCGGATAACCAGGCAAGACAAGAACAGCCTGAGCATCCTAGGTATCTCTTCCAGAACTGACACCAAAGCCAGCATCCAACTGCAAGGAAATCTGAGCATTCTTGTTCAAACAGATGCTGAAAAAATTCTTCTACACATCTCTCAAGGTTTTCTGGGTCCCTCTTTTACCCAGGAGGGCTTGAATCACCCAAAACAGGGCTGCAGGACAGCAATCTACAGACGTAATAAGGGTGGACAAGTACTCTTTGAAGCTGACAGAGGAAAAGATTGTTTCCTGTAATGTACCCACGTCTGCCAGTCTGACCTCACGAAGTGCAGTAATGATAATGTTGTGACAGTGAAGTTTGATTGCTATAAAAGTGCTGTTCCTTTTTTAGGCCTTGACACATTGCCTCTATCTAGCAAGATACAGACATTCCAGGTTCCAAAAATGAGTTTTCTTTTATTCATTTTTCTTGATTCTTGACTACTAAGATGATCTGCTAGCCATGGTTAACTAGCCAGGTGTTTAGTGTTCCTTTTCTAACCCCTCCCTCATGTGAGGGCAGGAAGTGCTATCTCAGAAGGGCTGCCCAGTTGCCCTGGATACTGCCAGACATCTCTACTGCCCCAGGTACTGAGATGAACAAACACAGGTCCAATGCCTGCCCATGTGCAGGTTTGCCAGAGATTATCTCCACCTGTTGCTTCACCACTCCCCCACTGCTGGACTCAATCAATTAGGTTTGGAATGAGATGATGAGTTGTAGATGAAGATGAACTGGACAAAAGAAATATGCAGGTGATGGAACTTTAAGTGGAACAGCCATTGCAAAGGGATGGTCTCATTTCCTCGGCAGAGCTGTCCTTAATTCAATGGTGTGCAGAACCATTATGACTGAGACCTTTCCCACTGCAGTGGGTGACCAGGAGGTCTAAGTGTCTTGTGCTCTTCTTAGTG
Organism: Thermophis baileyi; assembly: GCA_003457575.1. Taxonomy (NCBI): domain Eukaryota; kingdom Metazoa; phylum Chordata; class Lepidosauria; order Squamata; family Dipsadidae; genus Thermophis; species Thermophis baileyi. The sequence goes on from QLTV01001698.1 coordinate 6,314,675, forward strand.
GCCCCACAACCCCTGCTGGGTCTGCCTTCTTGACTGCTAAACTGTTAATCAGTCTCCTCCACTCAATCTGCCAGGGCCTACCCTATCCCACACACTGAGATAAACATATCCCTTTCTCACCATGAGTCAGAGACCTGTTGGCTGGCTTCACCTGCTTTGCCCTGTTGTTTGATCTGTTGAGAGGATTTACTGGGTATGCATGTGTTACAGCCACTTGGGAGCCACAGGTGAGAGCCAATGCCAGGTGAGGACCAAAGATGAATGAGCAGCCCTAAAAAGAGCACAGCAGGCTATCTTTCCATGAACACCTCATATGTTAACATCAATATAGTATTTTGTTGTAAATTATCTAGTGTTTGTCCCTGAGTAAAGCATTTCTTCCATGCATTTTTTTTCCAAAAGGACATTATCATCTTGAATTATCATGAAATCTTAGCAGGTTTATTGAAACTAAGAGAATCAACTGCTCATTTCTTCTTTTATTATCTAATCATTTTCAGCTATTTCCATACCTTTTATGAAAAATATATTATGGCATATAGAAAATAAAACTTAGCATTAGCTTTCATGACAATGAAACAATTACTTTGGAAGAATCTACTCATTTTTGGAAAAGATATTTTAATGGCACGATAGAATCAGACATATAATTTAGAAGCATTTATACCTTAAAATATTTCAGGTATAATCTTAGTAAAATATAGCTGGATCCAGTCTTAATCATGCTTAGACTAATTATATTTAAGCAAATGAAGATTGGCTCAAAATATCTTGCTGCCTGACATAAGCCACCCAAGTCAAAGTAGGTACACAGAACTGAAACCAACTAAAATACTTTGGATATTTATTTATTTATTCAAGGACAACCTCCCTCTATGCCTGAAGAGAAGTTTTCGATCAGTGTGTGCTACCTGCTCTAACATATGCCGGTGAAACATTGACAATAACCTCACAATCGATACAAAAGCTATGAGTGGCACAAAAAGCCATGGAAAGATACATGCTCGGCATTACAAGACAAGATAGAAAGTCCTGCACATGGATTAGAGAACAAATGAAAGTGTAGGATATCATCAAGAGAGTAAAAGAATTGAAATGGAAATGGGCCGGTCACATAGCAAGAAGAACTGGTGGCAGGTGGACCAAGACAGTCATAGAATGGATCCCACTTGATAAAAAGCGTCCACGAAAGAGACCCAAAAGAAGATGGAGCAATGACATCAACTAGTATTGTGGGCCCAACAGGCAAAAGAAAGCTCAGGACCATATTGGTTGGAAACATACAGAAGAGGCCTTCATCCTGCAGTGGATAGACTGGCTAAAATGATGATGATGATTTATTTATTTACATATTTACTTGGTTTTTACATGCCTTTTTAATCACAAAGGCACTTAAAGCAGCAATATTTGATGTTATTGATTTTGAATCAGATTTCTGCAGCCTGTGTGATCTCCCTAAATTCCTTAGCCACTATGGCTATTGCTGAGGATTTTGAGAGTCCCCACAAATAGATACCAAGGTTGCAGAACGACAGAATGTAACTACAGTAAGATGCCCTGGATAAGATCTACCTAAGAACAAGATTAGGATGCAAGGTTTTTCTGTGGTTGCCCCATGCTTTCAAAGTGTTCCCCCTCACATATCTGTCGACCTTCCACAAACAATTAAAAGCTGTTTTGTGTCTGTAAACTTTTGCTCCAGTCAATTGAGGGTTGGCACCTATTTTATAGGTGTCAACTTGAAGATTTGTATAACTGATTTTATAATTTTTGTTTTTACACTTGTACGCTGCTAATAGATCTCTGGTTATAGGGCAGACTACAATTACTATCAATACATAATGACAATAAAAGGGAGAGAATCTATGCTGCCATATTTCAGCAAAATATGATCAGAGGAGGTCTGAATGCTACAATGAGGAGCTTGGGACTACATAGAATCAAAGGCTATATGTTGTCACAGACTAGATTAAAGAGGATATTATCAAGAAAAACAGTAAAAAAATATATTAAGGTGTTAACAAATTAAAGTTATGACTTGGAACTGAAGTAACACTTGAAGCTATGACTCTCTACTACCTGGAAAGAAATGAATGGAATATCTAGGACTTTTAACAGTTTGCAAGAGAGTAAACTTAAACAAGGCATGACTTAAACACAACTGGAATCCTAAAGTGGATCAGAGTAACTTGTGATGCTCTCAACCATTCACAAATTATTATAAATTACTAATCTAAATAGATTAAGTGGTAAATTGTCTATTTTTAAATCAAGACATTTAAAAGTTAAGCCATCACATCTACCAAGTGCAAACAGTTTGTTAGAAATATAACATATAACATATTTTTATAATATAAATTCTATAGTACTGAATTTAGGACTTCTAGCTGTATTGATAGCTTCAGTTTATACCTTAGCAACAGCTGCTCACATTATTTTTTTTCAAAATACCTTAACTTTATAGTATTGCTACCCATTTATTAGCTAATATCACAAGAAATGAAAGTACTTTATTATTCTTATAAAAAGAGGGAAGAAGTGTATGTGGTGGGAAATTGAATTTATTTAGGCGCGTGTGAAATTATTAAGAAACTGCTAAATTCAGTTGCTTGGATCCTTATCTTCCACAAGGTCTCATTTCTATTAGTCTTCAATACCTGAAAGTATCTGAAGGTATGACTATAAAAAGAACTTTCTTTCATCAACAATCTTGATTCCTGCTTTTGAAGAAGACTGGCTGCAATTATTCAAAATTAATCTATCTTACTTGATTTTCTATCAATCCACAATTCACTAGAATTTCCACAGCAGCTTACAAGGTAAAGTAATAAAAAGGTCAAAAGCAAACAAAGAGCACACAACAGTAAAATCGTCACATCTCTATTTCTGCAGGTGAATACTACTGTAGCAACCCCAAATTTATCTATAGTGATCACTGCTGAAGAAAGTATCCCAACCACTTTTCATCCTAAAGACAGGGGGAAACATATCATTGCTATTACATGAGTTGGGAAGCTGAAGATTAAACATGCAATAGTAGCTTCTTAAATAGTTTCTATGCTCAAACAATTCAAGCAATTAACTTTATATTTGCTCAAATTATTAAAGGACCAGATTATGCAAAAACACCCACCTACTAGTTTTATACAAATGTGTTTTTCTCATCACTCATGGCAATAGACATATACATCCAAACAAGCATAGAGTGTAAAAGGAGAATTAAATACATGCAATACCTCTAATTACAACCATACTGTTCATGTAAAGGAGTTTGCTTATTGTATACCCGTGATGGCGAACCTATGGCACACGTGCCGGAAGTGGCACGCAGAGCCATCTCTCTGGGCATGCAAGCTGTCGCCCGTTGCTCTTCCAGGTTCCAGTGCACCGGCCAGCTGGTCTTCACGCACGCGGGAGCACCGGAAACTGGAAGAGCAGCTGCCCGGTGCGCATGCGCGTGCCGGGAAGATGATCTTCTGGTTTCCGGTGTACCACCTGGTCTTCCGGTTTCTGGCATGCATGCGCGCATGAAGACCAGCTGGTGGGTGCGCATGCGCGTGCCAGAAACCGGAATATCATCTTCCCGGCGCGTGCATGTGCACAGGCCAGCTGGTCTTTGCGCACGCATGCATGCCAGAAACCAGAAGACCAGTGATGACCAGCTGGCAGGTGCGCATGCATGCGCCAGAAACCGGAAGATCATCTTCCCGGCACGTGCAAGCGCACCGGGCAGCTGCTCTTCTGGTTTCCGGCACGTGCACATGCGCACACATGCACTCCCGTTTCAGCACAGTGCCGAAAAGGTTCGCCAACACTGTTGTATAACATGGGTGCAACAAGTTTAGCCTTGTGGCCTTATGTTCCCCAAGCATCTCTTTGGCATCCACAAAACCTTCCAGAAGTGTAGTCAAATATCTGGGCTCTTTATTCCTTTCGGCAGAATTGTATGATTTAATGATCAGACTAAGCTCTTTGGGCTTGCAGATGGCTAAGTCAATCATTTAACTCCTTCAAACTCATGACCCCCCCCCTTCCGCAGTCTTATCTAGTTTTAACACTTTGCTTTTCATAAGTTTCACAAAACCTAGTTCGGGTTTTTGATCTGACAGGCATTTCACACATCTGCTATTTATGGAAGGCATTGGTGAAATTGTTTTCTCCAGGACTGTTGTATCTGCTTGCATGGATAAATAAGTATAAGACTATATAACCTGAATCCCCACAGCCTCACCACATATGAACTGCATATTTTATTTTTTCCAACCAACCTTTACAATAAATAGATTTTAGATACATATATCAGATTCAGTTATATCCGGATCATGGGAAGAAACATGTAAATTTAGAAGGGATTTTCATTTTTCCAAGGTACAAATCTTAATCTACTCTTTTTTAGTTTAGTACGTACAGAATGCAGAATAACAGAGTTGGAAGGGACCTTGGAGATCTTCTAGTCCAACCCACTGCTCAGGCAGGAAACCCTATATCATTTCAGCCAAATGGTTGTCCAATCTCTTCTTAAAAACCTCCAGTGTTGAAGTACCCACAATGTCTGGAGGCAAGTTGTTCCACTGATTAATTGTTTTCACTGTCAGGAAATTTGTCCTTAGTTCTAGATTGCTTTTCCCCTTAACCTAACCAAGTTATGTTTCTCCAAAGTTCTAGGAAGATGCAAAAGATGGAAATGTGGTGCCATAGGAAGCAACTTTACAGCTATAAACTGAGACAGTCATCAGACTACCAGTTTTGAGACTTTAAGCCACTCTAGAAACATTTCTTTTTATTTTCATGACAAGAAAAAAAGACACCAGAAAAAAAATCTAATGTGACTATTTATTAAAATATCTAACATTTATTTTCTTCTAAATTAAAGCCTCATTTGACCTTGAGTCACAAACCAAGTGACTTTCTTGGTCTCCCGTAGTATAATGAGGGGAAGGAAATGAAGGACTAGATTCATGACTTGGCAGGTTTACCTTGAGTGATCAGACTACTTTTAGTCAAAAAATCACAGTTGCCTTAAAAATGGAAAGATCATGGGGCTCAAGAGAGGTCCTTAGTGTTTACATTAATTTCACTCTATAGTTCTCTCATCTCTTACCCAAGGAGTTTTGGGAGCTCAACAAGCTAGCCAACTTGGTGTATTTTACAGAAATAATGGTTAATCCCATATACCTTTACATCAATTTCTAATTATAACTTTTGCCAGTGGTTTTTTTTTTTTTTGGCTTTGGCTTTGGACACTTCCATGCACATGCATACACACACACACACACACACACACACACACACACATACACACACACACACCAGCCAGCCTTTGTGAAATATGACACTTTCCTTAGGTTTTACTAATAATGGCACTTTCTGTACTTATTTCCCCACCATCGCCATTGTTTAAAAAAAAATGGCTCAAAAACCATTAGACTGATTTCTATAACATTTCTATTCCTTCATAAGACTCAAAACTTCCTGCAAATTTCAATAGAGTTTGCTAAAACATAGAAAAAGGTAGATCTGTTCATTTTTTCCCCTTTGATAATAGGAGAAAAGAGCACTGTTATTGATTTTTTGAAATTTTTCACTGGAACTACCAACTACTGGAGTAATCCAAACAAGACTGGATTATTTTAGAATATCCTGAGCAACTTGTCTAACCTCTGCACACCCAGAAATATGACCACATGATGTCCTTTAAGAATAGAAAAAGATGTTAGTACAAGTTGTAAGAAGATTCTTTATACAGACGTTTTGTATAAATTGTGATTGAGCCAACTATACTATGTTTTGCAACTGAGACTGAAATAAAATGAATCCTGAAAAGTATAAAATAACATTGTCAGTGAGAAGGACTTCTGTAAATCAGTGTCATGTATTAACAATCCATTTAGGCTCACTCAGAGTCAACATATCCTTGACTTGATTACCTCTGGCATCAAATCTGTACACATTTCTACTTTAAGTAAAGAATTTATGAATTAATTTATATATAATAATAATTATAAGCATATTTTCTTTTAATTCAATAATAAAACTTTTCAAAATATACATGCATGAACTTCAGATGTGTGTGTATAAATAAATCCAGCCTCCTTATATTACATAATAATTAAAGTATTCCATTCTTTTTCCAAATTTAGAAATTGGCTTGGCTTACCAAAGATATCAAAGAGCTTTGTTTACTGTTTCAAATAACAGTTAAATAATGTCAATTTAGTTCAAAGTCAGGTAGGTGAGATAATTTTGTTTGCAGAAAATATCAGCAATCTAAAGAGTAGTTCATTAAAGAAAATGCATCATTCAGTGTGATATTTGAAAAGCTGACAAACCAAGCCAGCAATTAATTTCAAACAACAATCCTTAAGAGTGACAAAAGTTGTAATTACTACTATCATCAAAACCTCCTGAAGATTATGCGATGCTTTTGTTAGGAGTCTTGCTACTACCATAGGAACTCACTCAGTAAAGATAAGTAGAAACTATAATTGAAACAGCAAACATTTTCTAGTTCCATTTAATGTAAATAAAATTAATTATAGATGAAACAAAGACACATTATGTGACATGTAATCACTTTCATTAATTTAGATTCAGTATATCATTTAATTGAAAGAAGATCTCATTAATAAACTACCATTTAAACATGATTTAAGCAGTCTAATGTGAGTGCCTAGAAATCTTAAACTGATCCATACTCACTTCACTTGAACTGAATGTATGCCTATGGGTATCTGCCCTCTGTAAGTTGCTCTAACAATACACATTTACCAAGTTATAAATGACTACTATTTTTACTAACACAAAGTGTCAGCATCTGAATCTGAAGTCCCTACAGGTCTTTGCAGATAATTGTTTTCCTCATATGTACATCCCTTGAAAAATTAATTGTTGCATTCACTTAACTGAGTCACTAGGCTATATCAAATAAAACATTTTTGATTCTAGGATGTTTCTAATGTGACATATTTTGAATCTAAAGATACATATGATCCTCTTAGTGTACCGTGATTTACATTCTTATACCACATGGACTGAGGTCTTGGAAATCAGAGATTAAGGGCTAACAGAGAAGGACAGACTAAATAACTGCAACTATAAAGGATCATCAATAGACCATATACTTTGCACACAGGAAATCTCCAAATTTCGTTAAAAGGAGCAGGGAGCAAGTAATATTAACAATCTTTGCTTGAAATCTGGGATAGCCAGTATTAGTTGGACTAGTTAATTCTAGACTAGCTACTCACATTATCTGACCTGGTAAAAGTGAACTTTCTACACTGCACGTCATTAATTTTCTATAATCTCAGAGCAGTTATCTAGCAAAAAACAAGAACTATTTTCCAATGAAATTCTGAAAATTTCCCCAATTAGTTATTTCAGTCCAATATAAGTAATAATCATAGCCACAATCCATTTAATGATCTCATATTGAAAATATAGACTTAAGCCATATAAATTATATGTATACTTCACAGTGTTTAAAAGCTAGGAGTTGATCAACTCTTTATTATTTAATTCCTTAATCTATTATTTGATTGAACAGGCTGCATTTATTATTGGAGGGAAATAGAAATGGAAGAGTCAATAATATAATCATCTCTAAAGATTACACATGTACAAGAGTCAGTTGAAAAACGACACCCATGTAGTATCCACTTAACCTTTTGATTTCTTTAAAGAGAGTTCTAAATCTAAGGAAAATACACATATAAAACTGGGTTCATTTATTCGAAGAGTTGCACTAACTTGTCTGAAGATGCCATCCTAAACACATCTAGCAAGTGTCAACAGAGTCAGTGGGAGATGACTTCCAATCCAGAGGGCAACTGTTGATAGACCTTGTTAATCAAACTACATGGGCTGCCCCCCTCCTTGAGACAGTAGCACAAGGGGATATATTTCTCAAACTAACTCCCGCTTGCCCTATTTCTTATCCTCTCAATCTGCCAGCTGCTTCAGCCGCCGACTAGTGGGAGCAAAAAGCAGACGACCCCAAAAAAATCACGACCGGATTTTCTGGCTCACACCTTGAGGATGCAACTGCCAGCCCAGAGAGCTCCTCGTTGGTAAAAACGGGAAGACATCGCCTCCCCCCCAAAGCGAAAGAGTTGAGGGAAAACTCCCGCCTGGGTGTTTCAAGTTCTGTTTGGGTCCGAGCCGAACCTGGGTGGGGGGGGGAGAGAACCTTCGTCGCCATAACTTCTGTTAAGATGTACTACTTTCCCGGCCCTGTCAGAAACGGAGAGGGGGGACACACACAAAAATAATAATTAAAATCTCCCTGTTCCGTAGGTTTTAGACTAGATGGACGCCCGCCTTTCTGCCTCAGCCTCACACGCACCATGCCACAAAAATTGCAACCCCTGGTTCCCGTCCAAGGGAATATTTCTCCTCTCCTCCTCGCCTAACTGCCTCGACGCGCAACTTTGAGAGTTCCCACGAATACCTCGGCAACGCCAAACCCTGAGGAGAGCGAGAGCCAACCTCGGACATGGGAGTCTCCCGCCGAGCCCGAGAGGACCGAGAACAGCCGCGGGGAAGGGGGAACGGGACGGGACGGCGGCGGGGGTGGCAGCGGGAGGCGGACTCGGGCTAGGAGGCGACGGCGGAGAGGCTCGAAGGGAAGGAAAAGAAGAAGGAAAAAAGGCAGCCGGGGTACTTGCCCAAGTGGGGACGAGGAGGCTGTCCGGGCGCTCCAGCGGGGCAGGAAGAGTCGGCTTTCCTGCCGCGTTCATTTCCTACCATATATCGCTCAGAGGAGTGCTTTCTGAACGGCGAACTCAGCAAGGCTCGGGTCAGGCATTTAATTCCCGGGTAGCCACGCAGGCTCTCCCTTTTGGCAGCTTTGCAGGCGGCGGCGGCGGCGGCGGCGGCGGCGGCGGCGACTCCGAAAGAAGGAAAGGAGAGAGCGAAAAAGAGGTGGTGGAGAGGGGCGACACAGGAGGAGCGGGAGAAAAGGCGGGAACCGCCACCGAGCGCTCCGCTCTGGCGCTCACTCCAGGGGATACCCAGCCAGCCCACTCCTTCGCTCGGCTGAGGAGAGAGAGAGAGAGAGAGAGAGAGAGAGAGAGAGAGAAAGCGAGCGGGAACACGCGGGCGGTGGGAACCGCCGCGCTGCCCAGACCAAGAAATAACGCGAGGGAAACGGAGGACTGCGCGCGTCCCCGTTTAACTTTCCGGCCTCTCTCTCTCTCGGGGTAGTCCCGCAGTTCAGCTGGCTGACTCCTGGGCTGGTTCCTTCATGGGGTTTGGCAATGAGGCGGAATGATGCTCAGCCCAAACTAAGGCTGCTGCTGCTGCTGCCGCCGCCGCCGCTGCCGCTGCCGCTGCTTTTGATGGCTTCTCTCGCTGGGGCTTCTTTTCCATGTGGCGAAGGCACCTGTTGCAGGCTGGCCCCCTGGTGCGTGTATCGATCGGCCGTGCTTCCAGCTTCCTTCCTATGGCTTTCTCTGATGTTTGCACAAAGGGATATTAAAACACACACACACGTTATCTTGTTTGACCCTAACGTGGTCCACAGCCTTGGTTTTGATCAGTGTTTGCCCTGATGGAAGCGTTAGATATTGTGACCACATCTGACAGGGGAACATGTTTCTTCGTCATTTTGTTCTACTGTAGCGGAATTCAAGCTAGGGGCACCAAAGATATAATACTCCATTTCTATAGGATGGTGGCACTTCAAGTAGGAGTCGCCCTGCCCTACCTTTGGCATAGTTTCAGTGCCCACCTTTCCTGCATGAGAGAAATGGCACAATGCACAATGCCTTTACTTTGCCTCGGAGCCAACCATGCTGCTGACTCTAATATCATTTCTGCAAACTAGTTCTCTGGCTCCAAGCATTGCCAACAGCATCCTCCTTCCCATCACACTGGGAGAACTTCCCACAAGGTGGAAATTGTTCTGCAACCATTTTTCTATTACTTCAGACCCTAACTGTTGCCTGTCATCTTCACCGCTGAGCCTCCCCTCCCCCATTATTTGCCTTTCCCTCACCTCCAAGCCCTGCAGTGACAAACCAACAACCGGTGCACAACTGAGGTTGGCCTTGTTGTTTACAAAAAGAATAATCTTCAAATTCTGAAATGCACCATATTTTTTTCAGGTTCCCTTGCATTCAGGTGTAAGATTGCTCTATATGCTTCATGTTCAGTTCATTAATATGCAAGGTGGAACTAGATTGTGAGGAAGGAAACGGATAAATAACCCTTGTTTGACGTAACAAATTTCAAAACTTTCACTGAGACTACTATATTAAAAATGTGATTTCTTTAAAGACAGGAGGGATATCAAGTTGATAGAACCATTCAGAAATTAATATTTCTAATTTAATTTAAACCTACGAGCTTGATAACCACAGTAGGAGTAGTTAGAAAAGTTATATCACTTTATATCACAGATTTATAATCACATTTCAACCGCACACCTCTAAGGAAAGAATGAGGAAATCCAAGATGTTACCATTATGAACTTTTTCCTCATGTGTATCTAATTGGAACACAAACCTGCCCTGGCAAATTCTTTATTCTGCCATCTCTTCAAGATGTGTCCTTTATCTGATCCCTAGTGCAAACCATCCTCGAGGCAATCTTAAATTGTCCTTTCCTTTACTGATACTGTGGCAGCAATTTCCCTTATTTGGGTACTTTTTTTTTTTTTGCCATGGATACTGTCCAACGCATTTATTTCAGCAGCCATTTTGTTGTTGACATTGACCTAGGAGTTTCAGCAGGTGTTCCTATCTCTTTCCATCCTTGATCACTATCCTCCAGCACATATTGCTTTGGGTTAACCGAAGAGGCCAGATCTATCAGAGTTACCTCTTCCCTTCTACCTGCTACTTCTCCAAGCTGAAGATCCAGCTTTGAAATGTTGACTGGGGAATTCTGGTAGTTGAAGTCCACTAATCTTAAAGTTGCCCAATTTGGAGACCCCTGCCATTGACTATGAAGGATGTTGCCAGTATCTTCCTACAAAACAAGTTGCAACCCAGATAGGTCAGTAAATTCAGATGAGTAGTCAGTCAATGGAGAAGAATATGCTAGAATTAGCAGCTCTCATATCTCTGAGCATTATAACACTGAGCATTTTCTTCCCTGCCTGACAAATATGACCGGAATCCTGGTAATTAAATCATTCCCCACTCAGTGTGAATTACACATCTCCTTAAGAGCTGAAGATTTTCCTACAAACTAATTTCATGTACAATTTATAACTGGCCTAATGACAGAGGGAGCTGTAGAGTAGGCAATCCGCTTCTGTTACAGAGCAGACTAGACATTGATACCAATTTTGTTACATTTCTGAAAGCTAACTGCAATGAATCAATCAAGTGACCACCAACCATGAAATCTATCATTGTTGACAGGGAAAGTGCTCAGCACGGGACTTTACAGCTAACTTTCAGTTGTTAGCTCAGGATGTGGGCTGGAATAAAATAGGCTTAATTGGCTATCTGTTTGCATAGCAAAGGAGACTTGAGAAACTGTGGTGTATTACAGTTGAGAGAGTAAGACATGATTATTCTCTTTCATTCCCTTTTTTTCTGCCTACTCATCAGAGCTAGGTAAACAGACCTGTTACTTACCTAAGTAAGGTGAAGTAACACACATAAGATCTATGTTTATATTCTGGAGAACCTGAGCACTTCAACATCAGGTCCTTTCCAAGACCTTCCAATTTTTGAAGCATTAACTAGATGTTATACTGGTGGGGAAATGGGACATTTTGCAAATAGATGCCCTTAATGTTCCAGATCTGGTCTCTCAGGAAATGAGTCTGCCCCAGGTTTAGAGCCAAATGGACTTGGAAATACAGTTGCAAGCCTTAGTAGATGCTAGCTCCATGGACAACTTCACTGAATCCCTTGCTGCACAAAAATGTGCTTCACATCAAACCTGTTCAATCTTTATGGTTGGACTGAGATGACTGACAACCAATTCTTACCCATCACAGAACATACTGTACCTTCCTCTATTCATTGTCAGCAATTATCAAGAGTTCCTGCAACATTATTTAGTCTTCATATTACATACTCCAGTACTTTTGGAATGGAGTAACTTCAGACTTACAACCAATATATTAACTGGGACCAGGATGTAGGAGATTTTGTGGAGCCAAGTTAAAGCCCCTAACCCAAATACTTCTTGCCACAGAAAACAAAGCACAGGCTCAGCTGCAGAGTGTCAAATTGGGTAACTACCCCATTACAAAAACACTTTCTCAGAAAAACAACATTATCAGCTTAGCCATAGAATCTTCAGAAGACCATAGAATACTGATAAGGTAAGCAGAGCACTAGGGAAGCAAAAGAAAGTAACTCTTAACAACCTACCAATAAACAGTTTGTGCTTCAATATAATGTGCCCTCGTCTCCTGTTCAAATGTACCCCTAAATTATTCTATTACTAGGATAAGATAAACCTTGATTCACCAGTATGCAAAACTAATAGCCTGCAGAATCTCAAGTCCTCACAATCCCATAGCAGTTATTGTGACCTGTTTTGCTTGGCAAATATGTGGGCTTGGCTTGATGTGTTTGGAAAAGGGAGAGGCATACTGATTCTATGACTATCAGGAAGATATTTACAATAAACAAACAAATAAATCCTCATTCTTGAACCTCAGATTCCTACAAAACATCAATATCCAAGTCAAATCCAGAACTGGAATCTATATATTCAGATTACTTCCTTTCCCTCAGGCGTTAGAAGATTTAGGGAATTATATTTTCCATGAATTTTTGTACTTGTTTACTTGGACAATTTGCTTGTTTGTCCTAGCCCTAGGGAAAAGCCACAGTACCTGGCCAAAATCTTTAAGCTGTTTTCCTTCTTCTGGCATTTACATGTGCTGGCTGTAGAGTGAGTAAAGCACTTATTATCCTGGGCTGTAGATAAACCAGTGCCTTTTTTGTTCCTGTCAGTCTGTCTGTCTGGTGTGTTCCCACCTAATAGTAATGATGTTCAAAGCTGTGTAGTGAGCAGAGGGAATGGCCTTGAGGGACAGGAGGATCAGCTGTTCTAAGACAATGATCAGGGAAAAGAAATGTAAGTCTAGCACAGAATCTAACCTGCGAAAAGAGCACAGTCAATACCCTCCTTAGTTCAAATGAAGATAAAGGGAGGGAAGGGACCCATTTAGGTTCTTCTGCTTGGAGTTTCAACGTTTTCGTATTGCAGTTGGGTTCTTAGGATCTCTTCCATATTTCCAATGGTTTCCTTGTATCTGACTTCTCCCTATGGAAGAGTCATTCACCAGATGCTCACTCTCCATATCAATATGGAATTGCTTTTTCAATATGAGATAGGTGGCAAATAAATTTAATAAATAAAATAGGAACCTCAGATATGATTGTGCAGCCATCACCACAGCCTCAACAACCAAAAGTGAAATGGTGAAAAGTAACTACGTTTTTAACTATTCAAACATTTGTTTGAATAACTGGAAAGTCTTCAGTATTGCAGCCTTAAGGTTACTGAACTCGTCCTCATGAGGCACTTATAACAATTTGAGTTTGATAACCCTCCACTGCTCTAAGCTAGAGAAATATACATTTAATTTGCCTGTGTTGGTTAACCTATTTCCTCAAAAGAATTCACAGGATTACTGCTAAAGAATAATCTAGTCTGTCTTGGAGACCTCTCTATCATTTTCTAGGCTTTGGCAATTTTTATTATAAATTTATTTGCCGCATTAATCACACTGTGGATTTATCTTACCTAGAAGTGGTTTCCTATAAAAGGAATCTCACTTATAAAAAATAGACTTTCTTCTCAAGTAGTCATTCATGTCTCAACTCTTCCTACATAATCAAAGTCTCACATCTGTTATATAATCTGATGCTTCCAATTTCACATTTGGAATCAGATTCTTGCCATTTTGCTCCAAAGTTTGAGGGCACCTTCCTGTTCTTTACCAGGCCATTCCTTATAATGAAATGGAACTGCGATGCTTTACCAAGAAGCTATTACCCATCAAAAAAGCTTTTTAATATTGGCACCATCTTCTCAAAGGAGTAAAACACTCTTCTGAATTCACCACAAGAATTTAGAACATTTTCACAGAGAAGAATAATGCCACCTTAAAACAATACCTTCATTGATATACTAGTAAGACAAGCAGCCAGAACTTTTATCTGTGGCTGATATCACTTCTAATAACTGATGTCACTTATAGTAGCTATATCATTGATATTATACTGATACCATCCTTTCCAACCATCTACAGTTATGACAAACTATCCACAGTTAAATGACCCACCACCAACAAATCCTCCCCATCCCTCCCCATTCCAGAGGCCTCCTTTTTTTCTCCAGGTACTGCAAGCTGCTCAGTGCCTTCTCAAGTATCAACTGGATTGTGTCAAGTTCACATACAAAGTATCACGGAAAGGTCCTCTTCATTGTTGTTGGAGACCACATCTAACTTTCTACCAGATTTCTCTCCTCCACCTAACAGCCATTGCCCTGAAAAGGCAACAAGAAAAGGCTCAGGAATTAAACCCTGAGGCACAAACACACACACACACACACACACACACACAGCTGGATCCCTGGGCTTTGCATTAGGCAAATCATCTCTGCATATGTAATTTCTTTCTTCACTGCAGTAAGGCAACCTACCGCTCTCTGTCAATAGCCCTTGAGGTTTCACTGTCATAGCTGATTTATTGTCCTATCTTAGAGAGAGGTCTGACAGCAGCATGGTTCACATCCTCTCCTTATAGTCTTTTTTCAGTCCTAATAGGTCTGGCCTAGAATATGGTGTGGCAAGATATTGGCTGGCCTTGTGCATCAGAGACCCCTGAAGTGGTGCAATGACCACTGGACTGACTCACTATCTTGCAAAAAAAGCAGGAGAACACACTTTGTTCATGTCACAAAAAAGTTTTATTTCAGTTTGGTCAACACTGTCATTATCCACAATGCCCCCTTCTGTTCCTTTTCTGATTCCTACCTATTCTTGGACATGTAGACACGTAGGAATAGAGAAAGAGCCATAAGCAGGTATGGGACCACTGTGTTGGGCAGCGAAGGGGAAGTGTGAGACGTTGCATAGGCTTCAATCCCCATAAACTGATCTTGAGCTCAGGAGTGTAATCAGGGATGAAGGAAATGCAAACAGAAGGTGCTCTTATCCCCAACTGCTTTTCCTTTTGCGAAGGTTAAAGTTCCCCATATCTTTCTTCTTCCAGGAAGAAAGACAGTTGGGGAGAAAAAAACAGAGCCTGGGGAAAGGTATAAACAGCTTATGTTCCTGCTGGGTTTCTGGTTTCTATAAAGTTCTACTTTCCATACTTAGTTTTCATTTTAAAATATAAATATAAATAAGCATGTAACATGAATTTGGGCCTGCAAAAGGTACAGTTCTATTTTTAAACAATGAAAGAAAGCTACGGTAGTTGTTGTAGCGTTTGGGAATTGCTTTGCTAGATAATCACACTTGGGAACAGAATCTATTGAACTCTATTGGAATTATCCTTAAGTAAACATGCAAAATGCTGGATTCTGCTGCTGTATAACTAAGCTAACTTATAGACTAAGTCTACAATTATAGACTAATTATATATATTTTAATAGCATTTATGTCTAAGATTTTGTGGCATAACATTTAATTTAGATCCATCCTGCTGTTCCAACCCACCCCCAACTCTCATCTTAAGGGAATAAAGTATACTCTGACTTCCTAATTTACCTTGCTATGCTGCTTGGACACCTTCCGCACCACTTTTTATGTCCAAATGAAAACAGCAAATTGGAGCTAGAGAGAATTTTGACTCTTTTGATGTTCTGCCCGAAAATTAGCAGACCTAGCTATATGGTAATTAATATCAGGAAATGATATTATGGAGAGTTTTTTCCGTTGCTGATCAAAAGTCTTTCAGCAGCTGCTCTGTGTTTCCTTCCTAATTGCTTTTTTTTGTGGCAAGACAAAGATTAAATGGTAAGTACAGGCTGGAAGCTTATAAGGAGAGGATTCCCCATAAAATTCCATGACTGAGGGGGTTAATTTCACATCTGGAACTACTATCCAGATGAAACGCCACAAGAGATGTCTAGAGCGACACTGGAGATCCAGCAAATCCGAATCTGACCGAGCACTTCTAAGAGCCTTCATTAGGACTTATTTAGTGGCGATACGGGCGGCAAAACGTTTGCATTTTTCCGCTCTTATTGCATCGGCTGATTCTCACCCAGCCACCCTGTTTAAGGTAACTCGTTCCCTCCTTAACATAGAGGGAAAGGAGGAACCTTTGCAGGGGAGAGCTGAGGAATTTGTACAGTATTTGGCGGATAAAGTCGCTCAGATTCGAATGGACCTGGACTCTGACAGGGCAAGTC
>QLTV01001698.1:6331977-6349263 GCA_003457575.1 Thermophis baileyi
CCCTTATCACCTCACGGCTTGACTATTGCAATGCGCTCTACATGGGGCTACCCTTGAAGAGTGTCCGGAGACTACAACTGGTCCAGAATGCAGCTGCGCGAGCAGTCGTGGGTGTGCCAAGGTACACCCACACAAGTGCCATCCTTCGTGAGCTGCACTGGTTGCTGATTGCGCTCCGGTCACAATTCAAGGTGTTGGTTGTTACCTTTAAAGCCCTACATGGCTCAGGACCAGTTTATCTGCGTGACCGCCTTATGCCACATTCCTCCCATCGACCAGTGAGGTCACACAAGGTTGGCCTTCTTCAGGTCCCGTCGGCCAGACAGTGCCAGCTGGCGGGACCGCGGAGGAGGGCCTTCTCTGTAGCTGCTCCACTCTGTGGAACCAACTTCCCCCCGAGATCCGTACTACCCCCACCTTACTGGCCTTCCGTAAAGCCGTTAAGACCTGGCTTTTCCGGCAGGCCTGGGGCCAATAGTTGTCCTGATTGGCCCATGCATGGTTGTGTGAATGTTTTATTTTAAATATAGATTTTTTTAAAAATTGCTTTTATATGTTTTATTTTTTATGATGTAAGCCGCCCAGAGTCCTTCGGGAGTTGGGCGGCATATAAATTTTATAAAATAAATAAATAAATAAATATCCAGATCAATGAATGGAAACTATAGGACCACTACCAAACAATGATAAGCTTCATATTTTCAAAGTATTCTGCATTTTTCAGATTTTTAGAATATTTCCCAGTTACAAAATTAAAGGTGCCCAGCATGGATTCTCAGAACAAATAGCCTCCTTATAAATTGAACATAGGACACTTGGAGTTGAGAGATGAAAGTAATGGATTTTGGCAAGCCTTGAGAAGGATGGCCATGGAGAAGGAAAGATCTGAAGGTCATCAGTCTTTAAAAAGATAATGACTGTGTTTGTGTGTGTTGCAGGGGTGGGTTCCACTTACCTTCCCTACCGGTTCGCATCGCGATGGAAGTGCACGTTTTGCGCACGCTCGCTTGCTTCGCTCACGCACCTATGTCACGTCGGGGAAATGACCCTCTGCACATGCGCAGAGGGTTCTTTGCCAGCCGCAGTGACCAGAGGACCAGTTTGGGGGCGTGGACAGTGGGCCATTGCTGCCGGTTCGGCGAGTGGGTGCAAATTTCCACCACCAGTACGGGCGAACCGGTCTGAACCTGCAGCAACCCACCACTGATGTGTTGTGTATGAAGATGATTTACCCATATTTATGAGTAGAAAATGAAAACAACTGTGACATTGAATATTAGAAGACCACATCTGACCTATGAAGATATGAATTCTAGGTAATAATATAGAATGCTACATCTTGCTAAATGTCTCTGGTGATTCTCAGTCATCCAGGTCATGGTTGTCCCAAAGGTGCTTTTTTAAAGAGGGAACCCGACTTTCTTGTTTTTCTATCTTTTCTTGTTTTGCTTCTCATTCAAGAAGCTTCTTCAGCTGTGACTGGATGGTGGGGAATGGAAGGATTTATACTCCTTGCAGACAGCTGGTCATTTGCATTCTTTTTAGAGAGTCATTGAGGCAGTGGTGAAATCCATTTTTTTTTACTACCAGTTCTGTGGGCGTGGCTTGGTGGGCGTGGTGTGGCTTGGTGGGCGTGGCAGGGGAAGGATAATGCAAAATCTCCATTCCCTCCCCACTTCAAGGGAAGATAATGCAAAATCCCCATTCCCTCCGCACTCCAGGGGAAGAATATTGCAAAATCTCCATTCCCTCCCCACTTCAGGGGAAGGATACTGCAAAATCCCCATTCCCTCCCCACTCCTGGGGGAAGAATATTGCAAAATCTCCATTCCCACCCCACTCTGGGGCCAGCCAGAGGTGGTATTTGCCGGTTCTCCGAACTACTCAAAATTTCTGCTACCGGTTCTCCGGACTACTCAAAATTTCCGCTACCTGTTCTCCAGAACCTGTCAGAATCTGCTGGATTTCACCCCTGCATTGAGGCCACTTGGAGGTTTATCTGTGTCCTCAGGGTCACCTGAGTAGTGCAAATGGGTGTGGAGCCTTCTTGGAACTGCTGAAAGGACTGTGTTGTAGGACTGTGTCCTTTCAGCAGTTCCAAGAAGGCTCCACCCCCACAGATAAAGCTGAAGAAGCTTCTTGGATGAGAAGCGAAACGTCTTCAAAGAAAAATAAGAAAGTCCAGTTGCCCCTTGAAAAAAGCGCCTTTGGAACTACATCTTGCTGTACTATCCAAAGTAGTATGTCTAACTCCAATATACTGAATGCTAAATGCTAAAAGAGAAAGATAAAATGAGTACTGTGGGGTGAATATAATCTTAACATTAATATGATATTTCTGAAAAAAAAAACAGAAAATTGGTCACAGACCTATTCATTTTCCTACTTTGATTTAATTGTTTTGTTGCAAGTACTGTTTCACTGTCTACCGTTTCAGCTTCTATTATGAAGAATCTTTTTGGGAATTCAACTTCACAGGGACACTTCATAAACAAGGTAACCCAAAGCCAAACCTCTTTTGGAGACTGGCTTCCTGGGTTGCAAGGCCAGGGATAATGAAGAAGCAGACTGAGGAAGAGGTGGGCAGGTAATGAAAGCTAGAGGCATCAAATCATTGTTTGAACCAGTGAGCCACAACAGCTGATTTTTTTTTTTAATAATCAGCCACAAGTTTCCATATAAATCTGCTTCACTGCCTTTTTTCTACTCTGTTGCTTCTTGAGCATTGCAGAGGAGGCTAAAGATTGTGTTATATTAAGAACGTGCGTAGGTGTCCTTGCTTGATGAAGCTATCCAGAATACCGCATCGAATGAAGGAGAATGTAGTCCACAAAAGCTTGAAGTATATTAAATTTATCATTCAAGTTTCCAAGGAATAATTCTTATTTTCCTGAAACAGATAGATGTACTTACCCCTCTAGGAAGTATTACCCAAAGTGATATCAGCAATTCCATCAATGAGATTTCCATCAGTGGAAGGATTGCTTATGAAATGTTTACATTTCAGATCTCATCTAATTGATACAGCTATATTTATACTCATTGAGCTTAATTTTTTTCCTATTGATACACCCAGATGAACTTTCCTTGTGTACATAGGGAATAGATGTCAAAGATACAACATTAATTTTATGTTTTGTTAGCATATCTCATTCTACTCACACTTCCCGGCAAAAGAAAATACATAATACAAAATATAAGTTCCGGATAAGTTATGCAGAAATGAGCACTGCCCAGAGCCCCTCGCTGAGGGAGGGGGGTGGTTAGAAATATGAAATATAAACAATCAAACAGTTCTAAAAGTTTATGGGACTATCACATATTCCTCCACTACAGTAGAAGAAAACTAGAAAGGTCTGGAAGAAAGCAATTGAAAAAGTACTATTTGCTTTTAAAAATTAAGCTTTTTCTAAATTAAATGGACACTTGATAATACTCCCTTGGGGGGGGAGAAGGTGGGGAGTCTATCTGGTCATGCAATTACTGTAACTTTGTATCTTTTTAAGGATAATCAAATCATCACTCGTGAGAAACCTGAACAATGGTTTTAAACTTAAGGTTTAGAAAGCGGGTTAGAAATGCTGGAAACTTCTGCCAGAATACCAACAATAACAAAAATACTATTTAGTCTATAAAGTCTTAAAAGTTTCCTTTCCTAATGTTGGTGGATAGAGGTTTTTTTATTTCTACATCCCAATTTTGCTGCCTTTCATTTTCCTTTGCTATTTCATTAGCCTTAATTTATACAAGTAAAAAAATGGAAGTGTTAATAAAATTTAAATAGGAAAATAAAGGTCATTTTAAATTATATCCTAATAATAAAGGCTTCCAAAAGAAAATGTCTTTGAGATAAGTACAGTAATTAATTTTCAGAATGGTTCAACCTTCATATGCTATTTACTTTTCAATTTAAAAACCTATCGGTCAGAATAAACTAGGAGATTATCTGTATGTGTGTATATGTGGTCTATGTGTATGTATCATATACACACATATGCATATACACAGTATCTTATCTAAATGTTTTTAATTAAAATGTTAATTTGAACAATTTCTGAAAATTGGTTTGCATTCAGTATATAACATAGATGCTTCTGACATTTAATAATTCCATTGTTATATGTAAATATCTTTAAACTGCATACTGTTTATTCTCAGGTACATTGACATGAAACCTGAAGAAGATAATTTTTAAATGAAAGAAAGTATATATTGAATGAATCAAATTACCATCAAGTACATTCTTTAAAAAACTCAAAATATGCCAGAGTTTTCAACATTTTGAATTCCTTCAGTTTAATAATAATAATAATAATAATAATAATAACAACAACAACAACAACAACAACAATAACAATATTTGAAATATCTGCAGCCATAGGGAGCCATGGTTCTGTATTTAAAATATGGCTTTCTATATTTTAAGATACAGAACCAGAAAGTCCATCTCTTGATGTCTGCCAACTATGACTGAAAAACAACTAAAGGGACTCTTAAATTATATAGCTCTGGGTACAATATATATGCAAATGCTCGCACAAATGTTAGAAATATATTTCCACCACTTATGTGACTCCATTTCTAAGAGTGTTCATCAGAATTTGTTTCTGAATTGCAATTATGCACACACAAATCCCACATTGGGGTGCATTATCAGAATCTATATTCAGTTTTCCTAAAGATCTGAGCTTGTTGCTAGTCTTTCGCATAGGAATCTGTTCGGTAGCTTTGAATATGTGATGGTCGTCCATCGTGTTCGAAGAGGACCTTGACATCTAACAGGTTGTGGGCTGTCCACGATATGTCCATAGGTGGCTGGTAAGGCCTATACAGGCACGAAATGTTCTGCCACATGTTGGGCAGACATGTGTGGGCACCATTGTTGCAGCATTTGCAGCTCTGGCTTTGCGGAGTGCTCGCTTCTCTTGTGCTATGGTTGTTCTTCTGTCCTCAGATGTCTGGCAGCCTTGGTGGATCAGCGTGTGCCATGTTGATCGATCTTGTGCCAGGGTTTCCCAGGAGGTGGTGTCGATATCCAGGGACTTGAAGGAGGCTTTCAACTTGTCTTTGTATCGCTTCCTTTGTCCCCCGTGCGATCGCTTTCCTTGAGACAGCTCACCATAGAGGAGCTGTTTGGGGATGTAATGGTCTGGCATCCTTGCAACATGGCCTGCCCAGCGTGTCTGGGCTTTCATCAGCAGGGTGTGAACTGATGGCAGGCCTGCTCTGGAGAGGACTTCTGTGTCTGACACCTTGTCCTGCCATGAGATCCTCAGAATTCTACGGAGGCTTTGAGTATATCCTGCATGATAAAATACAGCTTAGGTGACTTGTGTGGGTGATGTCCAACTTGAGTTCATTCCTGCCGACTCCATGCACACAATCATGTAGTCATCTGAACAATAATTTGGATGGGATTTGCTGACTTTTGCCAGGCAGTTTCTTGAGGTCTTAACTAGCTTAAAGTCCTGCTATGTCCTTGTTGGAAGAAAAATCCGGTCCGGTTCCAAGCCAGGAGAAAGGCGCTGGAAATAAAATGGAAGCTGATTGGAAAGAAGGACTCTGTTTATTGATGAGCAGAACCAGGGGTGAAATTCAGCAGGTTCTGACAGGTTCTGGAGAACCGGTAGCGGAAATTTTGAGTAGTTCAGAGAACCAGCAAATACCACCTCTGGCTGGCCCCAGAGTGGGGTGGGAATGGAGATTTTGCAATATCCTTCCCCCAGGAGTGGGGAGGATATTTTGCAGTATCCTTCCCCTGGAGTGGGGTGGGAATGGAGATTTTGCAGTATCCTTCCCCTGTCTCGCCAAATAATAAAAGCACACAAAGCAAACCTCAAAAGGACAAAAGAGCCGAGGTGGCGCAGTGGTTAGAGTGCAGCACTGCAGGCTACTTCAGCTGACTGCTAGCTGCAGTTCGGCAGTTCAAATCTTACCGGCTCAAGGTTGACTCAGCCTTCCATCCTTCCAAGGTCGGTAAAATGAGGACCCAGATTGTTGGAGGCAATATGCTGACTCTGTAAACAGCTTAGAGAGGGCTGTAAAAGCACTATGAAGTGGTATATAAGTCTAAGTGCTATTGCTAGTGCTATTGCTAAAGGTCATGTCCTGTTCTGGGGGGGGATGTAAATTCTTTAATCCCCTCATCTGGACCTGAAAGTGTTTTGTTTGTGAATAAGCTGGCCTGGATTTCTTAATGGGCATGAAATATCCATCTCTAAAGACTTCAGGGATCTGCTGGAGGTTGTTGGGGCTGCTTTCTGCTTTTGTTAAGATTTTTTCCCATTTCTCCTTTGGGGAAATATAATATTCTTTTAATATTTCTCAAAATATTTCATTCTTCAGGGGGCGGGGGGCTTCCCACATCCTGGAGAATTGTCACTCCTTCCAACCCCACTTAGCTTCTGAGGTTAGACAAGGCCAGCCATGTGCTATCATCTACTGAGACAATATATTTTAAAAGATTTTCAACTAAGTGTACCCAAGTACCAACAGCTATGAGGACAGGCAAAATTTCTGGTGATGAGTATAGTGCACCACTAAACAGTAGCACATAGCTGATCCTCACTGCTCTAGGTAGCAGTTGGATGGGAGATATCAGTAAAATGCCAGACTATAAGTTGGACAGGAAAGCTGTTGTATACTTACAACATTGATAGTTCTTGTTCTGTCCCAGCACGGCAAACCCCCAGAAAGCGACACACACACACACACTGTTATTTAAACAAAAAGGCTTTAATACTAATAATTGCTTAGTATTAAAGTGAATACTAATTCTTTGCCAAAGTGTTTGTTTTCAAGCACAGAACACTTTGGCCGGGATTCCAAATGTGAAAGAGACAAGCAGGTCAATTAGTCCGTAAAATAATAATTACTTGCTGAAGTTGGCCAAGAGCCCGGACTGGAGTCAATCCAACTGATAGGGACGAGGTTCAGAAGGCAGCCAAGATGAATACAAACAAAATTGTCTTCAGCAAAAGTGTGTGGTGTGATCCACCCTTATATAGTCTTAGGGCGTGGCCCCTCTGCCGGCAAGCTTACTTTCGAGGAGACCTCCTTCTACACAGCCACTCTTGCCGGCTAGCTGTCCTGCGTGCTCTGGCATCAATCAGAGGCCCCTCCTCCTCACTGGAGTCACTGAACTGCTGAGGAGGTGCAGAAGGCCCTGATTGCGCATCGTCCTCTGGCCCTGCTTCCTCTTCGGTCTCGGACTCCGGTGCCGGCGCTACAGACCGCTCTTGCCACCCTATGGACTGTTCCTGGTCGTCCGGATCCATGAGCAGCTGCACGGGACGGGGGCAAGCCACAACAGTTCTTTAATAATATTTTAAGGTTTTATAGTGCATTTTAATTGAATGTAAACTGCCCAGAATCGCCTTTGGCGAGATGGGCAGCATACAAGTATAATAAATATTAT
This sequence comes from Thermophis baileyi, assembly GCA_003457575.1. Taxonomy (NCBI): domain Eukaryota; kingdom Metazoa; phylum Chordata; class Lepidosauria; order Squamata; family Dipsadidae; genus Thermophis; species Thermophis baileyi. The sequence goes on from QLTV01001698.1 coordinate 6,339,395, forward strand.
TCCAGTATTCAAATTCCCAATAACACATGGTTCTATCAAAACTCTATCTGGTTTTTACTTTTCCGCTCTGAAAATTCAAAAACTCCAGACAAAAAAGAAGAAGAAATGGATTAATATGCTGTTACTGTACAATGGTGTAGCTAAAGAATGCATGTTCAACGTTTTATCATTCTAAAGCATAAACCAACTTATACAATCACTTTAATGGTTTAATTGAATTTCACTTTAATTTCGCCAGCAGAACTGGATGGTTACTGAAGAAAGACAACTGCATGAGCAATTGTCTAATAATCCAGAAATATTCTTTGTGTTAAACATTGGACTAGGAGCAGGAAAACCTGAGTTCTGGTCCTGTCTTAGGCTTGAAAGCCAGCTGGGTGATCTTGGATCACTCAGCCCCTCTCAACCCCGTAGAGGAATATTAAGGTAGATGTGAAGAAGGAATGCAACAGCTGTTATGAAAACATCAGGTTAGCCATGAAAGACAGGAAGCGTTGAGGAAGAAACTCAGCAATCCTCTGTTTTGACTGTCTTTGGTATAAGAGGAGGTGGAGGAAAACTCTGTCAGGCTTTTAGGATTCTGTCATTATACTCTACAAACACACTAACAGTAAACAGCCCAACCAAAAACGTCCAAGAGTACCCCCACCAACACAGACAGGACAAGCCACCAGAACAGTGGTTCTCAACCTGTGCTCCACAGACCCCTGGGGGTCCGTGATGTCATAACAAGGGGTCCATGAAGGCTTGAAGAAATGTCTTCAGGTCTTGGGGGTCTGTGGCCATGGTACATGGCCACAAAAGTTATTTAAAGGGGGTCCATGCTGAAGAAAAGGTTGAGAATCACTGCACTAGAATATAAATTGAGAGCAACCCCATTCAGGGGTAGGTTCTAACTTACCTCGCCGCCGGTTCGCTTCCTTTCCCCCCCCCACAAAAAAAAATCCCAAAAAAAGATGGCGGTGTCCACGGACCGGCACCGAAAGAACCGGCTCCGTGACGTCACCACCAGTTTACTACCGGTTCTATAGAACCGGTGCGAACTGGGAGGAACCCACCTCTGACCCCATTCCTTACTAGAACTGATGATGTTACCTAGTTTGGGTAATGAAATGTCTGCAAGAAAACATCCAACCTCAGAGAGCACCTACTACAGGTAGTCTGCAACTTACGACCACAGTAGAGCCCAAAATTTATGTTGTTAAGTGAGAACTTGTTGAGTTTTGCTCCATTTCTTGCCAGAATTGATAAGTGAATCACTGCAGTTGATAAGTTAGAAACCTGATTGTTAAGTGAATCTGGCTTCTCCATTGATTTTGCTTGTCAGAAGGTTGCAAAAAGTAATCACATGACCCTGGGATGCTGCAACGGTCATAAGTATGAACCAGTTGCCAAGTATCTGAATTTTGATCACATGATCATGGGGATGCTGCAAAGGTCGTAACTATGAAAAATGGTCATTAGTCACTTTTTGTGACTAATGTGTTGTTGTACCTTTGAACGGTCACTAAATGAACTGTTGTAAGTCGAGGACTACCTGTATATGCTAGCAAATATTTTCATAAAAAGATTAAAAATTCCTCTTATTTACCAATGTACTGTACATTTAATTTCTTTGAAGCTTGCAAGAAAGGACAACATTTCCCAAGAGATCTGTAATACCATATGTCATTTGGAGAAATCAAGTGCTCTTATTTTTAAAACTACATTTTTAAACGTAGTTAAACTCCAGGCAGAAATTAAAGAATGAAGATGACTAGTAGAGCAATTACACTTTCATACAGTTTCTTCATTCCATATCAGTTGATGTAATGCATATCTTTAAAAGTCATTTCTTTACTTCAGCACTGCAATAAGTATGACAACCATCCAGACAGAAATTCAACAGATAAAACATTTTCAAATTACTTCTTCTAGAAGCATGTTATAAATTTCCTCTTGGCTATGATTTACATGAACTTAGAGACTGTTGTGTCTTTTCCAATGATCAAACTATGCAATAAGAATATTGTGTAATGTGGTAGTAGATGGCCAGCAGAAATTCAATAATTCATGTTCTTTTTTTTATTGTATTTTCATCTGATGCAAAAAACAACACCTGATTTAAGCTCATCTTCCCCTTGCTGTGTTTACTTCCATCTTGATATGTCACACATGAACAATAATATGCCATTTTCATCTAAATGAAAGCAAAATAGAGGGAAAGCTAGTCTCTTTAGATGTTTTCTGCTGCTAAAATAATCAGCAATAAGGGATTACTATTTTGTAGTACTAAGCTTTCTGATGGCATGGCTTGCATGTCTCCCACACAGAGCGTGTAGTTGATTAATAAGCTTGGTCTGAGATAGGATGGTAGCTTAATTTATATCCGAGACAAGCCCTGCTCAGGGAAAAGAACTCAAGCCCCGCATATAAAAGTTCCCAGCTCAATCTATGGCATCTCCAAATAAGATTGGGAAATCTTTTTGCCGGAAACCCTGGTTAATTACTATAATAAGCATAGCAGATCAATGGTTTAAATTCATTATGTTGCAATTGTCTTAGCAGCCATTCTCCCGTGTAACAGGGTTGCTGCCCACTTGCAGAAGAAGTCATGAAAAAAGTGCAAGAGTAAACAGCAAGTGAATATGAAAAAAGTGCAAGTGTAAACAGCCAAAGTGGAAAAGCTAGGTTGATTTGAGGGTTCAACCTTGATGAGGCTGAAACTGGTTCCTCCTAAAATTTCTATAAGGGAAGCACATCTCACCCCCAGCCAGCCACTGATGCCACATTCGTCCTGAGACGTGCATGTGGAAACCTTGATTCCAAGCACAGGGTGCTCTGATTTAAACCAGGATTTTTGTATCTTCTTATATTGGTTAGCTGTTATTTCATCCCACACCCACTCGTAACTATTTAACATTCAGTCAAGGTATATCATCTGGCATGTTGCCATTCACTGCATGATATAATTTGGATGTTCATCATCAGTCATTGTTTCTCTCATGCCATATTATTCTTTTCAGTGCAAAGAGGTGGATTAATTTGAAACAAATACATGTTTTGGTTTTCATTAAATCATTAACTTGCCTATTATCATTGACGGGTTACATTTTGGTTTCAAAGTTGGAATTTGCAATGTTAACTGCTGTAAACATTTGAATGCAGGTTTATATATAGATTTATCGTAAGTGACCCTTATGTTTTTTTTATCTTATTTTAAATGCTGTATTTGCATGCGTTTGTGTGATTGATTTGCCTTGCCAGGCAGTACTCTCTGCCATTTAATAGCTACATTATATAAAGAATCTTTCTGATTTGCAGAGAGATTAATGGCTTTTCTGCAAAAGCTTCCCACCATCCCCACTTTGCTGTCATGAAACTGTCAAGCTCCCTGGAATTTGCTCACTTTTGAGGGTGAAAGAGCATCAGTTTTATTCAGATGTGAACTAAAATGAGGAAGAGAAATTTGGGGAATTCTCATCCCAACACAAACATAACAAAATTAGAGAGCATCAGAAGCCAAAATGAGCAATTTGAGAGCTCAAGGTTGACAAAAAAAAAATCTCCTAGATCTATATTAATTTGCTTGCAAGTGTCCGGCCATGTTTTGAAGGAACCTTGATCTGAAACAGCTTGGATTTCCTCATAGAAAAGTAGGGTTATGCAACACTTTGTTTGATTTGATTAAGTGGTAATTCAGCTGAATCACTACTCAACATAGCTCCTCAAAGCAACCCCATCATATGCATTCTAAAAGTATCAATTTGCACTATTGTGCAGCCACAACTCTGGACTTCCAATAGTGGAAAGATGTTTCCAGTCAGCTCTGGAAAGTGCCAAAAGAGACATTGGTTCCTGCCTAATGTTTGCGCAGAAGCCCCATCAGCTTTTGTACGTGCCAAGTTGGGGTTGCAGGATAACCCACAGTGACACATCAAGATAAATCCTGTTGCCCCATCACTTTGAGAAAAATGGTATCACCTCTGTGGCACAACTTCAAATCAAATCGACTTCTCACAAGCCTATGAAAAAAGATAAGGAGCAGGGTACCACTTACTGTGAGAGGGATCTTGGATTCCTAGTGGACAACCATTTAAATATGAACCAGCAATGTGCAGCAGCTGCGAAAAAGCCAACACAGTTCTAGGCTGCATTAACAGAAGGATAAAATCAAGATCACATGAAGTGTTAATACCACTTTATAATGTCTTAGTAAGACCACACTTGGAATACTGCATTCAGTTTTGGTTGAAAAAAAGTAAAAAAGATGTTGAGACTCTAGNAGAACTAGAAATTTCCTGACAGTTAGAACAATTAATCAGTGGAACAACTTGCCTCCAGAAGTTGTGAATGCTCCAACACTGGAAGTTTTTAAGAAGATTGGATAACTATTTGTCTGAAATGGTATAGTGTTTCCTGCCTAAGCAGGGGATTGTATTAGAAGACCTCCAAGGTCCCTTCCAACTCTGTTATTCTATTCTATATTAGAAATGTTGAAAATTTCTCACTGCATTTGTAGTCTTCCAAATGATAAGGGAAAATTTTGTCCTGGCTGGGGAGACTGATGGCTGAAGCCCACCTGTAGGCTGCAGGCACCCTAGTGCTACATTAGCCTGTATTTTAGTGCTTCATAATAACCTTCAAGCTTAGGTCCCTTCCTCTCTCTTTACCCCTTTTAATATTATTATGGTATTCTTTATTTCCATTTCAGATATCTAGTTAGGCTTATTAATACAGCAGTGAATAAGTGCAGTTTCCTGGTTTTTCAAGGAGAGGTCTGAAACAAGTTATTGATGAGGGAGAATGAGACACTTTGCTTTCCCATCCAGGTAGTCCTTGACTTACAACCACAATTGAGCCCAAAATTTCTGTTGCTAAGTGGGACATTTGTTAATTGAATTTTGCCCCATTTTACCACTTTTCTTGCCACAGTTGTTAAGTGAATCATTGCAGTTCTTAAGTTAGTGACACAGTTGTTAAGTGAATCTGGCTTCCCCATTGGTTTTGCTTGTCAGAAGGTCGCAAAAGACGATCACATGACCCTGGGACACTGCAATCATCATAAATATGAGTTGCCTGGAGTTGCCTGAAGTGGCAAAATTGACTATTTTGATTAAAGAAAAGAATATAAGTACTTTTGTTTCCAGATGGAGACTGCTTCTGAACTTTGTGCTTGAAGTGGAAAAGAATGAAACTTTGATTTTGAGTTTTACCGATTAGATTGATAGATGTTTATAGAAATGGCTTGTTTATATTATTATGAAAAAACAAAAAGTTGTCATCTGATGTTAATGCCTTATTTTACTGCAACAGAGAGAGTCAGAAGTCAATGTTTCTTTTTCTTTTTTTCCTACCCTTCTTCACTTCTCTTCCCCCTTTTCCTCCCCACCGTTTTCCTATTTACTTTTGTATTTTGTATCTTATTTTATCTTATAACTCAATAAAAATGTTAAACATAAAAAAAAATATGAGTTAGTTGCCAAACTTTGGAATTTTGATCATGTCACCATGGAGATGCTGTAATGATCGTAAGTGTGAAAAATGGTCATAAGTCACTTTTTAGTGCTATTGTAACTTTGAACAGTCATTAAATGAACTGTTGTAAATTGAGGACTACCTATATTTGCCATCTTTTACCTTTATCTTTTGTTGATTTTTATCTTTGATAGTGAGCTGCCCAAAGTCATTGAGAGTCAAACAGCATACAACTTTAATAAATTATTATTATTAACAACAAACCCATCTTTCAGCTCATTTTCCTATAACGGTTCTGCTATCAACAGCTCTTTCACAAATGACCAACTCTAAATAATTATAATCTAAATGTCTAATAAATTATGAAAACTTATTTCGGGCCACTTTTTATTGCACACTGATTGTCCCAGGCATACTAGGTGGCTCAGTGGCTAAGACACTGAGCTTGTCGATCAGAAAGGTCGGCAGTTCGATGGTTCGAATCCCTAGTATAGGTCTCCTGCGTGAGCAGGGGGTTGGACTAGATGACCTCCAACGTCCCTTCCAACTCTGTTACTGTTATTAATTATAGTGTGATTGTTTAATAGCTATAATGTAGCTATTAAATGGCAGAGGGTGCTGTCTGGCAAGTCAAATCAATCACACAAATGTCCCTGGGGCAATTAATCCAGCAGCCCCATGGCATCAGTGGTGGAAGGAGTCAAACAGGTCAAGATGGTGGCAAGGTAGCTAAGTTCTGCCCCTTTTTTCAACCATCCAGTTGTGACCACTTGCCTTGACTTTTTTATACCCCGTGAACACCTTGGCATTACCCCATAAGTTATAACCCATTTGAGTATATGCAATTTTCTCGCTTTGATATTTGAAACCACAAATGTTTTAAACAAATTTCTGGCTTTATTAGATCAACTCAAATCTTTGTTACAGGCATAGATCAGCATATATTCTGGTTTTGAGAATTTATATGTGTAGGAGAAGAGCAAGCAGAGCTGGGGGCAAAGCTAAACATGTCATCAGCTTAGAGTCCTTATGTTGCCACAAATGGTCCAAGGATCATGTGCAAAAGATCAGGATCATACGTTAAGTTGCTGCACAGAAAATTTATTGAAGTTTATACACAAGAATCTAATCAATTAATGGTCAGCACTAAATTAATGCTTGATAAGGGTCAAAGGTATTCAAGGGTGGAACTGGACTTGGATTGTTTGTGGCAACGTAAGGAGTATAAGTTGATGACATGCTTAACTCTGATCCCAGGTCTGCTTGCTCTTCTCATATAATATATTTGCTACTGTAGTTTAAAATGGCTACAACTCAATGTATAAATCAGAGAGATTCAATTTTGCTGGAAAGCATCACTATCTTAGATACTCTGAGTTTCATTGCTGCAATTTCTCTCTCTCTCTCTCTCTCTCTCTCTCTCTCTCTCTCTCTCTCTCTCTCTCTCTCTCTCTCTCTCTCTCTCTTTCTTTCTTTCTTTCTTTCTTTCTTGCAAAGAACTGTATTCAATGGTGGCTAAGCACCAGAAGAAAGTATTTTCATCTACGTATGCAGGATGGGGTACCTAGTTCTCGCCTATTCACTGTGGCTTTTTGCCACAGTGAAAAACTCTCTTTTCATACTAAAAATTGTTCAAGAGAAAGCAGGGAAATCTGTATAAATGTACTCTTAAGAATTCACTTCATTTTCTTTTCTTTTTTAAAAAAATATTTAGCAATTTTTAGCAAGGGAGAATATAAGTTTTAAAAATAAATTAACTGCATTTGATAAGCATAAGGCGGAAGATATGGGTAACATTACTCACAATTATGCAATAAAGTTTATAGAGGCTAATTTTTAGTTGTGTAGAAAATGTTAACATTTTGATAAACGTAACTGATTCTTGATGAAAACCTTTGGGGAATTCCCTGCAATATGCATTCTACAGTCCAGAGCAATGAGCTGGCTAATTTTGATCAGTGGAACTGACAAACTGACAGAAATGATGTTATCTCATTGATATTACTGATAAAACCATTACCAGTAACAGGAAAAGTTAAATGTTTCCTTAACATACCACATGCATCAGTGCCTATGTAATCACTAGCAATGTGCTTTGTTTGCAGTTCTGGATATGAAAGTCCTAAAGTCTCAATTACTTCTGATTTTTTTTCGGCTGGATTTAACCAGCCTTCACCCTCTTATCTACAGGTGTGGGACTGTGTCAGCCTCCATAGCTCCTAACTGAAGGAAATAGAAAATTAAAAAGGGGCAATGTCACTTACTATCAAGTGGCATGCAAGATGGAACAAGTTGAATTAAATTAATTCGCTAACCTTTGTCTTCTTTTCCACCAAGTGTTATAATTAAAACAAACAGAAGGGGCTTGTATTCAATCAGCCGTTTAATTAGGGAACACATCACCTACACATTTGAACTACAGCACAACTCTCTTGTGCAAATTTATTCTCCAGGCTCCATACATTACAACTGCAACTCTAGACTTTCATTTCATACCTGTGATTTCCTAGAGGAACAGCTAATAACAATCCTCTGCAGTTCTCTGTTGGACTTTTGTTTTCTGAAGCAAACCAGTCCTAAACCTTCCCGTAGTGCATACATTCACAGTTATATTTGTATTTTGCCCCACGTCTCTCTGGCTCAGGTGTATAAAATTCCTATAGCAAAACTACACACGACAATTGCATGTATGCAAATGATCTTCTGGACAAAGAATGTGTGCCAATGTGTAGCATCTCCAAGAAAATCCCAATAGGGACACCTGTAAAATTTCCAAATGGGTAACACTTTAGGTCTGTTACAGCCAAATGTAGAAGATCCAAGAATTTTGTGATATTTTAAGGGCTAACAGAATGAATGCATAAGCTTTTGTGGATGCCACATCTCTCTTCTTTTTGTTCTTTATCGACACCGATTAGGAGCAACTATTCACAGACACTTGATCTGCTTCAAACATGCATTTATATTACTTGGTAAAATGATTCGCAGCTTAATTTGTTAACTTATGAACCATTTCAACTGAAACATTTCATGTGATGATTTAACATTGATTGATTTAAAAGCTATTTTGGGTGTTTGATTTGTCATTATATTGCATGTTTAAGCCACATTTAAGTTACAGCTTTTCAATTTTAAATATGGAAACAAGGATACACAGAAATAGATGATATAACATTTAACCAGTAAAAATAAGAAGGAAGAACAGCTAATTACTTATAAAAGTATTTGTTTTAAAATTGTTTGTTTTACAATTTATTTGGCTTTTTGTTTTGTTTTGTTTTGTTTTGCAGGTGGGTGGTCTGTTTTTAATTCTGTAAACTTCAGGGAGATCTTTTTTTGTAGATAAAGGTATCCAGAAAATATAAAATAATCAATCTGAAAAAATTAAACAAAACTGAAAGAAAAAAACTCCAACTGCTAAGTTAGCAACATTTTAAGTACCCAAGCATTAGAAATACAAATATTATCATCATAATCAAGGTAGGAGACAATAATGCAACAAACAGCAAGCCACATAGTTTATTTTTAAAGGATAGAAAACACCATTATTCTAAACTCACAGTATTTCAATCTACAGTAGCTGAATTCATAACTCAAAACTATCTAGGAAGGAGTATCAGAAAAAGTTTGAGCACGGGGAAGGAAGGCAGATCCATAAACCTCTACATCTGACTAGCAACTAACAGTCCCAAAAGAGGAATTTTATAAAACTTTATATTGATTTAGGACAGGTAAACAAGATTGTAGCCTTAAGAGTAATATCTGATAGTGTTTCTGAGAAAACTTGTTAATATTCATTATAGTTTTTCTTCTAGACATGGAAAACATGGAAAACATGGGTACTTGATGCAGAACATTTAAACTATGCAAGAATTGAAGCAAGGGAAAAGGCTTAATATGAAAAAGTCAACAGCTGAGTTCAGATGTGTTTAATTAGAGAAAATCAACTTTCAATAAGCTGCTGTCACATTACACATGTTATGTGTGTCTGCAACCATCTGGATGTATTTATAATTAAGATGCATCTGCCCTACACTGTATATGTAAAAGTTCTCAAGGACCATTCATCTGCACCACAATCTTTTATGTAAAGTAAAACAAAATATTCAGAATAAAGATGTCATACAATCTTCTGACTGTCTCAACATCAGGATGTTTAGAATGCTTGTACCAGGTTAAATAGGCTCTCATCCAAAGGACTCTGATCACTTCTGAGGCAAATCTAAAAAATGGATCTTGTCTATTTCTTTTTCAAAACAGAACAAGTGATTTTACATTTCGATAAGCTGCAGTTCTCCATGAACATAGCAGCTTGGCATTTTCTAACCAAAGTTAATGGGGAAAAAACGAGTTCTGTCTATTTGTCTGTCTTCTCTCTCTCTCTCTCTCTCTCTCTCTCTCTCTCTCTCTCT
>QLTV01001698.1:6362016-6378351 GCA_003457575.1 Thermophis baileyi
CTCTTTGCCTTCCATTTACTCCATTTGGCCAGCTAAATATTTTGATGTTTGCTGATGTTTATTAAATAAACACCAAGCTATATTTCTTGCTAGCTGAACTGAGTGGGATATGTACTTGCTCTGACCTCTAATATCGGGAGCGACGGGGAATCTGCTGGTTTAAATGAAATTGGAAATTATCCACTGTGATTTTTCAACCCAGAGCACATAAAGCAGCATCTCTCTGCAAATCCTTAAATCAAATATATCTTTGTCGAGGCTCATATGGCCCCTGCAGAAGACGGTCCGGTGATCAAGAAAAAGATGCAACAGTTCTAAAGAGTGGTAGACAGATGAAATATGAACATCCCTGTTTTTTCTTTGATTCTGAAGCCTTGAATAACTCCTATGAGTTTTCCTTACTCACCTTATTTTGTGTTCCACCCAAAAAGAGTTGGCAGCTGTTGTGAGATATAGCGTCCATCTTCTCTTTTTCCATGTCACCCACTTCAAATTCAAGCACAATTCTTAATCTTAGATCAAGACCCCTCGCATCCTGGACATACATTGTTTCAACTCCTACCTCAAAACGACGCTATAGAGCACTGCACACCAAAACAACTAGACACAAGAACAGTTTTTCCCCGAACGGCATCACTCTGCTAAACAACTAATTCCCACAACACTGTCAAACTATTCACTAAGTTTGCATTACTATTACTATTAATCTTCTCATTGTTCCTATCACCCATCTCCTCCCACTTATGGCTGTATGACTGTAACTTGTTGCTTGTATCCTTACGATTTATATTGATTGTTTCCGAATCCTGATTGCTTATTTGTACCCTATGACCATTAAATCTAATCTAATCTAATCTAATCTAATCTAATCTAATCTAATCTAATCTAATCTAATCTAATCTAATCTAACATATAAACATTTATTATCTATTTTATTTAGGATATTTAGAAACAGTTTTTATTTTAAGTTTATAAAGCTGCACGAATACTGAGTTTATCTTCAATTTGTCCACATGAGAACAAGCTGTGTGAACTAGATTGGAGGGAGAGACTAACTGGCTCAAAATTACCCAATGAATGCCATGGTCTAACAGGAACTGAATATGAATTTTCCCACTAAGTCAAATCTGGCCACATAATATTTGTACTTCATTCCTGATATAGGACATAAGATGCAGACTTCATGCAATTCTTACCCCCTATTTTTTTAACAATTAATCTCAGTCTACTGAAGAAACTACTTATTTTTTTTCTTTCATTGCCCCAGGGCTAAAAGAGCTGATTATAAAAATCCAGATGTCCTCCAGATGGCACCAAAGAGTAGAGTTTTTTGTACGTCCTTGTTGATATCTAGTGGTCTTCTGCAGTTTTACAATGCAGATCTGGTAGGCTTTCAAGGTTGAGGATCATGTGCCAGCCCATTGCTCCTTGTGGCCATTTATGAGAATCAGTTTGGTGTAGTGGTTAAGGCATCAGGCTAGATACTGGGACACTATGGGTTCTAATCCTGCCTTAGGCACAAAGCCAGCTGGGTAATCTTGGGCCAGTCACTCTTTCTCAGCCCTAGAAAGTAGGCAAGGGCAAACCACTTCCGAAAACCCTTGCCAATGGAATGGAATGGAATGGAATGGAATGGAATAGAATAGAATAGAATAGAATAGAATAGAATAGAATAGAATAGAATAGAATAGAATAGAATAGAATAGAATAGAATAGAATAGAATTTTATTGGCCAAGTGTGATTGGACACACAAGGAATTTGTCTTGATGCATATGCGCTCAGTGTACATAAAAGAAAAGATACGTTCGTCAAGAATCATAAGGTACAACACTTAATGATAGTCCGGGTACAAATAAGCAATCAAATCATAGTAGGAACCAGTCAATATAAATTGTAAGGATACAAGCAACAAAGTTACAGTCATACAGTCATTTGTGGGAGGAGATGGGTGATGGGAACGATGAGAAGATTAATAGTAGTGCAGACTTAATAAATAGTTTGACAGTGTTGAGGGAATTATTTGTTTAGCAGAGTGATGGCGTTCGGGAAAAAACCACAGAGAGTTATCCAGGCAGTGTCCAGGAGTTAAAAACTGATTTGAACACAACCATACTCTTGCTTAGCAATGGATGTTTCACAGTCTTACACAATTTGGAAGTCACACATGATGAGGAGAAATCAGGAGAGATACATAGTGGTATTAAGATGCAGTGAGGATAATTTCAAGATTGGACAGATGGTTCTATGGAAGAACTCATGGGCTGTCACCACCTCCTTCTCCCAAATGTCACAGGTATGCATTTTTCCACCCAAATCACACTTTCTTTGAAGAGATGATTTCAGTGAGATTCCATGGATATCGAAAGATGAGGCACTTGTGGACCTGTACTACTTAAATTATAACTATATAAAGATTGTTGCCACTTCAATTACCCTATGCCTAGCACCAGATGTTCTATGCATGCAGCTGGCATAAGTTCAATTCAGCCCAGCGGTCATTTGATATCGCAACACAATCTGTCTACCATGCTCAGCAGTTCCTAAAATGTACATGGCCTGAAATCAGTGTTCAACACTAACATGTATTTGATTTTCCTGCCTGGAGTTTTAGGATTTTGGAAGGCAAATGTCATTCCCATGAATGACAAGAGGAACAGATAAGTTGACAAAACATTTCAGCTGTTAATTCTCCCATTGTTTTCCTGTAGCTAAAGTTTACTCCTCTATCCTGAAATAGGAAATATTATATTTGCTATAGGAATTATGCCCAAAAGACCAAGATGGATAGTAACAATAACAGTAACAGAGTTGGAAGGGACTTTGGAAGTCATATAGTCCAACTCCCTGCTCAAGCAGGAAACCTAAACTATTTCTGATAAATGACTATACAATTTCTTCTTAAAAGCTTCCAGGTTTCTTCTTAAAACCCACCACTTCCGAAGGCAATTTGTTGCACTGGTTAATTGTTCTCACTGTTAGGAATTTTCTCCTGAGTTCTAGGTTGCTTCTTTCCTTGGTTAGTTTCTATCCATTGTTTCTTGTCCTGCCTACAAGTTCTTTGGTAAATATGTTGGCCCCCTCTTCCTTGTAGCAGTCCTTCAAGTATTAGAAGACTGCTATCAAGTCACCCCTGGTCCTGCTTTTCACTAGACTAGGTATACCTAATTCCTGCAATTGTTCTTCGTATGCTTTAGCTCCTAATCATTTTTGTTGCTCTTCTCTGAACTCTTTCCAAACTCTCAACATCTTTTTTTGTATTGGGGTGACCAAAATACTGGTCACCCCAATACTAGTACTTAATGTGATCTTGATTCTATCCTTCTGTTAATGCAACCTAGGATTGCATTGGCTTTTTTGGCTGCTGCCACACACTGTTAGCTCATGTTTAGATGGTTGTCTACTAAGAGTCCAAGATCCCTCTTGCAGTTACTAGGTTTCACTTAGTCTTTACCAGTGAGCCAGGTTTCACTTAGTCTTTACCAGTGCTGTCAAACTCGCGGCCTGCGGGCCAGATGCATCACGTGCTGGCCATGCCCACGCCCGGTTTAGCGAAGGGGAAAAAAGTCCCAATACGTGACATGATGCCACCATAATGACGTGAGTTTGACACCCCTGGTCTATACTGTACTTTTGATTTTTCTTACCTAAGTGTAAAATCTTGCTTTTCACTATGTTCATTTTGTTGGATAGGGGCCAGTGAACTAATCAATCGAGATCCATCAGGATCTTGAGTCTATCTATCTAGTCCAGGGGTGTCAAACTGGCAGCCCGTGGGCCGGATGTGTCACACTCAGGCCACACCCACCCCAGCTCTGCAAAGGGAAAAAAACATCACGTGACGGCAACGTGACGCCACGAGTTTGACACCAGTGATCTAGTCTATCGAGATCCATTTGGATCTTGAGCATGATCAGCTCTTATTTTTAATAAAGAACCTTTATTACCTTTATTCTCTAATACTATACCATCTGCATCCAACTCCATATAGTCTGGCAGAAATTCTTCAGGCATTCAAGCAAAATTATTTTCCAATCTTCCAATGAAGTTCCTCAAAAAAAGAGGTATGGAAAATTGGGGTACCTGAACCAGTCCTGAAAAGCGCTTGGGAGGTGGACTTCTGTTGGCCAACAATTTTACAGCTTTGGATGCCTGAATATTAAATGCTCTTGATTCCCTGACAGACCTCTGGATTGATACAAGATTGTAGCCAGTGTTTTACTGCCCAGAACTCTGGCTTCTGAAGCAACCTTGCAGTCCTGCACTAGGATGATGAGATTTATAGCTGCCACAAAGACCTTTATGTACTTCTGACCTTTTGCAATTGTAATTGTTGATACTGGATAGCCCCCCTCTGCACAGCCACCTTGAGCTGTGAGAAGGAGCAGACTTACAAGTAATTGTAAACAAATAATTATATTGGCTATCATTTCTATTTTGACAAAAAAAAAAACCAATAACAACCAACCCTCCTATTCTTGCAGCGGAAGATAAACTTAGAGCACTTTTCACAATCAAATCCCCCTAATTAGTAATGAAGTTGAGACACAGAGGAACTAATGAAGTGTTGGTGGCTACATCCTGTTCTGCCTATAGAATCAAGTGAAATAATTGGAAGTGGATAATTAGCAAACAGCATTCAGAAATAGAATGGGAACTTGTCTCTATAATTCACCACAACTCTTTGAGCTATGGCAGGAAATATAAAGGAATTAAAAATATCTCTGGTACAACTCATTGTTTCTGTTAAAGAAATTTTGGAATCATAAAAATTAACCCAGATCAGATTTCTTTTGATTCTAGGCCTTTACTGGTGGGATAGTAGCTGTGCTGGTTTCTTAAATAGGTGTATACGTAAAAGCACATACACCTGTCCAAAGTTTGGGAGGAAGAATTTTATCTTCTCACCACAACCATTGACAACTCACTTAGAAATCCAGTAGAAAAAAATATAGAAATGTACAATTCTCTTTCTTGCTCATGTCCTTTCCCCAGGATTTGTAACAGCCATTTCCAAAGTCCTCCAGAACCTTCTGTTTTCCAGAGGCACAACATAAAAGTGGATGTTACTTATTTATTTTGCTTCCTACATCAAAGCCTATGTTTATAGTTTCCAGTTCCTGATCTTTTGGATTCTTTTTCCTAAGCCTGTCTTTCTCTTGGCTAAATTGTGGGAATTTTGTCAAAAATATTCCAAAAGAGGAAATTGCTTGTGCATACAGTACATGAATCAGGATATTTTATTTTAGTATGTTGCTATCTTTCTGGATTGTGTTAAAAACTAGGAATGATTAAATGTTATCATTAGTTAAGAGAACGAGAAATCAACTTACTGACCTAGGATAAAAATAGGCACATCTTTGAAAATAGATTGATCACTTTGAGCAATGTTTTGTCCAGATGCTTCTAATAGCTACTTTGGTTGGTTCAAGTGAATGAACTGAAGAAGATGTATAAACAGCCTGATCATTACCAATAACTATCTTTTCTAAGTCAAATTCTTCTCAATATAAATGTGTCACTGGGGTCAGTCAGTTGACTGGTCAGTGCAACTCCATATTATCAAATTAAGAGCTTATCTCCATGGTCCACAAAATTTACTTTCAGCATTTCCAGCAAATGCTATTGTATTCTTACTGTGATTTGTTCCACTATTGGCAAATATCTGAATGGTACCTATAAAGATGCCGTATCCAGAAACCGATTCATTGTTTGTCATACTATAGTATTTCACTCAGTACATTTTAAGAAGGCTAAACAGACTAAGATTCCAGTTGTACAGTCTCTTCTTGAATGCTTCTCTGTCAAACTGAACTTTTAGAATAGACCTTTGAACTTCACAGCTCCCCTTTTCCAGTGGTAAAATGACTTATACGAATACACAGAGGACATGGTGAAAAGTATACTGTGGAGCAAATAAGCCAGACACAGAATTTTGTTTGCAGGAGCCAGTGGCTTTCTTATACAATTCAGAAAAATTCGTCCATCTCCTTTATATCCTCCCTTCCTTTACTATAGAACCACTGCATCAATTCAGATAGAAAAGTAAAGGAAATTCCTCAGGATTCCTCAGCCTGGGATTGGGCATTTCACCCGCTATTCTCCACTTGCTGCTGACACAAGCATCTCTCTGACTAAAATTACCGAGTGCAAGAAAACTCACCTATTTTGAGTGACTTCAAGCAAGTTCAAGCACGCTCTTCAACTATTACATTCCAGGTCCCCAATTTTCAGTTTTCATGACTTTATTATACCAACCTCAAGAATACCTATTTAGAAACAAGTCAAAACATTCTACAACTTAGGACCCAGGGATCTTATTTTAATCATGATAGCCCTCCCCAAAACATGATATGTTTGGAGGTACAGGTAGTCCTTGAGGCCAAAATTTCTATTCCTAAGCCAGATAGTTATTAAGTGAATTTTGCCCCATTTTACGGTCTTTCTTGCCCCAGTTGTTAAGTGAGTAACATGGTTGTTAAGTGAATCTGGCTTCCCCATTGACTGCATTTTTGCTTGTGAAAAGCTCACAAAAGGTGATCACATGACCCCGGGATACTGAAATCCAAGCTTCCAAATAGCAATAGCAATAGCACTTAGATTTATATACCGCTTCACAGTGCTTTACAGCCCTCTCTAAGCAATTTATAGAGTCAGCATATTGCCCCCAACAATTTGAGTCCTCATTTTACCCATCTCAAGGATGGAAGGCTGAGTCAACCTTGAGCCTGGTGAGATTTGAACTGCCAAATTGCAGGCAGCAGGCAGGCAGCAGAAGTAGCCTGCAGTACTGCACTCTAACCACTGCGCCACCGCGGCTCAATTTTGGTCACAAGGCTATGGAGATGCTTGCAATGGTGGTAAATGTGAAAAACGGTCATAAATCACTTCTGGAGTGCAGAGCAGTGAGTCCAACACAAGTCACATTTTCTAAACTATTTGGGTCCTCAGTGGAAGGTTCTATCCCAGTGCCAGTGTTGAAGTAAGATTCACTTGCTCCTGAAGAATATCTTTAAATGGAATAAAAGGAAGTCTTCTTTACCTCAACATTATGGATTAAATTCATTGCCCATCTGACTATACTTAGTGCATTTCTTGAAATGTGATTTCTAGAAGTATAGTTTGATTCTCATGAACCATCTCCTTAAAAAGTGCTTCCTTGGAAAATACATTTTTTGGTGTCTCCTACATCTGGTGCATGCCAAAAATATATTAGAAGTCACCTAATTATTTCAGCTAAGGTGAAATTAAATCAGTTTTTTTTTCCACAATGAAACATTTCCCACCTAGGAACGCTAAATAATTTTCTAGTGCTTTCATAATAAAAATTGGCAGCACAACTTCTGCTACTAATTGTATTTTGATTGCTGTAAAACTTTCATTCCCCTTCATTTTAAAAATCATATAGGGGATGGACTTTTGGTGAGTGCCATAGAGTGTTCACAAGAAAAAAAAACGTGCCTGGATTCTGGAACTGGACTGGTAAAATCCCTCTAGAGCAGAGGTGGGTTTCAGCAGGTTCTGACCAGTTCTGGAGAACTGGTAGCAGAAATTTTGAGTAGTTCAGAGAACCGGTAGCGGAAATTTTGAGTAGTCCGGAGAACCGGTAAATACCACCTCTGACTGGCCCCGCCCCCATCTATTCTCTGCCTCCCAAGTTCCAGCTGATCGGGAGGAAATGGGGATTTTGCAGTAACCTTCCCCTGGAGCGGGGAGTGAATGGAGATTTTGCAGTATCCTTCCCCTGGAGTGGGGTGGGAATCAAGATTTTACAGTATCCTTCCCCTGCCATGCCCACCAAGCCATACCACACCCGCCACACCACACCACGCCCACCAAGCCACGCCCACAGAACCAGTAGTAAAAAAATTTGAATCCCACCATTGCTCTAGAGAGTTTTTTGAGATAACTCACATGATTCCTGAAAGGCACTCCTCATGAGTAGATTGAAGGAACTGTCATTTTTGCAGTTAGCGTATGGATTGAATAGTTTGGAATCAAGGGATATGATCAAGCTCACACTCGTGACAGCCTTTTAAGGACATAAAGCTTGATGGACCCATTTGCTAATCACTTTTTAGACTTTTTAAACCCTGTACTGGAAACATTAGGATTCTTCAGACTGGCAAGGTTTTACTGTATTCATCTTGTTAAGAAAGAAGGGAACAAAATCTTTAATGGATATTTCTGAATTTTAGTCCTCAAAATGACTTGATATGATAAATTCTATGTCAATGAAGCTATAGAAGAACAAAAAGCCTATTGAAGTTTTGAAAGATTTTTAGGTTAAAAAAAATGAATTGCAAATAAAATTTGAAACTGTATTGATGGGAACAAAAATTAAGGTTACTAAAAGAGAATACTGTACAGAAAGAATACAATGTTGGCTTATTCAATCAAGATTAACAGAAAATTAGTTACAGCTGGTTTGCCTTACTGGACCTTTGCTGATAATGAATGAATTGCAAGGCTTTTGGCTTTTATATTTTAGTTAGGAGATGAGTTATGGGGTGGAGGAAGTATATTTTGTATTAAGAGATGGTGATAAAATATTAAAATTGTTTTTCCTTGCTGAGATGAAGGATGACGTTACTTCTTTTCTTTTTTCTTTTTCTTATTTCTGTTCTTTTTCCCCCCCTTTGTTGTATTTTTCTTTTTGTATTTCTACATTTGTTGCAGTTTGAACTAGGTTTTTATTCTTTCTATTTTAATAAAAATTACTTTAAAAAAATATGTGCATAAGCAACATATTTTGTTGATAAGCTCTGATTAGCTGTTGATTATTAGAAATGAATAAATAATACTATTAATGTTATTAATAATTAAATTAAATTAACTAAATAATAATAATAACAAATGGGGAACAGGTGGGAAGAAAAATGGAAAGAAAGTAAGAATCCAGAATTTGGATCTCATCACTTTTAATCTCACCAGATTACTTAAAAATGACATTTTAATTTCAGCCAGTAGATGCAGTACTTTAAATCTTTATTAAGAACTATCATGTGTTAGTCAAAATAAGTGACTTATTTTGCTGATTAGATATACATTTTAAGGTGTATAAACTGAAAGGAAAACGCATTGCACAAAGTGGTTTTTTGGTTTTTTTTTTTTTTTGCTAGAGATAACGTAAGCTGTTTCTAGATGGGTGCTCTTAGCATTAATAAATCAATACTCCAGCACTATAAACTGCAAGTAGAATTATTACTGACTTTCCACATATAATATTCCCCTCCCCCTGGCATAGTTTACCTGCTGTGTCCTGTCTACCCCAGTGTGGCCATTTAAGAAAAATATTCCAGTCTTTCACAGAAAAAAACCCCAATTCCAGGTGCTTATTCATTTAAGAACATTTGTCATTTGCACTCCAAATATATATATTTATGCACTGTATATATCATATGATTTACCACCTGTTTTGAACTGCAGTGTTTAGGTGGAGGAAAAGTTTCTAAATTGATGATGTTGACCATTTTTAAAAAGAGCAATATAATGATATTGTCTCACAGAACTCATTTATTTAGGCAATAATTTTACAGATAATTTTTTAATGTCCATAAAATGGGCATAATTTTATGGACATAAATGGTATGTATGTGTGTGTGTGTGCGCGCGCATGTGTGCGTATGTATGTATGTAATAATATAGTATAGCGTTTTGTAGTGTAGTGTACTATATAATATAGTAATGTAATAAGTATAATATCATTAATATAATGTAATGTAAAATAATGTAATGCAATGTAATGTAATATAATATAAAAGAGTAAAATGCTTCAACATATATGTATCAATGGCTGTTGGAGCATTTTATTGGGATTATGTTGTGAGCAAAGCTGAAGTCCAAATCTAAAGAATCAAGGCAATTTGGGATATATTTTTTATTCACTGGAGGCCGGGCAAATGTTTGTAGCTCATCTTTCCCCTAGTCCAAAATCTCCATGAACTGCTGGTTGTGATTTCATGCCGCGGAGCCAGTGGTGGGTTGCTACCAGTTCACCCCGGATCAGGAGAACTGGTAGCAGCGGTGGCGGGAGGCTCCGCCCATCCACCCAGACATCATCACGGACGATCTGCGCATGTGCAGAAGGTTCTGTGCATGCGCAGAAGCGCTGCCCGCGCATGTGCGAAGCGCATGCACGTGCGCGTTCACAGTTCCGAACTGGTAGCGAAGGTAAGTGAAACCCACTACTGCGCGGAGCCCTCCTGCACTGCAAATGCTGAGGCTGCTGCAGGTGAATCCAAGAGGGAAAAAGTGTCAAACCAAACCAAAACCCAAGAGGGTTTGACCTCTCCTTGACAATAGGGAGTGTAGTGCTGATTGCGTCCTTTGGTTCCCTCTCCACTGATGACCAACCCACCAGGCCCAAACGCGCTAACCCACCTTGTGGGTTTTGTGAGGCTTTAATCAGGATAACAGCCCTCTCTAGCCAGAAGTGGTAAATCAACAAACTGCCGCTGGATCAGGACGGCAGCTACTTCTCAGATCCCCCTTGAGTGGGTTTGTCACCTCTCCTATGGCAGCAGGAATGCAGTGCAGAGGCCCAGAAATGCCACAGCACTTCTCTCCCTCAGAACAACCCTGGCTTTCCCTTTCTCCTATAAGTCCTTTCTTTTCTACCTTTTTCCTATGAGCTGCTGGGGCCTGTGGTTCTGCTGCCCTGCACTTTGATTCCATTATCTCTGCTGGGAGACTACATCTCCCAGAAGCCCACTGCAGTGTTGTCGTCATCCTCCTCCTCCTCCTCCTCCTCCTCCTCCTCCTCCTCCTCCTTCCAGTCCCAAGGCTACAGGAGATAAAGAATATTGCAGTGTCCTCAGCTGAGAGCAGCCCTTCCATGCAAACCATACTTGGTTACCCCAACTGAAGTTTTGGGGTACATCGTGAAATATAACAATGGTGTCTTTTGGGGACCAATTGAGGAAACTGAAAGGAGGCAGGGAAAACGAGTCTTATTCAAACAGAATATCACCCCTTCTCCTTATGTAAAAGTCCAGAAAAGTCCAGACTTTAAGATGTGAGGACTTCAACTCCCAGAATACCCAGCCAATCCTTTCTGGCTAGGGAATTCTGAGAGTTGAAGTCCTCATGTCTTAAATGGCTAAAAATCCTTTCATTCCACAGCATTCTGTCAGAACTGAGAATGCTTCTTGAATGAGAAGCGAAATGTCTTCGAGAAAAAAAAACAAAGAAATGTCCAGTTGCCTTTTGAAAAAACACCTTTGGGACAACCATGACCTGGATGACTGAGAATCTCCATAGATATCTCATGTCCTAAAGGTACCCAGGTTGGGAAACCCTGGTCTAGACCATTGACTCCATGGTGATCTATTGCAGGTGGTTTTTGTAAGCTCAGGTAAGGAGTGCTTTTAGAAAAATATCTGGGAATTTGCCAGGTTGCTTGGCAAAGATGAAAAGGATCTTGGCTACATCTTAACAACAGATTTTTTTTGGGGGGGGGGTGCATAACCTGCAAGGTTTCCAGCATTTTTCGGAACATTGCTAGGTTTTCAGCAGTAAGGAAGCAAAACAAAACAAGCCTAGGAAAACGTGGAGTAAGACACATAGATGATTACATGACTGGAGTTCCCCCACACACAAAAAAATATGGTGAACAAAAGAGGGTGATCCCATGTTGAGTGCCTCCAAATGTTGAAGCTCCCCTAAAATTTAAGGGATCGTGAACTTGAAAAGTGAAATGATAATCTCTGCATGTGTGTCTTGAGTTCAAAGAAAGATTTCCTTTTAACGGGAAGAGAAGAAGCCTCTTTACAAAAGAACAACAGATTCTAAAATACCCTTTCATGTTCACAAATAAAATAAAATAAGGTATTAGTATAAATTATTTATTTATTTATTTATTAAATTTCCATGCAACCCATCTTATTGATACCATGGCTCTGGCAGCTTACAATATAATAAAAAGTAAAAAAAAAGGTAGTAGAAAACAATTGAAATTAGTATAATTAAATAGAGAAGCTAATTGAAATTTGAACAGAAAAGCTAAATTATAACAAGTGATCTTCTGCAGCCAGTTTCTCCGAAGAGTGTTGTTTTTCTTACTGAAATATGTTACCTTACGACAACTTCATGATAGTTATCTTGTGATTAGAAAACTGTCCTTTAAGTGCCAAGCATCCTCTTTTACAATGATGTCAGGTTCACTCCAAAGGTCCCCGGGAGCTTAACTCTTTATGACAAGTGTTAAGGATCTGTATATGAGACTAACAGTGTGATCAATCATCACACAATTGAAACAAAAATATATATGTAGGCAGCCCAGGCTCCTGTAGCAATGAACCAGATGACCACTGAAACTTTCTTTTACAATGTTGTTAGAACACACAGCCTTCTCTTTTAATGAAAGGTCCCAACCTAGTTTAGAAGGTACCAGGGAGAAAGCATAAGGCAAGTGTTAGCAATAGCAATAACAATAGCACTTAGACTTATATACCGCTTCATAGTGCTTTACAGCCCTCTCTAAGCGGTTTTACAGAGTTAGCATATTTCCCCCAACAATCTGGGTCCTCATTTTACCCACCTCAGAAGGATGGAAGGCTGAGTCAACCTTGAGCCGGTGAGATTTGAACCGCCGAACTGCAGCTAGCAGTCAGCTGAAGTAGCCTGCAGTGCTGCACTCTAACCACTGCGCCACCTCGGCTCCTGTTCTCTCTAATGCCTTACTACTACCCTGTTTTCCCCAAAATAAGACATCCCCTGATAATAAGCCCAATCGGGCTTTTGAGTGCATGGCAATAAGGCCAAGCGCTTATTTCAGGGTTCAAAAAATTATAAGACAGGGTCTTATTTTCGGGGAAACACGGTAAGTCCCTACCTTGCTTGATTGCCAGGGCTGGCAATTGGGCAGTCATATGCAGTTATGTCTGTGTGGGTGAGTTAAAGAAGTAAGGGTGGAAGTTAAACCAGCACAATGAAAGCCTTGCTTCTTGTACATGTGAGTAATGTCAACACATGTACAAAAGGGATACGGCTGTGAGAAGGAAAACTTTCATGCCACCCACTCTCACCCACTAAACCTGGCCATCCCTGACATGTCCTTGAACCCCAAACAACACAACAAAAGGTTGCTTAAGTCTTTCCACCTATTTTGATACCTAGACTGAAATTGACTAACCGTTGGAAATTAGCAAATACCAGCAACTCAAAATCACATCTGATATGGAAATCCTTTACTTTACACAATAAATTTTCCCCAACACTGAATCCATCCACCCGGACACACAAAGGGGTGTAGATTATCTTACCCTGCAAGGTGATAAAACTGTATTTCCTTCCAACCAGACCCTGCTCACCCCTTGGGCAAACCATGTTTGCACGCTTCCTAAAACAAAGAATGTGCCTTCCTATAAGTATGACCAATCTTGTCTTTTTAACTTGTGGCCACCTTTGGTTGCTAAACTGTCAGTTTTGCTGTCAATTAAACTCTAACTCTGCTTGAAGCAGTTGCCCTGTGTTCTTTGAACCCGGACCGGAACAAACCAGAATTTTCTTCTAACTGGGCTCTGCAACACTGTTGCAACCATAATCTTGACTTTTGTTAACCCTCCCCTCACAGAGACACCATTAATCATGTATGTATAGCTAGTGTAGTCGCAGACCCCACAGCATTCCAGAAGAGAAGGTTTAAGCCCTCACTCCGTTCCACCATTTCAGGAAAACTATGCACAGAAAAAAAGAATTAGGGGAAGACGACTCCCATTAGAACCACCACCTGGTATTTTTGAAATAATAATTTGTACATATAATGTAAAATGACAGTCCTGTTGTTGGGCCAATAGCTATTTCTTTCTTCATTGCTTGCATTTTAATTAATTTTGAACCAACAGCCACATGAAATAAATCACCAATTTCTGTCATTTCTGTAAGGTCTTCCGAACCTTAGGAAATACCTTGCTTGCATCATCACATCTGAGACATGCTGCTTTCAGTTAGTTGACAACTTCCTTATTGCCTTTTGCTGATTGTACCTAATGACAAAGAAGAGAGACTGAGAAGCTTCTGTGCAGGATTCTATTTCTCTCAGATCTGTACTTCTTATCTTAGTGATTAGGAGAAAGCAGAATCAGATAGGACCTCCTGCTAGATGTTTGAGTAAATTACTATAAAACACCAAGGATTTATTGCCTTCAGGTTGTTTAACAAAAGTAAAAGCAATAATTACACTGCTAAAATGAGAAAAGATCAATTGGGGTTTTTTTGTGTGTGTGTGTGAAAGATTATGAAGTTCAGTTCTGCAGTTGCTTTTTCCTTAACTTTATAAGATATATACCTTCCCTGGACTTGACTTGAGGTTCAAAGGGGGGAAAAAAAGTGTGTGTGTGTGGGGGGGGGGGGGAGACTCCAGGAACCTGAATTCTTCCTGCTTTTTTAAAAACAATTTTAATTTTTTTCCCCCAAATAGCAATGATATTTTAACTCTACCAACCAGGAATATGCATAGTCCAGAAGTCAGAAAAATTGTGATTTTGGCAGGGGTTTGTTCTCTGAGCTTGCTGTTTAGCTCCCGGACGTTTCATTACCAAACTAGGTAAAAACTTCAGGTGGCGGTTTTGAGTGAAGTGTCTTGTTCATTTATATAAACAAACTTCATAAAAGTCACATAAAAGACACTTCACCCAAACACCCCGCTGAAGATGTTAACTAGTTTGGTAACAAAACATCCAGGAGCTAAACAGCAAGCTTGGAGAACTAACCCTTGCCAAAGCCTCAAACCCAAGCTACAACTATTCTCAACAATTTCTTAATGGTGATTTGTTGGGCAATAGGACATGGTCCAGTAAAAAATATAATGTAGACCCAGTAACAAATATGATGGAAGTGTTACATAAGATCCAGGTCTTAGCTTTTTGTTGAGACTGAAGATTCATCCAACACACTTATTGAAACCTTCTCTCTATTATAGCTAATATCATCCCCTGTCAGAACCATCATGCTGCCACTTGGCTGTTATATTTTCAAGAACTCAAACTCTTTACCAGAATATTTTAAACCCATCCTATTGAACCTACATGTGGAAAAGGGAAAGATTTTATTTATCTTATTTTTTTTACAGATGCATTACACTGACGAACCGTAAAGCTAAATTAGGATTGGGCATCCCAACCACAGAAGGCAAAATTATTCTTTTCAGCAAGAGGTAAATAAATTGATTCAACGTTCAACTATTGTTGCTATTTCAATACATCTCTCCTCCAGCATAGACTGCCCAGAGATAGCCACTGTTAATCATGTTGCTTTTGCAGTGAAGTAAACAAGGAAACATTTGTGTCGTCCCTGGGACTGCTAAGACTGTGCCCTGTTGCCCTCCTGTATGCTGAGGTTAATGTAGGAGTGTGTTGTAGGAGAGGGGGAGGTTAACTCAGTGATAAATTTTCATCCACTTATGCCTCTGCTTTGCATAGCATTCCTACTTCTGGGATGCTTAGGGGAATATAAATTGCATTGGGGGGTCAGGCCACAATATTCCTTACTTTGAGCAGAGCCTGATCGGCACAGAATTGCAATAAATCCTCTACACAAAGCATGCCTCCTCCTGCCTCTCCAATTCAGCACATTATACACAATATCTGTTTGGATCCTGTTGTGTTTTGCATAGCATTCCTACTTCTGGGATGCTTAGGGGAATATAAATTGCATTGGGGGGTCAGGCCACAATATTCCTTACTTTGAGCAGAGCCTGATCGGCACAGAATTGCAATAAATCCTCTACACAAAGCATGCCTCCTCCTGCCTCTCCAATTCAGCACATTATACACAATATCTGTTTGGATCCTGTTGTGTTTCGACTTAACAAGCAGGTATTTGCATACCCGCCGCTGATTGGGTTAAATCAGTGGCGGGGAGTTTGAAGCATTGTCACTGGCTAAGCTGGCTGCGGGGAGCTCCATAAAGGCGGCTACCCTGCCGCCAGCCGCCAGTCTACTGTAGTTAGTGCTAGCCGTTATTAAAGTGCTGAACGGGTCTTTTCGTCTTGGCTGTTATTCCCGCGCCTATCTAACACTGGCGACGAAGGCGGTGGGAGAAGACGACTGAACAAAGGCACCTCGTGGCATCCATCGGCCATCTTAGCAAGTTCCGACCTGCACCGGCCAAACAACAGGATGGCACAACAGCCCTCTCCAGCACCAGCCTTCTTCAATCCACAAACAGAAGAATGGCGCACATATATGTCCAGATTTCGCATGTTTTTGGAAGCGAACAATTTTCAAGACTTGCCGGACAACAGGAAGAGAGCTCTTTTCCTCACATACTGCGGACCCAAAACAGACAAACTAGCCGAAACCCTGGTATCGCCTACAGATATCGAGTCTATCTCC
>QLTV01001698.1:6380744-6415027 GCA_003457575.1 Thermophis baileyi
GGCGACCAACCGGAGCCCTGCAGAGCTGTTAATGGGACGGCGGCTGAGGTCCCAACTGGACAGATTAAATCCAACGTACAACCTGGAGAAACCTTTGGGATCCAGCAAGCCCACCAGAACGCTAGCCATAGACGACCTAGTGTTCACACAGAACTATACCAGGGATCCCAAGTGGGTAAAAGCGATTGTCATAGATGTCACTGGGCCCAAGTCATACAAGGTCAAGCTGGACGATGGCCGAGTGTGGAAGCGACACATCGATCAGCTAAGACACAGAGTGGGAGACTCGTGGTTGCGTCAAACCGAAGCCGAGCCAACATCGCGGAGTCAAACAGACACTTCCCCAAAATGCGGGTCTACGCCCCGCCGAACATACAGTCACAGCAAACCAGACGATAGCGAAAGAGGCCGGGCCCTAGCTACACGACTACACAGACCACTTATCTCAACCCGAGAAGGCGAGCGGAGGCACCTACCAGGACCTAGGGAGCTCGAACGAAGCCGACCGGGGCCAGAGGACCGGGAGATCGAATCTTCAGCCGCCACGCCTGGAGGCCGGTTCCAGATTTTTCCACAGGACGAGGACGGAGCAACACAAGCCATGTCCACGCCGAACAAAGACTCCAGAGAGACTGAATCGCGCGGGCCCAGTAGGACTTTACGGCGGCCCGCCTATTTGCGCGACTACGTCACCCACACTAATACCGGATTGGACAATTGCTGAACTAAGAGGGGAGGGGTGTTGTGTTCCGACTTAACAAGCAGGTATTTGCATACCCGCCGCTGATTGGGTTAAATCAGTGGCGGGGAGTTTGAAGCATTGTCACTGGCTAAGCTGGCTGCGGGGAGCTCCATAAAGGCGGCTACCCTGCCGCCAGCCGCCAGTCTACTGTAGTTAGTGCTAGCCGTTATTAAAGTGCTGAACGGGTCTTTTCGTCTTGGCTGTTATTCCCGCGCCTATCTAACAGATCCTATCACCCAGAGCTCGCTTGCTTGCTTTTCTTCTCTATCTGTCTATCTAATTTGTATGCAACCACAATCACAAGACTCTCAGTGGCTCATAGGACAAAGAGCACAGCATGAAACTAATACAAATGTGGCTTTGGGCCTCAAAATCCTCCTGTAAAAGCTTCGCCTTTAGCTTTTTGAGCCCAAGAGCCGCGGTGGCGCAGTGGTTAGAGTGCAGTACTGCAGGCTACTTCTGCTGATCACCGGCTGCCAGCAGTTTGGCAGATCTAATCTCACCAGGCTCAAGGTTGACTCAGCCTTCCATCCTTCCGAGGTCAGTAAAATGAGGACCCAGATCGTTGGGGGCAATGTGCTGACTCTGTAAACCGCTTAGAGAGTGCTGTAAAGCACTATGAAGCGGTATATAAATCTAAGTGCTATTGCTATTGCTATTGCTATTGCTTTTTAACTTGCCTCCAGTGAATGCTCTAACACTGGAAGTTTTAAAGAAGAGATTGGACAACCATTTGTCTGAAATGGTATAGGGTTTCCTGCATGAGCAGGGGGTTGGACTAGAAGACCTCCAAGGTCCCTTCCATTCTATTAGAATATTCTATTCTATTCTATTCTATTCTATTCTATTCTATTCTATTCTATTCTATTCTATTCTATTCTATTCTATTCTATTCTATTCTATTCTATTCTATTCTATTTTCTATTCACTCTACTCTACTCTATTCCTTTTTCTGGAAGTGGACAATGTTTGAGATAAAGGAATCTCCAGTAATTCCAGAAAGCTGGTCCTATCCTCAGCTTTTTTTTCTTCCTCCTTTGTATGGGCCTTGGCAAAACAAGGTGATGAGCTATTACCATTTGAAACTAAGCAGAGTTTCTGATCACTGGATTTAATTTCTTATATTATCCCAGCCATTCTGTGACCACCTTTGATATAATAGTGATATCCTGGGATGAAATGTCTTTTTGTTCATTCTGGGATTACTTTTTTCATTAGTTAAGTTTGAAAACTCCCACCCAACTTGCCTGTGACATTGGAACATTAGTATGAAAAGACAAAGCATGTATTGCAACATCACAACACAATACATGCCCCTCCTCCCATTTTGGCATTCTTATGGGTAACTGTAGACATATATGTGTATATAGTATTGGATATAAACCACTGATCAGTATATTTCTATTTGTATTCTTGGAAAAAATTTTAAAAGTAAACATTTGAGCTATTATAAAAACAATATTAAATAAAAATGAGTTTTGTAAAAGCTACTTTAGCAACAAGGACATTAGGGGTCTAGAAATTTAACAGTCCCCATAATGAGCAAGAATCTCAAAAGTTTAAAAACAAAATACAAATGAAAACCCTCAATCATTAAAAAAAGTTAATAAAAATGAGAAAATTAGTGATTATAATTACAATAGTTGACGTTGCTATAATTATAGAAGGGTTCTTTTTGCTTATGATTGATTTAAGTCCTGTTGAATTCTTAATAAAATCTCTTAAATTCAGCAAGACTTTTTGTGCCCATTCTTGTCATTGACAAAACAGAGTAAGATTCAGAGAGCACAAAGGCAACCAGAATAAGACATAATTGCTATAATGATGCTTATTATATCGTTGGGGTCCTGTAGATAGCCTCTGTTTTATTGCCCTGCCAACTTCCTTTGTGTTCTCTGTTTCCCAATTGCTTTCCTTTTTTGCTGAAATGTCTCTAGCAAACGTATGTTAGGAGATAGCTGTCAATAAAACTGATGATGTGTTTGCTAAAAATAAATTATTAAAAGGACATACATGAATGTTTCTGAATAGACCCAAAATTATTCTCTGCAAACAGGTTATGCTTATGGAAGTTTTCCATTTTTATGCCTCTTCCTTTTTGCAGCACACAAAAGCTTATTGAAAATAATGTAAATTGGTTTGTTTGGGGTTTTTTTTTTGCATATAATATTTGTTTCTCCCAAATTTCTTAGGTAATACTACAGAAAAATAAGGAAATCTCTCATACACAAAAAGCTTTTATTTACGTGTTGAAATGACAGCTCCCTTATTGATTGATTATGTGTCAACAGGTCAATGTTGACTCTCAGTGATCATATAGATTTTGTCTAGGAAGACCTACTCCAGTAGTGGGTTCTAAAACCCATTGCTACCGGTTTGCGCGCGTGCGCGCATGCGCAGAAGCATCCCAGGCGGGTGGGCGGAGCCAGTGTTGGGATTCAAAAAAAATTTCTACCGGTTCTGTGAGCATGGCTTGGTGGGCGTGGCATGGCTTGGTGGGTGTGGCTTGGTGGGCATCGCTTGAGCGTGGCAGGGGAAGGATACTGTAAAATCTCCATTCCCACCCCACTCCAGGGGAAGGATATTGCAAAATCTCCATTCCCACCCCACTCCAGGGGAAGGTTACTGCAAAATCCCCATTTCCTCCCGATCAGGTGGGACTCGGGAGGCAGAGAATAGATGGGGGTGGGGCCAGTCAGAGGTGGTATTTACCGGTTCTCTGAACTACTCAAAATTTCCGCTACCGGTTCTCCAGAACTGGTCAGAACCTGCTGAAACCCACCTCTGGGCGGAGCCTCCCGCCACCACCGCTACCGGTTCACAGAACCGGGCCGAACCGGGAGCAACCCACTGCTGACCTACTCCCAATTTGGCCCTGTAAGTCTTCTACACCCATTTCTAATGTAATTGATTCCATTCAACCTGCAGTGATCATCCTTTTCTCTTCTTTCCTTCCACCTTTCCCAGCATTGTAAGTTTCTCAAGGCAGCTAAATCTTTGCATAGTGTCCAAAAGTTGATAATTTGAATCTGGTAATTTGTACATCTGGCATTATATTGTCCATCACTTTATCTGTTCTATTGCCTTTTCCCATATATTATGCAATGATAGTTTTGCTATTATGAGCTGTGGTGGCGCAGTGGTTAGAATGGAGTACTGCAGGCCAATTCTGCTGACTACCAGCTGCCTGCAATTTGGCAGTTCGAATCTCACCAGGCTCAAGGTTGATTCAACCTTCCATCCTTCCGAGGTCGGTAAAATGAGGACCCAGGTTGTTGGGGGCAATATACTGACTCTATAAACTGCTTAGAGAGGGCTGTAAAGCACTGTGAAGTGGTATATAAGTCTAAGTTCTATCGCTACTGCTATTACTCAAGTGATAATCTGCCTTCAGCAACTTCCTGTATCACTGCTGCTTTAGCTGGGCAGATGGGAGGATGTTCATACTAAGGGATATTGCTGGAAGTTTAATATTCTTGGCATGTATTCCTGGTGTTCTTTTGTTTAGAGTTTACAGTGTGGTAGCATAACAACATATGAGGGAGTTCATATGATTTACCACCAGCTTATCAAGTACTTAGGAGGCGAAGGTTTGGCAGCACAAGGAAACAACAGCCAGTGATTTATTAGCCAGCCATCAACACCCCAATCAACATCTAAAAAGCCACATACAACAGGCATTGTATAAATAACACACATAGAATAGCCCAAAGCTCACACTCTGCTAGAGAGAATTGGCTCCATCACAAGTCCCAAAGCTCAGAAGACAAAACCTCTAGTCCCAGTGACCAACCCAGATTGGATCCTGCAACATTATCCTGGGACACATATATTTGCCTTCATTTCTTTATAGCATTTCTAAATAAATATTGGCCTGAAAGTCACAGCTGATTATACTGTTTACCTTGGTAAGATAAGTTATAATCTAATATACTGTACAAGTGGTCATTTTATTAATCATTTGGAAAACTCATATATTTGGAAACTATTGATAAATTAAGCTCCTTTTTTTGAATAATTTATCTATGTTTAGTAGATCTCTAATGAAATATTTTCTAATGTCAATCAGAAGTCTATAGAAATTGCAATGTCTTCTTTCTTTCACTTAGATTTTAAACCTACAGTAAATTTTACTGGCATAGCCATTTACATGTCCCTGCCAGAAAGGATGAATATCTCCAGTTTATTTTCTCCCCATTTCAAGTTTCCTTTTTCTAAAATAACGTTTTTTTTCCTATGTGTTTTGAGGAAAAATGTTTTGGTTTTTTTTTGCTAAGATTTTATGTTTTTTTTAAAATGAAATCTTCACCCACTCTTACATAGGGTGAAGTTGATAATCACAGGATATTATATATGACTTCTTGTACTGCAGACAGATATATGACATCCAAATATTTTTCATATGGCAGTTAGTGAGTACTGAATATATTTCTGTAGGGAATTGACCATCTTGTTGGAGCAAGGCAATGCTGTTTTCCTTCCCTTCTAATGAGCTGGAATGATTTCCATGGTACAACTGGTGATATAGTGCCTGTGTGAGGAAAGACATGCCAGCCAGAAGAGAAACAGATTCTGATATATGCTGTTACTAGAGAACCAGTCCATTTTCATCAAATAAAATGTTATAAAATGACAGAGGCAAATGACGCATCAGTGCTCTGTTAATGAAGAACAACCGACTGTCTTTAACTTCATGGTTAACTTTTCATACAGTGAGGCTTAACCTGTTCCTCATTTACACATTCCCTATTTTGCTACCTTGAAAAGGTAGACAGTGAAATTTAAGCAATTCAACAGAGCAAGACGGGGATAATTTATCGCATTGCCCAGTCACTTAATAGTGAGATAGATAAAGTAACAAATAAATTTAATGAACAAATAAATTTAATAAATAAATATAATAAATAAGTGCATTACATAAACAAACAAACAAACAAATTATTGCCCAAGCAATCAGATTTCCCATACAGCACTGAGAAAATTTCATGGTCTTTCTTTCTACCCCAGGAGCAACTGAAGAGATGTAGGAGATGACAAGGCTGAGCCCGAGGGAGGGGTCAAACGCATCATAAGTCATGAGTCCCTGCGCACCCACAAGAGAGCTAAGCCCAGCCCACTTTGAATGCCTTTCTTATTTCCTGCTCATTTCCCTTGACCGATCGTTGGTCAGATTCTTGTAGAGCAGGGATGCCCAACCCCCAGCCATGACCCACTACTGGGCTGCAGTCTATTCGAAACCAGGCCATGTGAGCAATGGGCAAGCACGTGGGCACATGCGAAGCTCAACTCACACAAGCAGTGGATGCTTGAGTGGAGGGCACGTGCTTGTGAGTAAAGTTGCACTTGTGTGAGTGGAGGGCGCTGGCATGAGTGGAGGCTCACGTACGAGCACAAGCACCCTCTGCTCAAGCGCCCCCCATTCACACAAGTGGAGCTTTGCTCCAATAGAGCTGTGCGCATGTGTGCACCTGTCACTGACATACCCCCTCTGCACCAAGCTGGGCTGCCAAGGTGGAAAGATTGGGGACCGCTGATGTAGAGAGCTTAAGCTTGCCATAAATCTGTATACTCATTTTGAACTGCCTGAATTTCCTGATTTCCCCGGCGCTTGACAAGAATCACTTTCCTTTGAGCCTTACCCCAGATAAAGCACTTTCCTTTGTTCACAGTCATTCCCTGAAGCATCACCCCCTTTCACAACTCAAAACTAGGATTTTCAGGATCAGCAGAATTTTTGGTTGACAATATCTGTTGAAAATATCTAAAATTGCTGTGCGCTGAGGACCCAGCTAAGGGTGGCTGGGTTTTGTTTTGTTTTTAAGAACTTGAAGGAAACTGAATGTTTAAACTCTATTGAAAAGTAATTTCATTTCCTGTCTTCCATTTAATTAGAATGGAAAACAATTAAAGATGTGTCCACAGAAACAGATTCTTGTGATGAAGAAGGGAGGCACAATACGGATGTTGGGGAAGAGAGAGAAAATCAGTTGGGCACTGAAAATGGCTACATAGGCATGACAATGAATATGCTTTCATCATGTGAGAATGTGACAAACGATGGGTGTGCTGGGTGGAATTTACAATCCCAGGCGGGGAGTGTGCTGGCTTAACAAGGGTTTAGCCTAGAATTAAGAACTGTCTCTTTAAGACATAGCATTCTGGGGAATGTAGTCCATGCCATGTAGTCCATGCCATGTGATCATAACTGTGTACTCTTATTGGTCATTGAAGTATGCCTGGGGGGCGGGAGTAATTGAAGTACGCTATCCCAAAGGAAGTCATTTTCAAGCTATCTACCAGGAAAGGATGCCTGAAGAGGGAGATGGGGAAGCATTAATCCTTTTTTACAATATTCGTGATGGTTCCAGATTATGACTGTAGATTCAGAAGAACTTCTACATAACCGTGAGTGTTGTCAGAGGATGCCTGAAGAATAAAATATAATCTGATTGAATGTACCATTGCGTCTGTGTTAAACTGCCTGATGATAGCATAACCAATCTACGCTTGATTCAGAACAATGGGATTAAAAGACTTCTATTACAAACCACACTTTTTTTAAAATAGGTGCTGTAAAATACAACTTTCTACTTTTTCATATTATGCATAGAGTTATGACCCTAGTAGAAAAGGCAACAATTCAACCATTGGAAAGTGAATATGATAACCACTCCTCTTCTCCTGTGATTTCAATCAGTGTCCCTAGCTGCAACCAAATAAATGAAATGAAAAGAACTCCCCATGAATTCCAAACGTCCAACAATTCAGTCAGCATTCTCCTGACTAATAAAAAAAATTAGAGTATTCAATCTGTATTCAACACCTCCACTGCCAGTAGAGCAGCTAGTAAGGATTCAACTTGGAAAATGGGAAGCAAAATAATATTTACATTAAGAATTGGTGGTCTTTTCTAGTGGTTATATCTTCAACTTCTGCATTAGGTTTCGAATGTGATTTGCCAAGCCTATTCACATGCAAATATACATCTTCTGTGCACGTTCAGTTGTTATAGACAGACAAAAAAGAAAATTAATTAATTAATAATAGGGGCAGCTAGTGAAAATGTCAGGGTGCAGAGAATCCCAAGAGATATGGGGAAAGATCTGAGAAGGTAAGAAAGTATTCTTACAACTCTTTTATGATTGGGGATTCATGAAAAGGCTCTTTTTGTGCAAATAATTTGTGCTTTCTTATACTTTGGAACATACAAAGGCCTACCTATGAATCCAGTATATCTTTGAAAGTTGACCGCCCCCCATCTTTTCTACAATGTTTCAAATTAGGATAAGGTTATGGGTCCCCCCCCAAAAAAAAATTAATAAAGCTGTGTTTTGTGGCATTTCATGATACTCCTTTTCTTCCTTTTTTAAAAATTCATTTTGTATCAATGAATTTTGTATCAACTGACAAAAAGTTTTCAGTGTTGCAGCTAAAGACTTGGGCTAAGGATCTAGCTCTGATGTAGTGATGATTTGAGTTTGGTTTCCCCTCTAGGAGAATATCCCAGTGAACCTAGTCTTTGCTACCAGGGAATCAATATGCCATTTGTTCAAGTATTTTTTTTAGGTAAAGTAATTGTTCAGCACAAATATAGTATTTTTTCCCATATCTTCCTACTTTATGACTGTGATTTTCTTACTGGTTTTGTCACCCATCTCTTCACATTTCACTCACAAAAGACTGAGATACTGAACTGCTTTTGGAAAACTGAAATAATTTCAGTTTTTATACCCCGAATTTGCATTCAAATTTTTTCTTTTACTAATGCAAAACCAAACAATTTGGAATTAATAATATCAAATGAAATATATTGCTTTTGGGCTTCTCTGCTCAGATTCACTTCCATTGCAAAAACACTCAAAAGAAGTCTTTGACAGTTGGCATATGGATACAAAGTTGTCAGTTTTAAGTATCAAAGTGGCATAAGCTATCCAATCATTTCTTGTATGTCATTATTCTTGACTGTTGTCAGGTTGATCTCTTTTCTGGGAGGTGTTTTATTTCTGAACTTCTACAACCCTGCCACTTCCTCGCTATTTTTCCCTTCCAGGTGCATCTCTCAAAGGACTCGTTCTGCCTCTTGCTTTTGCTAGTCAAGTTGGATTATTTTCATGTCATTCAAGACCTCAGATTCTAGTTTGTAGAGCACAGGTGCCCCTTTCTTACATGCAATAGGAGGATTTTTTGGTCCTTCTTTCCCTTCTTTATTTATTTTAAGGAAGAGCAATAAATAAGTTTTTGAACCCCTTTTTACTCTATTTTAATAATGATAATAATATTTAGGATTCATCCCAATATTTTCTTGTGAGAATGCATGGATCAATGGTGTGCATTATGTTGACATCATACATTAATGATCCCTAGACAAACTACTGATTTGCACTAAAACAACAATGAATTTCTGCTTGCCCATCACCCATATAATTCCGATCTGACTTTCCGTTTGTGTAATGTCTTTGTCTATACATGTGTGTGCTGCTATTCTCTTCCTCATGCACTCATCTCTTGCGAAGTTCTGTGAAAGACACAAAATCTATGAAAGACACACAAAAAATTGCCCAGGTGCCAATTTTTCTTAAGTCATTTTAATTGGAAAGGTATACAATAAATACAGTATAACAGGTTCAATGTTGTGGTGATGACATTTGCAGGCTCACATTTTCCAATTCGTTTTTAGCCGATCAATTTAGAAGACCTTATATATATAAGGTTGGAACTAAACCTGATGTCCTAAACAGGCACTTTCCCCTGTTTGCAGAAATAATAGCTGCACTTGGCTTTCTCTGCTGGGCAGAAAATACAGGCAGAAAAAAAAAGTTAAACAAATGGAGCTACGTGGAACTTTCCATGTTTATGTCAAAAAACACAACTTGGGTCAGGTGAGAGAGATGGGGAAAAAAGCAGTTCATAGAGACGCTGCCTTAACGAACTGACTATAACCGTGGAGTGGAAATTCCTATTACAGCTTTCAAGATTCTGTGTTAAAGAATACAGAACATATTAAAGAAATACCTTATGTTTTCACTTCCATTGTCTTTCTTCCTATGTTAACTACACATCCAATGTAAGAAATCCAAATCTCAACTAGATAATTATTACCTCTACCGATTCATTTAAATTTAATCTCTTGACAAATTCAGAAATCTATATTTAAATGCACCAAAATAATGCACATTTTCTGACAGGATACATGAGCGAAGATTATTTTAGAGAAGGGAGGAAACTGATAAAAGAGGAAAAGTGTGTGTGTGTGTGTGTGTGTGAGAGAGAGAGAGAGAGAGAGAGAGAGAGAGAGAGAGAGAGAGAGAGAGAGACAGACAGACAGACAGAGAGAGAGACAGAGAGAGAGAGAGAGAGAGAGAGAGAGAGAGAGAGAGAGAGAGAGAGAGAGAGACAGAGACAGAGACAGAGACGGATGATGGGAAGAAATAAGAGATGAAGCCTTCTTGCATTCCTCATTTTTTTAAACAAAACCAAACAACTGCTTCACATAAACTGGACCAAATTGGATAGATAATGCCCCAACAACAGGCAGTTCTTAACATATACCCAGAATTGTGACCAGAATTTCCATTGCTAAGCTAGGTGATTGTTAAATGAGTCATGCCCAGTTTTATTATCTTTTTTGGCATGGTTGTTAAGCAAATCATTGCAGTTGTTCAGTGAATAATTTGGTCGTTAAGCAAATCCAATTTTTCCCATTGACGTTGCTTGTCAGAAGCTGGCTAGGAAGGTGGCAAATGGCGATCACATGACCCTGGGATGCTGCAACCATCATAAATACATTCTGGTTGCCAAGCACCCAAATTTTGATCACATGACCATGGGGATGCTGCAACAGGGTTAGGACCAGTTGTAAGTCTTTTTTTTCAGTGCCACTGTAACTTTTGAATGGCTGCTAAATGAATGATTGTAAGTCAAAAACTACCTGTATTGCTAAATTGATATTGTTGTGGGCCATAAAACAATGATCAAAGATCCCAATCCATAATACAAAGGTTTAAAATAAAGTTTCTTTTTTCTTTCCATAACATAAAGAAACAAATTAAATAAAATACGATAGGAAGCTGGCAGAGCTGCTCTATAACACGGTGTTTCACTCTTACAGTTTTCTTATGATAGTCTTCAGCATCATCGAGTCTTGTTCTCATACTCAACTCAAGGGAAAATGAAAAGTCAGCTGCAGCTCAGAGCCAGAAAAATTATCTGTAGTATCTGGAAGAGGCCAGATAAACTGGGTGAGGAGGATAGATTGAAGGAAAAGAATGGGATAGTTGGTACATCATCAGCTGTCTCCAACCAGCCCTTTAGGACTTGTTGGAGTTAATAGAATCTCCAGTTAGTCTGAAGGGAGGAGTCAAGAGGGGACAAAGTTTACAAAGTAAGCATCAAAGGCCGGGCCTTCCCTAGAATCCTTGAACTCTTATCTTGCCCTTCCCAAGGGAATGCAGTCAGTTTGGCGAGATTCTTGTAACATAGTTGACTAGCAATAAAACTTTTTTTTGAGACTCTTCATGAGTGATTCTGGTCGCTTTCACCTGACAGTTGCAGCCCTAACATTTGCAGAAAACATAAGGTGAGGTAGACTGGCCAAAATGAAATGTATCCTCGTTATTGCATGACTTTTTATCTTAGAAGCAAGTTTCATTTGTTTTTCAGATATGTGGATTTTTTTGCCTTCTAGGGGAAAGTCTTCTAGAGCCCCCAAAATGGGGATACAATCTGATATGTTTTGAGTAATTGTTGGCTTTTCCACATGTCCTTTTCCATTGTCCTTTGTTTTCTTCTTCATCCAAGCCTTGGCCTCTTTCTGAATAATTCTACAGGATTTTTCAGATAATTAACTGAGTAATGTTAATGAGATAATTAGCATATTCTGTTAATTTATTTATTTTTCCACATTTCTGAACTGCCCATCTCCTTCAAAGCGAACATGAGAATTGCAAGAATATTAATATTAATTATTATTAATAATGCAAGAATATTAATAACTTCTTAAAATAAGCAACACCCATCACCTTAGTGGGTCCTCTGCACTTAAGTGGATGGGTTTGTACACGCAGTAATACAGTGGAAATTGTACTGCTTTAATTTCACTGGGTTTGGTTCAATAATTACCTAGACAGGTTTCCAAGGACAGTTAATGCAGCTCATTACCACCTGTAATGAGAGAGGGAGAAAGGGAGAAAGAAAAGAAAAGAAAAGAAAAGAAAAGAAAAGAAGCCTCTGTTTCATTTCATCTAAGAATTAAGGGTTTGTTTACTTCACAAAATTTATATGCCACCCTAATCATAGAGTCTGGCTTGCATCACACAGCTGGCAATTTAAGTTATATGAACCTACTTTGCTGCAAAATGCTAAATATTTCATAGGTTCGTAGCATTTTATCTGGCAGATTATTTCCATACTATGCTAGGACAGAAGAAAGATACATGCTGCAGGGAAAGGGAAACGCAAGGGAAATTTATTTATTCATGTAGCTCCTCAGGGAAACCTAAGAGTTTTTTTTTTTTATTTCTTGCTTTGAATTCACATAGTTCAAATACACCACACTGTGGAGTTTCAGTCTATGATGCGGGAGGTGGGCTCGGCCTGACTGTACATAAGATTGCATAACTTGTCATGTACCGAGCTCAATATAGCCCCACGATGATGTAAGTCAGGGACATTACCTCAAGTTTAATAGTCCTCCCTGGACTATAAAATAGGAGGGTTGTCAAATCCTTGGCAGGAGACAGTAAATGGCTGCTGGACTCCTTCTGTCTGGATAGGATAAAAATGGTTTAGACCTATTGTAGTGACAAGCTTAATGAAGTGGTCTGTAGTCCACAAAAGTTCGTCCTGCAAAAAAAAAGAAAAAAAAGAAAAAAGAAAAAAGGTTATTCTGTAAAATGCCACAAATATCTGGGTTGGTTTGGGTGAATCTGATTAATTGACAACCGTTCTGGAATCTGTTCCATCCATTGTTTATTAAAAGGCTGCATCTTGATGCTAATCAAAGCATTACTTCAAACTTCTTGTCAGTCTGAGGAGGCTCGAGAGACACCATCCTACAGAGGAATTAGCTCATATGTTCTGTTGGCAGGCATACTTCAGAATACTTTGAGTGGATCTACCAGCCTTTGCTGAATTAGCAGAGACAAGGATATAAAAACTTACATTTCAGTTAGTTCTATATACAAGCAATCCTGTGAAGTATTATTTCACAGCTGGCTTCCAACAAGCAAAGTCAATGGGGAAGCCAGCGGGAGGTCATGCTCATGTGACATTGCAATTAATGTTTTGCAGTGATTTGCTTAATGACCATAGCGGAACAGACATCATAAGTCCAGCATGGTCATGTGACATTTCACTTGACAATCACATACTGTACCTTAGCAACTAAGTTGCCAATCCCAACTGTGGTTGGTAAATAAGAAATGCCTGTACCCAGCGCTGGATTTTGGAAAGTGGTCCCTGAATTTTAATGACAAATTGATTCAATTACTGAAATAGTGCCCACAAAATGGTCACTTCCTGCCAGATCCTTTGAGTTGCAATCACAATCATCCTGAAGCTCTCTTCCATAAGTGTGCTGAGGCCTTACAATTGAGCATTGGAAGACATTCATTATAGTGACATTCATGCCCTAAAATTCTCTTTCCGTGGAAATCTATGAGGCCATATCCTTTTCCCAAATAGAAAAGAGGTTGTTGTTCAGAGCATTTGCTCCAATATCTGTGGCAACAATTCTCATGCTCCTTTGGATATCTGTTTCTGTTGTTGACTTTTCCATTTTCATGATAATGACAGTATCGTTGCTTAATGTTTGTACATCATTATTTGGGGGTTTTACTTTGTCACAAATTCGAGTTTTTTTTCTCATGTAGCTTTGCTTTCAGCTAAGATAGTCATGTTGACTGGTGGGACTCATAGTTCAGTACCTGGAAGAGATTGGGTTAGATTTCCATGCCCATTTAGCAATAGCAATAGCAATAGCACTTAGACTTATATACCACTTCATAGTGCTTTACAGCCCTCTCTAAGCAGTTTACAGAGTTAGCATATTGCCCCCAACAATCTGGGTCCTCATTTTACCCACCTCAGAAGGATGGAAGGCTGAGTCAACCTTGAGCCGGTGAGATTTGAACCACCGAACTGCAGCTAGCAGTCAGCTGAAGTAGCCTGCAGTGCTGCACTCTAACCACTGCACCACCTCGGCTCCTGATGATTGGATGTTTGCCAAGTGTCAGGGTACCCAGGCAATTGATTCATAAGTCACCAGTAAATAAAGGGACTTTAAGCTTTATTACTAGTTCAGCAACCAGAGTTCAAAGCATACAAGTCAAGCAAGATGATCTCTTACAAGCTGCCAGGAGCGCCTTAATAATGACAGCAGAGATATCCCAAGGGCCACCAGTTTCCATAGTACCCAATGTTGGGTTCTGTGCAGAAGCTCCCCACAAACAGCAACAACCCACAGTTCATGGCCTTGCAAGACCTGACCTTGAGTGGGTGGATCAAAAGTCTGAGTCTTTCATAATTTGCAACTAGATAAATATTCACATACCCCTTCTCCTTTATTTAGTAAACAAGGTTTTTTTTTAAAAAAACAAGCAGGTTAGCTGAGCATGAGCTCTAAGCTTCTACACCTTTCTTAATATGAAGAAGAAATCAAAATATGTCACTAAACATATATAATAATGGTCTTCCACATCACCTCTAGAGCAGGGGTGTCAAACTCGCGGCCCACGGGCTGGATGCATCACGTGCTGGCCCACCCCCGCCCAGTTTAGCGAAGGGGAAGAAAGTTCCGATACATGATGATGCCGTGACACCGCGAGTTTGACACCCCTGCTCTAGAGGGTAAACCCATTTAACTAAACAGTATTCTGATTAAACCTATAAATATTTGCACTGTAAATACAAAAATTGGGTTGTTACTGTTCCAAAGAGGTCTGCTTACATGACTGAACATTTCAGTAGGTTTGTTGCATAAAACTCAATTTGATTTTAAAGAATTTGCCTTTCCCTTTTATGTACCCCCTCCTTTTCATTTCCTGAACAATATACTGTAACTTTTTATTGAAATATCTGAAACTCTTTTCTTCTGTAGCAGACTCAGGTCTAAGAGATACTACAGGGACTTCTGGAATGAAGATAATGTTAAGCTTAGTTGTGAATCAGACATTACTATAGAGAGAAGCAATGTGTGCATATCCATAAGCATGTATAGAGACTGCATGTATCACTAAGGTAACAATCACCACATATTTTTACTGCTGTTAATTTAATGTTGATGCCTACTTCTACTTATGGTTGACTTCCCATCACCCCATGGATCATCTGAAATATTTTGCCAAATTTGCCTTGCCTTGGCCTATAAATAAAAAGGCGGGACAAAAACCAGGATGGTGCAATTGGATAATAGACTTTTTAAGTGAGTTTGCAGATAGCACTGTCATTGAATATTCAAGTGTATTTCAGGACATATTTGGGATATAGATCATTATGATGGTTACATATAGAGTCTGGACCCATTATGTGGGGGTAGGCCCCACCGATCACATGTACATTAGAAACGTGTAATCTGTTTGAATTCCTGTGAATCACTGTTTCCTCTTACGGAAGCCCTTCTATGAAAAGCGATATATGTATTCAAAAATGCTGCACACAAGAACCTATTTTTAAACTTTGCTAATACAGCATAGTGAAATCCAGGCAGAATATACCCTTAAAATCTGATAAAACCAGCAGTTGGAAAAGGGGGCAATCAATTCTGCGTTTCCCAAATAATCTAGCAAAAGCATTTGTAGTCCTAGCACCTACGCACAAGAAAAATCAATGGTCAGGAAACAACTCCTAACCAAATGCTTCTCAATTCCCTCTTATTTATGCTTCACACCTTAAGCTCTGATCCAATACCAAACTGAAATAACCAAAATTAATATAAAATCAACTAGGATTGATCTTTCCTCAAACATCATAACAACATGGGCACACACACATACACACAAACACACAAACACACAAACAAACACACACACACACACACAATCTTTTAAGAAGATGCACTTAATTCAAAATTCCAAACTCCTTTTGTGCTCTCCAAATACTATATATTCGGCCTCCAAGTTCCTCAAATTTGGGGCCATTAAGTTACCATTGACAAAATGGAAAGACTTCCAATTTCTTAATAATA
This sequence comes from Thermophis baileyi, assembly GCA_003457575.1. Taxonomy (NCBI): domain Eukaryota; kingdom Metazoa; phylum Chordata; class Lepidosauria; order Squamata; family Dipsadidae; genus Thermophis; species Thermophis baileyi. The sequence goes on from QLTV01001698.1 coordinate 6,396,668, forward strand.
ATCAGGCTAAGTGCAATTAATTACATGTAATTGACATAACCACTGGACTCAAAATTCTGCATGCTTTTTGATCTTAACTCTGTTTTTCAGAGGTGGGTTCCTCCCGATTCGCACCGGTTCTATAGAACCGGTAGCAAACCTCTGGTGATGTCACGGAGCCGGTTCTGTCGGTGCCGGTCCGTGGATGCCGCCATCTTTTTTTTGGATTTTTTTTTTTGAAATTTTGTTTTGGAATTTTTTGCTATTTCTTCTTCTTCTGCGCATGCGCAGAAGCCAAGTCCCCGGCACTGCACATGCGCCACCATCTTGTTTTTGGTCTTTTTGGGGGGATGTTTTTGCAAATTTTCATCACTGCGCATGTGGGCGCCCACACGAAGCGCCCCCGTGAAGCACCCGTGTGAAGCACCCACACGGCGCGGCCACGCGGTGTGCAATGTGCATGCAGCCACGTGGCACGGGAGGAAGCGAACCGGCGGTAAGGTAAGTTAGAACCCACCCCTGCTGTTTTTTTGAAATGCAGCTTCACTGCCTCATGTGATTTAAAGGCAACAAACAGCTCGTGGTCCTAAAAATATAGTGTTTCCATTCTTTTTGATCCATGAATCAAAAAATGTTTTTTTTAAATGGTTTAATATATATCATACACATTATCTCTTGTGCCTAGTTTTACAGTGATTTTTAAACATAAGAGACTCCTCACTTTGGTGAGAGAAATTTTATCATAATGCTTGTGGAACAGCAACAGAAGTTGGAATCATTTCACAGAGTATTTAGCCAACTTTAATTATTTTGAGAAAAAAATTGCATTCCACTACACCGATGTTTAGAAGCATTAGTGCCCTGTTCCTGACATTTGTCATTACAGATAATCCTCTCTTACCAACCAATTGGGACCAGCAACTCCATTGCTAAGCTCTGTGGTTGCTAAACTATCACATGGCCATGCCAAACTTATATCTGCTGCTTCTGCTTCTGTCCTTAAGTGAATCATATTGTTGGTAAGCAAGACATCACACGACCCTGGCTTGCAATTTCATTTCTGCGTTGTCCATTGTGTTGGAAGCCAATTGTGAAGAATACAAATGGCAATCGTGTGACTGTGGGATGCTATGATGGTTGGAAATGTGTGCCAGTTGAGAAATGCCTAAATGGCAATCATGGGACTGTTAGACATTGTGACACTCATAAATGAGAGGATTGGTTGCAAAGCTAAATTTTCAGGAGTCTTTGAGTTCTAGTTCCTCCTTAGGCAGAAAGCCAGCTGGGTGACCTCAGCCAGTCACTGTCTCTCAGCCCTAGGAAGGAGACAATGCAGGGGTGGGTTCCTCCTGGTTCGGACTGGATCACCCGAACCGTTAGCGACCCGCTGGTGATGTCATGGATCCGATTCGGTCGGTGCCGGTCCGTGGGCGCTGCCATCTTTTTTTGGGAATTTTCTGTAAATTTTTGAAGGTTTTTTCCTCTTCTGCTGCTTGAAAAAGGGCCCTCCCGCCCAGCCCTGGGTCTATACTGACCTTTATTCCTTCGCCCGAAGCACAGCTGATCAGCTCCTCAGCTGTGTGTCGGGCTGATTGCAGCTACTGTGCATGTGCAGAAGCAAAATTGCGCGAGGGTAACGCGTGCGCGCATGTGAGCGGAGCGAGCGAGCGTGCGCGCGCAAAACAGCGCGATGCGAACCGGTGGGGAAGGTAAGTGGAACCCACCCCTGAGACAATGGCAAATCTCTTCTGAAAAACCTTGCCAAAATAACTGCAGGGACTTCTCCAAGCAGGCTCTGAGAATCAGATACAACTGAATGGAAGATTAAAAAAATAAAATAAATAAATAAAAATTAAATGGTCACAAAATAAGGCAGTTAATGGATGAGGACTACCTGTATATGTTTATATTACTACTATGTTTTATTTCTGTTCTGAATTTTTATTTATTTATTTATTTTGTCAAGCACGTATTAGATAACATATATAGGTATAAACATGATTTGAATACATGAAATGGATACGAATAAATGGGGGACAGTAGGACAGGGACGGTAGGCACGCTGGTGCACTTATGCACGCCCCTTACAGACCTCTTAGGAATGGCGTGAGGTCAACAGTAGAAAGTCTAAAATTTTGGGGGTTTGGGGATGAAACCACAGAGTCAGGTAGTGCATTCCAGGCATTGACAACTCTGTTACTGAAGTCGTATTTTCTGCAATCGAGTTTGGAGCGGTTTAAACCATATTTAAACCATATTTTAAACCATATTGTTATGTGTAAGGGAAACCACAATTTATAATTTCACAATATTGTTTCTATCTGGTTTATCTAATGTGCCTGAACAATGTAAGTAAACAAACACCTAGCTTTGGTAAGCTACTTACAAACTCCACCTATACCCTTATAATAGTCCATGTAGTGCTCTCCAGCTGTTTTGGACAAGCTGCCTTTGGCCCCCAGTTAGCAGAGCAATGATAAAGGAATAGGAGAGTTGCAATGTAAACAATCCACTTCGTTTCTTCAGTTTTGGAGAGAAGCGACAAGAAGGGAAATAGTGTCTAACAGAAAACGAGCCGAGTCAGTTCATACGACATTAGATTTTGCCCAATACATTGCCTGAGACATTCAAATTAAATTTTGCACCAAGACTGTGAAGAGTCAGATTTGTAGGAGACTTCAATTATTCATCTTTAGAAAAGATGTAAAGAGGCAGAATTAAAGACTTCAGGGATCAGTTACAGAAGAGAGGAGAATCCTTAATAAGCAACCCTCCATCTACGTTCCATACAAAAACCAGCCTTATCAAGGAAATTTTGCTGGCGTAAATCTTTTCAAATTCAAAGCAGAGGACAGGTACGGTCTCCCCACTTAGTTAATGTTGAGCAGGGTTTTTTTTCTTTCCCTTTTGAAGCAAAGAGAATGTTTTCTGCAGTGTACATAAATTGGGTTATAATATCAGATAGTCATGCCATACAGCTTTAATGAATCACTTGGCACTGAATTTATGGTCTGTTAGGCTCCTCAGCGAGAAGTTAAATGCTTGGCAAGAGCCATACAAAACTGAGTGAATTGAGCTTAAGAAAAGAAAAGAAAAAGTAAAGGGCCTGATGGAGGCAGAGGATTTGTCCGAAGAGGAATTGCTCCTGCAGACAGACTTCTCTGCCATCTTCCATGTTCGCTTCTTCCAACCCAAAGTGAAGCTTGGGAGAGAAAAATGTAAGGGACAGGTTATGGATTCAGTGCATAAATAACTCCAGTTAAATTGCAGATCGCTAAATCTCAAAGTATACCTATGTCAAAGTATACTTATGTCACAGGGCAGTTATACTTTGTGATATATAAATAACAAAAATTCATGATCAATATAAGCAATAAACTTTAGTGCAATTTAATTGGTGTAGATAAACGTTTAAAAAATACAAAACATTGTGCTCTTTTTTTATGTGATGCAGTTCTCATGTTTTTTATTAATTTATAATATGACACACAAAGAGAATACAAAAGTAAATATTAGGGAAATTAGGGAAGGAAAAAGGGAAGTGGATAGTGGGGGAAAGCAAGGGGGAAAAAAAAGGCATTGACTTCCGACAAGGCATTAACATCTACTGTACCCTCAACTTTTTACTTTTTCATAGAAACTAGCCATTTCTATTACAACAAATCTATCCAATCAGTAAAACCCAAAATCAAAGTTTCATTTTTTCACTCAAGCACAAAGTCCAGAAGTGGTTTCCAAGTAGAAATAAAGGTATTTGTGTTTTTTTCTTTAATCAAAACAGTCAATGTAGACTAGATTTGTACTGTACAGCATGGCTGTCAAAACTGCTACCTGTAATTCCATCAGTTTTTGCTGCAATAAAACATTGTGCACTTTAATGGAGTTACAGTAATACTTTTCTTTCTATAAAGAGTTTTCCATTTATGTTACTGTTTGTTTTCTTTATAACATTATAGCTACTGCAAATTCCTCCCTTTGCCCTTCCTTCCTTCCTTCCTTCCTTCCTTCCTTCCTTCCTTCCTTCCTTCCTTCCTTCCTTCCTTCCTTCCTTCCTTCCTTCCTTCCTTCCTTCCTATATCCCTAAATGTCACTTGTCATTAAGAATAACCAGCATATATCTTTAAAACCAGGAATATTCTAGTTGTTGAAGAAAGCTATATGAAAGGCAATTTCATTTCAAGGACTTAAAGTTAGGGAATACAAGGCTCCCACTCTATGAAATAAGAACTTCTACAAATAATCTCAGTGAACACGCCAAACCAATTGAATCCAGAAAGTGATTATGCTATGGATGATACTCAGCAATCTATCTCAGAATTTTTGATGAAAGCAAAACATCCTCACTTCATCTAACCCAATGCATTACAGTATCTTTATTATTCTTTTCAAAAGTAAATGATATATAAATCATCACATTAATTAAATTATAATAAACATCAGAAAAAGGTTAGATTGAAATGGAAGCAAGTGGGGTCCTTGGTGCTCTCTGAACTTAGTTATTTTCTTGCAGACATTTTATTACCCAACTAGCTAACATCATCAGTGCTAGTGATCAGTGAGACATTACCTAGTTTGGGTAAGGAAAGGGCTGCAAAAAAAACAACAACTATCAAGCTCAGAGAGCATCAAGGACACCACAGTTCAACCCTGAACTTACAAATATTCTCTTCCAGTGGAAGCAAGTCTTAGAAGAGAAATTTGAAGGAAAAATTGGGGTTATTTGTGTGACGAGAGAAGAGGAATTCCAGATCGAAAATGGAGCATATGGGAGTTACAGTTCTAACAGATTTGGAGGCTCCTGGTTGCCAAAATCTGCTACAGCACAATTCACAGATATTTTTTTTAAAAAAAATATCATAATGGAAAAGAAAGTGTTTTGCCCACCCCATTGCTAATGTTTTGGCATGAATTTAGCAGTAACTGAAGCTCCTTCTATGGCCACTGAGTTTTCATAACATGTCAAACATTTACATGTATTTTTCTGCTTGAAGCTCTTTTATCTTCTTGGCAGAAACTCACAAAACTGTGCACAACTCTATATTTAATTTCAGCAGCTTAAAAACCTCCAGTTAAAAATGGTCCTTCTGCGAGTATGGAGAATTAAAAACAAAACAAAAACCAGAGCTTCAAGATAATTGAGAGCCTTTCTCCCCCCCCCTTTTTTTTAAGCACAGCAGGACAGTTGCATTCTGTTTCATTAGGAAAATGTATTGTTTACCGATAAATGAGTGTGTCTGGTTTTAAAGGGCTGAGAACTAGCCGAGACTGCACAAGAGTCAGCTGATATGTTTGCCTCCAACGTTTGGAAGGTAGCAACAAGATGAATCAGTTCCTGCCAGGAGTTTTCAGGGCACACTGTCAGTTTGGTTACCTTTTGCTTCTGTTGTCCCTGTTTTCCATTTAACGAAAACACCAGGCCTTTCCAAATGAGCGCATCTCACAGCATGGAACTACAGGCGGCGGAGAAGGAAAAGGAAAATTAATGTGACAGATGGATTTGGAATCACACCATGTCTGATTTGAGCACGAGTAGTTAGTGGGACTAAAACTGCTTTAAGTAAGTAATGAAATGGCTGTGAAAGTTGATTAAATTAGCAGGGCTGATCGCTGTCACTCAGTCGGGCGTGGCGAATATGGTATTTGTTGCATGCTATTAATCAGGCTGCGAAGGGACTTTGAGAAAACAAAAGAATTGCATAGGAAAAAAAAATCGCGATGCCCAAACTATTAAATGTAGGTGTATATTAATATATGTTTAACATCAGATGTTGGGGAGAAAGATTTTGCCTGCCTGAATAATATAGGAGAAGCTGCTTGGCTGCAACTGTTTCTGCCCATCCAGTGAGTTCTAGTAGTGTGGGTGCACTCCAGCTCCCCTCCATTTAACATCACCATCTTGTGGGACCAAGGAAGCATGCCTTCTCTCTTGAAGGTCCCATCTTCTGGAAGAGCATCGCCCCAGAGATAAGGACGGGAGCTTCTCTCCTGGGGTTCCGGAAAGCCTTGAATATTTTGCTCTGATCCCAGCCCCGGGGTTGATGATTGCCATTGTTTAATGGCTCCTGTTTTGGTTAATGGATTTTGTGAACAGAGTAGTTTAGTCTGCCCCCTGTTGGCTTTAATGTTCTTAGCTATGTTTATTTTGCCTCTAGTTTTGTATGCACTCGCATACAGAGTGCAATGGAGTTGGGCAGCCAATAAATGTAAACAAACAAACAAATAAAGAAATAATTACCTGCACAAATTCACATTTCTGCCACTACAGCTAGTCCTCGACTTATAACAGTTCATTTAGTGACTGTTCAAAGTTACAACAGCACTGAAAAAAGTGACTTATGACCTCTTTTCACACTTACCATGCTGCTGCAGCATCCCCATGGTCATGTGATCAAAATTCAGACACTTGGCAACTGACTCATATTTGTGACGGTTTCAGTGTCCCGGGGTCATGAGATCCCCTCTTGCAACCTTCTGACAAGCAAAGTCAATGGGGAAGCCAAATTCACTTAACTACCATGTTACTAACTTAAGAATTACAGTGATTCATTTAACAACCGTGGCAAGAAAAATCATACAATGAGACAAAACTCACTTGACAAAATGTCTCACTTTGCAACAGAAATTTTGGGCTAAATTGTGGTCATAAGTCAAGGAGTAGCAATAGCACTTAGACTTATATATCACTTCACAGTGCTTTACAGCTCTCTCTAAGCAATTTACAAAGTCAGCATATTGCCCCAACAATCTGGGTCCTCATTTTACCAACCTCAGAAGGATGGAAGTCTGAGTCAACCTCAAGCCAGTCAGAATCGAACTCCTGGAGTGAGCAGTGAGTTAGCCTGCAGTACTGCATTCTAACCACTGTGCCACCAAAGCTCTGTATTAATATTGGAGAATGGCATTTCTATTAACCCAATTCTCTTTTTTTATCTGATAGTATATAAGGAAAAATGAAAATTGCAGTCTGAATACAGAATTCCACTGTAATTCTCAACCCCGCTGTAGCCTTATTGAATTAGAAGCTGAATTTTAGGGGACTTATTGCTAGTTGCTAGACAACTTATTGTAAAGTTGTCTAGCAGGATATGAGCAACCTACTGGGGATAGAGAATTCTGGAAATGTGTCAGGAGCCACAGTTTACCAGATGCATGACGCTGTGACAGAAACGAAATCTGATCTATTTGAATGTACATTTCACTGCAAATTTTGGAGAGGGGCAGCCCTCAAGATTTTGGGAGATAAATTAATTCCTGGAATTTGGTTGGGCAGCCATGCTGTACAATACAAATCTAGTCTCAGGCTCATTTTTACTCAGTCTTTCTGATTTCTGGATGCTACTGCAACCTACTGAATCTGTCCTTTGCATACCAGTGCAACGTTCATAGGCTTTATACACTCTGACACAAAGGAATGATGTGTTAGAAATATTTGGCTGAGCCAAGCAAATGTCCACCTCATTTCTCTTTGAGAATGATGGAAAACCCATGGGAAGGCAATGACAAAATATTGAGATTGTAGCTGCTCTAGTGTGCACTGTGAGATACATATGCTGGATATAGGCACTGCCTGACTCCAAAATGACTTTAGGCAATTTACAAGATTAAACAAATGTCAATGAAAAATACAATATAATATAAAGAAGATAGTACCTGACCAATCAATTGTATAGTTTACTTCATTATATCAAATATTGGACCTATGGTCAAAATTGCAACACCATGCTAAGTTGTCTTCTTTTCTCCTTCATCATTTTAGAACGGTTCATCCTATCAATTGTTAAACACCACCTCCCTGCTGTAGTCAGCTGGGAGGTATGCTGTGTCAGGGGTGGGATTCTACCGGTTCGGACCGGTTCAGGAGAACCGGATGCTCCGACGATCAGCTAGGAGCGAACCAGTTCACTCCGACGATCAGGTGGGCCTGTCCGCCCACCCCTGCGCTTTACTGACCTATATCTTCTCAGCTGATTCGCGCGGCAGAGCAGATTGCCGCGCCTCAGCTGTGTTTCTCCCAAGCAGTAACACGGAAGGTAAGTTTGCGTAAAACTGTGCATGCGTGTGTGAAGCACGCGATCACCGAACCAGTTGTTAAACCGGCAGGATCCCACCACTGGCTGTGATGCACTTAACCATAGCAAACAAAAAACATAGGATAAGGATAAGGTGACAAAAGGACATAAAATAACTTGATGTTATGGTGGGGAGAGGAGAAGAAAGTCAGCACAGAACCATTTTTCATTCTTTACAACATAATCAAAGAAAATATCTCAACACCATCAATGTCTACATTTTTACATTCAAAACAAAAGCAGAAACGTGGAGATGAGATTGTGAGGCATTGCTCTACTAATGATCCAAAATCTTGCCATAATATAATTGTGTTGTTCTTTGATTTAGGGGGAAAAATGATTCTTTTCAAATGGTATTACTTTTTAGTTCTGATTAATGTAGTTTTAAGATGAAAATGCATAACACCAATGAGCCATAAATTACATTTAAAGATAAGAAAACTATTATTTAGCAAAAGTGGCTGAAAGATATTATGGAAGAAAATGAGAATGGCTGTCTACCATTATGACTTATAATAATATACGAGGAGTAAATTATAAGCATGCATAAAAAATTGGAGATCTGGGGAACTGGAAGCAAAATTTCTCCAAAGCAGAGCCAATTCCAACTCATTCATTCATGTAATTCAGGATTAGCCTTGAACTGTTGAGGTTTTTTGCCAACAAATAACTAGAATAAAAAGGAAAGAGAACTGAGTAAGTTCATCCACCAAAATGTAGTTGGCTTTCCTTTCATTCCCCCCTCCCGCCTTGAAAGTTGACCATTTCTAAAAATACTGCCACTGCCTCTGTATTATATATCATTTCATCAAATCCTACCTTCTCTCTAATTCACACACGAAGACACAAACATGAAGAATATGCACATTTTTTTAGAAAACTCCACAATGGACAAACTGCGGAAGGAAGGAAGGAAGGAAGGAAGGAAGGAAGGAAGGAAGGAAGGAAGGAAGGAAGGAATATCTTATTCACATGTTTGTAATCTTTAATTGTTATTCTCAACCAATCTGCCAAATAATAAAACAGAATCAAAATATTTTTAAATTAACAATTCTAAATCTAAGTGCAGCCCTGTCACAATTATCTGAAGTCTGATATATTTTTCAAGAGATTATTACATTCTTAGAAGTGCTACTCAAATTTGCCAGATTTATTTTGTTTATTTTTTTTGTGAATGATCTCAGACCATATGAGAAAGAGAGAGAGAAAACTTAATTAAAAGAAGTAAAACACTTTAATTCTTTTGATTAAAAATTAAGAGCATTTAGAATGCAAAAAAGTCAATGAGTAGGTCAAACTCAGCAAAGACTAAAGGGTTATGCAAAATATCAAGATTCTATACATGGGTTGTTGGAAGGACCTATAATAAGGAAGACAACACATGGATAAAAGACATAAAATGGAAAAATAAAACTGGGCTTAATTTGGCTGTAGAGAAACCCACCAGTTGTAAAGATAACAGCTACAGTTAAGAATTTTGTGTCCTCCTTAGATGTTTCAACTCTTGCACTGGACAGTGAAACTCTTGGAACAGTTCATCTATCTGAGCTGATTGTGATAGGTTGATAGTTTCTGGTTCATTAAGAACACAGTGTCTTATTGTGATATAAGGGGCAGTCTAACAACATTCCACAGATTCAATCTTGTTGTTGTAGCACACACCAAGAAGATAATGATAAAAGACATTTGTGATGTCTACCTGTAATGATAATTGAGGTCAAATAGTGCCATTGTCAATGTCCTTCTATGTGGGACTTGAAAGCTCTTATTAAAATATCTGTATGCCTAAATAAGGAGAGGAGATGTGAGATTCCAACTGCCTTAGTTGTAAATTTTATCTCCATGCTCTGAATCTCTACTTCCTTCATGGATAACCACTGGATATTCAAAACAATAGATTAAAAAAATATCACATCTCCTCTCCTCATTTAGGCATACAGATATTTTAATAAGAGCTTTCAAGTCCCACATAGAAGGACAATGCCCTCCAAAATTACTGAAGCCACATGTTTTAAATATGCAGCCTGTTTTCAGTGGTTTTCAGCAGTTTCTGAAAGTCTCTTAAGTAGTTTTCAGGAGCCTGAGTAAGAAGAATGCCATCTGCGACGTCCAGCAATAGACAGCCAATTTGTAAGTTCGAGTTGCATACAATTTTGGGTTAAATAAAGAGTTAGTACTAGAATTCGTTCTGGGGACTTCCTGTACTTTTAAAGGATTTTCTAACTTTTCTTTTGCTCTTTTTAAAAAAAATCCTGGATTGTATATATTTTGTTTTATATTTGTTGGCTTATTTTCATTTTGGCCAACTGCTATGAATGAAGAAATGAAAGAATATAGAATATTCTTTATTGACCAAGTATGCTTGGACACACACAAGGAATTTGTCGCTGGTGCACAAAACATCTAATGGTTCAACACAAATACATGTATGTGCCACCAAGGACAACTCTAATGATCTGTCTCTCAAATAAAGGTTTCTGTGGCATTTATTCCCAAGGCAAAGAAAGTTGTAGGGCTGCAAGTGATCTTGATTCAAAAGAAAAAGTTGATTTGGAGTGTTCAAGGGGCACTCATACACCATCTCTAGGTGAAAGTCTAAAGAAGCTGCATGTTTTCCTAGGTACATAAAGTTTATGCAATTAATTAAATGGTTAACTAATTTCTTGGGTAAAGCCATCCATTTCAAACGATACGACTCTGGGTGTCCCGCAGTGAAATAAACTGTATCAACAAAGTCAACAAATGTGTAGCATTAGGAGAGAACAACCCAGTAGATAAAATATAAAAACGCAAAATGGTAACCAAACTGGATAATTAAGCAACCAAGAGGGACCCTTAATATTAAATACAGGACCCTTAAATATTTAGGGGTTAATTTAACAGCTAGATGTTCCTCAATTAAGGCAGACAATTGTCTGAAATTAGTGCAACAAATAAAAATAGATTTGGAGATGTGGGGGACATTGCAACTATCTTTACTAGGTCGGATAGCAACTATTAAGATGAACGTCCTACCAAAATTACTTTATCTTTTCCAACCCATACCCATAAGATTGGACAAAAAAAAATTCATCAATTTGAACAAAATGACTTTGAAATTTGTATTGCTAGGTAAAAAACCAAGGATAAAATTAACAGATTTACAAGATAGTAGAGATAGAGGTGGCTTTGGGCTCCCAGACTGGAGACTCTATTACAAAGCAGCATCATTAGTATGGCTTAGAAACTGGGTCAATTTGAGAAACAAAAGGATATTAACATTGGAAGGCCACGACTTACAAAAAGGATGGCACACATTTCTGTGGGACAAAGAAAATAAGCCACAAAAATATTTTTATAGACACAAGATAAGAGAGTCGCTGATGCAAATATGGCAGGTGACGAAAAAAAAAAAAACACACTATTTGAAAAAAAAAAAAAGGGGGGGAGAAAAGGAGGGAGGGAGGTATAAGAAAGATAGTGATGAATTTGGAATTGAGGTCAAAATGCAACAATTAGATAAACTCTTGACGGGCCCAGAAGAAAAAATGATTACAAAAATATATAATTATTTATTACAATTTGACAGAGCTGAGGATATAGTAAAGGGGACGATGATAGCTAGAAAAAATGTGGGACATAACATTCATTTGGCTGACTGGGAACAAATTTGGAACAGAAATTATAAAATAACAAAATCGGTGTCCTATAAAGAGAACCACTATAAAAGGTTCTATCGCTGGCATTTGGCCCCCTCAAGACTAGAGAAGATATACCCAAATTTAAGCCCGCTTTGTTGGAAATGCAAAAAAGAGCAAGGTACCTTCTTTCACGCATGGTGGTTATGCCCGGAAGCAAAGAAATACTGGAAAAGAATACATAGTTGGCTACAAGAATTAGTAGGGTTACAAATAGAATATACCGCAGAAATTTTTCTTCTAGGGATATTTAAAGGACAATACGATAAAAATTCTAAACATTTGATTTTACATATTATAACTGCAGCTAGGATCGCTTATGTGCAATGTTGGAGAAATGCAAACACATCTACCAAGAGTTTGATAATTAAAAAAATATTTGAATGAGCGGAGACGGACAAGTTAACAATAGAACTTAAAGGACAACAAGATTTGGATTATTATGTAATATGGGAAAAGTGGTATGAGTGGATTGACAACAGAAGGATGAAGAGAAAATGTACAAAGATGTAGAATTAGATAATATTGTAAGACAATGTACAAAATGTATCAATATAAAAGTAATGTATGTAAAAGGCTGTAGATCTGCTTAAGAAATTATCGTGACATGTAAAAAGAAAAAAAATGCAATAAAGACATTTTTTAAAAAAAGAGGGACCCCATTCAACCAAATACAAACATCGGGGGGGGCGGAGCCAGTCCTAACAGCTTTCAAGCCAGTTGACCTCCACAAATGCAGTGTGATTGCAAGAAACAAAAAATTGCCTTAAGGAATTGGTAATAGGTGCGACATGCACATTTGTGAATGTTTTGAATTTCATTTTCCTGTTCGAATTGCTTCTAGCTCAGCTTCTCCACTCGGAAATCTTTAAGTCTTACTATCCCTGGCTAACGGTGTCTGGACCAGACTTGCTGAATGACTGGACCTGTGGGACAACATATGTGATAAGCATCAGACTAAAAATGATTGTTTCGGCTTAATATGACTTACTCTCTATCTCAGCAAGTCCTCAAGCTGCCCTCAGGGCTATCTGTATCTTCTTTTAAAGGCCTAGGTTGCAGCAATTACTGGAATAAAGCAGATCTTGATTCTGGCCGTGCTTTGTTGATAGATATCATGGATGTTCTCTTCAATTAGCAAAGAAAATGACGGGAGAAAAGCTGTCAGAACAGCAAGATAAATACTGAGCAGAAAAAATAACAGAAATGAAATAAAGATAAGTGCTAAGGAAGGAGGAGACTTGTGGGAAGATTATCCTGAAGATTTTATTTACTTGTAGCTACATTGAGACTTCTTTTCTGATTACAGAGATTCCAAATAAGAGAATAGGAGGAGGCAAATGCTGCAACCTCTAAGGAAAGCATAGATCAGTTCTATGCTGGTTTTGCTTACATTCGGTCCTAGAAGAAAAAATAAAAGGGAAAAGTGAGACTGGAGCAAAACCATAATTTTACTGAAGATGCCTACTCAGATATAGGAACTAAATTTAGCTGAAGTCAATAAGGAAGGAAAATGTCAAAAGGATTAATCTATTTTGAGTCAAAGGTCATTTCCTTGAATGCAAGGTGGGAAATAGACAATGTTCAGAGACGAAAGGATAAAAAGTTGTGATTCAAATGGAAATGCTCTTTCACAAGTCACTGGAGTTCACACCTGTTCTGCTTGATTTCTGAGGTGATTCATTGCTACCAATTTTGAATTTTAAACTGACACTGGTCAAGTGTTTGAAATAATATGTCCTACAATGAACCTTTGGATCACTGTGGATTAAAAAGCCCCACCTCTTCTGTCAATTATTGCCAAAGGCTATTAAATATCATGGTTGCATTGTTTTACATGTTGACATTTGTTGTTTCCCAAATGCTAAAACAAGTTTCTTACTACCAGAAATCCAAGAATTCTAAATCAGCTTAATACAAAAGACTCGGTAAACCTGGTTTCATTAATATGCAACATTTTAAATGGCTATAAATACTATCATTGCAAATAACTTTGTATGTATGTGTGAGTTCACACATACATGTCTATATGAAAAGTTTTATATATTGTGCAAATTATAAATGTAAATAAAACCTGAGGGGGATGAGCAGTTTTTTCTTTACATTAAAATATGTTTCAACATTGATTTTATACATACCCACATATATAGACATCACATTAGCGCCTTTTGAGATAGTAACTTTATGCAAAGTTCAGAAAAGATTAAGTAAAAGAAGTTAAAATCTGGAGATATGAGAAAAAGAAAGCTAAATATATCCCGTGCACAACACCACTATTGATTGTGCCTTTTCAACCTCTCTCTTTTTGCAAACCATCCTTGCTTCCATTATATTTTTACATCGATTCATATGTTGGCTCTTATTCTTTAAATTTCTCCCATCTTTCTTTCTGAGGATTTCATAACTCCATTCAACCATGACTCTTTCAGTGTTTTTCTTCCATCTAACTTGCTTATTCTTCCTTTATCAACTGATTTTGACATTGCATCCTATTACATTCTCTACATTCAGTCAACCTCATTGGAGTTTCTCACAATGATCAATTGCTTCTGTATTCAAAGCATTAGCACTATTCTGCAGGTATTAGATATAAACCATTCTTGCACCTGCTTTTTAACAACAGTCTCAAATCTAAAGGAGTTTGGTGTGATCAATAAGGCCTAGGCATTCAAAGAACAGGTTAACATGATTAAGAATAAAATTGTCATTATGCACTGGATCCATAAGAGGCAATAGTATAATAGTGTTGCAATATTAGTATATAATAGCATGTTGTGGTGGAATGTAGTCTGGATTTCCAGGAGGGGCTGCATTCCAGAGGGCCAAGAAGCAATGAAGTTTAGGTTGGAGGGAAGAAGACCAAGGTAGCTCCTCCTTAGAGATTCTCAGAGTATATCTTTCATAATTCAAGTAGTTGCTTTAGTTTAGCAAGATTTCTGTCTGTAGATGAGGAATAATTAAGGAAACTGGTCAGAAGTAGTTCTATGTATCTGCCTTGGTTCTTGGGTCATATACTGTATACAGTTGTTCACACTGTATACATGGTTATATGATTGTCCTATTTTCAAATGCTTCCTCTAAGTAGGCAAACTAGTATTAGGAGGATGGATTTTGACTTTATTTTGAAAGTGTCATATATTATGCTATGCATCAATGGCTGTCCATCAATTTGCTCACCTGTGAAAAAGCAAAAGGATGGAGGTACAGATTAATATCCATAGAAATCTGACGTCTTCCTGATGCACGTTTATCCATACATTCATGCAAACAAGCTGAATAACTCCATGTGAAGTTTTTTTTTCTTGGTCACATTACGTGTGGCAGAAAATTGGGTAGCAATGTGGGCTGATGGAGAACATGAATGCCTTTGAAAGAAAAATTACTGGTTGCTCTTCCTTCTTCATTTTAATGATACAGTGGTCCATCTCATCAAAAGGATAGATTTCTGACCAACCTCCATTACACATCAGCTCCATGCCTACATAGCAGAGACCCTTAAAAAACATCCTCCCATGATTTATGGAAACACAACACATACCATAAGGCAAAGCATTAAGCTAGTGAATTATGGAGGAGGAGGAGCAGCAACCAAGAATGGATAAAGCATTCGTTCACAATATTCAAATCAGACATAGTTGCAAACACAATGCAAGAAAATGTCTTCAAGGAAAGACTTGGGAGAAGAAAGGATTGGTTTGATTTTTATCCAGAAAAAAATGGTAATTCAGTTTCTTTTGATCCATCCCATCACTATTGGAATCTTGCTTTCCCTTGGACTATCCGCAAAGTGAGGACAAGAGAGACAGTTTAATGTAATGGTTAAAGGCACAAAGCAAGAGACCATGAGTTCTAATCTTCCCTTAGGCATGAAGCCAGTTTGATGACTCTGGGCCAATCATTCGCTCTCAATCTTAGGAAGAAAGTAATAGTAAGCACTTACTAAAACGTTGCCACTAACACTGCCTGGACCTGTCAATGAGCCGTGGTGGCGCAGTGGTTAGAGTGCAGTACTGCAGGCTACTTCTGCTGATCACTGGCTGCCAGCAGTTTGGCAGATCGAATCTCACCAGGCTCAAGGTTGACTCAGCCTTCCATCCTTCCGAGGTGGGTAAAATGAGGACCCAGATTGTTGGGGGCAATATGCTGATTCTGTAAACCGCTTAGAGAGGGCTGTAAAGCACTATGAAGCGGCATATAAGTCTAAGTGCTATTGCTAATACAGGATCAGTCTGCTCTGGTTCCACTCACACTTGCTCAAACTGAGAAGTTCCCATAGCTCAGGGTTGTCAAACTTGCGGCGTCACATTGTCGTCACGTGACGTATCATGACTTTTTTCCCTTCGTTAAACTGGGGGTGGCCGTGGCCAGCACGTGATGCATCTGGCCCACGGGCTGCGAGTTTGACACCGCTGCCATAGCTGAATACATCTGCATCCATTTCCCTTCAGTGCCCAATATCCTCAAAACTTCTGGATAGGGAGTAGGCTATAAAGATTTAAAACAAAATAAATAAATAAACTGTAGTAATTCTACCTCATGTGTTTTACTTTGCTTTTCACAACAATCCATTATATAACAACAATGGCCATGACAAGCTGTGCTATTTTCCAGCTAGGCTTGCTACTGTTTATCCTGCCCTTATACTGAAAGGCAGGAACATTTTAAAAAGCTGCTGAGAAGGTGTTAAATGGAAGTGGCAACAAGAAACTCTGGAAGGGAAAATTACCTTTCTGCAGCTGAATCTTTAGTAGCATTTGTACCTTGGTTGTGCCCCCGAAAATATATTCCTGTTTCCTATGTGACAAACTGTGGGGCTGGATACGATCACCACATTAATAAAAATATAATGCATCTTTCTGCAGTTCCATGCTTCCCCCCTCCCCAGTTAAGAAGAATGAGGCAGGGGGGAAACTAATAATATGTAGGTACCTTCTACTTTCCCAGTCTTGCTGCTTTTGTCATTGTTGCTTACGATAATATCTTGTTTTTAATCATCCCTTCCCTCTTTCCCATTTTGTTCACATTCTGAACAACTATCCATTGAACTGAAACAATTCACACATAATAGATCTTTTTTTTTCCCCTCCACCAAAGGGAATTTTTTAATATATACATAGCACACATGGTTTCCTCAGGAAATGAGCTTGTACTTATAATTATTTTGCAAAAAAAAAAAAGATTTCCTACAAAGGTGAGCATAGATCTGTTCTAATTTACTGTAGCCAAATGAAGACTTGCTCTGTATATTAATGGAAGAAGCACAATAGAATCCAGTTTCATAAGCATTCTATGTGTTTCACAAAAGCTCTAGTTTGAATTTATTAAACCTTGCTGTTTCCAGTCATAGTGTTTCCACACCCTTCCTTCCTACAATCAACTCTCCTTTTGCTGTATTTCCTTCTACCAATTTCAGGTCGCACCTTCCTTAGAGCTAAGCACTTTCTAGTTTTGGAACAGTTGAAGGTACTAATCAAGGGAGCCTTGCTGGGATTTTGTAGCAGAAGGAGCAGAGAAGCCTGTAGCATCATGAAGGCTGACAAACATGTTGTGGTTCTCTTCTCTTTCTTTTTTGCTATTATATTTTAATAATTTCCATCTTGTTTTCCTATATACTGGGGCAGTGGTGAAATCCAAAAATTTTTATTACCGGTTCTGTGGGCGTGGCTTGGTGGGCGTGGCTTGGTGGGCATGGCAGGGGAAGATACTGCAAAATCCCCATTACCACCCCACTCCTGGGGGAAGGATATTGCAAAATCTCTATTCCTACCCCACTCTGGGGCCAGCCAGAAGTGGTATTGGCCGGTTCTCAGAACTACTCAAAATTTCCGCTACCGGTTCTCCAAAACCTGTCAGAACCTGCTGGATTTCACCCCTGTACCGGGGGTTCCCAATCTTGGCAACTTTAAGATGTGTGGACTTCAACTTCCAGAATTGTTATAAAGAAAAACAATATAGACAGAAATATCTAAATGGTTAAAATGTTTATGATTGTGTAGATTTTAAGTGGTATGCCTCACAAAGCATTTTTATTTCAGTGAAGAGTGATCTTCTGTTTTTACTGTATTCATGTTATAGATAGATTAAAAAATGAACAACTCACATCCATCTAATGAAGAGGTGGGGAAACTGTGGCTGGCTCAGGAGTTCTGGGACTTGAAGTCCACAAGTCATAAAAGGACCATAATTCCCCACCCCTGATCTAATTGATCCATTGTCACTTTAAGAATTCTTAATAAATGTTATATTATTCATGCGGGGGGTGGGTGGGGGGGAAGCATATCTATTACCTTAAAATCCAGTGGAGTTATTCTCCGCATTCCCAAATACCCGGAGGTCTCCAGATATAGCTTCTTCTCCGGTAATATTGTACTTTTAACCAGAGCATACAAAACATTTGCTAGACCAATTCTCGAATACAGCTCATCTGTCTGGAACCCACACTACATATCAGACATTAACACAATTGAGAATGTCCAGAGATATTTCACTAGAAGAGTATTACATTCCTCTGTTCGCAACAGAATACCTTATGCAACCAGACTTGAAATGTTGGGACTAGAAAACTTAGAACTACGCCGCCTTCGATCTGACCTAAGTATAGCACACAAAATTATCTGCTACAATGTCCTACCTGT
>QLTV01001698.1:6415064-6430560 GCA_003457575.1 Thermophis baileyi
GAGGTCTGTAAGGGGCGTGCATAAGCGCACCAGCGTGCCTACCGTCCCTGTCCTAATGTACCCATATATTTGTAAAATTTCTTGTACTCATAACCATGCTTGTACTTATATATTCACAAACATGTTTATACTCTGTTTATACTTTGTTCGTAATCATATATACGCTTGACAAATAAATAAATAAATAAATAAATAAAAAATAAATAAATAAAAAATATATACGTTATCACTGCTTAAAGAATCATGAAATTAAAGCAAAACCCACATTTCTACCATCATCTGGATAGGTTCTGGATCAAATGAGCTTTTCAGAGGAAAAGATGCTCATCATTGTGAACTGTCATAAAGAAGCTCTTATTAAAAAAAAGTCCTCCTTGGCTACTGCTATGAACTGGCTGAGAAGAACTTGTATATGTAGCTACTGAGCAAAGCAACTGCATTAAATGATCTTCATCAAGTAAGGTTGCCAAGGCATAAAGAAGATGAAAGCTCAGGCAACAGCAGGAGGTTGGTTGCAGATATGTAGAAAGAGTAGAACTGAAGAGAAAGATGAAGGAAGAGAAGTTGGAGGATCAGAGCAGAACCCTATAAAGAGGCAAAGGAAACAACCAAAAGTGGTATTAAGTTTTGGGCATCTGTGCTGTGTTAAACTGTATCCTTATAAGCATTGTCCAGACAGAATGCTGAAACTGAAGCTCAAATACTTTGGCCATCCAATGAAAAGAGAGGACTCATTGGAAAAGATCCTGATGTTGGGAAAGATGGAAGGCAAAAGGAGAAGGGGATGAAAGAGAATGAGATGGTTAGACAGTGTCATCAATACAATGAACATGGGCTTGGGTAAACTCTAGGAGACAGTGGAGGACAGGAGACTCTATGGCAGTGGTTCTCAACTTTCCTAATGCCGCGACCTCCGCCCCGCCGCCGTGACCCCCGCCCTGCCCCCTCCCCACATGCGATGAGGTGACAAAGGGGGCATGTCACCAAGATGGCGGGCTAGCACGCGCTTAGGCGACCCCTGTGAAAGGGTAGTTCGACCCCCCCAAAGGGGTCACGACCCGCAGGTTGAGAACCGCTGCTCTACGGGATCGTGAAGAGTCGGACACACTTAACAACTGAACAACAACAATAAGTGTTGTCCAAATATGTTCTTTAAATTGCTGAGTGGGAAACTGCCCTAAGACATTTTTAGGGCATCAGTGACTGGCTGTTTTAGATGAGAATAAGAATGTGTCAACAATGAAAGCCAGCCATAGTAAGACATATCACTTGTGAAGAATAAAGAATGCAATATAGAAATGGTAGGTTTGCTCTGAGTAACATCAAGGATAAAGGCAATCCAGGGATTTTACACACCTCAGTCAAATACAGCCTTTATTCAGAGAATTCTCTCCCTATTTGCTTGACAGTGGCTTGAAAGAGCAAAAAATGGTTTTTTGTAGTTATTGTGTCACCTGTGTTTTAGTGATTATGCCATACTAATAAAGATGAAATGTGTTAAAATAGCAGAAGGGATGCTAATTGCCATCAGCCAAGTCCTTGGGTTTTCCATAATCTTTTCTTTTTCTTCCATTCAATGTGCGAATAGGTCACACATAACTCATCCTGTCTGGGAAAGCAAGATTCAGGAGCTTTACTCTGGAAAACTGTCCAGGCACTAAAACAACTGCCTTTATTTTGACTTTCAATATCTTGAATCAATGTCTTGATGTCATTCATTTATAGATTGGATGCAACTGGGCAAACTCTTGTCATTGACACATCACGCACGATAAGATGTAGAGTAGAAGCCACAAAAGTAGAGTAGAAACCACAAAACTCATTTTTAACATCAACAATCGAAAAGGGTTGAAATGATCTTTTGTTAATCAGGAAATTTGGTATAACCTCAACTTTAAATGAAGGTTGTTTTTAAAAATGTCCATTATCTACATCAGCTGAAATCAAGCTGTCTTGCTGTTATTTAGCAATCAAATTAAGGTCACAACATGTTCTTTTAAGCATATATTCATAGAAAAAAAATCATACCCCAAATAAGTTATCAACCTCTGGTTGTGATAATTTACTCCCTGAGTTTGCAACAGAAGTCATTCTGGGCCAATAGGTATACTAAAAACTTTTGCTTAATAGGTGAATTGTATGTCTTCCTGCTGTAAGCACAGTGGACTCCAGAATTTAATATCAAGATAGCATCAAGCATTTAACCCAGTAGGCAAAATTAGGAAAATGAACTATTAGCATGAGGCATGTTACTGCTAACAATGTTAATAGGAGCCTAAATAATATTAGGCTCTTCTCAAACATTTAAGCCAAGCTCAACTCCTCCTATATCCAGGTCTCCCACATAATCACAACATCAACTATTAAATGGGTCCTGAAGCTGGTACCTTTATCTTTCAATTTCATTCTGCAATATTCCAAGTGATAATTGTAAATAAGCAATGATTATCTTTTAGGAGCCCTGGTGGCGCAGTGGTTAAAGTGCAGCATTGCAGGCAAACTCTGCCCACAGCCTGAGTTTGATCCTGACAGGGCTCAAGGTTGACTCAGCCTTCCATCCTTCCAAGTATGGAAACAATGCAAACAATACTTCTACATTGTAAACTACCCAGAGAGTGCTCTAAAGCGCTAAATGTATTACTATTGTTATGCTAATGTTGTTTGTATTGTCTCTTTAGATTGACTTCTTTTCAAAATAATCTTATATAGGATTTGGACAACTATTCTTTTTACTCTACACAGGAATCCCAGAAATTCATAGATAATGCCCAAAAACCCAGGAGCAAAAAAGCCATTAATATGTATTATTTGAACATATTTTAATGGCATATTGCTATATTATGAGCCTGAGAAATTACGAGGAATATTACAAGAAACAAAAGTTGCAATTCCTAGTGGTCTGAATCCCTGCTTATTTTTCATTTGATTTCTTAAGCCATTACCTGTGTGTATTACTTTGTGCCACGCAAAACTCATACAAGTGGAATAAAAGATATTTTTTTCCTTCTTCCCATTTTCTAGTCACAACACTGTGTGTGTGTGTGTGTGTGTGTGTGTGTGTGTGTGTGTGAGAGAGAGAGAGAGAGAGAGAGAGACAGAGACAGAGACAGAGACAGAGACAGAGACAGAGAGACAGACAGACAGAGAGAGAGAGACAGAGAGAAAGAGAGACAGAGACAGAGAGAATGCAAATGGCCACATTTACTCACCAGGTCTCATAAAATGTAAATCTGATCCTTCCAGATATTATATTGATCTAAATAATCAGCATAAGTAAAGACTAAAAAAATCTTGCTCAGTCTGACTCAATCCAATTTCATAAATGTTACCACAGTTTCACTTTGTGCCTGGAATCTGACAGATAATTATTATTTCCAGGCTAGTTTGCTTCTCCAACTTGTAGTACAGACTGCATAAATGGTTTTGAAGCTTGCTAAAAATTATATATTCACAAAAGTTATTTAACTTCAGCCTGCGTTCATGTGAGATGCAAGAGAATTTGCTGCATCTGTAAAAATCAAGATGGTCATGCTGACTATCAATTCACAGCACTTTTGTAGGAATGTCAAGAGTCATTACTGGCAAATTCCCATCTCAATATTTAAGTCCACGCTACAGAAAATCCACATGTAAGAAAACTGAGAAAATGCAATGCAATATGGAATCCTTCTGAACCTTTAGACAGAAATTATAGGGATAATTTGTGGGGATAGTATGCAACACCTCAAATTCTGCTTGTCTTATTTTCTAATGACAATTCAAAAAAGATGCCTTAGTGTTTTAATGCTGACATTTCCAGTTTCTGGAAATTTGCCTATGACGGAAAGATAGGAAACAACGGTTGACACCTTAAAATTACATTTCTTCATATAATATTACCAAATATTATCAGTGGGGTGAAAAGTAGGGGAAATATGTAACATGCCTGAAGGATGAATGCTCCAGTTGAACAAGCGTATACTAAAATTCCACAAATAAGCTGTTTTGCCTGGGAAAATGACAAGGATGAAACCACTTCCTACTTGCCCTCCTGAACTACCACTGAACAGGATTATGGTTTAGTTAGATTTGGAAAGGAAGCACACGCTTCTGGTTCAATGACCCTCTTTTGGCAACTGCATAATATCTACTTTGATTGGGACCCAAATAGAGGTTTACTAGGTGGTTAGAGGAAGCAACCTTTAAGTAAAAAAGGAAACAATTAAATCCAGGCTACGAAGACCCCTGGTGGTGCAGTGGTTAAAGTGCAGCATTGCAGGCAAACTCTGTCCACACCCTGGAGTTTAATTCTGACCAGTTCAAGGTTGACTCGGCCTTCTATCCTTCCAAGGTTGATAAAATGAGGACCTAGATTGTTGGAGGCAATATGCAAATAATGCTTCTGCATTGTAAACTGAGTGCTACAAAATGCTAAGGGGCGATATAATGCTATTACTGTTGTTATTGCTATTGCTACTGCTATGCTAAAAGAAGGAACTAAAGGTTATTTCTCCCAGGCCTGAGGAGAAGGGGGTTCAGCCGGTACATTGTTCTGGGGCCCATGGAGCTAAAAGGGGGGCCATGAAGGGGAATTTTTTTTTTAATTTTTACAAAACCAAATTTTTTTAAATCCCCTCGGAGCATGTGGAGAACGCTCCTTCCTTCTATAAACTGCCCGCCTCAATGTAAAGCTTGCTGGGGCTTCTTGCAACCTCAGTCGCGTCTGAGCGCCTTGCTCGCGAGATCTTGAAGCTTGGTTTTTTTTCTTCCTCCACAGCAGAAGGAAGAGTCGGGGAACTTTCCTAGCTGTCCAGCTAGCCGTCCGCCCATGGAGGAGCAGTTTGCTTCATAGGCCCGCCCATCCCCACTTCGAGCCGAGTGTCAGTTTTATAACCCGCCATCTGCCTTAAAGTTCTTCTCCATCGAAAGGAGGTGGAGGCAAGCAGCCTGATGGGTGGATGCCTTCTTCCTCTCCCTCCTTCCTGACACGACGAGAGTAAGGACGCTGCTGGCTTGGTCGCCCTGCAGGGGGAAAGGGGCCATGCTGGACCACGGCCTCGCTCTTTCTCCAAAAGGTGCTTTAGCCAGGCTGAGGCTCCCGGTAGCAACGCAGTGGACAAGCTCTAACCTCGAAGTATGCCAAAGCTGGGCCAGCATCCATCAGCTCCAGAAGCAGTGCCCGAATGCTGCTCCGCCCTCGCCGGGCCAGATCCCTCTCTGCTTGGGCTTTGCCTCCGCCTCCCGCTCCCCTCGCAGCAGATGCTTTAAAGACTCGTCCCCGAGCCACGCTGCTGTTAGGCGATTGGCTGCCGCCTGCCCGCTCTTGTTCACTCCTTGGCGCTGGCTTTCGCTCACTTTGGGGGAAACCGAGGGGGAGGGATAACGGAGGGCCCAGTGGAAGCTTTGCGGCTGACTGGCCAGCGGCCGGCCTGAGCACCAAGGCGTACACACACATGTCGAGACCCATGACATGTGTGACATTATTGATTTATGTGTCCATGTGTAAGTGAGGGGGCCCATATTAGTCTTGTTCCAGCACATAATAATCCTCTCGACGGCCCTGATTTCTCCAGCAACAGGAGGAGGAGGAGGAGGAGGAGGAAAGAAAATAGCTGGAGGAGAAAAAATATCACCTCCAAGACTGACACTATTCTTGTACATTAACAGTACATATTGAGGAAATGGTTCCTGACTTGCTCTTTTTTGTTGATATTCTGATTAAAACAGTGAACGTGATTTGGCAAAAGTACTGCATTGATCTGTTGCAAATAACCATGTAAAGAAACAATTTCTTCACTACTCACCTAGTCACAAATCTCTTTTTTTTCCTGTTCAGTTGTGTCTGATTCTCAGAGACTGTCTGGACAAGTTTTCTTGGCAAGGTTTTTTAGAAGTGGTTTGTCCTTGCTTCCTTCCTAAGCCCAAGCTTTTTTTCCCCCAAGAGAAGATTAGAACTCAGGGCCTCCTGTTCTGTAGTCCAACACAACTACACTAAATTGCTCCATTAGAAATAAATAGAGGAAACTGACAACTCCTATCTTATTCTTGCAAATAACATGTGAAGTCCAATTTAAATTCAATGTAATTTTAGCTAAACGTCCAACTAAACTTGGTCTGAAAGACTTTATTGCAATGTTTTCAAATGGAGTTAAACTGTTGTTGATCTTTCCCCCATAAAGTACAATGACATGAAATATCACTCTTGCATATTTGGGGATTATTGTGACCCCCCAGAACTATTCTCACACCCTTTTAAAGAACAGGTCTTTAATGAATACCAGTAGTAATTGTTACAGGTATAAAACCGAATTAGTTAACATTAGTCCATTTTTCATTCTGATTCTCTCTTTGTTAACCTCAAGAGATCACATCTACTAAAAGCATGCTGAATTTCGGGCAGCTCTTATTTCTTATGACAGTAGAACATGACCATTGCCCACTTCCTCTTAGAACAGCAGGTAAAAGCTAGGCATGAAAAACAGACAGATGTTTTTGACATATCACCATACATGAGTTACAGAATTTCAGGTCAAAATACATAGAAGTCAAAGCATACAGAGATACACTTACCTATAAAATCCATTCTTTCCGTGAAACATGTTGTAATCATTATAGGACAATATTTGTAGCTCATGGTTGAAATGAGTGGTATGCATCACAAAGCATTTTTATTTCAGTGAAGAGTGATCTTCTGTGCTAGTCACTGATGATGTTACCTAGGTTGGGTAATGAAATGTCTGCAAGAAAAGAACCAAGCTCAGAGAGCGCCAAGGACCCCTCATGTTGCAATCATTCTAAGAATAGTAATAATTGAAGCAGTGCAGAAGTTGCTCGATCACTCCTTGAAGCTTGTTTCGAGGCAGATCTAAGGCTCTGGAAGTAGTCTAACTCACCTTGAGTCAATCTATCCCAACTTGTGCCCAGATAACAGGAATGAATCAGAAAACCAAATAAATTGTTGTATGTTAAGAAATGGTGATAAGTTGTATATACGTGCTGGGACGAAGGGTGAAGTTACTTCTTTTTCTTTTTCATTTTTTTCTCTCTTCGCATTTTATTTTTACTTTTTTTGTTGTTTAGACATTGTATTAGTTTTATGTGTATCGTGTAATCTTTAATACAATTGTTATGAATTATGCCAACTGTCATTCTTGTTCAGTGGCACACAGGTCTAATTAATTAATGTTTAGGGAGGGCAAAGGCAAATATGCCTAGTGATGCTGTGGTGGGCTTTTAAACACATTTCTGCCCTCAGCTTACCAAATGCAAGGTGAACTGAACAAGTACATGATGTGGTTTTTCATACTTTTGCATCTCTATATGGGTCCAGCTTCAAAATAGCTTTGAACTGGATTTTCTTCTATCATGTTCCAAATGTCTCATTTATAATTCAAGACATGAATTTGTGCAGCCTGAGAAGAAGGATGTGTCCCTTGTCTGTTTAAGTGATCTTTAGACACAATCATGTCACTCTATGGATATACAAAGCCAGTGACATGAAAACTGCCATCAACTGGCAAATGCCTCTGGAGCAGCCTAAAAACAGTTTGCTCTATTTGTTTGGAAGGATAGTGTAGTAGGAGATGACCAGGCTGAGCGTGAGGGAGGGATCAAAATGCATCATCAGTCATGAGTCCCTTCGCGCCCACAAGAGATCTAAGTCCAGCCCACTGTGAATTCCTTATTTACTGCCAAATTGCTTTAACTGTTAGTAGTTCAGATTCTTATAGAGAGCTTAAGCTTGTAATGAATCTTTATACCCATTTGAACTGCCTGGATCTCCTGATTTCCCTGGTGCTTGACAGATAGACCATCTTAACTCTCCCCTATCATTGCAAAGTCCCATAAAATAAGGAGAAAGAAGCAGGAGGACGAATGGAACAAAAACTGGATTTCCCTGAATTTATTTATATTTATTTATTTATGAAATGTATGTGCCACCCATTTCACTGTCCAAAGAGCATTTCTTTATCACCTTAATGTTTTGTAAGATACAAGCCATGGTTCTTTGACTTCTTTTCCTTTCAAAGCCAACATCAAATGTACATTAAGGTTTGAGTATTCGGGCAAGATTCTGGAATTAAAATGGATGAGCTTGTAGCAATTGTAGTAATTTACTGCTTACAGCTGATTGCAGAACTCGTAATGATTTTACATTCAAGGCTATTATTCACCAGAGATATAATAGGGTAAATGCTTTCCCCCTTCAATGAGAACATGATGAAAAAAAACTGGCTATAATATTGCAAGACTTAGTATACTACTCTAATTAAAATAAGTAAATCCATAATCAACTGATCAATGGATCCCCATTAGGAATACCAGAAAGTGTATTCTAGTCTCCTGTGTAATTTCTCTCTGTTCTATCTATTTTAGCTCTTTTAGGATTATATGCACATAAAGTTGCATTAAAGGATGAGTTTGTTCTAAAAGCCAGTTTAGTTTAGTGGTTAAGGCACAGATTAGAAACCAGGAGACCCTGAGCTCTAGTCCTGTCTTAGACACAAAGCAGCTGGGTGACCTTGGGCCAGTCACTCTCTTTCAGCCCTAGGATGGAGGCAATGGCAAACCACTTCCGAAAAACCTTGCCCCCCAAAATGACTAGTCCAGGCAATCTCCAGGAGTCAAGGATGACTTAAAGGCACCCAATATACATAATATTATTGTAAGAGAGAAAAAATAAAACCTGCACTCATGCAAAGAACAGCATCAGTAGCTGTTTTGGATTGCCAGTCTTCTCTACAGCACCCTACATAACGTAGACTTTGTTCCTAAATTTTGAACCACTGAGAATCATTCTGATAGCACAAGACACCAACATGAAAAGCAAACATATGATATGGCCCAGAAGATTACAATTGGTAACTGGAGATAAGTGAAAACTGAATCCTCTCTGAACCTCCGTACATAGCAGTGGTTTTTGTTATCAAGGGCCATGTCAAGCGCTGGGGAAATCAAGAGATTCAGGCAGTTCAAATGAGTATAAAGATTTATAGCAAGCTTAAGCTGTCTATAAGAATCTGACCAACTAACGGTCAAGGGAAATGAGTGGGAAATAAGAAAGGCATTCTTAGATCTCTTGCGGGCGTGCAGGGACTCATGACTTATGACACATTTGACCCCTCCCTCAGGCTCAGTCTGGTCATCTCCTACAGGCCACTCTTGAAGAATTCCCAGAAGTTTCAACTGGCCCAGAATGTAGTAGCACAGGCTTCATGAGCATCCCTTAGTATGTATTTATTACACTTATATGCTGCCCATTTCACCTAGAGGTTATTCTAGGCAGTTTGCAATCAATTAAAAAAAGATAAAACATTAGAAACAGTAAAGCAATTAATATTAACACTAAAATTGAGTTTAAATTAACAAAGATGGAAGGGAGCAAGATGAAGTGGGGGAGGTGGGGTCTTATCTTAGTCCATTAACCACCTCGAAAATGATATCCCCTTTTTGAGATCCCAGGTCCATTGGCAGAGCCCTTTGGGAAGGCCCAAAGGATGGATGAGGATTTCATGCCCATGTTACACCTCTGCTTCAGGAGCTGCCCTGTTTGCCAGTTTGCTTCCAATTCAGGGGACTGGTTGTTACCTATACACTCCTACATAGCATAGGGCCAGGTTACTTGAGGGTCTGCCTATTTACCATAGTATCCAGCCAGCCAGTTAGATCTGTGAAAACTCTCTGTAAGTAATTTTTTTTAATCAAGACATCCAAGATACCTGTTCTTTGCAAACACAGGAGAATTAATTTTACAAATTTATTCTGCTGATATTCTTGAGACTCTACTGAGGCTTCAAATACTTTTAAAAAATCTGCCTGAAATGTCAATAAGATCTGCATGTAATACTTTCTTGAAACAATCCAGGTTGTTTCCACCATTCTATCTCTAGCTGCCTATTATCATAACCACTATGTTCTGACATGTGAGTCAATCATAGCACATAGGAGCAATAGATTAAAACATTACATTCACTTGGTAAGTTGATGTCCCTAGAGAGCTGCTATTTTTTGGTAAAGCTACCAGACTTCAGGAATATCTTTAGCAGAATATTCTGGATAATGCAAAAGGTATAATAGGATCTCATCATACATACAGTAGCAGCAAATAATGTTATCTGGAATATGCCAAAAACATCACGTGCATATTTATATTCAAACAATTTATGGGCCTAATATACTTACAAAGATTTCTCAAGAATATATCTTTTGAAAGATGAGCAAATATACTTATTAATGTATTTGTTAAATTAATATCAATTATGTATGCACCTTGGCTTAATGATATATCTTTGCTAATTTAAGGAACTTGCTAAAAGCAAAACAGAAAATAGAATTAAATATTTATAGCAACAAAATAATAAAATTGAAAACAATTCTTCATGCCCCACAGGGGGAAAAAAAAGAAAAATCTCAATTTAAGTCAACCAATTAAGAGGTAATGATGTAGAAGATCACGTTTTAATGCTGATGAAGAAATTAAAAGAGAAAATGGTGCTTCAGTCAAACGGATTGGCTGAGATTTTTGAATTACAATCACTTACAAAATGCAGTTATGCAATACAGAAATCATACGATGTGGAAAGAAAAGTATAGCATGGTATATCTATAGCATGTAGAAATTTATAGATAGAAAACAAAATGTAGTGGAAGATATAATAGACCATATGGTGAGGAAAATAACTAAGAAATCCATGCTCTCGGTTCTATAAATTATGACCAGATCTCATAATTCCCTACAGAAACTACTGTAGCTAGACCCAGTCAAGTCACACTAGTGTACAATGGCACATTTCTAGTGTCCTGAATGCTAAAACAATGACTGAAGGGTTTGGAGTCCCCAGCATGCTCTCCACCTGCCAAATAAAAGTAAAAGGAAATGTACCAATAAAGGAGAATATTTGTAGGTTAGGGTTGAATGAGGGGTCATTGGTGCTCTCTGAGCTTGGTTGTTTTCTTGCAGACATTTCATTACCCAAACTAGGTAAACACTGATGACGTTACTTGGGTTGAGTAATGAAACATCTGCAAGAAAACAACCAAACTCAGAGAGCACCAAGGACCCATTAAAAGGAAATATACCTTTTTGACTAAACTAATGGTCTGCTGCTCAGAACACAAATAAATCTAATTGTAAATAATCGTCATTGGTGAGAAGATGAGAGTATATTCCACTGAAGCATCTTCCGATGTAGAGAAAGTAAAATTATTCTGCAGTCTTACTAAAGTATACCTAGTTTAAAAAAAAATGAGGAAAAGTATACATAGGAAAGTCAAATGAAACTGGGATAAGAAAACTTTTTATGAATGCTTAATGAATCGTGAGAAATTTGCTATTGCTCTTCTTAACAACTCAAAAGTGTAAGAAATGCACTTTCATGGAATTGTGTTCTGCATTTTGCATCTTGAGAACAAGTCATAAACTTTTTTCCCCTCTACCAGGACTGTATATCAAGACTTGGGGTGTTCAACGACTATTGCATTCTGTTCAGGCCAGTTTAGCAAAAAGCAAGATTTAAGAAAATTAAGCTTTGTGTCAGACTTTGCTAGCACTGGAAATCCAACAACACATGTAATATTTTTACTTTCCAACAGAATGGGATGAACTTTGAAGGCACAGTAAATCTTTCTAAAAGGATGAAATCTTCAAAGACCTGATTATTCCGCAATGTTATGTAGGATGACTACTATCTATGTATTATCTAAATATAATAATAGATAATGAACACTTCAAATATAGTTGAAGTTTCTTGACTGGAAAGCTGCCCTACTTAGGTATAGAGAATAGGTACAAATAGGTACAGAGATTTTGAAACTCCCCACTTTAAATTCTGACACTTTTAAGAAAGGGAAATTATTTTCAAAGAATTATATTTACATCTGCAAGGAGAGAATCAGAGATTCAACCACACTCTCATAAAGCAGTGTCATTGGTGGCCTGTCCTCCTGAAACCCTTCTTAAGTTAACTCTTCCCATTTCCCTTTCTTCTTTCTTTTGCATTTTATGAGAAAAATTAAAACTGAAAGTAGTAAGGGGTTTATAGTCACAGTTTGCTTCTCTGCAGGGTTCCAAAACTGTGTATCACACCAGAAGCTTCATGATCTCCTAGTTCAATTCTGACCATTTTTGTGAGATTTCCTCTTTCCACAAAGCTCTAGAATCTATTCCAAGTGAACCAGTTATTCTTGGCATTCATGATCTGGTCAAGTCCAAAGCAATTATAAATGTGTTATATATATATACACATTCTGAACTGACAGGCTCTAATAGCTCAGGAAATTATATATTGATTTTGAAGATATGGTCCACGGTAAAGCTGAATACATCTTATAAAGATCAGGCAAGATATCAAGGTTTGGGAAACATTTCGTTGTATGGCACATAGCACCATTCTTATATCCAGCAGATGCCCCCCAACTTTTCATCATCATCATCATCATCAGACTTTGGCTGTTCTCACAGGACAAACATCTTTTCTACATAAGAAAACTGGCCCTGATTTTTACGTTTGAAATGGTAGTCCGGAGGTGTAAAAATGACAATAATAGTTCATTTCTTTGACTTTGGCCCAGGTTATCTCTTCTAAGTTGTAGCTAACTTCAATTTGTATCATAGATCTTTTTTTCCAGTGTGCTTGTCCGTATCTTACCAGATCCATTTGATAAGCCTATCATTTATTCTTGTGCTGAAACCTGGTTTTTCATTTTTCTGACTTATTATTTTTTAATTCTGAAGGAATTGAAAAAGTGCATTTGGATCTAATTGGATGTCTAATTAAGACATGGTCTATGCTTTTTACACTTCCTCTGCCATTCAATTATTCTGAATTTCTAAGTAGTAGATATCGGAATCAGAAAATCTGTAAATGAGTTCTGACACTAACAGATAGCTGCACATTAATGAGGAATAATTGCCTGCATTATAGGCTTAATGTTAATACAGATTACAGAAATACATTTTACATGCAGAAGGTACAGAAAGCAAAATAAAAAAAACCCATGAAGTTATATTCATAGTTTTAGGACATTTTTCATACCATGACAGATAGTTATCAAAAGGGAAATCATAAACTTTACAGAAGATATCACTTGAAAACAGCCTTCAAAGAAGAGTCTACAACTGAGCAAGAGAATAAAACTTGTTAATTTAAAAAAAAATTTTTTTTAAAAAAAATCCAGACATTCTCTTCAAATACAAGACAATCCATAAATAATGTATGGTTTGGGCTTTGCAGAGGTATGACAATAGGTCCATGTA
This sequence comes from Thermophis baileyi, assembly GCA_003457575.1. NCBI lineage: Eukaryota > Metazoa > Chordata > Lepidosauria > Squamata > Dipsadidae > Thermophis > Thermophis baileyi. Next base: position 6,428,299 of record QLTV01001698.1, read on the forward strand.
TTTTCTAGAAGGAAATTTCATTTCTGCAGTATATAGATGCCAATTTATCAGCTATGTCAAGCTATGGAATGTCTTTAGGAAAATGTGAATCTCAGAATATCCCATTGTCTTTACTGAAAATACGATAGGAAACTACGGACTGGACAGAACATGGTGAGTTAGACTGGCTTCTGTTTGGCAAAGGAGTGAGAGAAGATTTTATCATCTGTCCTTATTTATTCAATCTATATGAGAAATATTTACTAAGAGAGATTGGATTAGCATGATTTTAAAACTTGAGGAAGAAACATCATTAACATGCGCTATGCTGATAATACAACTCTGATAACTGAAAATGCAAAAGATCTCGAAGTGCCTGAAAACCAAGGAGACCAGTGGAAAAAAATGGGGGCATAATTAAACAAAAGAAGACCAAACTAAGTACAACAGGTAGAGCAACCAGCCTTAGAATTCAACAGGTAGAGCAACCAGCCTTAGAATTCAACAGGTAGAGCAACCAGCCTTAGAATTCAACAGGTAGAGCAACCAGCCTTAGAATTCACATTAAAGTGATGGATAGTTTCGGTCCCAAAGGTGCTTTTTCAGGAGGCAACTGGACTTTCTTGTTTTTTTCTTTTGAAGATGCTTCTGGATAGCTTCTGGTTTTAAAGATCAATTATCAACAGCAAAGGGTGCAACAGTTAAGAAATAAGCTGCACATTAGCACTTAGTAGGGCAGAAATGAAAGCCTTCAGTAACATCCTGTACACACGTACAAAAATCAGAACAATTGAGTTCTTTACTAAGCAAAAGTAGGACTTTGATGAAGCAAGATAGAAACAATATTTAGGCTTTTGAATTTTGGTGTTGGAAAAGATTCTTCAGAGTACCATGCATAATCCAGAAAACAAAGAAGTGGATTATAGAACATAGTTTATGTTTGTGGCACAAATGACAAGCTCATAATTTGGACACATTACTTGAGAATTTGGACAGCAGCTTCCTTGAGAAGTCAAAAATGCTAGAAAGGGCGGAAGGAAAGAGAAGAGAAAGACAACCAGAAGCAAAATGAATGGACTCAATTACAGCATCTACTGGAAGACCAGAAGTACCAGGTTGGAGACAGATCCTTCTGGAGAAATTCTATGTGATTGCTAAGATTAACAACAACATGATGACACACAATCAAATTATCAATGAATCTGCCAGCATGAATTTACATATTACATATGTTACCATCTGAGGGTCTTTTATTGTTGATCTGGCAATAACAACAGCAACAAAATATTCAGTATTAAAAAGTATTTTCCTTCTCAATACACTAGTACTCTATGACAGCAAGAAAGAGCAAAAATGGAAGCTTAAAATGAATGCAACACAACACATTTTCTCTTCAGTTCATATCTGCTTTGCCACCATTCCCCAACTGCCATGATCAATCTATCTCAGGGGTCGGCAACCTTAAACACTCAAAGAGCCACTTAGACCCGTTTCCCAGAGAAAACAAAACACCCGGAGCCACAAAACCTGGGTGGGCATGGCCAAATTGATGTCACTCATTCCCACCCAGTCACATGACCCCTCCAGCCATGCCTACCCAGATTTTGTGGCTCCATGTTTTCTATGGGAAATAGGTAACTCCCTCTCTATCTCCCTCTCATCCCTCTCTCATTTCTCTGTCTGTCTGTCTCTTTCTCTCTCTTTCTTTCTCCCCCCTCTCTTTCTGTGTCTCTCTATGTTTGTGTGTGTGTGTGTGTGTGTGTGTGTGTGTGTGTGTGTGTGTGTGTGTGTGTGTGTCTCTCTCTCTTGCTCTCTTCCTCTGTGGCTCTTCTCTCTCTTTCGGGCTTTTCGCCAGCTGTTTTTTTTCTTTCTTCCTTTTTGAAAGCCGGGCTGGCGGAGCAATGAGCGCAACCTGCGGTGGAGGCATCCCTCCCCCTCCCCCATGACCGGCTGTGATGGGGCCGGGAGGGTGCGCATGAGAGGGGAAGGAGGGGGAGGTTGCACTCATTGTACATCTCCACCCCGCGTCAGTTCAGTGAAGCGGTGGACGTGATGTGCCGGTGCCTGGAGGCTGTGAGGGTCTGGATGGGAGTTAACAGGCTCAGACTTAACCCAGACAAGACCGAGTGGCTATGGGTATTGCCTCCCAAAGACTATGTTGACTGTCCATCCTTGGTTCTGGGGGGGGAAAAACTGTCCCCCTCAGAACGGGCTCGCAATTTGGGTGTCCTCCTAGACCCACAGCTAAAATTAGAACAACATTTGGTAGCTGTAGCTAGGGGG
>QLTV01001698.1:6430688-6440688 GCA_003457575.1 Thermophis baileyi
TAAAGCCCTATATGGCTCAGGGCCAGGTTATCTTCGAGACCGCCTTCTGCCACATAGCTCCCAGCGACCGGTAAGATCCCACAGGGTTGGGCTCCTCCAGGTCCCGTCAGCTAAACAGTGCCGGCTGGCGGGCCCACGGGGGAGGGCCTTCTCTGTGGCTGCTCTGGCCCTCGGGAACCAGCTACCCCCTGAGATCCGGACCACCCCCACACTGCTGGCCTTCCGGACAGCAGTGAAGACCTGGCTCTTCCGGCAGGCTTGGGGCCGTTGATCTCGCCTCTGTAATTGGCGAGGTCCGGCCATGTAACGGTATGCATGAGTTTTTAACTGTTTTTAATTGTTTTTATTATGGTTTTTTTTTTTTAACGGTTTTTTATATTGTTGTGAGCCGCCCAGAGTCCCTTGGGAGTTGGGCGGCATACAAATTTAATAAATAATAAATAAAAATTGCTCCGCCAGCCCGGCTTTCCAAAAGGAAAGGAAGGGGGGGAAAAACAGCTGGCGAAAAGCCCGAAAGAGAGCAGGCAGGGCGGCAGGGCTTTCTGACAGTGAGAAGAGGCACAGAGGCAGGTAGTGTGAGAGAGAGAGAGAGACACACACACACACACACAGAGACACACAGTGTCTCTCTCTCTCCCTCTGTATCTCTCTCCCCCCTTCTACTCCTCTCTCTGTGTATCACTGTGTGTGTCTCTTCTGTCTCTCTCACCCCCTCTGTGTATCACTCTGTATGTGTCTCTCTATGTCTCTCTCTCTCCCCCCTCTCTCTCTGCCATGACTGGGCCAAGCCAGCAAGCTCTTTTGGGGGCACTTCACTACGTCTTTTATTTCTTCTTTTTGGAAATCTGGGCTGGCAGAGGAACGATCACCAGCAGCGGCTTCTCTTCGGCCGACCATTCTCCCCCCCTCCTTCTCCTCTTGCAACCTAGAACCTCGCAACACTTTTGCGCCTAGAGAGGAGGCAGGAAAGGGGACTGGGAATCCAGCTTCCCTCCCGCTCCTGTTCCTGCTCTCCCGATGTCTGTTAAGCCAGGGCTGAGGAGATCCACTTGCGGGGAAAGGTGCTCAAGGCGCTGCACTTAACAGGACGCAGCTTCTCTCCTGCACGAAAGCTCCAGCCATCGCCTTGCCATGTCATTCCCCACCCCAAGCAGCTCTTCGGCCGAGTGTGGAGGACAGGAACTCCAGCCCGAAGCAGCAGGAAGCGAAGGCTGCCTTACGTGCAGCGAAGGCAGGTACAGGGACGCTTTGTTCCTGCACTCTTCTGTGACCCTCCTCCTCCTCCTCCTCCCCCTCTTGTGATGCCCTGGCCAGCTGTGGCTGAGCCGGGAGTGTGTGCACATGCAAGGAGACCGTCCCTAAGCAAGCGGCCACCCGCCCTGCGCGTGCCTTTCCTGCGCTTTGGCGCTCGCTTGAGGAGGGTCTCCCCACGCTTGCGCACGCTCCCGGCTCAGCCACAGCCGGCCAGAGGGTCATGAGGGGTAGAGGAGGATCGCCCGAAGGGATGCCTCCGCCGCAGCTGGCGATTGTTCCTCAGCCCGGATTTCCAAAAATATCCAAAAAAGAACTAAAAGCAGCAAGGGGCGGGGCCAACCAGGGATGGGACAAGGAGCCACAGCAGAGGGCCCAAAGAGCCGCAGCTCCGGAGCCACGGGTTGCTGACCCCTGATCTATCTCAAAGTCAATTTACTTCTCCTTCTGCAGCTTTATAAAGACAAGTCTTACTAACTTCTCTCTTTTTTATCAGCAAAAGCTCCAGTCTACCTTCTGGTCATCTCTCATCCTGATTCCTGCAATCTAGTTCTCGTTGATCTAGTTGTCTTGTTTCCTTTGATTTATGGCCATCTAGTATTCTAGTATTCAGTGCCTGAATTATGTACCTTGTCATTGTTTGCATACAATGACATAACTGTGTTCCTGTCAAACAGGCAACAAGTGGTCAAAATAGGAAGTGCTTTATCAAATCCTGTACCTGTTAACAGCGGTGTCCCCCAAGGCAGTGTTTTAGGACCAACTCTCTTTATTCTTTACATAAATGACCTTTGTGATAATATAAAAAGCAACTGCATCCTCTTCGCAGATGATGTAAAACTATTCAACACCTCCGACAATGCTACTACCCTTCAAAAAGACCTTGACTATGTATCAGAATGGTCAAACAAGCCAATTCTCGTATACAGCTCATCTGTCTGGAACCCACACTACATATCGGACATTAATACAATTGAGAATGTCCAGAGTTATTTCACGAGACGAGTACTACACTCCTCCGTTCGCAACAGAATACCTTATGCCACCAGACTTGAAATTGTAGGTCTAGAAAACTTAGAACTACGCCGCCTTAGGTCTGACCTAAGCGTAGCACACAAAATTATCAGCCACAATGTCCTACCTGTAAATGACTATTTCAGCTTCAACCGAAACAATACACGAGCTCACAATAGATACAAACTCAAAGTAAACCGCTCCAAACTCGATTGCAAAAAATTCGACTTCAGCAAGAGTGGTCAATGCCTGGAATACATTACCTGACTCTGTAGTTTCTTCCCCAAACCCCCAAAACTTTAACCTTAGACTGTCTATCGTTGACCTAACCCCATTCCTAAGAGGTCTGTAAGGGGCGTACATAAGCGCACCAGCGTGCCTACCGTCCCTGTCCTAATGTCCCCATGTATTTGTAAAATATCATGTACTCATAACCATGCTTGTACATCTTATATATTCACAATCATGTTTATACTTTGTTTGTAATCATATACACACTTGACAAAATAAATTAAAAAAAATACGATCTCTTCATAGCAGAGGTGGGTTCCTCCCGGTTCGGACCGGTTTGCCCGAACTGGTAGCGACCTGCTGGTGACGTCACGATGACATCACAGATCTGGTTCAGTCGGTGCCGGTCCGTGGATGCCGCCATATTTTTTTTTATTTATTTTTTTATTTATTTTTTTTAAAAAAAATTCCGTTTTTTTTCCTTCTGCACATGTGCAGAAGCCAAGTTTCCAGCACTGCGCATGCATCGCCATCTTGTTTTTGGCTTTTTTGGGGGGGATATTTTTTTGATTTTTTTGCACTGCGCATGTGCGCGCACGTGAAGCACGCGCGCGCTCATGAGAAGCACACGCATGCTCATGAGGCACGCACACGCAGCGCGGGAGGAAGCGAACCGATAGCGAGGTAAGTTAGAACCTACCCCTGCTTCATAACTCCTTAATTGAAAGGCAGGTAAAGATTTTCCAAGTAAGTAAGCAATCCCTGGTCTGCTTTCCTAATTTTTCATAGAGCTGAAGCAAACCCCTTAGTTGTGCCTTCAGATCAGAATCCTATGGACCCCATTTCTCTTTCCTAGTTCTTCAGATTAAACCTTTCCTTAGTTCATCCAGTTCTACTACCTTTGATCTTCTGTGTCTTCAACAGTTTTCTCTTCAGAAGTACTACAATATTTTTTCAAGAAACTTTTAGCCAAAATGCATGTAAAATCAGTTTCTTTATTTAGCTATTCCTTTCCCCCTGATTTGAATTGTGCTTTCTTGTGACTGTTTTCAGATTGTAACGCTCACGTTTCAATGGGGCATTTCAAGCTTGTTCTTTACAAACTGTCACACTCATGGATGTTGCTCTAATTTTTTTCTACCTTAAAAATTTTTCAATAGAGAATCCAAATTTACATGCAAAATACTTTTCTACAATTTTCGTTTCAGCTACTGAGATTTATCTGTGTGGCAGTAAATACAAGTTCATTCATCAAATGTCAAAGGAGATGATGACAATGACATGCAAACCCATATTCCCAGAAAAAAAAATGTTTATCTAACCCAAAGCTATTTCCCAGTCACCAGCTATATTTCATCTTAGGATTGATAGAACATGGAAACTTAAATTTGCTCCTTCCCACAGAGAATTTAACATAAGTTCCAGCATCAAATTAATCCTTTTCTCTTTGTTTATATTGCACTTAAAAAATAAGTAATTCTACTCAGAGGTGGCTTCCTCCCGGTTCAGACCGGTCCTATAGAACCGGTAATAACTTAGCGGCCTGGGTCGCTAGAACAGGCAGTGACCCAGGCCTGCCACGCCCCTGAACTGGTTCTTTCGGTGGCGCCATAGGCGTCGCCATCTTGTTTTAAAGCATTGCGCATGTGTGAAGCGCGCGCGCGCCCATGTGGCTCAACACTGAGCAAACCTGCAGCGAAGAAAACCAGAACCCACCCCTGGTTCTACTTTAAAACAGCCTTTAGATATACTTGCAAAAGTTGTTGCTGAATTATGACTTATGAATTGTTTCATTTAACGATACATATTTAATAGAGGAATGATGATTTAAATGTTATTTATTTATTAATAATTATGAATAAGGAGAACACATTAAATACAGGAGGAGTAATCATGTTGACTGTGTTAATCTTGTTTAATTTAATTGAATGTAAGCCAAATCATTTTTTCAAATGATTTTTTTTTGTCTTCACCTCACTCATATCTTTTTCCCAGACCAAGTACACTATCAAAAAAACTTATCACAACATTTGATTTATATTCAGGAAACACAAAATAAGTCAGGCTTGTATAGTAATTTCTCTTTCTTTCTTTCTTTCTTTCTTTCTTTCTTTCTTTCTTTCTTTCTTTTCTTTCTATCTCTGTCTCTCTATATCTATCATCTATCCATCTGCCTGACTGTCTGTCTATCTATCTATATAGGTATCTATCACCTACCTATCTAATTTCTGTAGAATTTGTAAAAAAATAAAAACATGGCCTAAAGACTGACTGAATGCTTTGCCAGATTTATTTATTTGAAATATTTCTATGCTATGCCTTATTTTTTAAAACAATAGTTTTAAATAGACTAGTCAAAAGAGTTTAAACTAATTTACCATAATAATTAATCAAAATATACATTAAAGAATCTATTAACTGCCTATTACTATTATTAAATACTCAGAATAAAATAAGGAATACTGCAAAAAAAGTATCAATAGCAGTAATATTTTGAAAATCACAGCAGCATTATTATTAAAAGACATGGAAGAATAAAATTATCTCTATGTGGCAACAAGATATAATGTCTTGCATACCTTACATGGGACAGCCACTGAAAAGACCAGTGTCTGAGTAGCAATCCACAAACCTCAGGATATGAAGGTGGCCCTCTCAAGATGATCTAAGGTTCAGGTAGGAATATGTAGAAGAAACACCTGGAACTGAGACAAAAAGCAACTTGGGAGATAATGAAGAGCTGCTGTGATGCGTGTATATTGCTCAGTAGAAGGAGAGGGAAAAAAGAAGAAAAATGGGCAAAGATGTCTCACAAATCTCCTTACCTGCTATGCTTCTTCCACACAATCATACTTTCTTCCACCCAAGATACTAACTCAGGGGTCTCCAACCTTGGCAACTTTACGACATGTGGCCTTCAACACCCAGAATTCCTCAGCCAGCATGTGCCAAGGTTGGAGACCCCTGCTCTAACGAGAGCCATCATCTCCCTCCATGGTATTCTTACAGAATTCTCCTAAGTACAGACAAGAGATAGTGGTACAAAAAAAGTACAAAAACTTCCAAGGTGGCACCTGTATGGAGAGGTTATTGGTAAGTACCCTCTTGGGTTTTGTCCATTACTTATTCCAGGTCTGGCTAAATATGCAATCTATTCCTTCCGAAGTTGGATTAAACATGGAAGATGGAACCATCTTACCAAAGGCAAGAAACTGACAATTTGGTATCATTTTTTATTTTCCTTGGTTCACTTATTTTCTCAGTTCTATATTTTCTATATATTCTATCTCCACTTTTCCAAGTGTTGTATTTCTACTCCTGTATTTTTCTAATGCAAACACTAGACATTCAGCTACATCCATGTCTTTTGTCCATTGTTCCAGAGGTGGGTTCCTCCCAGTTCAGACCGGTTTGCCCGAACTGGTAGTGACCCGCTGGTGATGTCACGGTGATGTCATGGAGCCGGTTTGGTCGGTGCCGGTCCATGGGCGCTGCCATCTTTTTATTTTATTTTTTGGGGGGGGAATTTTGGGATTTTTTTTAAAAAAAATTGCTGCGCATGCGCAGAAGCCGAGTTTCCGGCACTGCGCATGTGTCGCCATCTTGTTTTTGGGTTTTTTGGGGGGGATTTTTTTGATTTTTTGGCACTGCACATGCCCACGTGGCGCGGGAGGAAGCGAACTGGCAGCGAGGTAAGTTAGAACCCACCCCTGCATTGTTCCCAAGCTTCTCAAATGTAGCAATCATTGTCTTTTCTTTAATGGAATATGCATATGTAGTTAAGCAAACATGTACTGTATGTCTGAAGTGAGAGCAAGATTTGCAGTAATGGCTGTTGTTCATCCCCAAAACGCATCGATACCTGCTCAAAGAAAGGACAAGAGTTGTTATTTCCAAAGTCAGCAGCCTGCCTTTGAGCCTAAATCCCAGTGTCTAGCCCAATATTTGCAGTAGCCAATTTGGTGAAGTGGTTAAGGAACCAAGCTAGAAACTGGGAGAGCATGAATTCTAGTTCCACCTTAAGCATATAACGAACTGGATGACCTTGAGTCATTTTTTTCTCAGTCTTAAGAAAGAGGCAATAACAAACTGTCAGGGAAATGAGCAGTCCGTGTCCAAATTAAGTCAGAGACGCTGAAATGAACTTGTGGTTTTATATAAATAAATATATTTACATCTATATATACACCAGACAAGATAGTCAGGAGCATCATGAGGTAAATCACAGAGCACACATGGCACACACAAGAAAAAGGCAGGGGGGAAAGGGAAACTCCCCCTCCACACCTATAGCAACCAATCACAATGCAGATTGCCTCATGCAGGAGTCAGCACTCTGGTACCAATCAACCACAACTGTGTGTTCTAGCTCATTGCACAACCCCACTGCTCCAGCTACTAACTTTAAATATCTTAACACAGGGGTGTCAAACTGGTGGCCCGTGGGCCGGATGCGTCACGCACAGGCCATGCCCACCCCAGCTCCATGAAGGGGAAAAACATCACGAAATGTCACATGACGGCAACATGACACAGCGAGTTTGACACCTGTGTCTTAACACAAACTTTGAAAAACCTTGCCAAGAAAACTGGGGACTTGTCCAGGTAGTCTCCAGTAATCAAGACTGACTCAAAGTCACCAAACTTGAAATAAATAATTCTAGAATATTTCTAAGTCAATATTATCTGAAACACTAAAGGCATAACACAGCACCATCCCATCAATTTCGGTGGAAAAGGCTTGAACCTGTGAAATTATTAGCTGGGTTACATAATGAGTTCTGGGTATCTCCCCACCACCACCTCCCTTTGCTTCACATTACTCCCTTGGCTTCTAAAACATGCTATTTGGTTTCCCTTTTATATTTGATTAAGTCATCAAAAGCATCCGAGGGGACATATCAAATTAAATAAGGATGGTTAAATAGATACAGAATTGTACTTGTGACTAGCTGGTAGGGATGATTCTGCAGGGACAAAAGTGCTTGTCACATCTAAAGTGTCACATCTAAGTGCATGCTGTTTTCTAGCATTTCCCTGCTGTTCCCCAAGCATCAGGCAAGTGTGGCATGCAGAATGGGATGTTGTCTCCTTTGGATAAACTTAAATAGCCAATTCATTAGCAAATTTCTGTTCCTGGCAGTTCTCTGCACAATTTGATACAATTGTGTTCTGAAGTTATTAAATACTTGGTGTCTCTTGCAACTATGCAGGAAAACCGAAGCTGTTTTGTAGTTGTAATTTTATTGGTGAAAATAATTTATTTTGTTTATTGTATTAATGAAAGCTATTATATTAATAACTACTGAACTATTTAGAAGTTATGTGAAAAAGATTGATCTGAATACTTAAACAGATGAAATCTCAAGATTGGGTTTACCCAGGGAAATGTAACAACACAGGATATTTAAAAATGCAAGGTATACTGAATATCCCATGATGTGGGATGATAAGCATGGTAGATATTGACTATCAACAATTTTTTTTTTTAAAAGCAAGAATGGATCTTGCTTGGGGACTTCTGATGGAGGCTTGGTGAGCTAAACACCTTTCCTTGGAGACTGAAAATGATGACCACAGCAAAGATTGAAGAACTGGTGAATATAACAGCTCTTCCTAATCTCTCCAGATAATGAAAGGACAGAGATTGCCCACATATGCTCTGGATGTTTGCTCCTTACAAGGAGACTACAAGACATTGATTTTTCCACAGGTTTAAATGCCACAACCTTGGTGGAGCCTTTCATAGGACACCAGATTTGCTAACCTCACTTCTAATCACTAACTTTACTAATCATATCTTTTCTTTTTCTTTATTTCGCTCTTTCCTTTTTCTCTTCTTCTGTTTTTTTACTTTTTTTCTCTTTGCACTTTTTACCTGTCTATTTACTTTCCTTTCTCTGAGTTTAGTTTTTGTTACTGTAATTAAAATCTTCACTAAAATGTTATACATATGTAAAAGAATAAATCTTGTTTGCTGATTCACCTTTCACGTTACACCACTGAGTCTGAAAATACTATGAAGAGTTAAAAGTAGTAGTATAATGTAGAAACCAAGCAAATTTCTATTTGGAGTCAAATTATTGATACATTCAGCCCCATATTGTTTTCAAATTTGCTGAAAGCATTCCAAGTCTCAGAAATTGTGTTGTGTTTCCCACAACTCTTTGTTTCATCCTCCAGGTTTCTACAAGAAACTTATCTTCAGCGAACTCATAAAGAGGTTAACAGATTTTTAGATCCCTTTGGAGAATCTGAAACCTTTTGGGGGATGAAATCAAAATTAGGAATTAATTTTTTTGTATTATTGTTTTTTTGTTGAATGTTGGCCCACCTTAACCCCTAGTGAGAATCAGTGCAGAATGTCACTTAGTGAGGTCATGTGGCTGGTTAGTCTTTTTTTGACCAACTTGATTGTCCAAAAATGTGCCACCCTGACTAGAAAGTTATTTCTTTTAAAAATGTTTTTGTTTGTTCGTTTTGACTTGGTGGAATACATTCCTAATAGGGAGATTGCAGTACATTTGTTGATCAGTACATTGAGCAGTACATTTATTGATCACTGAAAAAAATGAGTAACGACTATCAAAAATTAATGTTCATTCTTTTCAGAATATTATTTTTATTTATTAGATATTTTTATTCTACCTTTATTACTTTATAAATAAACAACTCAATAACATACATAATACTCCTTGCTCTTCCTATTTTCCCCACAACAATCCTGTGAGGTGAGTTGGGTTGAGGGAGTGTGACTGGCCCAGATTCACCGAAATGGCTGTTATGCCTATGGCAGGACCAGGGGTGGGTTCCAACTTACCTCGCTGCCGGTTCGCTCCCTCCCGCGCCATGTGGGCGTGCTGTGTGGGTGTGCCGTGTAGGTGTGCCGCGTGGGTGTGCCGCATGGACACGCTGTGTGGGCCCGCATGCGCGTGCTTTGCGCACGCACGCATGCACAGTAACAAAAAATCCAAAAAAAAAAAACCAAAGCTGAAAAAAAGATGGTGAGCGCATGCACAGTGCCAGAAGTTGGCTTCTGTGCATGCTCAGAAGAAAAATAAAAAATTAAAAAAAAATTCAAACAAAAAGATGGCGGCTCCCACGGACCGGCACTGACCGATCCGGTTCGGTGACGTCATTGTGACATCACCAGTGGGCCGCTACCGGTTTGGGAGAACCGGTCCGAACCGGGAGGAACACACCCCTGGGCAGGACTAGAACTCATGGTCTCCTGGTTTCCAGGCCAGCAGCTTAATCACTACACCAAACTGACTTTCTGGAATAAAAAATGGAATAGAATTTTCTATTTTCTTGTTTTCTATCTTCAATCCATTGATATCAATTTTCCCATATTTCATAATATTCTGAGTCTTTTTGTCCACTTAGTTCTATGGTTAATTTGAAGATAGAAAACAAAAACAAAAAAAAAGGATAAAATGAAATAAGACACAGAATATTGTAAATATTGTATTGTACAAATAGGAAATCAATGTAAATAAGTAGA
>QLTV01001698.1:6457209-6470782 GCA_003457575.1 Thermophis baileyi
ATCGTTGTCTCGAATGAGACCAATCACTGTTGTGTCATCTGCGAACTTCAGTAGCTTAACAGATGGATCATTTGAGATGCAGTCATTGGTATATAGAGAGAAGAGAAGTGGTGAGAGCACACAGCCTTGGGGGGCCCCTGTGCTAATTGTACAGGTATCTGATGTGATTTTGCCTAGCTTCACCTGCTGCTTCCTGTCTGTTAGGAAGCTTATGATCCACTTACAAGTGTGTTCAGGTACCGCTAGCTGATTTAGTTTAGTTAGAAGAATGTCTGGTATGATGGTATTGAATGCTGAACTAAAGTCTACAAAGAGGACCCTTGCGTAGGTCTTTGGAGATTCAAGATGTTGTAGGATGTAGTGCAGAGCCATATTAACAGCATCATCTGTCGATCTGTCGAATAATAATAATCTTCTTGGGCTTTGGTGTTTTAATCTCCGTTTGGTCCTTCTCCCTCCATGGAATTTCCCAATTGCCAATTAGCGGCCAATTTAAGCTCCGGGATACCTTTTGATATCCAATTTTTAAATATTCTTTCACCTGTGAGTTGGCCAATCACTCACCCAGTTCCAACACTCCATTCCGACACCACTCCTGCACAAAAACTTAGTCCAGTTGCCCCAGCTTCTTAGCGGTCATTTTGAAATGGCCCCCGCCCCCTCCGCCGGTTCAAAGAGCTGTCTCTGACCTGCCGAGGAACTTGCCTGTTCCTCTCGGTCATCCGAGACGGCTCTCCTTCTTCACCGTCCCTTCAAGACGGTTCCGGTCCGAAGACCCCCTGACAGCGGTTCGTCAGTCTGGATTTTCACGGAGCTCATCGGAGCTCCGCTATTTTCCAGCCATTCTCGCCGCAACGCTTCCGGTTTCTCCAATCACTTTACTGTTTCGACGGTCTCATTGTCAATCTGCACTCTGACCTGTATGTTCTCTGCAGTTGTTATTATCTTTGTTTTCTTGATGTTAAGGTGCAGTCCAAATTTTTCACTTTCCTCTTTGACTCTCATTGATTAACCACTCCAGATCCTCCTTGCTTTCTGTCAGCAATGTTGTATCATCTTGCGTATCAGAGGTTGTTGATATTCCTACCATTTTAACCCTAATGATAGATTTTTTCCAAATGTGCATTTCTCATAACTGTTTCTATGTACATGTTGAATAGTATAGTCACATGTGTCAACTCTGAAGAGAACCTAACTGGAGCCATTTTGGAGGCTTCAGGGTTGCCACAAGGGGGAACATAGTTAGATGGGGGTTTTGTAGCCAAAACAAAATAGTTTCCTGTGGGAACCAAGGACATTCCAAAGAGAATGGAGAAAGGAGGGGTGAAGTAACCAGGCAACCGGCCAGCACCTTGATTGGACAATGTGACTGATTGTTTGGGGGAAGGGGGAACTTTCACTTTTTTAATCAAGTAAAAACTGTGGGAACATTCAGAGTCGGTTTTCACCAGTTTGTGCCAATATGATATCTCCAATAAAACTGTTCTTTGAGGAATCTGCCTGCCACGGGGTTCTACTTTCTATGAGGCTATTACTTGGAACCCCGACAACATGATCAAAATTTGAATGCTTGGCAACCGGCATGTATTTAGTTTGGTTGTAATATCCCAGGGTCACATTATTGACATTTGTGACCTTTCCAGTCAGCTTTTGACAAGCAAAGTCAATGGGAGAAACTGGTTTCACTTAATGACCGTGATTTGCTTTATGATCATGGCAAAAAAGGTCATAAAATTGGACAAAACTCATTTAATTACAACCTCAATTACTACAGAAGTTCCATCCCAATTGTGGTCATAAGTCAAGGACTACCTATATCTCTGCTGTAAAATGAGTTACAAAGCCACATTTACACAGGGCAGCATTTTAAAACTAGAGCACAATAGCTTATTAATAGGAGATGCTTAATCACATTATACAAGTGAAATGCTTCATCACATAATTGGTACTAAAATACTATCATTTAAAAACACAGAAGTCTGTCTGATTGGCTAGAGCAATGTTTCTCAATCATAGCAACTTTAAGATATGTGGACTTCAACTCCCAGAATTCCCCAGCAAGCAAGTTGCCAACTTTGAGAAAAACTGGGCTAGAGGTTTAATTATCTTCCTTGCAGGCCCTTTTTTGTGCATGTATGATACGTGCTTCAGAACAAAAGAAAATGATTTATTGTCATGATGGGGTGCAATCTTTTATCAATGCAAAGGCTTTTGTTTATGTCTAATCTTTGGGATGTTGGTTTTCTTTAAACATCAACTATATGGGAGATTTACCAGGTAGACCAGACAGGAAACATGAACAGATAAGCTAATTCTACTTTATCGTAAATCTACATTAACAAAATCTTGCAACTCTGAAGATACAATTTTCCTGCCGTCTCTTTTACAGCCCATGAAACTAGAGAAGGCACCTTCTGAGCCTCTTGCCTTGCCCATGATCCAGTTCTGGGCTCTGCTGTCTCTTAATTGACTGTTCCTTTGGCACCTCTTCATTCCATCTTCCAGGGTCTTGAAGTCTTCCTGCAGCTGTTTTGAGGAAAGCTTCCCCACTTCATCTGAGGCTAAGGCCTTTTGGCACCACTTTTAAGTTGCGGTATCTTGAAGGGCAAGCACAAGGGTGCTTCCATTACTTCATGAAGCCCCTTCAAACTGGGACCCTTCTTCATGCAAATGATTCTTCCTCTGAAACACTGGCTTCAAATCATCATGCAGACCAGAGGTGGGTTCCTCCCGGCTTGGACCGGTTCGCCCGAACCGGTAGCAACCCACTGGTGACGTCACGGTGATGTCACGGAGCCAGTTCGGTCGGTGCCGGTCCGTGGACGCCGCCATCTTTGTTTTTGATTTTTTTTATTTTTTTTCTTCTGCGCATGCACAGAAGCTGAGTTTCCAGCACTGCGCATGCGTCGCCATCTTGTTTTTGGCTTTTTTTTTGGAATTGTTTTTTATTTTTTGGCACTGCGCATGCATGCGCATGCAAAGCATGCGCACGCCCACGAGGCACGGCCATGCGGCACGGAAGGAAGCGAGCCGGCAGTGAGGTAAGTTAGAACCCACCCCTTGTGCAGACAAATGGATCAAAAAATATATTTAATGTAGAATAGAGGCAAAAGGAAGGGATGGACTTCCCACTGTGACAATGTATTTTCCTCAGCTAGATTTGAAATTGGTCAGTTGCTTTTAACATCATTACAAAATTCTATAATGTCTCTTGGACAAAATACATGAAGCAAATCAGAGTTCTAGTCACTAGTTACTTTCATTATCTCTGCATTTTTCGCTCTCTCAACTGTCAGCCCTTAGCATTCATGGACACACAGTGTACTCAGTCCTTAAGAGCTGTATTGGACAAGGGAGAAGCTCATAATTTGTGTACCCTCACAAACTTCAAGCTGTTCCAAGACAGCTGGTGCTTCTTTCTCATGTATATATACATGTTGGTGTTTTGGCTACATAAATATATGTGTTCATACTTGAAGATCAGAAATATAAGTAATGCTACTAAATATATTTTATTACACATCCCAAACATGGAACTGATTTTTGGTGTTGCTCTGACAACACACTTTGCAATACAGCGAAACTTGAAAAGTACATATGAGAGACAGAGTTTTGTGGAGAATTTAAATCACTGTTAGGCTAGTGTTAGATTTACTGCCAGACTGGGATGTGGTGAAGCTGTTTGTGGCATGTGATTCACACCAGGTCAAGTTCTTTAGCCAAAACTACTATTCATTCTGCAAGGAACAGAAAAGAGTCAGTTTAGTCTAGGGCAGGGCTGTCAAACCCCCGGCCCGCGGGCCAGATGCGTCACGCACTGGCCACACCCATGCCCGGTTTAGCAAAGGGGGGGAAAGTCCCAATACATCACGTGACGCCTCTGTAACGACGTGAGTTTGACACCCCTGGTCTAGGGGTTAAGACCCCAGATTAGAAACCAGGAGACTGTGGGTTCTAGTCCCACCTTAGGCATGTCTCACCTGACAGTGTTGTTGTTTGGGAAAATAAGAGAAGGAAGAAGTTTTAGGTATGTTGACTGCCTTACGTCATTTATAAAAATAATAAAGATTAAAAATATTTTTTTAAAAAAGAAACAGCAACCATGTGGAGAGAATTGGGAATGTAGCTGAGGCAGGGGGGTGGGATGCATTTAATTTAGTTATCATACTAACCATAGAAGTGAGAATTATATTGTGTGGAAAATGTAAGCTTTTGGAAAGTACCGAGAAGATTGCAAATTGTACCCAAGTATTGCTTCATGAACCATGTACTAAGTAAATAACTTTTGTAACCTTAACTGTAAGATTTAGGCTGACTGGAATTAAGTGGATGGTGTAAGATAAGCCCCAGCCCTGTAGTGTCTTAATTATCCTTATAAGGGAAAGTATAGCCATATAACCAATTATAATAGTTTCTTCTTTCTGTATAGCTTGGTAGGGTAACGCCTCAGGAAGGGCTGGGGTTGCAAAAGGAATAAAAGTAATACCTCGGGCGTAGCCCGGGGTTCAGAATTTGCCATGCTAATGCTCTGAACCTTTGCGCAAATAAACCTGTGTTCTCCAACCCTTCGTGGTCTTGTGTCCTGAATTGGTAACAGGATGTGCTGCAACATAGCCACTACCTTGTCAGTTGTAGGACCAGGACTGCTGATGTTCTAACCAACTGAAGCCACTCCATGGAGAGTCCATCATTCTTCTGTCAGGATATAAAAGAAACCTGTCCTGAGCGACTATTGATGAGGTTCACTCCAAACCAAATTTGCCATTTAGGAATTCCCTGGAGTACGCCACCTTCTCTGTCTTTATAAATGAGCACTGGGAGAGAGTTGCTCTAGTTTGTTGGGTTTCTTATGTCAGCTAATATCATGGTTAAGGAATCAGGCTGGAAACTGGGAGTTCTAGTCCATCTTTAGGCATGAAGCCAGCCAGGTGACCTTGGGCTGGTCACTCTCTCTCAACCCGTGGAAGGAGGCAAGAGCAAAGCACTTCTGAAAAAACTTGCACAAAATATTTCAGGGACTAATCCAGTCAATTGCCAGGAGTGAAACCTGAATTGAAAGCACAAACATCAATTATAATATATATCATACATCATATTATATCATATTACATCATCATATTACATCATCATATCATATAATAAATTCAACCCAGAGATATATCAAACCCATAAGTGCGCCTGTTTGTTTAGAAATTTCACACTGTAATCAGTTTGGCAAGTAGACCATGTTTATTGAAATATTCCCAAAAATGACCTCTTTCATTAATATCATGCAATACTGTTTACTGTTGGCAAAAGCAAACAAAATAAATGTGTTAAGGATTTATTTGTAGTTATCTTTTAATAGTTACCAGTTCATTCTAACTGATTCCTTTTTTAAATAAGAGATTTTTAAATAAAAATAAAAAATAGAAAACTGAAAGTCAAGAGAGAAGAGAATAGCCGTAACATAGAGAGAAATAAAAGAGGTGCAATAAAATAAAAAAAATATAGATAGAAACAAAAATACACAAAGACAAATGATTTCTGACTTCTTTTACAGCAGATATAAATAAAACTTGAGTTCAACACTTGTTCTACAGTTACAATCTTCTTCTTCCTAGCATATTCCCACAAGTGCAGGGTCCGCTTTTTGGATCATTGAAAGCCACTTTGCAGAATCAGCTGTGTCTCCAGGGCACAGGCCTGTGGCTTGCAGCTTTGTTGATAGTGTCTTGCCATCTCTGTTTTGGGTGCCCGCTAGGTCACCGGCCATTGACTTCTAGTTGGTAGGCAGTCTTGGCAACAGTGGAAGGTGCTGCTCTTAGGACATGTCCATACCAGCGGAGCTGGCCTTCTCTCATCTTCTCTATAATTGGTGCCACACAATGACAGTTACCGTGGAGTATAAGATGCACCTTTTTACTCTCAAAAAGAGGGTGAAAACTTGGGTGCGTCTTATACACCGAATGTAGCCCCATCCAGCCACCCCCACCCTTTAGCCTCTGCCTCCCAGCAAGTTACCTCCTTGCAGCAAACAGTGCAGAGCCTGATTAGCACAAGCAAGTGATTATCGGCCTCCCGACCATCAGCTGAGAGGCTGCAGGCAGGCCCAGGTGCTAAAATGAAAGTGAAACTAGAACTGCAAGGAGGCAACTTGCTGGGAGGCAGAAGCAGCATTTTATTTTCTTGTGCAAATCAGACTGCTGAAACTGGATGCAAGGAGGTAAGTCAATAACCATAAATGTCTATAGAATGTTCAAATTATTAGACTTATTTTTTACAGACTGCTTTATTATTGTTCTAGACAACCTAACAAAATGAAGAAGTTTAAAATAAATGCTTGATCTGAAATGGCCGGATGGTAAGTATGTTGTTCTCCCCTTTTCGAAAATGGGGTTTTAAGTAGTTTCCATGAGCAGATCGTTGCGTTTGGAGTAGATCTATTTAAATAATTGGGAGGAGTTAGTGTGACTACATTTAAGAAAACTTTCTGGCATTAATATACTGCCATAATGTACATTTCTCCAATTCTTTGCTAGTTCTATGGGTCAGGCACACATGCACAGAAATACACAGCAAACAGTGTATATCATCTGTACTGTTTGCTGTTTGCTGGGAGGCAGAGGCAGATTTTTTTCCCCTTGTTTTCCTCCCCCAAAACTAAGGTGCACCTTATACTCCGGTGCGTCTTATACTCCGAAAAATACGGTAAGTGTCATTTGTCATGTGGTCAAGAAGGGAGATGCCCGATATCCAATGGAGCATTCGTACTTCCATGGCATGGAGATAGCTTTCGGCCCCTGTTGTTGCTGCCCAGCATTCAGTGCCATACAGTGCAACAGGGTGGATGGTTGTCTTGTAAATCTTAGATTTAAGACAGGTTGGCATCTACAATTACAATCTACCCTCCAATTTTTTAAAATAATCTATAAATGTTAATAGTATTCAAATCAATATGTCATGACTTCTGCTTTTGCGCGAGAAGTCCAAAAAGGGCTTCTAATTGATATTAAATTTAGCCAATTTTCTCTAATCAGAGCCATTAGATTCAACATCCCAGTCAGCTCCATCAGCTTTACCAACCACTCTTCCATTTAAGGTACCTTCAAATCCTTCCAGCGTTGGGCATATAGAAGTCTTAACTGTCATTGTCATATATAAGAACAAAATGTGCATTTTTTCCCAAACTGTGTTCATCATTCCTAATAAAAATGTTTCTGGACTGAATCATATACCGGTATTGACTTTCAAATTTTTTTAAAATTAATATATGTATTTCAATCCAATAATTTTTAGCTGTTTTACAAGTCCACCAAAGGTGGTAAAAACTCCCTTCTTTGCGTTTACATTTCCAAAATAAGTTGGAAATCCCATTACATTTTTTTTAACAATCTCTCTATATCTCTCTATATGTCATTTTATAGAAATTTTATTTCAGATGGTAACATACTGTTCATTTCAATCCCTTTGTCCACATTCTAAATAGAGAACAACCTTTTCTGATAGCTATTCCTAATTATTAACATTTCCTCTTTTGCACAGATTGGGAAGGGAAGGGAGTCCCTGTATGTTATTCATATTTTATTAGAATGGTTTGCTATGTTGATGTTATAATCACATCCAACATCCTCTTACTGTTTGAGTTTTAGTGACCTTCCAGTTGGGATCTTTTCACTTCTCCATAATCAGTTCTGGAAATGTGTGTTCCCATGCTGTCAACTCTGTTTTGCAGCTGTTTTTATTCATTTCTAAATGAACTACACAGTATATAAAAACGGAAAAGAAAAGAAACATCTTTCTATTTGCACCAATAAAGCTCTGTAGAACCAATGCACTAAAATATTTGTATTCCCAAAGCCTCACCTACCAATTACAGCATTCTGTTCACAGGCCCCTAAGGAAGAGGGAATTTAATGGTGTTCACAGATCCCTCTTGACAGTCACGTCTCAGATTTTTTTCCATATAGCCAAATGCATACCATGCTTTGATTCTACTTAAAGTTAATCTGGGACTGATTTGTATTTAAAAAGCCAATACTTAATATCCACTGTGATGAAAAACATGCTAAAAAAACCCCCACAAAGCACCCAAACTAGTGGTGGGATTGAAAAAATTTAGCAATTGGTTTGCTGCCCGGTTGCTGGGTGGGTGTGGCCATTGGGGTGTGGCCTACTTGGCCTCCTGCACCATGGCGGGGGGGGCATTTTTGCCCTCCCCAGGCTCCAGATGCTTTCCTCGAGCCCCCACGAGGGGGAAAATGGCCTCCCCCGGGCACCGGAGGCCCTCTGGAGGCCGGAAACAGGCCCGTTTCTGGACTTCCGGTATTTCCGGTACACCCATTTTTCACACTCAGAGGCTCCAGAGGCTTTCCTGGAGCCTCCAGGAGGGCGAAAATGGCCTCCCCGGGCACCGGAGGCCCTCCGGAGGCAAGAAACAGGCCCGTTTCCAGACTACTGGTAGGCCCATTTTTTGCCCTCCCAGAGCCTCTGCGCGGGCCCTGCACTTACCTGGCATCCAAAATGGGCCACATGGAGACTCCTGGGAGGGGAGGGGCAGGGTGGGCGGGGTCAGCCAGTCCTTGGAACAACTGGTTCGGTGAACCAGATTAAAATTAACATCCAGTTCACCCGAACCGGTCTGAACCGGCTGAATCCCACCCCTGAGTCCCAAACCCCAAAGATCTTTAACACTCAAAACCTTACAATCATCTATTTTGAATATATTTCAAATTAACTGTAGAGCCAGTTTAGTGTTGTGATGAAGGCGCTGGCGTAGAAACCAGGAGACCATGAATTCTAGTCCCACCTTAGGCATGAAAGCCAGCTGCATAACCATGGGCCAGTCACTCTCTCTCAGCCCAACCCACCTCACAGGCATGTTTATTGCCTTGGGTTACTTCTAAAATAATAAAAGTGGGATAAAAATCAAATAAATAAACAATGAGCACAACATTGTTATCTTTTAAATAGTTTAGGATAACCTGTGGTGTAGGTGTGCCAGAAGAAAATTTGTAAATATTGAGAAGAAATATTTTCTTCCCACCCCTCCACTTCCCTCCTCACACTCATTTGGGCTTGATAATAGCACATCACAAGTGTATCATTCACACCCTAAACAGTTTCATGTCAGGAATACCTTACAGTAGATCTTTCTTTCATGCCTTTTTGCCAGATCTAGGAAAATATTTGGGCATGTTTACAATGCTGAGAGTATATTATTTTGTGACATTCTGTTAAAATGCCTGCTATATATAGAAACATAAGGTAAAGATAAAGGTTCCCCTCGCACATACGTGCTAGTCATTCCCAACTCTAGGGAGCGGTGCTCATCTCCGTTTCTAAGCCGAAGAGCCAGCGCTGATGACGATTCCGTTGTCATGTGGCCGGCATGACTAAATGCTGAATGCGCACGGAAAGCTGTTACCTTCCCACCAAGGTGGTCCCTATTTTTCTACTTGCATTTTTACATGCTTTCAAACTGCTAGGTTGGCAGAAGCTGGGACAAGTAACGGGAGCTCACCCCGTTATGCAGCACTAGGGATTTGAACCACTGAACTGCCGACCTTTCGATTGACAAGCTCAGCATCTTAGCCACTGAGCCACCACATCCCCTATATAGAAACATATGCCTTCAAAATATGAGTGTCCTGCTGGGCACAGTCAATCCCAAATTACCCAATTAGCACAAGATTCTCCAAAGTGGCCAATATTGACCCTCAAGTAGTCAAGGCTATTATCATAGAATAGCAGAATAACAGATTTGGAAGGGACCTTGGATGTCTTCTAGTCCAACTCCCCTGCTCAGACCTATACCATTCTGGACAAATGGCTGTCCAATTTCTTCTTGAACACCTCCAGTGAAGGAGCACCCACAACTTTTGGAGGCAAGTTTTTCCACTGATTAATTGTTCTCACTATCAGGAAATTTCTCCTTAGTTCTAGGTTGGTTCCAGGGGCGGGTTCTACTTACCTTCCCTACCGGTTCTGATTGCGACGGAAGTGCGCATTTTGCGCATCGTGCAAAACACCCAGAAATGACCCTCTGCTCATGCGCAGAAGCCTTTGCGCATGCACAGAGGGTTATTTTTCAAGCCGCGGCAACCGGAGGACCGGTTCGGGAGCGTGGACCGCCAGTCTTTGCTGCTGGTTCGGCGAGCGGTGGTAAATTTCCGCTACCGGTTCTAAAGAACTGGTCCAAACCGACAGCAACCCACCTCTGGTTGGTTCTATCCTTGATTAGTTTTCATTCATTGCTTCTTGTCCTGCCTTCGGGTGCTTTGGAGGATAGGTTGACCCCCTCTTCTTTGTCTGTAGTACCATTTAGTACTTTATTTGTAGTACCATTAATTATAGCGACTTTTATTAAATTGTTTTCATATAATAAATGTTGGCTGGTCAATGAACAATCCAAAACTTCTTGAAAGCAGTGATGAGCTGAAGAGTTTGGGGATCCCTGATTTAGCAGAAGTAGATAAAATGCTCCCTGTTTCTCTTATGAGTGATAGGTTCTTCTCTAGCACCTGTTTACTTTTATCTTTTTTTGGGGGTGGGGTGCCAGATGGACGGGCTTCCAAACAAAGTGCTGGACTGCAACTTTGCCACCCCTCATTTTTAGGTATATTGTGTATCTGCCTGGGGCACAGCAATATTCTTGCAAATAAGGATGAAGCCAGAGGAAGTTCTTTTTCTTTAAATTAAAGTTATCAATGAAAACTTCAACTAAGGCAGGAGCTCTGAGGGAATTAACAGCTCAGACCCTGTGACATCATGCTACCGATCACTGCTGTTGTCAATCCCATTAAAACCTACTGGCCAGTAGTGGGTTCTAAAACCTGTTGCTACCGGTTCGCGCTCGCGCTCGTGCGCGCACGCAACACTTCTGCGCATGCACAGAAGCGTCCCGGTGGGTGGCGGAGCCTCACGCTGCCGCCGCTACCGGTTCTAAGAACTGGGCTGAACCAGGAGCAACCCACCGCTGCTACTGGCCCAAGGGGCCAGGAACCATCCTAATCCCCTTCCCAACTGGCCCTTGCCCTTCAGCTCCCTGAAGTAACATGGCTGGAAATACTGTGGTTTCGGAAAGCAGCAACAGGGTATTTATATAATGCAATCTTTTAGGCCTCAAGGTCCCCAAGGGCCAGCTTAGGAAGCTCAGCTGTTCATTTTAAGAAGCTTTACTCATGTCAGTAAAGGTTGTCACTTCAATTTATTGGACAAAGGGTATAAGCCCTGGTCTCACATGTGAACGTTTTTCCTCATTTCCCTAATATCTTATTAGGAATGGATGGCCTTTCCCCCCTATCATCCTAAGCCTGAAATGAACATTGACTAATTAAACAGTGCTTATATCCAAGCAAAGGAGGAATAATGACAGATAGCAGTGACCGAGGGCTGGAGTAATGAAGGGCACACAAACAGAGTAAAGCTCACGATAAGGCATGAAAAAAAAAGAGTGTGAGAGAGAAAATGTAATGTCAAAATGAAAGACTGCTTGGCGTCAGAATAAACCCCATGGAAAAGGATAGTTCACCCCTGTCAATCTCCTTAAAATTAGAGAGAGAGAGAGAGAAAAAAGATAGAACAGGGATAAGCAGCAAATTCTTTGGTTAAAAAAAATCAGCAACAGTAATTAGGCTTGATTAGAAAGAGGAATATTTGACGGTGACATTTTGGAGTATTAAAAAATAATGAGAAAGCTGATGGGTGAGATAGAAAGTTATTCCTTCCAGCATGCTGTGCATTCCACTATCTGCCACAGATAGAATTGTTAGAGGCATTGAGCCTCTGATGTATTTCCCACATTTCCTTGAGAAATATTTCTCTGTGAATTATTTACAAATACATCCCTCCTCAGGACTTATCTAGCAATATCCAGTGGGCCATTTCCTTAATAAGTCCACAATATGATTTTAGAAGGCTTCAGCAGGGAATGGATTTGCAAAGATGAAATTTTCATACACAGGAGCCTGTAACTATATGCACATTCCTTCTTTGCAGACTATTCCTTGCTGGTCAGAAAAGATTTACTGCAATTCAGTTACTCTCTTTTTTTTCTTAAAGAAAGAGATCCAGTGGGCCATTCTCTTGATAAGTCCACTATACCATTTTAAAGGGCGTTAGACTGCTGTAAGCATCCATATACAAACATGTGAAGGGGCTGAGGCACTGGATGGACCAGCTCCACCAACATAATGATGCTCCCTGTGGCAGCAACCCTCTTGAGCTGACCTATCACATGGAGTATTAGTACCACTTTATAAAGCCTCAGTGATGATGATGTTCGTCCATCGTGTTTGAAGAGGACCTTGACATCTAACAGGTTGGGGGCTGTCCATGATGTGTCCGTAGGTGGCTGGTAAGGCCTATACGGGCACAAAATGTTCTGCCACATGTTGGGCAGACATGTGTGGGGCACCATTGTTGCAGCATTTGCAGCTCTGGCTTTGCGGAGTGCTCGTTTCTCTTGTGCTATGGTTGTTCTTCTGTCCTCAGATGTCTGGCAGCCTTGGTGGATCAGCGTGCACCATGTTGATCAATCTTGTGCCGGGGTTTCCCAGGAGGTGGTGTTGATATCCAGGGACTTGAAGGAGGCTTTCAACATGCCTTTGTATCACTTCCTTTGTCCCCCGTGTGATCGCTTTCCTTGAGACAGCTCACCATGGAGGAGCTGTTTGGGGATGCGATGGTCTGGCATCCTTGCAACATGGGCTGCCCAGCGTGTCTGGGCTTTCATCAGCAGGGTGTGAACTGATGGCAGGCCTGCTCTGGAGAGGACTTCTGTGTCTGGCACCTTGTCCTGCCACCGGATCCTCAGAATTCTACGGAGGCAGGTCATGTGGAAGTGGTTCAATTGCCTAGCGTGCCTCCTGTATACAGTCCAGTCTCACTGTCATACATCAGGGTAGTAAGCACTACTGCTCAGTAGACATTGAGCTTTGTAGCAAGGCTTATTCCACAGTGGTCCCACACATTGGTCAGTAGTCTGCCAAATGCAGAGCTTGCCTTGGCAATTCTGCAGTTGACCTCAATGTCAATTGTCACTGCACGGGAGAGGGTGCTGCCAAGGTATGTAAATTGGTCCACTGCTTGCAGCTTTTGTTCCTTCACTGTGATGGTGGGCTCTTGGTGTTGAGCTTTCGGAGCTGGCTGATGCATCACTTCAGTCTTCTTTATGTTGATAAGGAGGCCGAAGTTGTTGCATGTTGCTGCAAATTTGTCCACACTGGCATGCATTTCCTGCTCTGATCCATTCAGCTCAATGTCAATTGTCACTGCATGGGAGAGGGTGCTGCCAAGGTATGTAAATTGGTCCACTCCTTACAGCTTTTGTCCCTTCACTGTGATGGTGGGCTCTTGGTGTTGGGCTTTCGGAGCTGGCTGATGCATCACTTCAGTCTTCTTTATGTTGATAAGGAGGCCGAAGTTGTCGCATGTTGCTGCAAATTTGTCCACACTGGCTTGCATTTCCTGCTCTGATCCAGCATTCAGGGCACAGTCGTCAGCAAAGAGGAGGTCACGTAGCACAGTCTCCTTTATCTTGGTAACAGCCTGGAGTCTTCGCAGGTTGAACAGTTTCCCATCAGCCCATTTT
>QLTV01001698.1:6476820-6505059 GCA_003457575.1 Thermophis baileyi
TGATGAAAAAATGCCGATAGGTTCAACCTTATCCATGTTATACAAACCAACCATGATGTCATTGATATGGCATAAGGAAATCATAGGGTTCAGTGATTGATTTGTACAACAAGTCATTTTGTAGAATGATTTAATCAAAATAAAATAAAATAAAATAAATAAAATAAAATAATAAAATAAAATAATAAAATAAAATAAAATAAAATAAAATAAAATAAAAAAATAAAATAATAAAATAAAATAAAAAACTCACAGTGACTTTATTTAAGATAGGCAGCCATATAAATTCTATAAGTAAATAATGTTCCATTTGTTATCAAATGCCCATGAGATGGGAGGGGGGGAACACAAATCCAAATAACCAGAATTTCCAATACCGGTAATATACTACAATACTTTTACTGTAGGCAGAACCTCAAAGAAGACTGTTCCATCAAAGTGTACTTGTGAGTACAAGGAGTGCAATGAGCTGAAGAAGCTTCTTGGATGAGAAGTGAAACGTCTTGAAAGAAAAACTAGAAAGTCCAGTTGCCTCTTGAAAAAGCACCTTTGGGACAATCATCACCTGGATGACTGGGAATCTTCACACACAATGGAACATTTTTAACACAAATATTACTACACCATATTCAATAAACAGAAATGCTATTATGCACTCAGATGCTATCCCTATTTATTATTACTTTCTTCGATTCGGTGATAACATTTTCTGCTGTTTTTCATTTTAGGAAAAAAAGTATGAAAGAACAATTGTATCATACAGTATTATTTAGCTACAGTAGTGAGGATGACAATAACTTTGTATGTTATTGTCATCCTCATTACTGTAGCTAAATAATAGGTATGCAGCATAAGCTCCTTTGTCTTCCCAGGGAGTGATTTGCTGAACTGCTTTATCTAGCTGAAAGAAAACATATATTGTTAGATCATTCAAGCTAGCAAGTATCTACTTTGGTGTTGTATTTCTCTTGAAACTGATTCTAGTTTGCTATTGACTTTTTTTGCATAATATATAAGCTATCTGAAACAGCAGTTCTATTGATATATGGAGTAGGGGTTAAATCAATTTGTTCTTCACAGTGAGATTTCTGGGTCTGGTAAACCACCCCCTGGAAAAGACATTTTGTTAGTGTTATTGAAAGCGTTTGAATTCCTCCTCAAGAATTTCAATTCAGGAAAGACCTTGACATTCATTTTGAATATCCTTTTAAGTGAAATTGAAGATTACTACCTAAAGTTTCATGGTGTTTTTAATTTCCCTGATATGCCTATCACATTAGATCTAGCTAAGCATTTCCCAGGTCATCGGCTCTTCGTACAGTGATTATAATTGAATTCCAGTGGATAGTCCTGTCTTGGAGCGATCATGTTCAAATAAATAATGTGATTGGAAAATGGATTCAGTTCTATAGTTTGGGTCAAGGTCTAATATAAAACTGTACATTGGAAATAATGAATGTGCTTTAGATTAAACTATGCATGCCTTATCTTACAATTATAGTTTCATTCAACTAGGTTGATAACAGAAGCAAGTTCTGCTTACTAAGTGGCAATGTATAACAATGTAAAAAATAATGTGGTTATAAATGAAATACTTATTAATTATTACAGGATTTATAATCCACTCTTCAGCTCAAAAACTGTCAGAATTATTTACATGTGTCCATGTTTAGTGGGATGACATCATGCTTAGAACAACCAACAGGGCACTAAAAGAAAAAGGAATGGAGAAGGAGAAAATATTAATACTGTAGAGTGTTGTTTTTAACTGACTATGAGAGGAAGGGTGCCCATCATTAGCAAACGGCTGTTAAATTAGAGAGTATTCCCCTGTGGCAATTTGTATCATTTGCATAACATAAGCAATGTCATTTGCAACAGATGTTGCATAGCTGCTCTTTAATTCTGTTGCAAATGATGTACCATCACTGATTTATGGACGTGGCCCACAAACACACATTTAAAAAATTGGATGTGTGCCTGAACAACTGAGAAAGAGTTAGAGCAGTATAGTAAATATTAATGGTGGTAACTACGATTGGTACAGGTAAATCAATACAGTAGAATAGAATACTGTATAAACCAATGTCACCAATAAAACAGTTACAGATCAGTACAATATATTATTAATTGGTTAATAATTAAATTTATTACTACTGATTGAATCACAGCAACTGTTCTTCCAGGACATGAACATGAGTTATAGTTATTCATATAGCTGGGTATTCTGGAACACATGGCTTATAAGGTCAAGACTCAGCAAACTGAAACTTATTAATGTTCACAAAGACCTGATCAGTACAGGGATTAGTGAAAAAAGGACATGGGGTGAACTGGGTGAGATCTAGAATGACAGAAACTGTCAGCCATAAAAAATCAGGTCCACACGTGAAGGTCCAATTCAACTGATTTATTGCTTCTCGTGCCTATGCACAGGAATATACTCAACTAATGGTTATCATCTGCTTGGAGTTAGATAAGAGTCAATGGAATTCAAGGGAGGTTGGACTTAGTTTGCTTGTGGCTAATAGGGATTCCAGGCTAAGCCCCCTTTTAACTCCACCCCAGTTCTGCCACTCCTCCGGCACAGAAACTGTGCTCTTCAGATCCTAATTGTAGAGAGCAATGCAAACTGTTGTTGCAAGTCAGACAAGATACCACCAAATGCTTAGGCATTTTTCAAATTAAGTTATGACTAAATTCTCTGGAGGTTCAGTACGTAAAAATTATAAGCTTTGTAATTTCCTCTATGAATGGTTTTAAAGAAAGCTTCTCATCAGTAAGAATTCCCAACTCATGTATCAGCGAAGCTGCTGCAACTGACCATTCTGAAAAAAAGGAAAGGACCAAGAAAAGGTGAAGAAGAACAATCAGGATAAAAACACCAAGCTTGGTCTTTTCCAAATGTAACTGGTAGTGGGAACTCAGTAGATTGGGGGTGTCATTGGGACCATTTGAGAGGGAAGATCACACCACAGAGTCAATAAATAGAGAAACAGATCTGAACATCATCAGGATAGACATGACAGTAATAGACAGAAGAAATCAGATACTCTAATGACAAAGCACGCAATCTAGAACTGAGCCTCGAGAAACACCCCTGGGTAGATGGAAGAGCTGAGAGCAAAGACTCCTAGCTATAATTGAAAATGTAAGATGGGAAATCAGAGATTGAAACCAACCAGAAGCTGTTCCAACATTTTAAGAAACCAGACATGTGATTGAACAAGTGGGAAATATATATAAGTAGCAATCTAGTTGCACTGTATTAAAGAATACATCCCAGTAGGTTATGGAAGAAGTGGAAAATGTGTTTTTCATTCTGGTCAAAAGAATTAAGGAGGTATTTCTTACAATACTGAATCCAAAAAATCATTACATTTCACACACAGAGAAACAAACTTTTGTGAACTCACCATCAGATGCATAGAGTGTCTACCATACGAAGGAAGGTACCTGTTCATCTGATGAACTGTGGCTCACAAAATAAATGATGTCTTTTCACAAACATTGTTAATCAAAGAAGGGGCTCATAGACTCCTGGTTTCTGACTACCATAGACTACCATAGCTTTCTCCCTATATTAATATCAATTTACAAAGTTAATTGATCTGTTTCTTCATATGGAAGCCATTCTCTTTCTCACACATAAGACCCTCTCTCCCCCAAATCATCCCAATGTACTGCATATCCTCCTTTCCTCCAGCTTTAAGGAACATCCTCCTTCCCTTCCATACATCTTCCTTCTTTCCACACAAATACACACATTCCTTCTTTCCAGCTGTAAGAGTAAAGAAAAAGAAAAAAAATAGATGAAGCTAATGCATCAAGATGGGATAGAAAAGTAAGGAAAGGAAGTGGATAGAGATGAGATACAGAGATAAATGAGGCAGGGAAGAAAACAGGAAAGAGCAATAGCAATAGCAGACTTATATACCACTTCACAGTGCTTTACAGCCCTCTCTAAGCGGTTTACAGAGTCAGACTATTGCCCCCAACAATCTGTGTCCTCATTTTACCGACCTCGGATGGATGGAAGGCTGAGTCAACCTTGAGCCTGGCATGATTTGAACTGCCAAATTGCAGGCAGCTGGCAGTCAGCAGAAGCACTGCACCACCGTGGCTCAAGAGATATAAGTTCTGTTGTTATTTCTTTTCATTCAGTTGTGTCTTGGAGGTGGTTTCTTGGCAAGCTTTTTCTGAAGTGATTTGTCATTGCCTCTTTCCTAGGGCTGAGAGAAAGTGACTGATCCAAGGTCACCCAGATGATTTTGTGCCCAAGGCAGGACTAGAACTCACAGACTCCCAGTTTCTAGCCTGGTGCCTTAACCACTATACCAAACTGGCTCTCAACATCCATTTATGGACTTGGTAAAGAAGTTAAATTCACCAGGTCCTTAGCCTCTCGCTCTCCCTGTAGCAGCTAATGATCAGGCTAATCTTGAGTAGCCTCCACCAGAATCAGCAGTCACTGCCTCTAACAGCTATTTGCCCCTACAGTAATGCTATTTCCCTTGTTTTCAACAGCTTCCTCTGTTTCCAGGAATTTTAGATCTCCAGTCCCACCTTGCTTGATTATTCTTTGATGTTGGAGAGGGAAAAATCAGTCTTCCCATCAAGTCTTCCTTTCAAGTGAATAAAACACTATTTCAGAAAGAGAAGCTCAGTCCCTGTAGGAAAGGAAAGGCAAATTATACTAATCATAAGAAAAGAAGGATCTTATCAGGAGTTCAGAGCTTCAGTGAAATGGGCAATAAAAATACTGAAATGAAGGAAATTGACTTGAACTAGTACTCTGAAGTTGAGACAATTAATTAAGGAGAATATTATTTTCCTCCAGAAATTTATTAGTTCTGATATGAAATAGAAATTAAGTTGATTACTGTCTTAGGGAAACAATCAAAAGGCCATCCAAGCATTTTTTTATATAAAAAAAGACATCAGAAAATGCAAATGTAAAAATTCTTCCAGACATTATGAAGAAGAGGTGTCAAACCCAAATGTATCGGTAATTTGGTACAGTTATGCATTTGATTTCCTGTAATTCAGGAGGAAGCTTCAAAGAGATATAATGCATCTCTCTGATAATGAGATGTGTTAGCTTTACCCAAGTTTTGCGCTGACACATTTGTTGTGGGAAAATTTAGAAAGCTGTAGTATTAATTACTTGCACATCCTTTTCTATGTAACAACCCTTATTATAGCCATCATTATCAGTCAGATCAGAACTGATACCTAGACTGACAATGACAGGGAATATGAAAGTTATTTTTGCTGCACGCTTAGCACTCATTATGAATTCCTGTTAATTTACTTTTTGCTTAAGGTGTTACCATGAGGCTGAATTCCAAGTAAATGTCATAATCCAGAAAATATGGAATAATTGAACAGACTACTCATGTCTTATTTCTTAATTAAAGCAGCTCCTTAAAAAGGTCCCCTTTGTCTTTTCAATGATTTTTATACAGAGGGAATGTTTTAGTCTGAATTACATTATTAAATACATTATGGATTACAAAGATGATATTAAAAAACAGAAAAAAAGCCAAAAAGGATTTCCGTGGGAAAATGCTGAATAATTTTAGTACTGCTAATAATGATATATATATATGAAATGAATGATGCTTGTCACTATTTAAAAAAGATAAAGGTACAGGAGTCCCTGTGGTTAGTCTTTGCTCTGGAAGCCATTGAGCCAGTGTTGTCCGAAGATATTTCTGCAGTTATGTGACCAGCATGATGTCATGGAACGCTGTTCTCTTCCCACTGTAGTGGTACCTATTCATCTACTCACATTTGAATGCTTTCGAACTGCTAGGTTGCCAGGAGCCAGGGCGAGAACAGGAACTCACCCTGTCGCGTGGTGCTCAGGTCTCGAACCTGGGCTGCCAGCTTTCCAGCCGACAAGTCCAGCATCTTAATTGATGAGCCACTGGGCCACCCTGCACATCACCCTAGCCAATGTATTAAAGCCAACAAACATATAAGCAAAATTTGCTAAGTCCATTCAATATGAATATCTCCAGCCTGTATCATAAATAATGGCATCTGTTGACTATCTTGGGATGATTATTGCATAGCAATGAGGATGTTTGAAAATTAGCCTGACACTACGAGAACTTGTAAAAGAAAATCTTACATTTAATTCCCATCATATACTGTTTATAACTAGAAGTGCAATGTATGCTAAGAAAACCAGGACTCTTTTCCAGACCTATAACTTTTCTTTAAATAAATGCAAGTGTGTACAATCCATGGGATGATTTGAAAAAAAAATGGTACAGAGTATAAGATATTTTGTTTTTGTTCCTTTTGCAGTTTTTCTGATCTAAATATTACCTTTCTACCTCTTGCTTAGTGCAGAGCTGGGGAAAACAAGCACAGGTAGTCCTCAACTTACAACAATTCATTTAGTGACCATTCAAAGTTACAACAGTACTGAAAAATGTGACTTATGAGTGTTTTTCACAGTTACAACCTTCCAGCATCCCCGTGATCATGTGGTCAAAATTCAGATGTTTGGCAACTGGTTCATATTTATGACCGTTGCTGTGTCCCAAGGTCATGTGGTTACTTTTTGTGACCTTCTGTCAAGCAAAGTTAATGGGGAAGCCAGATTCACTTAACATTACTAACTTATCAACTACAGTGATTCACTTAACAACTGTGGCAAGAAAGGTCGTAAAATGGGGCAAAAGTCACTTAACAAATGTCTCACTTAACAATAGAAATTTTGGGCTCAATTGTGATCGTACATTGAGGACTACCTGTATACAGTAGATACCTATATCATATCTCTATTTATTTTTTACTTATTTCAACATACAGCAGTTGAAGAGAGAGAAAGGATTCAGAGCAGGAAGAATATTTACCTACCTTATGCCAATAAGTGGATCAACGAAGTATATTTTGCTCATGATTTATTCCTACTCCAAAGGGAGGGTTGGAATGGAATTTTCTAGGAAAAGAAGCAACAAATTATATTTCTCTGTTAATGCTAAACATCAAGAGTCACTGATTAAAACAAATGTCATCAAAGGACTCCTTGAGTTGGATGGATTATGACAGCATTTATAGTACATTTATATGGTACATTTTTTGGGGGGAAACACAGATCCCAGCCCTTTTAGGAAACATTATTGCAAAGAGGTAGCTGAACAAGGAAAATATTCAATCTGAATCTTATTTCTAATAAAACAAAAGCTGGAACTACGATTCCACTAATATGTTGGATGCAGGAGTCTAATAAAAATGTGAATGGACATATTGCCAAACCTTGTTAACAACATACACTAAACCACATTAAGCTAGATGGCAGTTGTAGATGAGAAAGGGGTCCGTGTTTAAAAAAAATTTTTTAGCTGCTCTGTGAGAGCTGTGGAAGCAAATCCTAAATACTTAGAAAAAAAAACAGCATGCCAACTTTAAGTTATGATAAACAAAACATGACAGCCAGCTTGGTGTAGTGCTTAAGGCAAGAAGTAGGAAATGGCAAATCACTTGTGAAATCTCGCCAAGAAATCTGCAGGGACTTGTCCAGGCAATGACCAGGAGTCAACAACGATTTGAAGCCGCACACAAACACACACACACCACCACCTCCTACAACAACAATAGCAACAGCCACCCAACCTGCCAAAACTGATGAGGGAGAAAAAAACATCCATACTTTCTTGATCCTGATTTCCATTGATTGTCAAGGCTGAAAATATTTCTGGAATCAATGCATGAAGATCACCCAGAATGTGCATTGATGTGAAATGAATATAAACCAGGAATATTATCATAACCATGGGCTAGAGACAATTTAGTAGCATAAGAGACATATCCTTAGGACAAAGTCTGTCCCCCCCCCCAAAAAAAAGATTTGTTCTATTTTTAAGTTACCTAAACTTTCTTGATAGCTGCCTCTTCTCTGGATGAGGCAATTTTTTAAATGTACACTGCATTTATCCGTATTCCATTTACACCACAATACACATATCTATTCACATATTGGGAAAGTGGGAAGGAAGCAAAAAGGTTTAACATCCCCCTCTCTGTCAGGATCACTATTTCCTGTCATTAATAGCACAGAAACATCTCCCCTCTCCCATTGCCCTGTAACTACATTATTAAAATGAGGCTATTAGAGGGTCTCCAGGCATAAGTATGTTAGTAGTTGCTCTGAAAGTCCCTGTGAGAGGGCTCCAGAAACAATTACAGAGCCTTTTCAGAGCTCCTGTTTCCATGTTTTATCCCCTAAGAATGGCTATCATTATTTGCTTAAACACTTAAGTGGTAGTTGTGTTGCCCAATGGTATGAAGATAAAGGCAACAGCACAGTTGCTGAGAGACTTTTGAGAACCTCTGACAAGCCTCAGACTAAAATAACCTTTTGAGGGCCATGATGGCTTTCAGATTGATCGTTAAAAAAACAACAACAGGCTTGAAAAGCCTAATGACTTCAAGACTAGCATCTTAAGAGTGACATTTATACAAAGGGTTGCTGTGCACAAACTAAACGGTATATAGAATTGCTTTTCTGACTGCCATGACTGCTACAATATTGCTCCTGAAGGAACAACTAGAGTTCTTAGTTGTCTGGCCTCATGCCGAGCTGACAAAAAACATTTACACACTTGCTTTTCTTTAATCTTCTTCTACCTTTAATATTTTTTTTTAAATCCTTCTGCATCTCTGACTAAATTTTTTTAAAAAAACTGGCTTTATAGTGAAAGTTATGAAAGCCCATGATGATAACAAAGGAGGCAATTGATTTAATGAATGCTATTAATTTGAACATGTATGTGTCATCCAAAATGGGTAGGTATGACCAATTAAAATAGAATAAATTCATTTGGTTGGTGACTAGATCATACCCTCTTTCTCTCTGTACACACACAGAGAGACACCACTCTTTATTATTTTTATTTCAGTTTTCTTCTATTATGTTGATTATTGTATAGAATCATTACATATTATTACATCACTGCTTTGTCATCCATCAATAGGTTCACTGGAGAACAGGGTACTTTGCCATGTAATTTTATGGAAGGGTTAAATGTATGAGTCATTTCTATTTCTATTTCACTGAAGATGTTAGGAGAAATAGCTTTTCTTGTTCTTGTTCTTATTCTTCATCATCTAGATATTTCACAGAACAAGGATCCATTCTTGTTTTTTTCCCTAAAGTCTTGTCTTGCCATATATTTGTTGCTGATTTTATTCCCCTTGATCAGCTCAACAGAATGAAAGTCTTGAGATGACACCTCCTTCAGATTTGTCAATAAAGGATTCCAAAGGTTTATTCCTCTATCCTTAGACTGGTCCAGAACTTGCAAATTTGGGGACAAAACTGGATTTCATCCAGCAGTTCCTGAGTTTAAAAGATGTGTCTGAGTATTCTAGAAGCATTTGACACAGTGACACTTCTTTGCATGGATGCATGTTCTGGAATGATCTTCAGTTTAGATGTAGAAAGCATTTCATGCTTCAAAGAAACCTGTGGATTTTGAAGCTAATTGTGTTGACTGTTGATAAACTCTAGAAAAAGAAGATTAAAAAAACCCCTCCACTTTGAATTTTTTTTAGAAAGTCAGAACATATATAGTAAATTATAACAATGCTATCTTCAAAGAAAAGTTTTGATTTATTTTATCAAAAACTGAGTATGAAAAAAGCTTAATTATCCCTTTTATAGAAGAGAATCCTTGTTAAACACAGAGAAAAAACATTTTCTTGTAGAGCAGCTATCTCTGATTAAAATAATGCCTTAGCAGAATAAAGCTCAGCTTATTACATTTTTATCTAAATCAGCAATCAGCACGAATCCTTTCTTTCTCTGTGTAGGATTGTCCAAACAAAACCAATACAGTTTCTTGAGTGGAAATCCAGTCATTAATGTCACTATTATTGTTAACGTTGCACCAGAGTACTGCTATAAACAGAATTAATTCATGAGGAAATCTCCCATCTCCCATGTCTGATTGTGACTGACTCATCTATGTCCTTGCAAGCAACGAATAATACATATTGACTTTTGGAGCAGAACGACTGAGCCCACAAGGTGCAAGGTAGAAGGTCTCAAGACCCCATTCATTAATTTAGAGGAATTCTAAACTAAAGAGATCCAAACTGCATAAAAACACATAATTTACTAGGCTAGGTTGCAGAGAATATACCTAACTATCAAAAGCAATAAATGCACACTGCATTAAAATAAAAAGAGATCTTATACAATATTTACAATTCAATCAATTATCTGTTCCTTGGGAAGAACTGATGCTTGTAAATCAAGTTTCCTTGCTTACTCCCATGGGCTTTCATCCCTGCTTTTTGGATTTGCCTTTTGTCAGAGGCTGAGATTCCACCCCTCTTCCCAACCTTATCATCCTACTTCTTGTACCATGTTCTCCTGGGGTTGCCATTCCAGTTCCCCAAAGAACCGAAGGTCTTCCATTTGGAAAGCGACACGCTGAAATATTTCTCCATCCAGAAAGTGCTGATTCATAAACACGATCTGGCAAATTGCCATCTGGTTTGAGGAGATGGCAGGCAGGTTGCAAGAATGAGGTTTTGCAGCCTGCCTATTCATTACAATTCCATTTATACTGAAATAAATGTACGGCGAGTAGAAATTGGACCAGGGAGCACAATCTTCTTTGTGTTCTGTGCATTGATTCCAGATATACTTGCTCTGTGAGGAAAAAAAAGGCGGGAACAACTCTCCTCTTTTCACAGATCAGAGTTGGAGGGGAAACTACACACCTCGTCCAGGAGAGGGAATAATATTGAGTTGCTAATCTACTTGTGTGTGAATGTGGGACTTCTGTGGAGGTGTGTGGGGGGGTTAACATTTCTGAGCTTCAGGTGCCAAAATATCTTTGGCTCATCTTGTTGAAATAGAGAAGGTTTATTTATTGGGATATTCAGCTTTGATTCTACAGCTTTCTGGATGATGTAACATTCCTTTTGTTTCTCTCATAAGGGGATAAAGATGTCAGGGCAGCTGAAAGAATAAGAAATGATGAAAGGTAGCATCTATGTGATTAGAAAGGCATTAATATAGAATATTGTTTGAGCCATTAATCCTAAGAAACCCTGCGGAGTGCATTGTTCCTTTCTTTTAAAAGAAGACAGAATCCACTCATTTGATAGAAAGCGCAAACCATCACTTGCTTATTGCTGAACAGGCTAACAGAACTAAATGAGAAAATGGAAGTAATTTAGGGGGAAAATGTAGATTATACTGCTTTTAGAGAGCAGTAGTTTTCCTTTTTTCTTCTTCTTTTCCTTTAATATTTACTTTATCTTAAATGTTGCATTTTTTTCTTGTACATTTCTTGTCTCTTTAATAAGAGACAATATAGTAATGCTAATGGTTTTATTATTTTTGCATTTTGCCTTTTATAATTATTTCTCCAAAGACAAGATTTTTATAATATAAAGTGATTAGAAAACAGGTCTCAGAAGCAATATGCTTACCATGTAATTTGGGGTCTCTTAGCCTAATCTACCTCACAGGATATAGATCGGAAAATAATAAGGATCGGCTGTTATGTATGCTGACATCATTTCGTCCCATTTGAAATTTACCTCTGCCCTTGTTTAAATCTGTCACTATTCCCAGGTCTTCAATTAGGAGGGGGGATGGATCTTTTGAGGATGCTTAGGTTGTTTAATTGATGGGTGATTTTCTCCAGACATTCCTTGGATTGATCTACTTTGTATTCTTCTTCTGTTAAATTGTTGCATTTAATAAGCCTCTCAGAACTGTACAAATTGGGTGGTCTAAGAATCAAATAAATACATAAAAGAGTTGACACGTGTATCCAAAACATGTTGATAATAAAAGCAAAGATGGTGGGAAAAATTGCTTTCAGAAGAAACTGTTTCATCCATTTATTAAATGTCCCCAACTAGAAAATGTTATGTTTTTCTTAAAATGCTGTCATGACTTGAACCACTTTGTTATGTAAATAACACCACTACACAATTATGCCAGTAAAAAAAGTTATAGCCTGATTCCAAAGCAACTGGTTAAAAAACACACACCACTCTTTATTTTATGAAGAGATTTATTTGGGGCACCCCAGACAGTTAACCTAATGCAATCTTGAAATGGAGTTATTATTTACATCTGAAAAGTATGGAGCCAAAGGTTGGGCTGGATATATCAATGTGTCTTTCCATCTCCCATTCATTCCACACCTTCCCTTTCTTCTCTTTTCCAATGTTTCTCCTTGCTGTATTTATGATGCCTTTGTGTACTACTAACTACTTACTCCTTGTGGGGAACATTGGATTAACATCAGGCTGTGTTTGTCAACCTTGACAACTTTAAGATAAATGGATTTCGACTCCCAGAATTCCCCAACTAGCATGCTGGCTGGGGGATTCTGGGAGTTGAAGTCCACATATCTTAAAGTTGTCATGGTTGAGAAAAGTGACATAACAGAGGCAAGTCTCACCTTTCTTTTCTCCAAGTAAAAAAGCTCCATTCATCATTTTTAGGCTATGTTTTCCTTTCAGTCCATTTTCACAGTATTTTACAAGCAGCCAGAAACTTACATGCATTTTCATTTCCACATCTCTGAACTACCCCTTTATGTTTGTCTTTTTCCTAACAGGCTCATCTTTACCACTTTTTGTTTTTTCTTTCTTTCTTTCTTTTTTCTTTCTTCTTTCTCCCAATAGGTGTATTCATTTTACCTGAATGTATGCATCTATGAGTACATTTCTTTAAATTGTGAATTGGATCAGACCATTCTGAAAAGGGCAGTTTCTGACATGCAAGTATATGCTGAGTTTGCATCAAAGTTCAGGTATTCCATCCATTTTCAAATTCAGCCTTCTTTCATCCTAGAGCCCAACCTCAATTGCCGATGCTCACAGGAAGATTTCGGATTACTTTCCTCTGGTCTAACCTAAGTCACAGACTTATTTTGACATCACAGTGGGAATGAAAAAGAATATATCAATAAAGGAGAATATTTGTAGCTCAGGATTGAAATGAGGGGTCCGTGGTGCCCTCTGAGCTTGGTTGTTTTCTTGCAGACGTTTCATTGTCCAACTAGGTAACATCATCAGTACTAGGAATGTGTTAGTCAGCTAGCACTGATGACGTTACCTAGTTTTGGTAATGAAGCATCTGCAAGAAAATAAGCAAGCTCAGAGAGCACCAAGGAGTCTTCAAAAGCATGCATATTTAAAGGAAAGAATGAAAGCAACCCAGTGGTTTTTCCCCACCCCACTCCCTTTGTATCAAACTTATTCCTTCCTCTGTTCTTTAATCACTGTACTGTAATTTAATTTAATTTAATTTATAAAATTTATATGCCACCCAACTCCCGAAGGACTCTGGGCGGCTTACATCATGTAAAAAAAATAAAAATAAAACATATAAAAACAATTTAAAAAACCATATCCATATTAAAATAAAGCATTCACACAACCATAAATGGGCCAATCAGAACAAGGTGGGGGTAGTACGGATCTCGGGGGGAAGTTGGTTCCACAGAGTCGGAGCGGCTACAGAGAAGGCCCTCCCCCGCGGTCCCGCCAGCCGGCACTGTCTGGCCGACGGGACCTGAAGAAGGCCAACCCTGTGCGACCTCACTGGTCGATGGGAGGAATGTGGCATAAGGCGGTCACGCAGATAAACTGGTCCTGAGCCATGTAGGGCTTTA
Source organism: Thermophis baileyi (assembly GCA_003457575.1). Lineage (NCBI taxonomy): Eukaryota > Metazoa > Chordata > Lepidosauria > Squamata > Dipsadidae > Thermophis > Thermophis baileyi. The sequence continues at coordinate 6,490,491 of QLTV01001698.1, forward strand.
AAGGTAACAACCCACACCTTGAATTGTGACCGGAGCGCAATCGGCAACCAGTGCAGCTCGCGAAGGATGGCACTTGTGTGGGTGTACTTTGGCACACCCACGACTGCTCGCACAGCTGCATTCTGGACCAGTTGTAGTCTCCGGCCACTCTTCAAGGGTAGCCCCATGTAGAGCTGTAGATACCAGCTAGGATGCTGTAGTGATTTGCAATAGCAGTTTTGACCTGAACATGCATATCTGAATTAACAATGAATTAACCTCAGCTCGCCACACTGCTAATCCAAAACAAAATACTTTTATATATTTTGAAGGGGGGAAAATCACTTACCAGAGAGTGAAGCTATTGGTTATTTCCAGATTATTATTTTATACCACACTTGGATACTAGCCCAAAGCCTAGCAGCAGTCCTGGCCTGTTTTCCGTAATGAAAAGCAGCAAAATGCCTAAAAGATACTCTAGGATTGTACTTTAATAGCTTTACACATTGAATCTAAAACGTCCATTATCACAACTTCAGCATGCCAGAGTTAAAATTTACTTAACCTCAGTTTATACTGGAAAAATTGTAAACGGATAGACTGAAATAAGCACTGTGTGTGTATGTGTATCAGAGGTGGGATTCAGCAGGTTCTGACCCGTTCTGGAGAACCGGTAGCGGAAATTTTGAGTAGTTCGGGGAACCGGTAAATACCACCTCTGACTGGCCCCGCCCCCATCTATTCTCTGCCTCCGGAGTCCCAGCTGATCGGGAGGAAACGGGGATTTTGCAGTATCCTTCCCCTGCCACGCCCACCAAGCCATGCCACGCCCACCAAGCCATGCCACGCCCACCAAGCCATGCCATGCCCACCAAGCCATGCCCACAGAACCGGTAGTAAAAAAATTTGAATCCCACCACTGATGTGTATGTGTGTATTGTGTGTAACATATATCCATAGCCATATATACTTTTTAAAAAATTGCTACACATTTGCAACTTTAAAGCACTCTGACTCTGCAGGGTATGGTTGTTGATTGTGATGGCCATGTACATTCAGGAAACATGGATATGTAAGGTGTCTTTTGGTAGAGTATAAAACATGGCAGCTCACAATCCCAAAGCTGTACATGGTCCTTCAGCTCTTTTTCCTATTTTTTTGCATGCTCCTACGCTGATTCCCAAAAGTTAGTGATGCAGCATTCTTCTATTTTCATAAACATTCTGAATAGGTTTAAGGTAATTTTTGAAATATAGTCCTTACCTAAAACAGTGGAACTTCCCCATGAAATATCCATCTTATCCCTACATGTGATACAGCCTCATACACTTTGCATCCCCCTCTTCCCTCTTCCCTCTACCATCTGCCTAACCTTAACCCCTCAAAATGTCTCAGAGTGGCTCCTAATTCCCAAGATATTGTGATTCTGCCTCTGTAGCAGTGGTGGGTTGCTGCCGGTTCAGATCGGTTCTCCTGTACCGGTGGCGGAAATTTGCACCCGCTCGCCGAACCGGCAGCGATGGCCGGCTGTCCACACCCCCAAACCGGTTCTCCAGTCGCCACGGCTGGCAAAGAACCCTCTCACATGCGGGTCATTTCCCCGATGCGCACTTCCATCGCGATGCGAACTGGTAGGGAAGGTAAATAGGGAAGGTAAGTGGAACCCACCCCTGCTCTGTAGCCTATAGTTTGGGCCACAGTTAGCTCTTCTGTAGAGCATATAGGAGGCTGAATTATCAACAATGATCAGGAGCTGGGGATAAGAATGGAAAAACAGACAGGATTCAAACACAAATTATTACATACAAATAAAAGTAAAGTAAAATCTCTCTCATGGGGGATTTGGCTCCTGCTGACTCATGAACACCTCCGTGTAGCTTTCTTGGAACAAAACAAAAATGGCTTGCTGTTGCTTTCTTGCAGGCACGTTTTCTAATTTACATGTCTTGCCCAGAGCTGTGGAATTTCCTGATAAGTTCACATCCAAGTATAAATGGGAGGTCTAACTCTACTTATTTTTTTTAAATCAGTTAGGTATTGTAACCTGCTGTTGTAAAGATAAATATGAAATGCCCTTGGGTTTAGCTTCGCTCCAGGGAACCACATAAGCAAATCCTCATACTTTTCTTGATAACAATATGAAGTGATTTGCTATTACCTTTTTTAAGCTTACAACTCTAGCCCATGTCAATGAATTTTTTTTTTACCATTTGCTATCCAATCTATGGTCCAGCCTTAACCATTTTTTGAGACAAATCAAAATCTGTTAGCCAGAAATTAAATCTGAAAACCAACATCAGGCAAATTAGAAATACATGCTTATTTTAAAAATAGAGGTTTTTAGGTTTTCTATATTCCTTATTGCTTGGAAAGGCCCAGCAGTTTCCAGCTGCAGAGGTGGATGTCTGTTGTCAACACAATGATTGGCCAATGAAGAATATTCATTCCTATTCATTAATATTCATTCATTCATTCATTCATTCATTCATTCATTCATTCATTCATTCATTCATTCATTCATTCATTCATTCATTCATAACAGTCACCATATTGGTTAAGACAGGAAGAACTTGGCCATCATCCTTTTTGGTGTTAGCCTTTTTATACAGCTGCTGAACGAGGGTTTTCTTTGGAAATAGAATTGCTCAACCAGTTATCTCTTAAATAGATGTGGGCATGGCTCCAAGTATATTAGAATACCGTATTTTTCGGAGTATAAGACGCACCTTTCCCCCCCCCCCAAAAAGAGGGTGAAAATCTGGTTGCGTCTTATACGCCAAATGTAGCCCTGCCCAGCCTCTCAAACGGAGGTTTCAGAGGCTGAAAAAAGCCTCTGAGACGGAGCTTCAGAAAAAAAGCTAAAGCCTGTGAAACAGAGCTTCAGGAAAAAAAGCCTCTCAAACGGAGGCTTCAGAGGCAGAAAAAAAAGACGGAGGTTTCAGAGGCAGAAAAAAAAGCAAGGCGCAGAGCTCACAACCAACCAACCTGTTGCTAAAATTCACCTCTGAGAACAGCTGATTGGGGGTATTCCGGGAGCACATCCACCTGCCAATCAGCTTTTTTCTTATTTTCCTCCCCAAAAACTAAGGTGCGTCTTATACTCCGGTGCGTCTTATACTCTGAAAAATACCGTATTTAAACTCTGTGATGGTGAAAGGAGGACTTTTCACAAGAAATGTAATTTTTTGAAAATAGTGCTGTTGCTATAAAATTAACTCTCAACTGAAAAAAAAATGACCTGGGAATAACAAGTACCTGGTTAAGAGCTAATCCTTTTACTTAGTTGGGAGCCAAAAAGCCAAGCCTATGAAAAAGGATTATAACATCTGGAACACTTTAGCTTGAAGTAAAGGAGGAGATGGGATAATATATATATATATAAACATGCATGATAACAGCAATGCGATTAGAAAGAAAACATAGGTTAGAAATCAACCTTTCCCTATGAAGACTAACTTCAGAGATGTTCAGGGTGGCTTACAGAATACTGCCGGTTCGCTTCCTCCCACGCCTCGTGGCTGTGCGCGTGCGCAGTGCCAAAAAATCCAAAAAAATCCCCCCTCAAAAAAGGCAAAAACAAGATGGCGATGCATGCGCAGTGCCAGAAACTCGGCTTCTGCACATGCGCAGAAGGGGAAAAAAAACGGAAAAAATTCAAAAAAAAAATTCAAAAAAATTCAAAAAAAGATGGCGGCGCCCACGGACCGGCACCGACCGAACCGGATCCATGACATCACCAGCGGGTTGCTACCAGTTCAGGAGAACCAGTACGAACAGGGAGGAACCCACCTCTGCTTCAGTTGCATTGCCACAGCTGCCTTTTGATTTTTCTTTTTGACATCCTGCCCATGGACACTGTTGCATAGGCTATTAATCTTGATGGAGCTTTACTGCTCCTAGATTTTAGGCTGCATACCAGAAATAGCAGCTATGGAGGAACACATAGGGTCTGATTTTTTTATTTTTTATTTTAGATCAACTGAGGGTTGATCCATTGTCCCAAAGGTGCTTTTTCAGGAGGCAACTGGACTTTTTTGTTTTTTTCTTTTGAAGTCGTTTCGCTTCTCATCCAAGAAGCTTCTTCAGCTCTTCCCCACTATCCTGTCAGAGCTGAAGAAGCTTCTTGGATGAGAAACAAAACGTCTTCAAAAGAAAAAACAAGGAAGTCCAGTTGCCTCCTGAAAAAGCACCTTTGGGACAACGATGACCTGGATGATTGAGAATCTTTACAGACTGTTGATCCATTGGTTGCAACAAGAATTGACCAAAAAGGGTTTTGTCTGTGGTTGATTTCATGGGGTCAGAGAAAGAAAATGATCCAGAGTCACCCAGTTAACTTTCATGCCTAAGGCAGGATTAGGACTCACAGTCTCCTGGTTTCTCACCTAGTGTCTTAACCACTAGACCAAACAGGCTCTCATTCATATGTTTTTACATGTGCTGCAGAATATAAAAAGCAATATTTAGTATTCAATCTGCCCTCCTTTTTGTTCCAGACTCAAAAAGACTTATTATACATAAACTCCAAACCAGTATCCACCTAAGATGTTTTGCTGCCTAAGGCAAAGCTACAAAGCATGTCTTTCCTTCCCACATCTAGCCAAGTCAAGGTGTTAGTAGCAAAAGCCAAGTTAGCTTTGGCACACAATGCAGAAAATCCCACAAGCATCCCTTTTCTTTTTTGGCAAGAATAATACAATTATAACAAATTAAATAACCGCACATTAATGTCCTCTAAAATCTGCCTGGGGCACTGGTCTCACACTGCTTAATGGCGGGACTGGCCCCATTCCAAACAGCATTGAGCCCCAACACAAATCAGATCTTTCCACTTTCTGAGAAGGAAAGGTTTGTCAGGAGCATTTGCTATAAATCATGCAGACTGATACAGGATTTAGAAGAACCTCTTCTTGTCTGCACCTTGACATTATTTGCAAGTACATTTGTTTCTTCTATCCTGGGAACTCCGTGTACCTGAAAGCATAGGAACAGTAGCATTTTAATAAAATATATCATGTTTTTCAATGCGCAAGATGACAATTTCCCCAATTCTGCAAAATAGGTGGCCGGGTCTACCTAATGAAATAGAAAAATGTTTCTAGAAGTGAGAATATAGGTGGTCGAGATGTGAATTTTCACATGTCTGTATATTTCTTCCTGATCCTCCCAACAAATTACCATAGATGAAAGACCTTCCCATTAATATTTGCAGGAGGGATAGGTTGTACCTATAAGAAATCCCTTCAGACAACTCTCCTCTGAAATTATTCCATGCTTTACCATCACTGGAAAAATCTGAGCTTTCATTTCCAAATACATATATTCTTAAAGTTAAATAGTTTGGGTTTACTTAAAGCTGCTCTTCATGTTCCTCTAAAATACATGAGCATCCTTGTGTTTGAAGATGTGTGGAAAAGTAATGGAAACATAATGGTTCAGTCACCCAGGAAAATGGTGCTGGAAAGGACATCACTGATCTTATCGCTGAAACTGACGGGCTTCATGTGGTTTCCATACCTCAGTAAAAGCAACTGTTTTTCTGTAATGCCTGTGCTGGCATTGGTCCAGATTCTGTAGGCAACACATGAGAAATGGCAGCACCTCAGTCCTCAAATTCTGGAGATGAGTCCTCAGATTCTAGAAACATATAAGGCAGGAAGGTATATGTTTTGAAATAATCAATGGAAGGAAAAGTCAAATAACTTTTGCCTCCCTTAAGTTGTGTAGAGGATTAGGGGACTGGAGACTAAAGCACAGGAAGAACTGGGAATTGGATATGTCTAGTTTAATGAAAGGAAGGATTAGGGGATGATATAATAGCAGTGTTCCAATATCTAAGGTGCTGCAACAAAGAAAGGGGTCAACCTATTTTCCAAAATACCTGAAGGCAGGATAAGAAGCACTGGATGGAAACTAATCAAGGAGAGAACCAACCTAGAACTAAGGAGAAATTTCCTGAAAATTAGAACAATTAATCAGTGGAACAGCTTGCCTCCAGAAGTTGGGGTGGGGTGCTCCAACACTGGAGGTTTTAAAGAAGAGATTGGCCAAACATTTGTCTGAAATGGTGTAGGGTACTGCTGCTTGAGCAGGGGGTTGGCTTAGAAGACCTCCAAGGTCCCTTTCAACTCTGTTATTCTGTGTAGTTTGTGGCAATGGTACATAAGACATTTGCAAAGACTATTACTATGATATAGCTGGAGAATATCTGCCATACATTGATGCATTTTGTACACATTACTGAAGGTACAAATTAATCCTCTTTTATTTTCTATAGGGTCATATTCATTTTCTAAACATTTTCTAATAGCACAGGACAATGTAGCAATGTAGCCTCATAGTATATATTTTATATTTCACTACTTCATCTGAACTACGAAGTATGAATTTCAGATAATTTGAGCAGGGACCCGAGCCTATATATTACAGTATTTTGTGACATTTTTCCAGGTTTTATGAAAAATTTAAATTTATCTTGAAATTGTATATATGATGACATCTAGATGATGTGTATAATTTTCTTGTCCTTCAACATCATCCAGCTCTGAGTTGGCATCTAAAATTTCTAAAAGAGCATAGAATTATACCTGTGGGTGTCAAGTATTTCTCCATGATAGCAAATTTCCAAAGAACATTATTGTGGCAGGGTATTGTATGCCGGGCAGGCCAGCTCAGCACATCTATCCTACAGAAATGACACGGTGATTGTACTAATATCGTAGATCTCTGGTTTTTATTTCAGCAAATTCAAACTCAGCCTGAGAAAACCTGACAGATTTCCTCCCATTTATATGATTGTAGAAATTTCACATTAAAATTTTCATGCTATTTATTTATTTATTTATTTAATTTCATATTTCTAAACTGCCCATGGGGCTCTGGGTGTTGTACAATATAATATAAGAGATAACCACAATATAATGTATAAAATTAACATTAAAACTGAAAATTAAATCAGGTTTTTTAAAAAAATTAAATTATAGAATAATGACAATTACATATATTTTAAGATTGTCTTTTAACATTGGATTATTAAAGATGAGAGGGATTCTCAAGGGACTAATCAACCCAACAGTGGCAAGGTCCTCTGTGCCCTCCACGCAAGGCCACAGAGTGAAGTTTTGTCCCCTATGCGGAAGGCCAAGAGATTGGGGGCTTTTTTCACCTCTGGGGGCAGTCCAGATCCACAAAACGGGGGCAGTCCCAGAAAAAGCTCTCTTCCTAGATCCCACCAGTCAAAATTCTTTGACAGGGTCTGAAGCATACTTTCCCTGCCTGGTCGAATGAGAAGGGATGATGAGACCGGGTGACGCCAGTTCTGTAGGTAACCTGGCCCATGCCATGAAGGGCTTTATAAGGTAATGACCAACATCTTGAATTGGACCCAGAAGAAAACTGATACCTAGTGTAGTTTGCGGATCAAGGGTGTTATATGTGTCCTTCTTTGGGTACATAGTAAGGTGTGTACACAGTGGTGGGATTCAATTTTTTTTACAACCGGTTCTGTGGGCGTGGCTTGGTGGGCGTGGTGTGACTTGGTGGGCATGGCTTGGTGGGCGTGGCAGGGGAAGGATACTGTAAAATCTCCATTCCCACCCCCCTCCAGGGGAAGGATACTACAAAATCCCCATTTCCTCCCGATCAGCTGGGACTTGGGAGGCAGAGAATAGATTGGGACGGGGCCAGTCAGAAGTGGTATTTACCGGTTCTCCGAACTACTCAAAATTTCCGCTACTGGTTCTCCAGAACTGGTCAGAACCTGCTGAAACCCACCTCTGTGCATACAGCTGCACTCTGCCCCAGGTGAAGCTTCCAAACACTTTTCAAGGATAGCCCCATATAGAGCACATTGCAATAATTCAATCAGGAGATGACCAGGGCATGAGTGACCGAGCATAGAGACTCCCTGTCCAGAAAAGGGCATAATTGTTTCCCCCTTTTTATTCCTTGGGATCATCATTGCCATATGTAATTTTTCTGGTTGACATCATGGGTTTTAGAAATGCAGAAATATTTGAGAAATCAGTCAGGAGTAACACATTCATGGATGAAATATAACCCATGAAAATGCAGAGAAGAATACCAGGTTGACATCGTTTCAAGTAATAAAGAAATCAATGAGCAGTAATGCTACAATAGGTCCATTGTATCTGATGAAATCTTAACAATGATGTCGTTAACTGAAGTTGGGTGCATCTCAGTCGTTCTCCATTTTACTAGATCTACAAGCTGCAATTTGCATAAATTAATGGTTTCTATACTTCTCCCTCTTGAATAGCTATTGGCTAGTGATAGCAATTACACAGTAGGTTCCGTCATTCCTCAATTATCACCTATTATAACATTCCTGGTATTGTATTCAACAGCACTATTTCCAAATACATCACAAGCCAATAATCATAATCCTAATAATATTTTTAGGCTTTTAGGCTACTGATAGCTTTACTAGAGGTCTGGGGAACAAATTCAGCTGAGAAAAGATTTTGTTCAGCAAATAGCACACAAACAAAGGGGCACCCACATTCTACTTTATCTCTTCTACCACCGTGACTTTTTAAAATATTATTTTAAGGTTTCCCAATGAAATGTAGGGAAACTTTTAAAAATACCTTTGAGTTATATTTCATCACAATGGTATTCCTTCGTTTCAGAATTGCCTACAGATTCTCCGTTAATCTTTCTTTGGTCTTTACCATTGTGAAGTGGGTCTTATGAAAATTTTTATAGGCTTGGCAGGTTCTGGTGATTGGTCAGATTAAAAAAAAATCATATAATAACCTGAATTATACCGTAGTATCAATGATAATGAGAATAACTATAGCTTAATATTCATAGCTGTAAAATTCATAGTTTTCTTCTTAGTTTATCACAAGCTGCAGATAAAAGAAAATCAAACTCTGGTCATAAGTCTCAGCAAAATTTACTTTTGCCCTGTAGATATAAAATAATAATGCCCCATGTACAAATACATTATAATAATTCCACATGTACAAATACATTCATCTCCCTCTCTCTCTCTCTCTCTCTCTCCTTCCTTCCTTCCTTCCTTCCTTCCTTCCTTCCTTCCTTCCTTCTTTCTTTCTTTCTTTCTTTCTTTCTTTCTTTCTTTCTTTCTTTCTTTCTTTGGTTATGTTCAGCTAAGCAACGATCTAGATCTGAAGGGGAAAAGGTGATATGGGATGTGCATGTGTGCATATCTGACATCTGTCAATAACTCTATAAACCACGGGGAAATATATGTTTGATCTGTGGAGGTGCCAATAGGTGCAACTTGCATACCTATGCATGCTCTAAATCAAGTTTTCCCCTTTGGAATCCAGATCTCTGCACAGCCCTGATAAATATGTATGGATACAAAGAGATAACACAGAGAGATTGCGTTTCTCCAAAAGCAACGACATTGTTATGCAAAGGGCTTTACAATTTTTATCGCACACACCCATCTTCAAGATCATCCTGCGCTGTTCATCATTATCATTTTCATTTTTACAACGCAAAAGCAAATAGATTTTGGAGTTATCTCAACACGCCAGGGAAAAACAGCAGGGTGGAATTCAATTTACACTCAAGCCAATGCTTCTGTGCAGGGTTTTCATTTCATTAGCTTGGCAATCTGCAGACTTGTGATTCTAAAATGATTTCAGGTCAGAATCCTGCATAGACTTTAACCAGACTAGATTTAAAGGACAAAGAGGTCTGAACAGAAGCACCAGATAAAACCACCACTAAAAGCAACTGTTCTTTTCGGTGTATTCATTTACAGTGAAATGTTACTTTCCTCAATAGTTGTCAGAGTCAGTTTGTGATTAAGACACCAGGCCAGAAACCAGGAGACTGTGAGTTCTAGTTGCAGTTTATCCATGAAAGCCAGCTGGATGTTCTTGGGCCAGTCACAAACCCTTAGCCCAGGGTTGTACTGTAGTGATTATACATTTTCTTAACATAACATACTTATAGCATTTAAAATAAAACTAAATACAATAGAACAGAAGATAAGTACTAAAGTACTAAAATGCCATTACTAAATATATCCATTGGTATCAATATAATCTTGTAAATAAACCTAAACTATATAGAAACATATTGCTCCATCATTCTATTTTTAAAACATAAAGTGTTACGTAATGATGTACGAGTGAGTATTTGCATACCCGCCGCTGATTGGTTTAGTCAGCGGTGGGAGAATTGAAGAACTGTCAATGGCCAGCCGGCTGCAAGGAAACCCTTAAAAGCGGTTCTCCTTGCAGCCGTCCGGCAGTCTGCTGTGAGCTCTTGCTAGCCTTAATAAAGTGCTGAATGGTTCCTCACCTCGGCTATTCTTTCCCGTGCTGATCTAACACTGGCAATGAAGGTAGTGGAAGAAGACGACAGAACAAAGGCACCTCGTGGCAACCATCGGTCATCTTAAGCACGTTCCGACCTGCACCGGCCAAACAACAAGATGGCACAACAGCAATCTCTGGCACCAGCCTTCTTCAATCCTCAAACAGAAGAATGGCGCACATATATGTCCATATATATATATGTCCATATATATAGACTCCTGGGGAAGACGGCCACGTGGACGTGGGGCAAAAGAGAGGCAGATGCTTTCATCGCAGTAAAAGACCTACTTTTGTCAGACAGCATCCTGATCCAATACAGTGAGACCCTCCCCCTACAACTAACGTGCGACACCTCTCCTTTCGGAGTGGGGGCAGTTCTGAGCCATAAACTACCCAACGGCTCAGAAGCCCCCATAGCATTTTACTCAAAGACTATCCCTGGCTGAACGCAATTACAGCCAACTAGATAAGGAAGCGTTTGCAGCAGTGGCAGGCATCAAGCGCTTCCACGAATACCTTTATGGACGCAAGTTCGACCTAATCACAGACCACAAGCTGCTACTGGGTCTACTTGCTGGCAACCTCCGAACACCTCAATACATGTCCCCTAGACTGATGTGTTGGTCCATCTTCCTATCAGGGTACAGTTACACGCTTCTCCACCGGCCCGGAAAGAGCATCGCCCACGCAGACGCTCTTAGCCGCTGCCCTGAACCTGACCTGGTACAAGACCCCGCTCCTGTGGCTGAAATCCTGCTCGTCGACATAGAGTGGACCAGCCCCGTCACATCCCGAGACATCGCAGAGCACTCAGCCAAAGACAGGTTGCTCTCTAAAGTAATGAACTGGGTGTTGAGGGGGTGGCCACATGAGGAAGAAGGGGAAGAATTTAGAACATTCAAAAATAAACAACAGGAACTGTCGGTTTTAAAAGGTTGTCTGTTATGGGGGGAGCGAGTGGTGATCCCGCAGGCACTCCAGAAGAGAGTGATCAGGACCCTACACATTGGGCATCCAGGGATCGTAAGGATGAAAGCGCTGGCAAGAAGCTACATGTGGTGCAAGAAGCTATCTGTGGTGGCCAAACCTGGACAAAGACATAGCCGAATGGGTAGCCACATGTCAGCCCTGCCAGGAAACCAGACCAGTACCCCAGAAGTCCAGCCCAGTTGAATGAGAACCCCTAACGCACCATGGTCACAGATCCATATAGACTTCGCCGGGCCAATGGAAGGTCAGACATTCTTAATAGTAGTAGATGCCTACTCCAACTGGCTTGAAGTGGTCAACATGCCGTCAACGACTACCAAAGCCACCATCAAAGCCTTGCGAAGATTGTTCGCAACCCACGGACTACCGGACACCCTGGTGTCAGACAATGGGCCACAGCTGACGGCCCGACAGATGGAGGTATTCCTGGCAAACCTAGGAATCAGACACGCACTCATATCGCCTTTTAAGCCGGTGAGAAATGGCCAGGCTGAAAGGATGGTGCAAATGACCAAAGAGACGTTGACCAGAATGGGCCCAGGAAGCTGGCAGGAACGCATCGACCAATTCCTGCTGGCTCAACACATAACGCCAAGCGCAGCTACCAACCGCAGCCCGGCAGAGCTGTTAATGGGGCGAAGGCTACGAACCCAACTGGACCTGCTCAACCCGACATACAACCCGGACAAGCCACTGGAATCCCATAAGCCTACCCGAACACTAGCGCGACCTCGTCTTTGCACAAAATTTCTCAGGGGACCCGAAGTGGATCAAGGCAACTGTCACCGAAATGACCGGTCCAAAGTCCTACAGGGTCCGGCTGGAAGACGGCAGAATATGGAGGCGGCACATTGACCAACTCCAGACCAGAGTAAGAGACTCCTGGTTAAGACAGCCAGATGACGAGCCGAACCCCGGAGCGATTCCGGCAACCGCAGAACATTGCGGGTCTCCGCCCCGCCGACAATACAGTTACGGACACACAGGCATGCAGAACGAAGACCAGGCCCTGACTACAACTCACCACAGATCTCCTAACTCAAGCCCGAATGGAGAGCACGAACACCTACCAGAGACCACCGGGGTCCAGCGGCGTCAACCGGGACCGGAGGACGAGGAGGTGGAGTTTTCAGCCGCCACGCCTGGAGGCCGGTTCCAGATTTTTCCATGGAGTGAGGATGGAGAGACAGAGACCATGTCCTCCCTGGGTGAGAACACTCTAAGAACTGAACTGCGCAGACCCAGTCAGACGACTCGGCGACCCCCCTACTTACGTGACTACGTTACTTTTACCGATTACTGATTGGACAATTGCTGAACTAAGAGGGGAGGGGTGTTACGTACTGATGTACGAGTATTTGCATACCCGCCGCTGATTGGTTTAGTCAGCGGCGGGAGAATTGAAGAACTGTCAATGGCCAGCCGGCTGCGAGGAAACCCTTAAAAGCGGTTCCCCTTGCAGCCGGCCGGCAGTCTGCTGTGAGCTCTTGCTAGCCTTAATAAAGTGCTGAATGGTTCCTCGTCTCGGCTATTCTTTCCCGCGCCGATCTAACATAAAGACTTTTAAAAAGAAGTAACAGGCTCATGTACTGAATCTATTCCTTAGTATCAGGAGAATAAATTTCTTTCCATTTAAGTTTGTCATTTTTGCCAAACACCAGGCTTAGTAGAACAAAACCTCTTCATAAAATGACAATTTCTATCTTTTAGGAATATAATTTAACATCATATTTTCCAACTTTTCTTTCCAAAATTGTTTTAATGTATCCTATAATTTGAAAGAAAAAAAAGCAATGGCTGGACAAGACTAAATCATATGAGTTACACAGCTTCAGATTTCTTACCATGACAGCACACGCACACAAAAAAAGTTGAATCTTTTTCAAAAGTCCTTTGAGGTGGTCCAATAGGTATGAATTAATATTTTCTGAAGAAATATTTTCATTTTTAATTATAGGAAGTAAATTTTACATAAAAAGGAGCCATTGATTTTCCATTACTGAATAGTCTAATTCACAGGAATCTAAATAAAAAGAAATTAAAGCTGCCATCTTTCTAACCAGCCTCTGTAACTGCACCTTCCTTTATTAGCTATGTCACATGGAGCAATTAGCATATAAAAATACTTGCCTCTAAACAATGAAATAATTCATAAATCATTCATTCCTATATATATATTTATCTATTTTTAAGGAAAGCTGCAGAAGCTGGTTTTTTTTCTTCCTGCTAAACTCCCTGGTTCCTGGTTAGCCTGAAACACCTACAGTATATTTCAGGCAGTTACAACAGACATGCATCATCTCGATTTATTTTTTCTGAACTACTCGGTCATGATAAAAGACAGTGTACATGCAACATATGAACTGTTGAAACAAATAATATATAGTGTATATTTTTGAAGCTCTGGCCAGGTCACATTTTGATTTCTTCTTTGCTAAATTAAAAGTGCTTGTAACAGATGTAAAGATAACTGGAAACTTCTATTGTGCCCATCCTCTGAGTGAGGAGTGGTGGGATTCAGCTGGTTCGCACCGGTTCAACCAAACTGGTTGTTAATTTTTTGCGCAGTTCAGCGAACTGGTTGATCCCACCACTGGCTGGCCCCGCCCCGCCCACCGGGGTTTCCATTCAGGGTGGGGAGGCTGCAGGGGCGTGACTGGAAGCCACACTGATCAGCTGGGAGGCGGCAAATGGACCAGCAGTGCTGATCAGCTGGGAGGCTGACACCCCCCCCCCCCGCAGCCCATTTTTGGCCTGGATGGCCTCCTGCAAAATCCTGCAGCAACCACCATTCCCTCACTAACCTGCTTCCCAGCTCTGTTCTCTGGCATGCAGGGCAACAAAAGAAGACCATGTGACGACCAGTTTTAAAAAAGTTCAGTCAGACCTTCCAACTTCGACTGAATTTTTTTTAAACTGGTAGTCACATGATCTTCTTTTTTTGCCCTGCACGCAGGAGAATGGAGCTGGAAAGCAGGTTAGAGAGGGAATGGTGGTTGCTCTGGAATGGGGTGGAAGTGAGGATTTTGCATTCTGATGGCTCTGGAATGGGGTGGAAGTGAGGATTTTGCATTATGATGGCTCTGGAATGGGGTGGAAGTGAGGATTTTGCATTATCTTTGCTCATAAGTAAGTAAAAACCAGTAAAATAGGAATGGAAAAATCCCTATCTGTAGATCAGCGTTTTTCAGTCTTGGCAAGTTTAAGATGGGCGAACTTCATGCTGCCTTGGGAATTGAAGTCCATGCACCTTAAAGTTGCCAAAGTTGAGGAAC
>QLTV01001698.1:6505093-6525899 GCA_003457575.1 Thermophis baileyi
CCACCTCTGGTTTGATATATTTTTTTACTTATATCTGTACCAAAGAAAGTTGGAATTCATTCTTTTTCAGTTTTCCTTCTTTCCTCTTTTTTTCTTACACTTTCACTCTTTTTCTTTCCTGAGCCTTTTCTTTTTTCAAATCTGTTTTTTATTTGTTTATCCCTTAGGTTTGTATTTTTTTTATGTATGAAGGATCAAATACTCAGCCATTATAATTCTACATTCCTTATTTACAGAAATCATATCAAAATTTAGAATGAAATCCACTGGGAGCCATCTCATATAAGGCAGGCTCTGAGTCCCTTTAACCAAGAAGTGTTTATCAATAGAAGAGAATATTTGTAGCTCAGGGTTGAACTGTGGGGTCCTTGGTGCTCTCTGAGCTTGATGGTTTTCTTGCAGATGTTTCATTACCAAACTAGGTAACATCATCAGTACTAGAAGAGAGTGGAGTTTGCTCTTATTTTCATATACTAGTGGCTTACCCTGTCAGTGTCTATCAGTTGCTTCACAGTGTTTTGATTGGTGCCAGGTCTCTACAGCTTCAGGCAGAGAAGAGCTATTCTGCACCCCTCCCTCAAATGTTCTTTAAAATACAGAGATTCCCAGCATTCCTTTAGGAACCTCCAACATGCAAACTGTGGTTACTCATCCTAAAATAAATCCTCTTTACCTGGAGCTTCAAAATTTGCTGTTTGCTGGGAAGATGTGTAGCTAAAAGTCAGTCTACATTTAATGTACATCTGACTTTGGGAATATTTCTTCATAACCAAATAAAAATGTATTTTCTGTGCAGTTCACACGCCTTGCTTGCTGGATCTGGATGTTACAAAGCAAAGCCCATATTTTGTAATTAACCCCCATGCCCCGTTTTGACTGGCAGAGTGCTGCAGGAGGCTGATTGCTGTCACGCCTGCGGGCCATACCTCTGGCCACGCCCACCCAGCCACGCCCACCCAGCTGGTCATTAGGGCAGAGAACCAGTTGTTAAATTATTTGAATCCCACCACTGATCTGATTTAAAGTATCGTGATGCATTTTAGATTGTTGTGAAGGAGTACTTTTCTGTCAAATAAGAAATAATATACAACTGTGTCCCACTATATTCCAAGGCAGAGGGTCAGCCCATAACTGCTACTTGTGTTTGCTTTACAGAGCTAAGATGTCTTCATTAGGAGTAAAGAGAAAAAAAGAGCAAGATGTTTATCTGTGACACATTCTCTATTTGCTGGTCATTCTTCTAAACCAGGGGTCGGCAACCTTAAACACTCAAAGAGCCACAAAGGTCCTAACCAGAAGCCCCCCGTTCAATTCTGGAGCCAACCGGAAATCTGGTTCCCCCACCATAGAGTCTCCTCCTAGCGTGGCATCCCTTTTCCTCTACCTGTCCTAACCAAAAGCCCTATCAATTGTGGAGCCGACCGGCGACAGGGAGCCACAGCAGAGGGATGAAAGAGCCACATGCAGCTCCAGAGCCATGGGTTGCTGACCCCTGTTCTAAACAAAGAACCTGGCCAGACACCTTTATGGCCTGAATTGGCATCAAAAATTGATATTCTTATGATTCAGCCTCATGATAACCACAGGCTTCACCTGGTAGAAAAGTCATTCAGTGCAGGGATCAGTTAGTTTAAATATCCCTCCTTAGAAGCTAATTCCTTTCTGAAGAAAACCCTCTGCTGAATGAAAGTACCTCATCTCCTAGAGGCTGAAAGTCTTCTAGGGCAGGGGTGGGGAACTTGTGGACATCAACTCCCAGAATTCCTGAGCCAATTTTGACATAGATGCCTCTTTGACCCCTCTTTCAATGCAGTGCTCCTCTCTGTCCAAAATGTGGACTTTGCTGTCTTCAAAAGAGTGGCCTGTGTCTTTTAAATGGAGAAGGAATGCTGAATCTTGTCCTGATGAGTTAGTTCTCCTATGTTGTGCCATGCATTTATGAAGTGGTTGTTTTGTTTCTCCAATGTACAGATCTGCACATGGTCACTGCATTGTACTGCATATACTTTTGAGCAGTCATGTGTAGGATTACAGAATGGGAGATTTCTATATTGGGTACATGTGTGATGGTATCCGTATGACAATCATGTAATATAAACTATCCACTGAATTATTTTTGGTGGTGCAGTAGATTTTACTATAAGATACAGACTTCATTCCTATTTGAAAACTGAAACATCTTCCACTGTATATTTTGAAGACAGATGTCTACAGCTACTATCCCAGCTACTATATTTCTCCATTTCACAAAACAAATCAAGTTCTGCAATTGTCTTTGAAATAATTATCCACAGAGAAATTATTATTCTTTCTCTGCAAATCCCTAAAGAATTCCCCGTATCACTGATTTTTCCCATATATTCCCTTTTTTCTGTCATGCAGAGGAATTCTGTTGACAGATGTAATGAGAATTTATGTAAAGTGTAATTAAAGAATCCATTTAGGTAGAATTTTATTTATGAAATGTAGTTTTCTCATTAAGGAATGTGCTTGTTTTCCAGACTGTTTTGTTAAGAGTATGTAAATACAGGAAATGCTGAAATCTCCGGTGACTAAAAGAAATGACCTTATACCTGTGCAATCTAAACTAATGTCTTATTTTTACAGTTTTGACAACTTCCTTTTAAATAACAGATTTACTGAACCTGCAATAACCATTCTTCCCCCCGATAATGTGTTTCTCTGCTTTGTGATTTTTTCCTTTTGTGCATTTAAACAATCACCCTCTGAAAATAGATGCCAAACTGATCCCTGGGTCACCTAACCTTATCCTTCTTCTCACCTCCTATCAGGCAGAAATAATAAGTTAAAAAAATGCAGATGCTTTAGAGTTGTACATAAATGCTGCAAAGAAAGATGACTTGACTTAGGTGGGCATATGGAGTCATTGCCCACACAACCTATTAGACCAGTTCCCCCTGGTTGGCTTGACTCCATTCAAAGTATTGGGGATGAGTTACAAAACCCTTTAGGGTCAATAATGATCTCTCCCTTTCAATGTCAGCACCACGTTTCAGGTGGAACTGTTATTAAGAATTGCCAGTTACATGGCTCATCAATGCAACAAATCAGACTACAAGGATGTGGACATCTTAGCATTTTCTGTCTGTCTGTCTGTCTGTCTGTCTGTCTGTCTGTCTGTCTATCATCCCTCTATCTATCTATCTATCTATCTATCTATCTATCTATCTATCTATCTATCTATCTATCTATCTATCTATCTATCTATCTATCTATCTATCTATCTATCTATCTATCCATCCATCCATCCACCCATCCATCCATCCAGCTGTCATCTATCTCTCCATCTCTCCATCACCCATCCATCTGTCCATCATCTATCAATCTATCATCTCTCATCTATCCATCATCTATCCATCTATCAGCTAATCTTACCTCGGGGGTGGGGGTTGATGTTCCAAAGGGCAGATGTTATGGCAGAAAGGGCTCATCTCATGTGTCCTGTAAGATGGAACTCCTTAGCAGACGGGACCCACAACATGGTCCTCCTGCCAGAACTGATGGGATGGGTAGATGTAATTGGGGAGAAGTGTCCCTCAAACAACCTGGCTCCATGCCATGTAAGACTCTTTGAAGCAGAGATGAGAAAATAGGGCTCTTCCCTGTGCATTTCTGACTCTTGGCCATCCATTGATCTTCACTTACTATTGGCTAAAATTGAGGTTAATGGCAGTTGGAGTCCACCAACATCTAGAGAGCCAATGCTTCCACATATTTAACCTAAATAGACCTGCCACAACCTGCCTAAAATTGACTGATATCTGAAACCTTTTGATTCTATTATTTAATAGCTATAGATAAGAAAGAATAGGCTAAATTTAAAAAAAATTAAGAAGTATATTGTTAATATATTCTGGGAAAGCATATAAATATGTGCACATCACTAAATAAAAGAGATTGGATTGGATTTTGGTACATTAGCATTACTAATTCGTAAAAAAAAAAAGAGAGAGAGAGAGAGAGAGAAAGTAAGGTATTTTCTCTTTTTGTTTCTTCACAAAACCCTAAATTGAAAGACTATAAAGGTTAATCAGTAGCATTTTCCCATTAATATAAAACTAAATGAGACTCAGACAAAGAAATGACAACCTTTTCATTTCTATAGAGAGAATAAATTAATGTATACACTTTGAACATAATAAGTCTATTTTTAGAAACCTTCCAGAGAAGATTAGAGACGGTTACATAGTTTTAGGCAAAATTTGTATGAAACCTATATGTTCTCTGAATGCACATACAGGTAGTCCCCAACTTAGGACCACAAATGAGCCCAAAACTTCTGTTGCTGAGTGAAACATTTGTTAAGTTAATTTTTGTCTTATTTTCCATAGTTGTTAAGTGAATCCCTGCAGTTATTAAGTTAGTAACACGGCTGTTAAGTGAATCTGGCTTCCCCATTGACTTTGCTTGTCAGAAGGTCACAAAAGGGGATCACATGACCCCGGGGTCACTACAACTGTCATCAATATGAGACAGTTGCCAAGCATCCAAATTTTGATCACGTGACCATGAGGATGCTGCAACGGCTGTAAGTGTGAAAAACAGTCATCAGTCACTTTTTTTCAGTGCCGTTGTGACTTTGAACAGTCACTAAATGAACTTTTGAAAGTCGAGGACTACCTGCATAAGAAAGAGGAATGGTTTTGTGCAGTTTCCTCACCCAAAAGAAATCTTGACATTACTCCAAGGTACATATTTTTAAAAAAACAAATAAAGCACTCTAAGGTTTTTGCACATGACCCCCATACAAACACATCCTGACAGTATCATTTTTTTCTGCTGAGTTCCCGTAATATTTCTTCTTGTTGTCCCCAATCTACGAGCAAAAGACTTAAGTCATCTTTACTTCTATCAATGCTAAAGTGGTGTTTCCCTCCTTAAGCTGACAGCATCCAGTGACAGCCATCAGATATACGAGATCTGTTGTGCTTCACCACCCATCACATTAGAGGCTAAGTCAGGTGTCTAGTAGTGGATGAGGTCAGAGTGGCATTTATTGGCCATTTCAAGTTGATGTGAACATGCTTCCTTCCTCTGGTCCCTGCTCACCCTCATCTGTTGCCATTTTGCTGCTGTCTCCCTAAATTGCTCTACCGGTGGCCTATGAGTTTTGTGCATTAGTGCTGTGCTCTCAGATGGCAGGTCTTTAAGTACTTTAACAGTGTGGGTCTTATCAATTTAGCACTAGACTGAAATAACAGAGCGCAGGAACGGCATGACAGGCTGAAATAGTATAACATGGAACTAACAACACCAATTTGGCTCCGTCCATTAGTTCCCAAGCAGAACAAATGCAAAAAAGCTGAAGAGTCGACACCTGTTGCTTAGAGGAAAGAAGGAAAACAAGGAGAGGGAAATCCTAAATAAAAGAGCAACTTATGGTTCAGTTCTATTCATGACTCTGATGGAGTGTTTTTTAAAAAAAATTATTGAACTAAGTTGCAACAAAATGGAGTATATGAGGAAGGATGGACAAAGTAGCTTAGAGGCGACGGACAGAATTCGGCAGGAAGATCCTCCTCCTTCCTTTTGTACTGCTATAAAGAGGGAGAGCACCACAACCAATCACTTTGCCCATCATGCACTGCACACATGTAATCAGGGCAATCCCATGTTGCTGTGTTGTGGAATAAATGCAGAAGAGGTAGGTTAGTGATCAGAAAGAGGTGGGGGGAGCATGAGTAAAATTTGATGCTTGTATACTTTTCTGCCCACTCAAGGATAGGTTGATAGCACTTAGCAATGGGGAAAGACCTCTGGATGTAAACAGACACAAAATTTAATATGTTTGAAGTGGTGTGATTTCAAGGGACTTAAAGATATTTCACTGTGTTCAGTCAAATTTACCTCCATTGACTGAAAGCACCACTAATTGAATAATTTATTCTCAAATATCTATCCCAAGCAGTGGTGGGATTCAAATTTTTTTACTACAGGTTCTGTGGGCATGGCTTGGTGGGCGTGGCTTGGTGGGCATGGCAGGGGAAGGATACTGCAAAATCTCCATTCCCTCCCCACTCCAGGGGAAAGTTACTGCAAAATCCCCATTTCCTCCCGATCAGCTGGGACTCGGGAGGCAGAGAATAGATGGGGGTGAGGCCAGTCAGAGGTGGTATTTATCGGTTCTCCGAACTACTCAAAATTTCCACTACCGGTTCTCCAGAACTGGTCAGAACCTGCTGAAACCCACCTCTGATCCCAAGCCCCATAAATACAAGAGATTGAAATCAGATTTAAGGGACAATTATTGAATTCAATGAGACTTACATTAGGCATGAATGTAAGTATGTATGTATGTAAGTATGACTAAACCAGGACCTGTTTCAAGGCATATGATACTCAGCCTACAACTTGAATAACTAGTTTCAGCAATATTACAAAGGAAAATATTCCAGTTTGGGGACTTTGGGCAGGTCTTTGGAGAAGAAGAGGGAAACTCACATGTTGATGCAGGTTCCTTTCTCTGAGCCATTAACCCCTGTCTTGTGGCCAGGTAGCTGAACTGTTGGATGCCTTGGTCTCCAGCTGCTATTGTAAAATATAAGTTCTAGATACAACGAGTCTATATCAGACATGGTGACAGGCAAGTGTGTGCAGACTGATTGGGCTATGACAGAAATCTGCCCATCTAGGATTCAAAGCCTACAGCAGTCCTGGCATAGAAAGAAGAGGAGGAGAGGTAGAGCAGGAGAGGTAGTCCTGTTTATGAAATTCTCACAGTGACAGAGCACTGCCTCAGAGTGGAAGGGGAATTGGCTCATTGTGACAAGCTAGGGCTGCTGCCCCACAACACATCTTTATGAGTTCCTGGAATCTGTCTCCGAGCTAGGATTGAGATTCCCAAACTTTTTGGAAATGGGTAACTTCAATCTCAGTGTCCTAAGGCGAGCTCTGGTGTAGTTCAAGAGGCATGGCCTCCATAGAACCAGTGGACTTGCTACAAGTAATCGCAGCCCTGGACCACCACAAGGGTAGAAGGTCCTTTAGAACAGTCTGCCCCAGATGCCTAATGAATCCTGAGAGTTTTCAGAGAATGCTTGGGGAAATTCCTTGAGAAGGTGGCAGGCCTGTGTTCTGTGAAGCAAACCAAACATGCCTAGAAGGATGGTGACAGAAAACCAGAAGTGGAATGCAGCTGAGAGCTATTAAGAGCTCACATCTGAGCAGATACAGAAGCAATAAGAGCAGCAAAACATCAGTTCTTCTCTATGCTTATGGTGTCTGCAGATTCCCATTTGATTCAAACTAATCTAGAGATTTTAGAGAAAGACTGGTAGGCTTGCTGGATATATTTGTGATTTTTAGCAGAGGGGTAGAACCAGGGGTGGGTTCCTCCTGGTTCGGACCGGTTCTCCTGAACCGGTAGCGGCCTGCTGGTGACATCACGATGACGTCACCGAACTGGATCGGTCCGTGGGGGCCGCCATCTTTTTTTAATTTTATTTTTTATTTTTTTTAATTTTTTTTTCCTTCTGAGCATGCGCAGAAGCCGACTTCTGGCACTGTGCATGAGGTCGCCATTTTTTTTCCCGGCTTTGTTTTTTTCCCCCTGGATTTTTTGTTACTGCGCATGTGCACACGCGCAGGAGGGAGCGAACCGGCAGCAAGGTAAGTTGGAACCCACCCCTGGGTAGAACCCATGATGGTAAGCAAGGTAGCACGCTAACTGAGATACCTTTATAACTGTGGAACCAGGGGTGAAATCCAGCAGGTTCTGTCAGGTTCTGGAGAACCGGTAGCGGAAATTTTGAGTAGTTCAGAGAACCGGCAAATACCACCTCTGGCTGGCCCCAGAGTGGGGTGGGAATGGAGATTTTGCAGTATCCTTCCCCTGCGACGCCCACCAAGCCACGCCTACCAAGCCACGCCCACAGAACCGGTAGTAAAAGAAAATTGGATTTCACCACTGTGTGGAACCCAAGGAAATGTATAGGGTTCTCTAATTAGAACTAAGTCACAGCTTTGCTCCTTTGCATGACTAGGTGAGGCAGAGGACTCGGAATATAGCCAATGCTTCTCTGAGGATACGTAATATTGTTTTATTTGAAGGACATGGTAGTGTGCTCTCTCTTGAAGAAGTCTTCCCTTTAAAGGTAGGAAGTTAGAGACTGGGAAAAGGTTATCTCTTTTTAGGGAAGATTGTAAAGAAGGCCTAGAAAACCAAGTACAGCTGAGATTATTTCCTGGAGGATTCAGGCCTGCCCTGGGGCAGATGTAGCATTGGTTACTGCAATTAATGGGTCTGTCTTTTGAGACAGCTAGGAAACTTCAGCTGGTGCAGAATATAGTAGCCAGATTACTGGGAGAGCATCTTTGCCACTGCAGGATAACTCAGCTTTTAAAGCCAATGCCTTATGTATGGTTATGGCACTGTAGTACATCAGGAATGTCCTTGCCAGAACCAAACCTGTCTATTGAGTGCAGACATCTATGGAGAGCTTGTTGGTGTTACACAGAGTTCAAGAGGAGTTGGGGGTGGGGGGTGGGGCAGGTAGGCTAGAGAGCAGGCTTTCTCAGTAGTAGAGCCTGGGCTTTAAAATCCACTTCTTCCAGAAGCGCGGCCATTCTTGTATTTTGCAATCAAGTGGGGAAAAAAGTATTATTCCACTGCGCTTTTGGCCCTAGACGATTCTGACTGCTTATTGCAGGCAGTTTTTATTACGTGTCATTTCTATGATTTATGTACTTGTGATTGTTATGTCTATTTACCACCCAGAGTCTGAGTAGATTTGGGCTGTCTAGAAATACTGTAATCAGCCACACAAAGAGAACAGGGCTCTGTTTGGTGGGGTGAATTGTTCATAAGGTGGGGGAAACTGCCTGAAAAGAGTTATTCTTCCTTCTTCTTCCTCCTCTTCTACCTCCTCCTCCTCCTCCTCCTCCTCACTTCAACAATATTCAAGATCACAAGTTCACCTGGTCAACTTTTGGCTTTTTTCCCTCTCCGAGATCACCTCCTCAAGGGCCGTGTGCCAGCATAAATGCCAGGAGCATGAAAATCACATGGAGCATTGGAGCATGTCATTTTGTTTTTAATCTTTGAAACAAGAACATTTAAAATGGGACAGCTTTGGATATCCAATAGCCCTAGACAGTTGGGAAAAACTTTGGACAACAAACTGGCAAATTACAAAATCAACTGCGTTCAAGGAAAATCAATGCAAAATGTTTTACCGGTGGCACATGTATCCCCTGCAACTATCTAAAATGCTAATAACAGGAATTCAAGGCAACATACAGTGCATTCCCTATTCTAATTTTACTGCACAAGGTTTATCAAAGGAGATTGACTGACTCAAAGTCACCCATTAAGAAATCTTCCATGGCTAAAATAAAGAGATTCCCAAAGAGGGGGAGATAATAAAGAAAATAATGGACTGTGCGGAAATGGATATGTTAACTAGAGAATTAAAAGAAAAAGAAGATTCTGATTTCTATAAAGTCTGGAACAAATTTTATAATTGGTTAAAAGAAAGAAATAATAAATAATAGAAAAGTTTAATGGTGTAAAATTTAAGTATTTAAGTAAAGTTTTTATATGCTTATACTTCAATAAGAAACAATGATTGAAAGCATTATGTATATCCGATAAGAGCTTATTAGAGATAGGGGACTATTAATGTCTCTATTGTTTGTAATATGTTATGTTGATGTTGTTCTTGTTTTTGTGTATGTGTGTTTAAATAAAATACAAAAATAAAAAATAAAAAAAATAAAAATAAAATGGGACAGCTTTAGAAATGCCCTTTTCCTTTAGAAAGCCTCATGAAGGTTGTTTCAGCAAAAGCTTCTTTTTGCTCTTGGTGCGCTCTTGGTGGAGCACGTGCCAACTTGGCAACCGTAAAGAGCTGCATTTCTGACTTCTATTAGAAAACAGGGCAGTCTGAACCCATTTATCATCCTGAGAAGACTTAAATTATGTTGTATAATTGCCAAATGCCCTCAGGGCTGTTTTTTCTTTTTTTTTTTAAACTTGTGGCCAGCCAATACTGAGAGTCAGGTAATCTTTTCTAGGAAAGCAAGAAATACTTCACACAATAAGCATTATGAAGATTTGTCAGTCCCTAAGCAAAAGAATGGCATTTGTGTAAAAAGAAGCTGGTAGTCGTGTTCAGGCACATATCTTTTGGACCGTTGACAAAAGATGAACTTGCTCTTCAGGATAAATGGAAGCATTTAGCCCTGCAGCCCCTTTTTGACAAATGAAGAATTAAAAAAAGAACCATACTGGATATTGTTTTGAAGCTAATTTTGTTTCTTTTCTGAATGCCATATATTGCTATGCATCTAGCAAGACTGGAAGACCTGAGCGCCAGTGTTTAATGACGGTAATGTATAATTGTCATAGAGATTCTGTTATCTTCAGACAAAAGTACAGAAAGAAAAGGCTTCAAAAGAATATGTATAGCGATCACAGTCCTTTCTTCCTCTGACTGATGCAACAACAAAGGAGGAACCTCTTCCTCTTCCAAATCATACTTTATTACAGGGGTTCAGAAAGTATATATTTTGGGATGCAAATACAATAGAATTTAAAAGTATGAGCGTTGGTGTATCAGCAGCACACCTGTACTTTTCAGAGAATAAAAAGACGAAAACCTTAATCATTGGGAAATTCCTCCCCCCCACCCCATGTTTCTGCATACCTCTGCTGCAGCAGTGGGTTGCTCCCGGTTCGGCCCGGTTCTAAGAACTGGTAGCGCCGGCGGTGGGAGGCTCCGTCCACCCGCCGGGGATGCTTCTGTGCATGTGAGCGCGCGCGCGAACCAGTAGTAAAGGGTTTTAGAACCCACTACTGCTCTGCTGATTATAATTTCTTTTATGTAGTGGAAAGGAGTGAATCGAAGTCTTGATTTTCCAGAGCTGCGTAAGCATTTGAACCTGATCATACAGGGGAAAAAAAAATCTTTTAAAGTTCCCTTTCCAAATGCTGCTCACTCAACTGAGCGCATAAAACGTGGCACCGACTTCTCTGTCGCAGTGGTGTTCAAGGAGCCTGATGGAAATTAAAAACCGATAGCAATAAACATGTAATCAGGTTGCAGCAATAAAATGTCTCGAAGCAAAATTAAAACAGATGAAAAGCTTCACTAATTAAAATTGTTTCCCTTGATATCTGAAAGATTGCCGTGACATGTTAGGCAGCTATATTAGGGAGAGATGTCTGCAATCAAATGGCAAAATATCCATTCTCCTAACTTCCTAGGTGGGGGTCGCTCAAGCAGAGATCTGACTGATGATATTCTCAGCCAATATCTGAGGTTATCCTGGAGAAGGTCGGATCCAGATCTTCAAAAAAAAATAAATAAATTATTCCCACAAACACTGCTTGGGTAGATGCACCTGAACAGACTGCAATCTGGATCAGTCTGGTGCCTGCTCTATTTTGAACCAGCCAGATCTCTAGTTTCTCACCCAAACCAGTAACATTCATCAGGAGTCACATACAGAAGGCCCAATTAAGCATTTCCAAGGCTCACAATCTGGTTTTACTTTGTACACTGCTTCAACACGCTGCCAATAGCACCGCTGAACTTCTATGGAATTAAAATAGATTTTGGCAGACTCCTTCCCACTCCTTCCCTTTTCCTTTGTGGTAAGGAATAAGGATATCAGATAGAAAGCTACTCCTATGATAGGTGAGGTTGAAAGGATTCCCCCACCTTAACGCTGAAGCTTTTCTTCCCCTGGGAACAAATTCTACTCTGCCTGTTGTGCAGAAGTCAATCAAACACTTTCTGTCAAGTTGGAAGAGAGAGGCTTGTTACGTTTGATGTTGCCAAGGCTGGAACAAATTTTAAAAATATCTTCCCCACTTTCTATTTCTTTGCTTTTCGTTTTCTACTTCTTTGCTTTCGGGATTCTTTGTTGTTGTTTTTTTACCCAGTGATCTTTGCATTTGATTCCTGAGTTCCAGATTTATTTTTAACTCATGAGCTGTAGCAGCAAAGGCTCATAAGCATGCCTTACATGTATGTTTAATCAATGATCTTTTATTCTAAAGCAGATTTTTTCTATCATTTGTGAAGTACTTGTATATTGTGTCAAAACATGACGTTTAATGCCCCAATTTGCTGCAAATGGATCTTTTTATGAAGAAAAAAAAAGGAAAGTTCAACCTTTATTTTAGAAATCTCTATGCTTTAATGCTTTATAAAGAACATAATATATAAGATGAAATCAATGCAGCATAAACATGCTGGGGATTTACTTCTCAATATTGGCAATATACCAGCAGAGCTAATACTCTAACCTCTGCTTTGTACCTTCTCATTTTCTCGTCTGTCATGTCACTGCTCTGGAGAGCAACAGCACATTAACCCCACCACTTTGCATCAAAAGGTCCCCAGTTCAAAACATGGAATACCCAAGTAGGACCAGTAAGTACAATTATAGGACATATTGGAACATCCTATCAGTCCCTATTAGTGGGACACAATGCTGTTTCCTTTAGTATTACTCTTTCCCCTATTTTGCTTCTCACTGGGAATAGCAATAGCACTTAGACTTATACTGTATACTGCTTCATAGTGCTTTACAGCCCTCTCTAAGCGGTTTACAGAGTCAGCATATTGCTCCCAACAGTCTGAGTCCTCATTTTACTGACCTCGGAAACAGGGGTGAAACGCTACCGGTTCGGACCGGCTTGGGAGAACCGTTAGCAGACATGTGGCCTGGTTCACCGAACCGGTAGCAAGGGCTGGCTGGCCATGCCCCCAAACTGGTCCCCCAGTCGCCACTCGCTCACCCTGCCCCACCAAGTCTCTGCTCTGCAGCTTGCCTGCCTGAAGCGCTGCGCCCCTGATCTGCCTGCCAGGTAAGCCTGCGAAGTCGCGGCCTACCTAGCTGCCCCTGCCCCCCGTCCTAGCCTGCCTTCCCTACTCCATTCCCCATGGCCCACAGCCCCGACATTCTTGCCTGCGTTCCACACGGCCTTCCTGGTGTCCCCGTGGCCAGCTTGCAAAGACAGGCAAGCGGATGTCCCGGGGTTGCACATGTGGTCTCAGGGAGCATGGCAGGATGCGTTCGGCACGGAGCTACAGGCACTCACCTTTGGAGGCCGTGGCGTGGATTTTGCTGTGCCTGGCGGGCTGAGGTAAGCACGGCGGCAGCAACCGAGGCTGGTTCATCTCTCGCCCTCCCCTTCAAGCCTCGCCTCCCCCGGGTGCCTTGCGCCGCTTCCCTATTCAATCTTGCCCGCTTGTCCTCTAACCACTAACTGGCACTTCTGCGGGAAGCCTCAGAGGACGAAACCAGGAGTGGGGCAGAACCAAGCCCGAAAGAGGCTTCCCCCTTGCCCTCCGGCATCGCTCCGGCTCGACCCAGCCGGGCAGCAACCCTTGCTTTGACCCGCCGGCGTGCCATCCTCCCGGAGCCAAGGATCTGGCGCTCTCCCCCAGCCCCCCCAGCCCCTTCTTTCTCCCCAGATCTCGGGGTGACCCTAACATTCCCCCAGCCCACTGCAGCAGCGAAGGGCTGCGAGGGGGGGTCAGCCCCCCCAGCCCCCCTTTTTTCTCCCCGCATCGGGGTGACCCTAATGTTCCCCCAGCCCACTGTAGAAGCAGCAGCGAAGGGCTGCGAGGGGGGCCGAAGGGGACCAAACAATGACAGAGCGCCCACCTATTCGTTCGCTCATTCACTCGTTCGTTCGCTTTGCCGGGGTGCCCAGCACGGGCCACGCTGCGCTGCTCTGAGCTGCCCGGCAAGGCTTTGTTTGAGCATGGGTCGGTGTGGGGTGCGCATGCCTGTGTGTCCCATTCCCACTCCATCCGGCGAGCCATGCGTGGATGGCTTTGGGGAGTCCCCACCTCCTTTCTTTTCCTTTTGCCCTCATTCTTCTCTCCCGCAAGCATGCGGGAATTCCAGCCCACCAGCTGCCCTGCCGTGAGGTGGATGGGTGGTGGGTGAATGAGTGGCTGGGCGGGGAGAATGATTGACAGCTGGCCGAGCCCTGCAGAGACGCCAATCCGGGGCAGAATCGGCTTTGAATCATCCGATTCTTTGGCTCCCTGATCAGTCGCTTTCCGACTTCGGTGGCTGCTCCTCCCCCAAGAAGAAATGGCTCTCAACTTTTTTCCCTTCCTCGCTCATGGGGGAGGGAGGCGGATGCCCGGCCGCAGAGAGGATTGGTTGGGGGGGGTTTCCTGCCTGGCGCTAGGCTCGGCCACGGCGATGGGGAAGGAGGGGGCATCAGGCGCCCCGTGCTTTCTGGTTGAGCATCCATCGCCGGTCTCGCCCGGGCGGGCACCGAAGTCTCAGAAACCACCCGCGGCAGCTGGATGTCTCCTCCTCCGCTCTTTGGATGCCCATGATGGGTGAGCACGGTGGCAGCCATGGACGGCAAGGGCTCCCCAGTGCCCCTGAAGGTGCTGGGAGGGGCTGCTCTTTTCACCGGACCGGGCCTGATGGAAGCTGCCCTCCGCCTCGCATCCCGCTCCCCGCATCCAGCCCATGACAGGGGATGTGCCGCTGCCGGGCCGGGCTGGCTGCTCTACCAGAGCACTTTCTTCCTTCTTATGCCACCGAGAGAAAGAGAGAAAGAGAAAGAAAGAAAGAAAGAAAGAAAGAAAGAAAGAAAGAAAGAAAGAAAGAAAAAAGAAAGAAGGAAAGGGAGAAAGAGAGAGAGAGAGAGAGAGAAGAAAGAGAGACAGAGGCAAGGAAAAAAAGAAAGAAAGAGAAAGAACGAAAAAGAGAAAAAGAAAAAGTGAGAAAGAGAAAGAGAGAAAGAGAAAGAAAGGAAGAGGAAGGGGAGAGAGACAGACAGAAGAAAGAAAGAAAGAAAGAAAGAAAGAAAGAAAGAAAGAAAGAAAGAAAGAAAAAGAGAAAGAAAAAGAAAGAAAAAAAAAGGAAAGAGAGACAGAAAAAAGAAAGAAAGAAAGAAAGAAAAAAAGAAAGAAAGAAAGAAAGAAAGAAAGAAAGAAAGAAAGAAAGAAAGAAAGAAAGAAAGAAAGAAAGAACTTATGACCACAATTGAGCCCAAAATTTTGGTTGCTAAGCAAGAGCATTATTAAGTGAGTTTCACCACATTTTACAAGTTGGCCATGCCCACCTGGTCACATGACCACCAAGCCACGCCCACCAAGCTACGCCCACAGAACTGGTAGGCTGAGTCAACTTTGAGCCGGTCAGGATCGAATTGCTGGCAGTCGGCAGAATTAGCCTGCAATATTGCATTCTAACCCCTGCACCGTGGCTCCTTAAAAGGAGGAGACAATTCAAACATCTGGCATCAGAGTCCTTCATCTTGCAAGTATCTGTCATTTTTGACAAAAATAAGAGAGGAGGAAACCAAAGAAAATGATATTCCAGATGCAACAGCCTCCTTCACATATTTGCATGTGAATAACATGAATGAGGCTCTGTTGTATCCAATTTAGACTATACCATTGCTACTTAACCCAACCATCAGAATGCTGACTAGGAGAATGGCAGGAGTTGTACTTTAACACACCTGGTTGATGCCAGGTGGGGAGAGCCACTTGTGCTTCCAGGGGAGGGATATTTTGCAACAGGCATGCTTAATCTTTCCACATGCCAAAGATAAACAAAGCAACAGGTTTTCCATTAGGTTTTAGCCCCAAACACTTTACATAGATTTGATGTTTTATTTCAGCAGAAATCTGTTTCTTCTCAATGTACCTAGCCTCTAGAGCAAGATTTGGGTAGTTGGATGCCATAGCCAAATATGGGCATTTCCATCACCTTCCATATCATGAAAGGACATGTACATATGGCGCTCCAGATACTGAAGATATTACCTATGTTTTATTAGACTGTTGCCCCTCTTAAACTTAGATCCTTAAAATTTCTACTTGAAAGAACAGCCCATTGGGATCTGAATTGCAGATTCTCCTATTTCCTTCTGGTTTCTTATGTATACATTGTGAGCAAAACTGCTAAGATTATAATTAAGGCAGTTGAGCTAAGAATCCATCACATCAAACAAATCAGGGATTTTTGTAAAAGTGATGTATTTATCTGGGTGCTGTTTTTTGTTTTTGTTTTAGTATTTATAACATATGTAATTTATTTTCTTTTTATCTATTTTACCATGGAATTAGATTCTGTATTTTGTTTTAATTTTTGATATGGTCATAAGACTAATCAATCAATAAACTATATTCCTAGAATGTTGCCTTGTCAAGATTTCTGCTCCCCCAACTTGTGTTTTTTCAGTGAATGCTAGGATTTCCCTACAGAAGTCTTGAATTCTGTTTGCTGAAGAAGCTCCATTAGACTCCTAAGCTCCAATTTATGGATCTCATTGCAATTCAAATTCCAAATATTTTCAGACACCATTTTGTGGTGAGAATTAAATGCTAATTATGTTACCTGGCCAATTTCAGAGAATTCTGATTTTATTTTTGCTTGCCTTTTCAAATTACCCTGATGCTTAAAGTCTTTTGTTCTCTATATCTATTCGTTCTTTTTTCTAAAAAAAATCAGGTACCCAAAATAAAACTGAGGTTCAACCAACAAAACTTCTTTAGGGAGGAAATTCCAATTCCATGGACCCTCAAGCGCTACTTCTAATCACCATCAACTGAACCTCTTTGAAGGAGATGGGCAGTTTAGAAACATGAAATATAAATAAATCTTAGCTCTAATATATCTTTATGAGCAGATACTCATGTCCCTTGGGACTGATGTATCTATTATTTTATATTTTGCCAAGATTGGTCCCCCCCCCCCCCGGTTTGTTTTTCTAGGTCCCCCCCCCAGTATGTTGATCTAGGCTGCTGTTGTGCGCAGTGAGGAGTGAAAGAAATGTTGCTTTCAAAAGAAATGTGCAAATAGACAAGAGGTTTATTTATTTATACAGACCATGCAAATTGAGGCATGGAGGTGCATGGCTGTATATGCTGAGTATCTTATATTCCTTTAGTACAGGTAACTCATGGCCAGCAAGCTACCTACACGTTCTAGAGTTGCTTCCCAGAGCATTTCTGGTTCATAGTGCTGGAATTCAGCAAAATTCAGCAAATTGTGCCCTCACAAAAGAGACTTAATGCACTAACGGATGCTTCTGGATCTTGCTAAGGCCCTTCCATTTAAAAGACTGAAATTTCACCAACTGGTAATGCAGTTCTATCACAGGCCATGCCCACTGCGGCCTTGAGTGAGAAAAACAAAAATATCCAGCCCAAAAGTTAGCTTCATCCAGAAGAAAGGTTTACAGCCTCTAGTAGTAACAGTCATTAAGAAGGATGCCAAGGTTACTTCTCTAGGGTGCCATTTCCTGTCCTCAGTAAATATTTGAGTGAGGATTGGGATCCTCATATCCTGCTGTAGGATAGACTTTGTATTTGCAGTGGATCAGTCACTGCTCTCAGATGTCTCCATTTTATTATTTCTTCCCTGGCTGGCTGCAAACACTTGTTCTTGTAGAAACCCATCCAAGATCATAACATCCGGATGCTGATTACCTTCTCCTAAGGAATCTGACATCTCCTCAGGAATCTAAAAGGGACTTGACAAGTACCTGTGCTGCTTAATAATTGCAATACTGAATCGTGACACATCAATTCCAAGTCTCTTTTGCCTAATCCTAATATTTGGACATCTCACAAGATACAGAAATTAACCAGAGCAAGATCAAGGAAACATTCTGCTTTCTCTCTCTCTCTCCTTCTCCATCTTGGCTCTAAACCCACCCAAATCAGAATAGGACTGAAGTTTTGAAACCACATATAAAAAAATGAGTGGGTTGGAAGAGCAGATGATCTCTTGACAGCTGGTAAAGCATTTTGGAAAATGTATTCAAGGTTGGAAAGAATGGGGTAGTCACTGATGATGACTCTTTAATACATAAAAATATTAAAAATAGTTATAGAATTTCTACATGAACAGAATAGTTCTAAGCATTTTATGCCACAGTGGCTATATTGCTTGGCCCTCATGCTCAAATTATAGCAATAGCAGTTAGACTTATATACCGCTTCATAGTGCTTTACAGCCCTCTCTAAGCGGTTTACAGAGTTAGCATATTGCCCCCAACAATCTGGGTCCTCATTTTACCCACCTCAGAAGGATGGAAGGCTGAGTCAACCTTGAGCCGGTGAGATTTGAACTGCTGAACTGCAGCTAGCAGTCAGCTGAAGTAGCCTGCAGTGCTGCACTCTAACCACTGTGCCACCTTATCCAAGCTAGATAAGCATTGTTTCAGTTTTATAATTTGTTAAAATATAAATACATAAAAATAATCATAAATGATATTGTGTTGTACAGTTTAGTCTGTTTTCTTTTACACCACAAAAGAAGATTCCTGATCTGAAAAATATGACTTGTATTTTGGTTCTCTCTGGAACCAGATGTAGTTGTATGAAAAGTTTACGCATTATAAAATGTGACTCATATTTAAAATACTGTAACACAAGTTGGCATTTGAATGAACATTGAATAACTGAGCAACAGAACTCTACAGAACTACAGGAGCAAAGAACTCTATGGAAAGAATGAGTTGGTCGACTATTAATGGTTAGTATTTTATGATTTATATGAAGACTGAAGGCAGCAGGAAGAGAGAGGAAAAAATGAGAAATATAGGGGCCAAATCTCCATACATAACATTTGCAGAAGTGTGGCTCTTCCCTCAGTCTTTGTAATGTAGATATTCAGTTTATTTATATAATTATTTAGATTGGGCAATGATGACAGTTTGTAGGAAGTTAGCACCCACCCCTCTCCTAGAAAAATGAAATATCCTAGGAAATATTAAAAAGGCAGAATATTATATAGAATATCCCTAGAGAAATTGAGAAACATGATTTTAGAAAGGAAACAGACTCACTCTTAGTAGCCCCCACCTTTGTCAATATTCCAGCAAGGAATAGCCCAGCTCACTCACCCACCCCCCTTTGTTAATAGCCTGGAGCAGTCTATTCTACATAACAAAGATCTCCTTCAGACAGAGCCATATTAGGAATTGCCCAAAGCCCTTTCATTACACCACATGGGACCTGGGAAGATTACATCAGCCAAGCCTGGGACTCGGGACAGCCTACAAGAGTTGCCCCAGCATGCCCCTGGGAGTCTGACAGCCAATTGGAGTGCATTACATACACAGGAACAGGAAACAAAGAGGTGGGGCCCAACAGAGGTCATAAAACCAAGAGACTCAGCATCTTTTCCTCCCTTTTTCTCCTCACCCAACATCTGGAAGCATGTGATCCACCTTTTCTGTTCAGGAGCTTGTGCCATGTGCTCCTGTCCACCATTAAACCTTCTTTCCAAGCAACTTCCATGAATCCAGTGTCTTTTTCCCCACTTGGAACTGAACCCAGAAGGATATTCCTTACAACAAGTTCTTAGTGTTTTAATGGAAAAGCCAAAATCAGGCCTATTGGAGTGAACTGCAAAATCCAGATATCTCTTGGCTATAACTGATGGCTGTCCAAATATCTACAGTCTAGACCTAACAACTCTATGTAGGATTACTAACTTAAACTTTTCTTGTTCTCATTTGACAGCTACATTTTACAAGCTGGTGACTAATTATCATTGCCACAAATTGATGGCAGAGATTGAGAGCATGTAATTATCCAGATGTTGCTGAACTGCAATGTCTGACAACCCCTGTTGGAATATCCAATGAGATGCTGGGAGTGTAGTTCAACAACCATCTGGAGTACAACATCTGTTTATTTGCTAAGCAAGTTAGGCTGCACTCGGAGCTATTTTTTTAATCGATGTAATGGTTCTTAGGAAGTCTGCCCTTTGTCAGTGGAGTGAATATCAAATTAATGATACTTTAGCATCTAATTCTGTGGAGCTGCTTTGCCTATCAATCATAATAGAGCTGGAAGGGACCTTGGAGGTCTTCTATCCAATCCCATGATCAAGCAGGAGACCCTATACCATTTCAGATAGGTGGCTGTCCAGTCTTTTCTTAAAATCCTCCAGTGATGAAGCATCTACAACTTCTGAAGACAAGCTGTTCCATTGGTTAATTGTCCTCACTGTTAGGAAGTTTCTCCTTAATTCCAGGTTGCTTCTCTCCTTGATTAATTTCCATCCATTGTTTCTTGTCTTGCCTTCTGGTGCTTTGGAAAATAACTTGACCCCCTCTTCTTTGTGGCAGCCCCTCAAATAGTGTAATACTGCTATCATATCCACCCTAGTCCTTCTTTTCTCTAGACTGGCCATAACCAATTCCTGCAACCATTATTCATATGTTTTTGTCTCCAGGCCCTTAATCATCTTAGTTGCTTTTCTTTGTACTTTTTCCAAAGTCTCAACATCTTTTTTGTAATGTGGTGACCAAAATGGGATGCAGTATTCCAAGTGTGGTTACTGTTATTGTTTGTTTTATTTCTATGCCGCCCAACTCCCGGAGGACTCTGGGCGGCTTACAACAATAAAAACATTATAAAAATATAAAAACTATTAACAAGAAACATATTAAAAACATTCAACAACAACTAAAAACCCATACACAGCATTTCGTGGCCGGATCTCGCCAAATTACAGAGGTGAGATCAACGGCCCCAAGCCTGCCGGAAGAGCCAGGTCTTCACGGCTTTCCGGAAGGCCAGCAGGGTGGGGGTGGTCTCAGGAGGTAACTGGTTCCAGAGGGCCGGGGCAGCCAAAGAGAAGGCCCTCCCACGCGGGCCCGCCAGCCGGCACTGTTTAGCTGACGGGACCTGGAGGAGCCCAACCCTGTGGTATCTTACCGGTCGCTGGGAGCTATGTGGTAGAAGGCGGTCTCGAAGATAACCTGGCCTTGAGCCATATAGGGCTTTTGATTTTGGTATATGAATTCAACTAATTGTCTAGATTTTTAAAA
>QLTV01001698.1:6542089-6559724 GCA_003457575.1 Thermophis baileyi
ATCTATCTATCTATCTATCTATCTATCTATCTATCTATCTATCTATCTATCTATCTATCTATCTCTACCCTGTTTCTCCCAAAATAAGACCTATCCTGAAAATAAGCCCTGGCATGTTTTTATGTGTGTGCCTACTATAATCCCTAACCCCAAATAAGCCCTATTTAAGACCCTGTGCATCTGGCTGGCCACCCATTCTGTCTGCAGTGCCACGGCAACAAGGCAAGGTGGTGGGGTAGTGGAGCTGCCCTACACGCATCGCACCGGCTTACCTCAGTGCCCTCGCAGCCAGGCCATCCTTGCCCCAACACTTGCCTTGTGGCAGCAGCACCAGCAGCCATGTGCAGCAGGAGCCTATGTGGCCGCCAGCCCACTTCTTCTGCTTGCTCGTGGCCGCAACAGAGCAGGAGGCCGAGTGGTGTGCTGGTGCTGTGGCTGCAAGGCGAGGCAGGTGTCAGGGTGTGGATGGCCTGGCTGCAGGGGCACTGAGGTAAGCCAGTGCAGGCAGGCAGAAGAAGTCGGCCTCCTGTACATGGGAAAAAATAAAACAGCCCCTGAAAATAAGCCCTAGTGCTTATTTTGGGGCCCAAAAGAAAATAAGGGTCTTATTTTCGGGGAAACACGTCTATCTATCTATCTATC
This sequence comes from Thermophis baileyi, assembly GCA_003457575.1. Taxonomy (NCBI): domain Eukaryota; kingdom Metazoa; phylum Chordata; class Lepidosauria; order Squamata; family Dipsadidae; genus Thermophis; species Thermophis baileyi. Next base: position 6,542,732 of record QLTV01001698.1, read on the forward strand.
TATCTATCTATCTATCTATCTATCTATCTATCTATCTATCTATCTATCTATCTATCTATCTATCTATCTATCATATATCTATCATCTATGAGCTCACATGGTTAGGATACTGGGTTAGAGGTTAGCAAGCCCACATTCAAGATCCGAGTGCAGCAGTGGGGTGGGGTGAGCTACCATCCTTCGCTTCAGCTCCTGCCGGGAATATAAAAAGAGCCCTCTACTTGGTGTCTCCTGAGCAATGGTGCTCCTCAGTGCTTCTGACACTAGTGTAATGCAATCTTTCTCTCTCTCTCTCTCTCAGCCTATCCTATCTCATCAGACTAGAACTATATATTTATGTCACCTATATCATCTATCTATCTGTCTGTCTGTCTATTTTATCTATTATCTATCTATCTATTATCTATCTATCTATCTATCATCTATCATCTATCTTATCTATTATTATCTATCTATCTATCTATCTCTCATCTATCTAATCTATTCATACATACATACATACATACATACACACACAAACACAAACACACACACACACATACTGATATGTTTAGTGTCTTTTGATTATTCAGTGCTTGAGAAATATAATTACTATAATTAATAATCTGTTCTCAATAGAAGCAAAATCACTACTTTACGAACTAAAGATGTTCTTTAAAAGCTAGTTTAGATAAATATAGTTTTCAGCTGAAAAAATGAGGAGAACCAAGTAAAGGAAGGATGCCTCTTTCCTGCTGAAGCCATTTGGAATCCTGTCAGATTCCACTGTATTCTTTGAGGCTGATTAATAAATAGCTAATGTGAAATTCTGAATTCTGAACATATAAATTAAAACATTGCCTTTTTAGGTTGTACATATTTTGTGGGAAGTATATATTTTTAGTTCATAATCCTTATCCTTTGTCTTTCATACAGAAAAAAAAGCATTGATACCAGATCCAAATATTCAGCTTAAACTATATTTTATTTTTAAGAGCGTGCAGATTGCATGGGATGTGGTTATAGTCTATAATCTATATAATACCTCTTGAACTGAACTATTGAATTTAATGGTGAAATTTATAAATGCTGCTTTGTTATGTTCCTCATTCAATGGTTTGCAATATTCCAAAATGTGCTTCTATTTATAGAAATGACCTCTCAGCACTAATGATGGTGATCAGCACCCAATTTGTCACCTCATGTTAGTATTATTTAGATAATTTAGGTAAACCAAGAAAGAAAACTAAAGGTAATAGGCATTTTTATTCCCTTTTTCATACCAAGATCTGAGTCATCATGACTGCTCCCAACAAACCAATTTCTTTGCAAAGCCATTAGGCATGGATACATAAATGTGCTAATGCATGGAAAACAGCAGCTGGGAAGACATACTTTTCCAATCTTTTCTTTCAGAGGCATTAAGGGCAAAATACTTGTTTAAATATATTTATGTCCATTAAAGATATCCATTTTGTTGTCTATGGTTCCCTTCTGCCTAATTTTTCCCTGACTTTCTTTCTGTTTTTTTAAAATCAAAGAAGGTGCCTTTGTAGAACTGGTTCCACACACAGAAAAAACAGTTATTAGTTATTCTTCCTTCCAACTACCTCTTGAGATAGTTGTCAGTTTGGGTCCTATGCTCTCTCTCCACCCGATCTATTTCAGAGATAATTCTGTTGGGGAAAATTAGTAGAAGGAAAGCTACATAGGCAGTTTTAAGTTCCTGTAGAAAAGACAGGACATAAATCTAATAAATAAATAAACCTCTTCCTTCTAAGAATCAATATGTGTGTTGTGATCTTTCTGTACTAGCAGCATACATCTTTATCGTGTTTACATTTCAAAAGTACAAATGGAACCCTCAAGAAAATATGTGAAGTACTTTACTGCATGCTTTTAAACAGCCTGGTTCTTCAGGTATCAGGAAAATTTAAAAGAGCTTCTTCATAAGATGCTGGCAAGATGGCTTTGTTTGGTATCATATCCTTCCTCCACCTCTATTTCTGCACATGCATCTAATTGCTTATTAATAGCACCATTATCCTTCTTGAACATAAAATTCACAATGTCCTTCTTTTACATAAAAAGCAGAATCAACATTCAATTGTTGCATGAATCAGGAAGCTAATATAGCCTAACATTCCTTAATTTTTTTTTAAAAACTTTCCTTTTTGTTGTTTCCTAACCTGGAATCTCTTTAAAGAGGAAGGAAGGGCCAAAAGCAAAAATGTTTGAGTGGAGCCTCAAGCAAGATCTTCAGTACAACCCTGGTACCAGCTGCTTCAAAGATCTAAAATAAAAACAATAGATCAGTTATATGTATTTGTTTTTAGCCATCATCTGATCATATTGACAAGAGATTTGTCATTTCTTCCCTGTCTTTGAAAAGAAAGTGACAGATAGAAGTGGCTGGAAGCAGGATGAGCTGCTTTTTAAAAAGATAGCGATGTAGCATTGCTCCCATATTTTTTATAAAGCTCATGCTTCACATCCTGGGATACTAATATAATGATGCATTTAACATATTGAAAAGAATTTCATCACCTAACAGCGAATCAGGGAGGAATAAAGATATTTTTCATTATTTTACTCAAAGCGCAAATTTCTAAAAGTATTACCAATGTGCTTTCTGAAAATCTGGGAAATTATGCTCTGTGTTTTGTAATTCTAAAAGAATCAGTGAATTATCTTCTTAATGTCATACCAGTTCAGGGTATTTCTAGGATGCTTCCTGATTGTACCAACCAAAAGATATTGTGGAGATATTTTATCATTGCCATCCTATAGCAATGGGGAAACTGACACCAATTTTCAACAAGAATGATCCGAGGAGCTATGGGGACAATCAAAACCTCATTCATCCCTAGAGAAGATGATGATGTTGCAAGATCTCTCTGAAGCAGCGGTGGGTTGCTCCCGGTTCAGCCCGGTTCTGTGAACCGGTAGCGGCGGCAGCGGGAGGCTCCACCCATCCACCCGGCTTCTGCGCATGCGCAGAAGCATTGCGCGCACGCGCGCAAGCGCGCACATGAACCAGTAGCAATGGATTTTAGAACCCACTAGTGCTCTGAAGACTCTATGGAGAAAATCCATGGATCAGATCAATGGATGAGATACAGTGAGATGCTCAGTTGGGATCCATGTTAGGTGACTCCAAGAGAAATGAAAGAAACCAGATTGTCCGTCTGTCCCTTGAACAACAAACCAAATTGCTGGACAGCATTTCAAACTAGAAAAAAAAGCTGCTGATAGATTTTTCCAGATTGTTGCTGTTCAGTGGGTAAGTTTTCAAGACATTTACTGCTCACACCATTTTTTTTTTAGAAATTAGCACATACTTATTATCCCCATCCTTTCTTCTGAGGAAATTACCTTTTATTGACCAGTTCTCAGAAAACAGCCCTGGTTTTTGAGATTCTGTATTACAGAGAGCTTATTGTCATAGGACGTAAATCCCAAACATCCCACAAAAGTTTGGGCGGGAAAGGGCAACTTAGCAAATTTTGTTGACCTGCTTGTGAGAGAATATCACAACTGCAAAATGAGGGTCGAGGAGATCTTCATGCATGACATAGAGTGCACACCCTTCCTTCATGCTGGATGTCCCTTCTCCATTGTCACTGTTTGGCAAAGGAGTGCTGTGAAGAAGACTGTCTTCAACATTTCATTTCCCACTTACTGTATATCCTGTTTACCCTTTCCTACCTGATCTCAGCATGGGAAGAATTTTAATAATCAGTAATAATCATAGAAGATTGTTTCCCCCACTATCTCAAATAATTGACCAAGACTATAAAATATGTTGCAATCAATTAGGTCCGTTTTAACAAAGATCCAGTGCTAAGAATTGCTCAGTCAATGGATAAATAGTAAAACCAATTACCTTGGGCAAGAGTAACTAACCAGACAAAGAAGCTGTTCATTCACACTTCCTGAAAACCACAAATAGGCTGCCCAGACACCATGCAAATGACAAAGGCAAGCCAACAGACACAAGGAAGGACAATTAAGATTGACCTTTAGACAGAGTCACATAATAGAACCAGCACATCCACACATCCACACCTCACAAGCCCACACCAAGAACCAATCCTTCCCTATAAAACAACCTCTCTGTATCTCATTTTCTTTGTAGCTACCCCCTGTGAGAAGCCCCCCCCCCCCCGAAGAATGAAATATTTTGTGGAATATTATATTTCCCCAAAGGGAGAAATGGAGAAACATGCTCTTAAAGACAGAAAGCAGACTCAGTCTTTCTTAATAACCCCAGCAGATATTTTGTGCTCATTAAGAAAGATTGAGCCAGCCTATTCACAAAACAAAAGACCTTCACCTCCAGGGATGGGATTAAAATTTACATTCTCCTCCACCCAAATTCTAACAGGACATGACCCTTTAGGACATAATAGGATTAACCCACCACCATTTAGTAAAAGACACAAGCCCCTTCATGGCACAACCCACAAAACAGTTCAAACTTCAAAATCACAGAAACCTATACAGATCCGTCCACTCATTCAACCATTTTGTCAGCTGCCCCAGAACTGCATGCTGTGGTTCTATTCATCAATAGAGTCTTTCTTTCCAATCAGCCTCCATGTTATTTCGGGTATCTTTCTCCCAGCTTGGAACTGAACCAGATGGATTTTCCTTCCAACACCCGACAAACAAACCTCTGCTTTTGAAAATAAATAAATCTCCTTTCCTCACAGTGTGTCTGGATTTCATACTGATTTCTTCTTGCACAATCCCGGCTCGAACTGGGACCCTAAATTATTATTCTGACACCAGGGATCCTGGTAATAATGCTTCCTGTACCTGAGAAAGATAAGTGTGATCCATAAAGATTGTATTGTGAAAACTGTGCAGTCTCAACGGTGCCATAAGATTTTGTTTCTGATGGAAAAGCTGACTGTGCTGTATACACAGTTGAAACAACAAGCTGTTTCTGCACCGCTGCACGTTACTCTCAATAGATGGTGAATATTTTGGAGCCCAGTTATGAAGTTTTCTTTTCTTTTTTTTCCTGGGGCTTCGGTTGCCCTTCAAGTAGGTGTGTGAGACTAGGCTGAAGCTGCCATATCTAAAAATGAAGCAGGCCCATAAGCAGGATAAAGCCAGGAATCTTGGCTAAAAGATCCCTTTGGAAGATAGATAAAAAGGATAGATAAGAAGTTGTTATGGAAACAAAGGAAAAATGTCACCTAAACCAAGCAAAATAAGTTGGGCCTGACACATGGGAAACCCCTCCCCCAAATCCCATCAACAGCTATCAAAATTGTAAATCAACAAAGAAAGAGTAGCTGCCAGTCTTCTCAATCAACAAAGCAAGGACTTGGGGGGGGGGATACAAGAGGTCCTGAAGCTCGCCCACTCTTGGACTCATCCCTGTATCCAGATTTGACAGCCTCCATCTCAACTAATGCCTGCCAACCTACTTGAGAAGGACATGGGTAAGTGTGGATGTATGTGTGTGGGTGTATATGTGTGAGAAAGAGCAAATACATATATTGTTACCAGTAAAGTAAATACATATATTGTAACCAGTAACTGTTATTTTAAATTTACTGGGTCTCTGTATATTTTAAAGAACCAGTCGTGCCTCGGTGTTCAGTTGAAAGTGATTTGAATGTGGCTATTGTCCAGGGTTGTGAGTGTGTGAGTGAGTGACCATAAGCCAAACTTGGGGACATGTGTAACAGGTGTTCACAGTCCCATTATTGCAAGGCAGTGGGGGGGGGATAGGATGAGGAAGTGGTAACCCAGGCTATATTTGATTCCATTTAAAACTGGGATTGCCTTTGTTTCTGCTAAAGAAGGTTAACCAGCCCACTCCCCACCAATTCAATTCTTTTGTCACCATAAATCTGACAGCAACTGGAGAAACTCTGAAGCTCAAACCCAAACTTTATTACAGCCACAGATCGGAGGGGGGGGAACCAAAACCAAATACAAACAGGCAGAAGTAATTAATAGAAAATGAACTTAGTCTACAAGATGCATTACTTGATACATTTTGGAAGCTAAATTATAGACTTTGGCAATGTTATAAGAGACCTGAAAATTCTTCCCAGCTAATGGAGAAATTGTTTAAGAGTCATTAAACCTGGCACTATTATTTTAAAAAAGGAAAAAGAGGAGAGATTGGTATAAAATCATATTTCCAACTGCTTCCATTTCCACAAATGCAGTCGTCTGTCTGTCTGCCTGCCTGCCTGCCTGCCTGCCTGCCTGTCTGTCTGTCTGTCTCTCTCTCTCTCTCTCTCTCTCTCTTTCTCTCTCTCTTTCTCTCTCTATCTATCTATCATCTATCTATCTATCTATCTATCTATCTATCTATCTATCTATCTATCTATCTATTTCATCTATATTTATATCTACTGTATCTATCATTTATCTATCATCTGTCTGTCTGTCTGTTTATCTATTTATCTATCTACTATCTATTTATCTCTTTCTATCTGTCTGTCTGTCATCTATCTATCTATCTATCTATCTATCTATCTATCTATCATCTTCTTCATCTTCATCTATCTATCTATCTATCTATCTAGCTATCTACATCTATCTATCTTGCTAGCTAGCTAGCTAGCTAGCTGGCTAGCTAGCTATCTGGCTATCTAGCATCTAGCATCTTTGTAATTTTTCACCATTGGTGACCACAAATTTGGGGTGGTGGTGGTTATAGAATTAACTGATGAATTAAAATATTCCCTTATCTCTTAAAAGCTCTTTCCCCTTCCTTTCCCTATGATATGTCCTTTTTGCATTATAAAGTGTGTAAGCTTGCCTACAGGTGTATTAAATTACTGACAATAGGCATATTTTTTTTTCCTGTTTCTTCTGAATCACAAAGGGGCAGATGACAGCAATGTTAAAATCTTTATTTTGCACCAGCTCAGAAGGAAGGCTGTCGTAGCATCTCTGTGTAAAGCCTTAGCAGTATTTAGAAGAGGCCACTGTGTAAATATAAGCACCCCTCCCATCAAATACAACTTGTGTGGACTGAATGGCAGTTTCAGTTCCTCACTGTAGTCTAAGTTGATAGTCTTCTCTGCTGCTCCTGGTTATCTTAAACCATTTTCAGAAATTCTAATCTGGTCTGAACTGAGTTGGCAATGAGGCTGATGCTAAGTCAGAGCCAGGACTACTACAATTCTCCTGCTTCTTGCTTCCCCTCAATGCAAGGAAGACAAGCCTCACTGACCAACTCTTGTAAAGAATCCTCAACATACAATTATAATGGAGTCTGGCCCTTTTTATGAATTTTTGTGGCAGTCATTAAATGAATCAGCACAGTCATTAAGTGAATCCATGATCGTTAAGCAAACCAATGGTTAACAATGGTGTGGTTTTGCCAAAAACTGAAAATGCCAATTTTCAGCACAATTGTTGTAACATGCGGTCACATGATAGTGTGACAGTGGAAATGGCTGTAAATGCAACTGTATTGCCAAGTGCCCGAAGTTTGGTCATATGACTATGGAGGGGGCCTAACCATCGAATCTGGGTCAAAAGTCCCCTTTTTTGGGGCAGTCGTAACTTTGAACAATCGCTAAGCAACTGGTCATAAGTCATGGACTACCTTCATTAGTGGTCTTTTCTTTTTTAGCAATTGTTCCCAAGCCTCTCTTTTGCTTTCCCAGATATTTGCACACAGGGATTTCTTTATCACTCTTCTGTGGGATCTTCTCTGACACTAAGGCAGACCCTTTCCCCCCACTTAGGTGTCATTGTTGGTTCTGATGCTACAATAAATAGCAATAGCACTTAGACTTATATACCACTTTACAGTGCTTTACAGCCCTCTCTAAGCGGTTCACAGAGTCAGCATATTGCCCCCAACAATCTGGATCCTCTTTTACCCATCTCGGAAGGATGGAAGGCTTGAGCCTGGTGAGATTTGAACTGCCGAACTACAGCCAGCAGTCAGCAGAAGTAGCCTGCAGTACTGCACTCTAACCACTGTGCCACCAAGGCTCAGAGAATTAGAGAATGACCCTAATTCCAGCCTTACATTTGTCCATAGGTCCAAGGAAACCTGGTAGCAAGGAAGAACTGACCATTGAGTTCTACAGAAACAAAGATGCAAAGTTCCTAAAAGATAAGAGGGTGTTGTGGCTTGCCCCTGTCCCATGCAGCTGCTCATGGATCCAGACGAACAGGAACAGTCCATAGGGTGGCAAGAGCAGTCTGTAGCTCCGGCACCGGAGTCCGAGACCGGAGAGGACGCAGGGCCAGAGGACGATGCTCAATCAGGGCCTTCGGCACCCCCCCAGCAGGAGTTCAGTGACTCCAGTGAAGAGGAGGCGCCTCTGAGTGATGCTAGGGCAGGCATTGTTCGTATTCACCTTGGCTGCTGTTTGAACTTTGTTCCTATCAGTTGGATTGACTCCAGTCCAGGCTCTTGGCCAACTCCAGCAAGTAATTGTATTTGATGGACTTAATGACCTGCTTGTGTCTTTCATATTTCGAATCCCGGCCAAAGTGTTCTGTGCTTGAAAACAAACACTTTGGCAAAGAATTAGTATTCACTTTAATAGTAAGCAGTTATTAGTATTAAAGCCTTTTTTTTTAAATAACAGTGTGTGTGTGTCGCTTTCTGGGGGTTTGCCACGCTGGGTCACAACAGAGGGAAGATACCCTTTGCAGGACTGTGGGCAGGGGTGGGAAAGCAAGGGGAGCATGCATGACCCAACCTGGACAAAAACTGCAAGCGCCCACTGGAGATGAAAGGCTTGACTGGAACGTGAGTTTGTGGGATTGAGGAGGGCCCAGTGACTTCCAGTTTGGGATCAACCATAGGAGATCCACCATCAAAACATCAGAGCAGGTTGGAGGACAGTAGTTTTGAGTCAAGGCCGGAGAACATGGGCACAGGGACCATTGGCAGTGGTCTGGGAGTGGCAGGAAGGCAACTTCCTCCAATCCTTCTGTCAAGAAGTACTGAGTGGCCCTATTGGCAATGATCCAAGTGTGCTAAATTCAGGAGGTATTGTACAACTGATCTTTGACCTGGTCATAAATCAACTGGGAGTAGGGTGCAATGTGTAATTTTCTAGATAAGTATCTTCTTCCCACTGGATTAGAAATTACCATTCAATGCATTGTGTTAGGAGATTGGTGGGATTTAATCAATACCATTGCCCCAAAACAGAATTGTCTGGATAAACTTCTTGTCTGAATATTCCTCTTATTGTTCCTGGAGAATAAAATTAAAACAAGTGAAAAAAAAATTAAACTTTAAAGAAGTGAGGTGGGGCAGCCCAGATGGCGTCAAGTTAAGGAATTAATTGTTGCTATCCAAGCATTGGTTTCTAGACTGGCCCTATTGTCTAAGGTCCCTGTTTTGCAACAGGCATGCCAATTCCAAAACAGTTTTTATAATTCCTAGAGATAATACTTTTAAGCGCAGATTCCATAATATAATGTCATATCACTATTTGGATGTGCTACGTAATAATTCACTGTTTCCATTTTTCCATAATGGGTGCTTGACCATAGGGCACTTTGTAGGATAAAATGGTAGCCAACCTACAGGACTTTCCTGCTCCTGATCTCAGGGAAATGAGTGGTAGGAAGCCTACAGATGTCTTTCCTTTCCTGGGTGTTATGAAGACCTTGCTTCTGGTATCTGAATTTCTCCAGTCCCGGAGCATTTCCTATTAGTACATGATCAAACAGGAATGACAGTGACAAGGAATATCTGAAGAATATATGCAGCAAATTAATTCCAATTGTTGTAAGACAAATGGGAAAACCCAAAAGGGGGGGGAAGGAAAGTTGCCTTCAGAAGAATACTGTACATGTAGCTGTTTATTGCCTCCAAGTTTATTTTATTCTATGTTATATGCTAGGAAGCTTGAAAAAAAAATTAAAATATCACTGAGATCTTTTCTTTCTGGGTCTGCATCTATAAAAGCCTGTTGCAATCTTTTTCATTACTTGATTTTATTCACAGTAGAATGAAAGGTAATCATTGAGGCTATGCCAAAGCTCCCAAAGGCTGAATAGATAATGCAAATGAGTATTATTAGCTGTGGCGGATTTTCCAGTAGCTGGAGCAAGTGATCTTCTCAAATCTGCGGTTCCACACTTGAATGGGGAGACACAATAGACCATTGAGATGGTTTCTCCTGAGGGCTGTTCCAAGCCTTCCAAGGTTCACGGGCTGCTCTGTCAATGTCCAGATTGCTCGGAGCAAGGAAGCAGTTCAGATGATAGTTATAGTGAAAGGGACAGGCAAGGTCTTCTTGTCTTTTTGGACGAGGTAATTGAGATGCTATTTGCAATCCCACTGCATGTGTTCTTGGAGTGTATTCCAGTTTGGGTTTGAAATGGAAACGGTCTTGGTGATGGATGATCTTTACAAAGAAGCTGACAGAGGAAAGCCATCTATGTAACTCTTACTCAATGTCTCAGTGTCTTTAGACCAGAGTATACTCCAAGATTAGCTCGGTGGCTTAGGGTTTAAGGGAAATGGCATGCAGTGGTTCCGTTTCTAAGTTAGACAGGTGGGAAATTGAAGATTGGGTGCTCTACTGCTGCTACCCAGGTGCGTTAAGGCACAATTGTGACTCCCATGCTATGTAATGTCTCTATGAGGCCACTGAATGTGGTCATTTGCTGTGAGGTGTGAGTGGCACGTTGATAACACCAGGCTGTATTTCTCCGTGATATCAGACTCTGAAGAAGCTGTGCACAATTTAACCTTGTGTTGGAATGTACTTAATCAGGGCCTCTAAACTGACACTGAATCTTGATAAGATGGGCACATAGGAAGGATACTGCTCAGCTACAGGGAACTGGGGAATTGCCTGCTCTGGATAGAGCTGCATTTCTCTAAATAAAGAGGCTTGCAATTTGCCACGGGTGCTCAAGCAACTTCTATATCTATGTATCATCTCTAGTGCATCCACTATACCCCACTTCTGGACAGAAATTATTTCAAATTTTTAAAAAGGAGATATTTCTTTCCTGTATGTACACTGGGTGCAAATGTTGTTATACAGGTAGTCCTCAACTTACAACCATTTGCTCAGTGACCGCTCGAAGTTACAACGGCACTGAAAAAAGTGACTTATGACCATTTTTCACTCTTATGACCATTGCAGCATCCTCATGGGCATGTGATTTACATTCAGATGCTTGACAACTGACTCACATTTATGACGGTTGCAGTGTCCCGGGATCATATGATCCCCTTTTGCAACCTTTTGACAAGCCAAGTCAATGGGGAAACCAGATTCATTTAACAACTGTGTTACTAATTTAAGAACTGCAGTGATTCACTTAACAAACGTGGCAAGAAAAGTCGTAAAATGAGGCAAAACTGACTTAACAAATTTCTCGCTTAGCAGCATAAATTTTGAGCTCAATTGTGGTCATAAGTTGAGGACTACATGTACATAGAAAGCACTATTATAATGTTCATGTTGCAGCTCTATAGCTCTGTTTCTTGGTTTGCATTCATTCGAAATTACAATAGTGCCAGGGGAAAAAAAATGTAATGATCAGTCCTCTTTCTTATGACCATCGCAGCATACCCGTGGTCTCATGATCAAAATTTGGGTGCTTATCAATCAACAGATATTTACAATAATTGCAGTGACATGGAGCCACATGACTGCCATTGAAAAGCTTCTCAGTGGGCTTCTGATAAGGAAAGTCAATGGGGGAAGCTGGATTTGCTTAACGACCGTGGCAAAAATGGTTGTAAAATTGGGCACAACGCACATAACAACCACATCACTTAGCAATGGAAGTTTCAGTCCCAATCGTGTTTGTAAGTTGAGAACTACCTATATTGTTAGTATTTTTTTTTTATCTAACAATGTAATTGCCGTTTCTTTGGAGTCACATATTTTAGTTTTTTAATTCACTATTAACTTATCCAAGCACATGTAGAATCATCTTCTACAAGAGTTCCCTGCCTAAATTTGGAATTGTTCTTTGACATCGAGCAACGAGACTAAGGAGTACAGCCAGTTGAATTTATTTACTTTATTTTATAATCAGATTTATATAAATAAACATAAGCATATATAAATGGAACTAAAGGAACTTACCAAAGAGAATTCCTATTATACATTTCAAAGCAAGGCTAAAATGGGATAGAAAGAAAGCTTCCATTTAAGAAAGTAAACGAGAGTAAATTTTAACATCCATGGAAATAAATTTGAATATTTAGTTGGCTTGTATAAACTAGATGAGGGTATATGCTCAATCTTGTTTTTAAGTTAAGTCATACTGAAAATGTGTTTAATGATAGCACCTGGCTATTATTAAAGAGAGAGATTTGCATTTAATTAAGATGAAAATGTTTTGAAAATCTACAGCAAGTGTCTCCTGCGTAACTGAGCCTTGATTCCTAACAAACTCTTAGAATACACTCATTTTTAAATACACTCTTAGAATACACTCTTAGAATACACTCATTTTTTTTTAAAAAAAATGCCATGTACTGGCATTCAGTACACCTACAACAGTTAGGAGAGCACAGCAAAAAATGCATTAAAATTAAAATGTTAAGACCAAACTAAAGACAACAGGTACAGAGTCATAAAGCTGATAGTAAGATACTGAAGTGAGTGGATTTAGGATTAACCATCAGTTGTAAAGTAACAAGCAGTTAAGAAATATGCTGCATACTTGATAGAGCAGCCATAAAGGCCTTGGAAAAGATCTTGACATACTGTGATGTGTGTATTCCTACAAAGATAAGAATTGTGCGAACTTTGACACTCTATGCAAGTTGGACTTTGAAGAAGCAGGATAAGAATTTGAAATGTGGTGTTGGAGAAAGCTCTTGAGAATACCACGGACAGTCAAGAGAATTAACAAATGCATCATCTAACCATTTGTTAGAACAAACTATCCAAGTATTTTATAGCTAGAGACTTGCTGGCCAATCAGACACAAAAAGAGTGAGAAACTGTGACAATCTGGACAGAAATAAAAGAACAAATGGATGTGTCTACAGCAAAGTATCTGAACTCATTATGGAGCCCAACCATGTTGCAAGCAATCCGAGCTGTAAACCATTCCCAGTGCATCACAAGCCCTCTTGCTTGTCCTCCATATCACCTAGAGATTAAATAGGTTGTTGTGACAGAAATAAACATGTTTCTCTAAGTGCCTCTGGGATTTTCTATGCTGTGTGATCATCACAAAAGTCTGTCCTTCCAGGAGTGAGATTTTAGACTGGAAGTTTTTAAAATACAACACTACGTAATGATCCATGGAAAACCACATTGATTTCCTGATAACCCAAGCATTTAGAAATGGCTTCCTACAGAAGTGATTCTCCCTGAGCTACTGACTGTCACCAAGATAGCCATCTCAAGTCTGAAAAGTTCCAGAAGGGAAATGTTTGACTTATTGGGATGTGCAAATGCATGTCTTCTATATCTATATTGCTTGACAGCTTTTACATAAGGTAATTTCAAACATTATTGCATTTATGGCCTTTGGGCTAAATGAAGGTTGAATAGTTTAATGCCTCTGAAGTAATCTGCCACAATAGGTAGATGCACTTGTTTGAGTAATGGTCCTACTCTTTGTTAATAGCTTGAATGTTCTCCTTTTTATGATGCCCAGCTTTTTTAAAAAAATAATAATAATAAGCTGCTAAACAGAAATGACAACTACTCAATACAAATGTTCCATAAGACCAAACTAGGCATGGCAAGAAATTCTGTAAGATGTACCACAGTTAAGATTGAAAAATTGATGGTCTTTTTTTTACTTAGTTTTCTACTGAAAATATCAGGTATGAGAATTTTGATAATAGCATGAAGGGGAATGCAGACAGCTACCCTTCACATAGATCCATGACCAAGATCACCCACAGTCGTAATACCGGCAAAAATTCCCATACCAAAAATTCCATCTTTCAGGCATTTTAAAGCTTTGCAGAATTCTACCTGATGCTGGCACCTCCCACCTGCAAGGCTCGCAAAAATGTTTCCAAAAACTTCTCCTATATGTTGGAAATGTAAAAAAGTGTATGGTACTTACTACCATGTATGGTGGACATGTCCTGAAGCTAAAAGATTCTGGAGTAAAGTTAGGAAATGGTTAGAAGAAATAACAGAACAACAGATTGACCTGAGACCGGAGATTTTTTTATTGGGACTGCTGAATAGAAAATACGACAAGGAAATACACTATCTTCTTCTTCATATAATCACAGCAGTAAGAATAGTTTATGCTCAAAAATGGAAAAATGGTTTGAAATAAGAAATAGAATGTAAGGCGTAATAAATGAAAAGGGAAAGGAGAAACGATATGGGTAAACTATGAGTGACTTGTAAGTAATAAGTGTGAAGAAATAAAAACAGAAATATGTAAATAGATAGATAGGTCAACAAATGTGAAAACAATTAGAGAAGAGTAAAAGGGAAAAATGTAAATAATAGATAATATACTGAGACGAAACTGTTGTTAAAAGTGTATTTATGTTTATATGTGGATGTAGGTCTTTGTTTGTGTTTATTGTTTTGTAGTTTTAAAAATAAAATCAATAAAAATTAAAAAAAAGAATTCTACCTGATGCATATCAAAAGAGCAAATTGCAAACTTTGAAAATAGACAAGATATCTGCAAAGCTCCAGGGAAAGATTAAACCTTCCTCAATCATCTGCTTTCTAAAATTCATCCTCTTTTAATGGGGATTAGAAAGAAGAAAAACACATTTAAACATCCCTGGCAAATGTGTTAGGAACTGTGGCCAGAATAACTAAGAATAAAACAAAAACTACAAACCTGCAGTTGTATCTTAACATTAAAATGAAGGCATCTCGTTTTATTGTTTTGTTGAAAGAGAAAGAAATTGTGGTGCCCCAAATGCTGCTAGCTAACCTCTGTGACAAATCATATTTCTTAATATGATTTTAAATGTTTTAAAATTTTATGGATTAGTTGAGCACACTAAGTAAGTACAGTAGGCTATGCAGCCAAATCACATAATTCCTAAGTTGCAAGTTTCTTTTGATGTGAGCCATGTTGATAAGCATTGGGTTATATTTTTACACTGAACATTTCCTTTCCCCTTGAGTTTTTCCCAAAGAAACAAATCCTCCATTGGACTATAACCAACCTGCCATCTAAGTTCAGGAAGATTCCATTCCTTCCTTCCTTCCTTCCTTCCTTCCTTCCTTCCTTCCTTCCTTCCTTCCTTCCTTATGTAGCTATAACATGTGGTTAATCAATTAATGGATACTTTGTGTAAACAGCATCATTTCTTTTATCCTCTTCTGGATGGAATTAATGTCTTAGCTACTGTAGTTATATTCCTATGTGACCATTTCACTGAGCTTCAACAAATAAAATCACAGGGAGCAACAAAGTATGTGCTAATATGACACATACATTCATGAATGCTGCCTCCACACCTGACATAGATTATATGCTGACATTCCTCTTCCTCTATTTTTTACTTTACCCTTCCCATCACCCACAATTAATTGAGAATCACCAGGAAGGCTCTGAAGTTATGCCTAGATAGGAAGTATGAGAGAGGGCTGGAGGCAGCACTGGTTGCTCTCAATCCATTTCTCATTCTGGGAAATTCTTTGTCAGAACTTCCTGAGATTTCCCCCCACTTTGTCTCTATACTGGAGCTTCCAAAACTCAGGAAAAGCCAGCAGCTGAGGCTGGCAGGGAAAAGAAGGAGGATTTCCAACACTGAATTTTCTTTCCAACGTCAATTTCCCACTCTAATCCCAAAGGAGAAACCTGGACAATCATAGGACTTCTGGAATTGCCATCCCAGATGCCAGAGAAGATCAACCTTATTTTCTTTTCTAAGAACTCTTTTCTCTTGAATACTTTTAACTAGAATAGTGTTCAGAAAAATATGTGAAGCTGAATTCGTGAAATGTCTTGAAAACTTTGGTATGAAAAGTTCTTTGGTCACCTTTTAGCTTTTAATTCAATAGATAAACAAGGTTCACGGGGAATTTGTTCAATTTATCCTATGAACCTGAAATAGATTCTGATTAAAGAGAAAGAGGAAAATGTCTAGTTTATGCTTCATTGGTTTTCTCAACCCTTAGATTATTTTAATCCCTGTTATATCCAATTCTTTATTCTTTGCATTTTTATCGTTGCAAGGGAAGTCTTATTTTCACTTCAGTTACTTCCAGATGCTATAAAAGCTGCCAACAGAGAGACCAAAAGTTCTACTCATCATTTCTCCAGAATGTGTTGTGGGCTTTTCCAATTTCTGTGCCTAATCCTTCCTGCAAGAGCTGTATAACCAGCACTTTTGCAATATAAACTCACCAGGATTTTAAGATTAGTTATCGGAACAGGGATTTGAAGGAGGGCCAATGTATCTGGCAGATGTCAGCCCAGAAGGACAACAGCTGGGAAAAAAAATGGTGTGACTCTTATCATGCAATCATAAACTTAGCAAAGAAAACAAAAATGTTGTCTTCAGTTTCTAGATCAGCCTTCCCCAGTCTGTGCACCCTCAAAAGTGAGGACTTCGATTAAAATCCATACACTTGAGGGGTAACTGGATGAGGAAGTCTGCTGTAAAAAGCAGAGAAAGCATTAGATCAGTGGTTCCCAACGTGGGGCCCATGCCCCACAGGGGGGCAATTTGATTTTTAATGGGGGCAATTGGAACCTTGTTTAAACCAAGTTAATGGCCTTTTAGGCTTCCTCCGCGTGAGTAGGTGTTCACTTTTTGAATAGTAAGAATTATATGTCACGGGGGGGGGGGGGCATCAAGATTTTAGAGATGCTTAGGTGGGGCATGGCCAAAAGAAGGTTGGGAACCACTGGTTTAGAAGTTAAAGTACCAGGCTAAGAAACCAGGAGACTGTGAGTTCTAGTCCTGCCTTAGCCATGAAAGCTGGTTGGCCAACTGTGGGCCAATCACTCTGTCTCAGGCCAACTCACCTCACAGGGCTGTAATTGTTTTGAAAACAGGAGGAGGGAACAGCGGTATGTTTGCTGCCTTGAGTTATTTATAAAAATAATAAAGGCAAACAAATAAATA
>QLTV01001698.1:6559868-6588482 GCA_003457575.1 Thermophis baileyi
GGTCTAGCGAATGTTTTGTATGCTCTAGTTAGCAGTGTAATGTTGCCAGAGAAGAAGCTACGCAGGATTAAGTTGATTACTCTTAGTGCCTTTTTGGCAATGTTGTTACAGTGAGCTTTGGCACTTAGATCATTAGTTATGAGTACTCCAAGATCCTTGACAGAATGAGGGTCGTCTACAAGGTCGTGTCCTCCAAGCTTGTATTTTGTGTTCTGATTCTTTTAGAGATGCTTAGGTGGGGCATGGCCAAAAAAAAAGGTTGGGAACCACTGCATTAGATCAAGGAGAACCAGTAAGTCTTCAAAGAGAAGAGAACAGATGAGAGCTGGAATATATGTTGGGAATTTAGTCAAGTTGAAAATTTGAGTTGGTCAATTCAGGCAGGATTCAACTTGGCTCCCTTTTTGTACTTCTGTCCATCCTTTCACAGGATGGCACAATTACATTAAAAAGTACATTCAAGAAAAAAAAAACAGCACTGGAATGTCACATAGCAAAGACCCTGCCACGGATGTCCTCTACACACACACACACACACACACACACACACACAATTGACATGCAAATGACTTGTTGAATATGAGAGACTTGTGCCTACTTTGCCCAGTTTCAAAGGGTAATTTGGCAATTCCAAGTTCAACTCCTAGAAGATCCAAAGGAAGTTGGAAAAATTCCTCCTCTACATTAAAGCTTCCTTTCTCCAACTCTCATGGTTGACTCCTTAGAGAGAGTTCAGGAACCCTCATTTGGATAAAAGCCCCCGGATTACCTTATCACTAGAAAGCAAGGCTCTCTGGTTTTGTGTCTGGTCAAGCTGCTCTTCTTAAAACAGAATTGCAGAGCTGCTTCACAAGGAATATAAGACTTTGTTCCCATTGGCATGATAAATAATTGATTCTGGCTGTAGGATCTCTCCCGCCAAGAGGGAGGGCAACTATTGCTTTCAAAGACTGAGAGCTCAATAAGCCAACACACTTTAATTACCCATAATTTTTAAATGTGTTGGTGTGTGTATTGTGCATGTATATTGTGCAGGTATAGTGTGTGTATGTGTGTGTGTGTAGTGTGTGTATGTGTGTGTCTACACATAAATACAAACATATATATTACTCAAAGCACCTTCCTGTATCAAAATTTTAAACTGGTTTTTTTTAAAAAACATATTGTTGAAAGAGAAACCTGCATGTGGGCAGTGTTCAAGGATGGATGCACAGTTTCTATCATCATATGCCATCTTTAACCTGGGAAACCTTGATTGATGATGTGCCATCAAGTTGGTGTTTACACTTAGTGACCATACAGATACATTTTGTCCATGGTGATCTGTCATAACCTGGTCCTTCAGGTCTTCCAAAGTTTCACCCTTTGCAACTGGCAACTGAGTGCATCCATCTTGGATGGATGGTCTTCCTTCTCTTCTCTTTCATTCCATCTTTATCAGCATTAGAGCCTTCTCCAGAGAGCTGGGTCTTCACATCATAGCTCCTAAGTAGGGTAATTTGAGCCTGGTCATTTGTTGTTCCTCTGCCTTTTCTAAAGCCATCTTGAACATCTGCCATCTCCTTTTCCATGCAGAGTTCTAAGCTGCCTTGGATGATCCTAAGCACTATTTTGCTAACATGGGATGGAATGCCTTGTGTTTAGTTTATAAAAGAAAATTTTAAAATGAAACCAAACTTGGTTTTGGTTACAGGAAATCATGACTATATCCCAGGGCAGGTCTTCATGAAATGTTGAATCCTGATATGTGAGGAAACATTTACTTAACCAATGGACCTGTTTTCATCCTTTTTCTCCTCTCCTGGAAAACCATCCAATTCATCTTATGAATTATATTCCAAAGGTGCTTTTTCAAGAGGCCACTGGACTTCCTTGTTTTTCTCTGAAGACGTTTCGCTTTTCATCCATGAAGCTTCTTCAGCTCTGAGATGCTGGATGAGAAGCGAAACATCTTCAGAGAAAAACAAGGAAATCCAGTGGTCTCCTGAAAAAGCACCTTTGGGACAACTATGACCTGGATGACTAAGAATCTCCATGGAGATGAATTATATTGTTTTTTTCAAGCTATCATTTAGTGCAGTGGTTTCAATGCATATGGTTATGTCTTGTTGGGAAACTCTATTGGCTACATATCTACAATGCTTTTGATGGGTTCACTTGCTCACAGTGATCCATAGAAATGACCTCTGAAGCTGTTGTTATAGAAATGGTCTGAAATAATGAGAAATCTAAAGCAAAAGGTTGAAGTTGTAACTTTTCTTGTACTCTATTGCACTGAAAAAGGTGGAAGTCATTACCTTTATTTTCTCTTTCCTTATCTTTGTACCCTTGTTTTTTCTCTCAACCTTTCTTGTCTTGCATTTATATTTGTATTTTATCTCATAATCAACTTTAAAAAACATAAACAAAAGGAATCGCTTCTGAGATCACATGCTATGTAGATTGAAAGCATTGTGCCCAGGGGTGGGCTTCAAAAATTTTAGCAAGGGGTTCTCTGTCCGGTTGCTGGGTGGGCGTAGCCATGGTGGCCGTGGCCTAGTCAGCCTCCTGCACCATGGTGGGGGGGGCATTTTTACCCTCCCTGGGCTCCAGAGGCTTTCCTCGAGCCTCCAGGAGGGCGAAAATGGACTCCCCAGGCTCCAGAGGCCCTCTGGACTTCCAGTAGGCCCATTTTTCGCCCTCCCTGAGCCTCCGCGCGCGCCCTGCACTTACCTGCATCCAAAACAGGCTGCGTGGGGACTCCTGGTAGGTGGGCGGGGCCAGCCAGGAGTGGGATTTGGGGGTTCTCTGAACTGCACAGAATCTTAACTAGAGGTTCTCCCAAACCCCTGTGAACCAGTGGTGAAATTCAAATTTTTTACTACTGGTTCTGTGGGCATGGCTTGGTGGGCGGTGATGTGGTTTGGTGGGCATGGCGTGGCAGGGGAAGGATATTGCAAAATCTCCATTCCCACCCCACTCCAGGGGAAGGATACTGCAAAATCTCCATTCCCTCCCCACTCCAGGGGAAGGATACTGCAAAATCCCCATTCCCACCCCACTCCAGGGGAAGAATATTGCAAAATCTCCATTCCCACCCCACTCTGGGGCCAGCCAGAGGTGGTATTTGCCAGTTCTCTGAACTACTCAAAATTTCCGCTACTGGTTCTCCAGAACCTGTCAGAACCTGCTGGATTTGACCCCTGCTGTGAACCCCCAGCAGCCCATTCCTGATTGTGCCTCTCCTCAAGCTATTTTTCTGAACTAGCAACAGGGAAAAAGTAAATTAGAACCACAAAAAGAAAGAGAGAGGGGGGGACTTTTTGTGGTGATTCAAAAATTTGGTCACATCTTTTGAACCATTTGTGATCTAAGCAACTCAAGGAACAAGTGTTCTTCTCTAAGCATTCCTTAGATATTTCATGACTCCATTGCTCTCAGATGCCTTTTACCTTTTCCTCTCTTCTCATATTACAAACTATTTTTGAAAGTTATCTCATTTTTGGAAGGATTTCCCCATGTAGTGTGAAAGGCTGCCCTGGAGTGCATCAAAGTAGATATTCATTTGTGTCTTGCTTCAAGACCAGTTTAGCAAATATCCTGCATCAAAGTCTTATTTATCTGCTAAGACAGTGACTGTCCCCTTTATTTTCCAACACATAAAGTGGATGGGGAAAAACACTCTCCCTAATGGCAAATGGACAAAAACCTTTTGAAAAGACAAGCCAGGAAGATGGAGACAAATTATTCATACAGAAAATAAAAAAGAAGGAAGAGGAAAGGGCTGGTAGGATAAGGAAAAGAAATATAATGACCTAATGTTCTGGAGCAGGTCTATTGTTTATCTAAGGTATTACTATATCTGAATAAGGTCCCAGGTTCTATTACAGGTAATTGGATCCCCCCCATAAGATAAGAAACTATTTCTCGAAAACAAACTTTTACTATTTGCAGGAGGTCGGGCTTTTGAAGTTATTATGTGATAGTGCAAGTCTCTTATTTGCAATGTTTGTACTGACTTTATGACTCATCAATAAAATAAAATAAAGTAAAATAATAAAAAAAAACACTAAAGGCAGGTGAGGCAAGATTGGTATGATATATGGCTAAGGATCTGGTTTTAGGATCTTTCTTTGTGGCTCAGGAGGCAGCAATATAAAAATATAGAAATACACAGGCCTGATTTACAGCGTACTGTGAATACACCCCTAACATTTTATGGATTACTTTTCTTGTTGCAGCAAAAGTTGGTTTGTTTGCTTCCCTACACTACCTCTTCTAACCTGGCTTTATCTGTGGGGAGACTTAGTGGCAGGAATATGCAAAGAATATTGAGACAATCTTGACGCTACCAGCCGTCTCTTTATTAGAATTCACAAAATGCATTGCGATATAAGGACTCCTTTGCTTGACTGGGCACATCTGTTTTTGCAGCTCAGAACCTGGATTACATTTCAGAGCAAAATGTGTAGAGTTACTGTGTATTTTTGTTATAATTGTCATTGCACCGTATATATTGGAGCCCACTGAAATTTAAGGTGAGTTGCCGTATTTTTCAGAGTATAAGACGCACTTCCCCCCCTAAAAGAGGGAGGGTGAAAATCTGGGTGCGTCTTATACTCCGAATGTAGCCCCGCCCAGCCTCTCAAACGGAGGTTTCAGAGCGGACCATCAGCTGTTTCAGGCTGCAGGGAGGCAGAGGCAGAGGCAGATTTTTTTTCCCTTGTGCTAATCAGGCTGTGCTGAAACTGAAAGCGAAACTGAAACAGGCTGTTTGCTGTTTGCTGCAAGGAGGCAAATTGCTGGAAGGCAGAGGTAGAGGCAGATTTTTTTTCTTGTTTTCCTCCCCCAAAAAGGTAGGTGCGTCTTATACTTCGGAGCGTCTTATACTCTGAAAAATACGGTATTCTATAATGGACTGAGGTCTGATCCAAGGCTTCTACAAATCTGTTTCTTTTCCTGTGACTGGATCTTTCCTTTCAGTTATGGTAGATCAGGGGTGTCAAACTTGCGATGACACATTGTCATCACGTGATGTATCGTGACTTTTTCCCCCTTTGCTAAACCAGGGGCGGACATGGCCCGCGCATGACGCATCTGGTCCAAGGGCCACGAGTTTGACAGCCCTGCTGTAGGTCAGCAGAGAATTACAAAGTCTGCAGTAGATTTTAATGGCTTTAGCCATACCCAAATCAATGCTTTACACTTCAAACTTGTCAACTTTAAGACTTGTGGACTTCAACTCCCAGAATTCCCTGCATGAGTTAAAGTACACAAGTCTTAAAATTGACAAGTTTGGAGAGCCCTGCTTTACACTTTAAAAGAGGATCACAAAGCGAGATAGAAACAAACTTGTGATTTCAAGTTTCATGATAGGAGTGTTCCAATATTTGAGGGGCTGCCACAAAGAAAAAGGGATCAACTTATTTTCCAAAGCACTGGAAGGCAAGGACGAGAAACAATGGATGGAAAATATTCAAGGAGAGAAGCAACCTGGAATTAAGGAGAAACTTCCTAACAGTGAGGACAATTTACCAGTGGAACAGCTTGTCTTCAGAAGTTGTGGGTGCTCCATCACTGGAGGTTTTTAAGAAGAGACTGGACAGCCACTTGTCTGGAATGGTATAGGATCTCCTGATTGAGCAGGGGGGTTGGACTAGAAGACCTCCAAGGTACCTTCCAACGCTGTTATTCTGGTATTCATAAAACATTGTCAAGAAAGTTTTAGGTCACAATTTGGGACCTAAACTTGGGAAGCAGCATTGTCTGCTTCTCCATTTGCTTCCACCAAGCTCTGCCTGCATAGCCATAAATGTTGCACAGGTTAAAAACCAGCCATCATTTCCCAATGTTCTCTCATTTAAAGTCTTAGAATATTTATAGACCTTTCATGTCTTTCTTCATAATTGATTTTTTTCCTCAATTGAAAAGTAAACATGCTCTTGAATCAAACTCAGTTCTTGTTATGTATTGAATATATATAGTTGTGTTAAGCCCTGCTAAAGTGAAACTAACCTTTAGATTACCCTAACTGTTAACTTCAACTGTTTTGGAGGGAATTTAGAACATTCATATTTGGGCTGGCTCTTTCTAGTGTTATGATTGGTTAAGGCTAGGGGTGAAATTCAGCCGCTTCTATCCGGCTCATGTGAGCCAGTAGGGCCGACTGCGCGAAGCCCCACCCACCCACTCGGATGTCATGACGTCCCTTTTTTGCAACGATTTTCAGGCTTTGCACATGCGCAGATGATGGCGCATGCGAGCGAAGCGAGCAAGCGAGCGCGCAGCATGCGCACATTTGCGAACCGGTAGGGAAGGTACAGTAAGTGAATTTCACCCCTGGTTAAGGCCCTGTGGGCCCAGAGTATAAATTACAGGGAATTGCCTGTTGTTCGACAGTTCCAATTTGAGTCAATAAATGCTGTTGTATCTATGCTGGTCTGTTCTTGCCTACTGCAGCCCACTACACAATAGTTCTCATTGTGCAAAGAACCAGCTGGAAATCAAGCATTCTAAAACTAAAATAATGGCATTCGCAAATCAGCACAAAAGCATTCCTGAACTATTAATAACCATGTTGCTGAATAAGTGCAATGTTTTCAGTACCTGGAGGTAATCTTCCAGGCTAATCGAAGTAAAAGGACCTATGCTAACTATGCTTCACAAAATGCACACAGGAATTCCCCCAACCTTGTACCACTGGAATTTGTTCAATCTAAATTTTTAAGATGTCACTCTCTGAAAACCAAGAAAGAAATGTTGATGTTCTTCTAAGCAATTTCCTTTATTATTCCTCACTCATAGACAGAAATATTGCCAAACTAAAGCAGACCTTGTAGTATTAAACATACTTTGAGAATTCTTAGGAAGGAGCTGTTCTGATTTTCTTCCTTCCACTCAAACTATCTAAACTTCATTGCCTTTGCTCCTCCTTCCTGGAAATCTGGACTACATTCCACCCACAAAGAGCAATTTTCCAAGTTCCTTGCTGTGTCACCAATGCTTCACTATGCTTGGAGGCTGGATTGGTGGAAATGAAGACTAGAATATTGCAAGCTGTGTTACTTTACGGATTGAAACTGTCAGTTTTCCCTATAGGCTTAGCTCCACTGACAGTAGAAGGCAAATTTTAAAGTAGGTGAAAATGAACAATTTACCACAAGCTCATGCTAGCACTTAGACTTATAGCACTTAGACTTATATACCGCTTCACAGTGCTTTACAGCCCTCTCTAAGCGGTTTACAGAGTTAGCATATTGCCCCCAACAATCTGGGTCCTCATTTTACCCATCTCAGAAGGATGGAAGGCTGAGTCAACCTTGAGCCGGTGAGATTTGAACCGCCGAACTGCAGCTAGCAGTCAGCTGAAATAGCCTGCAGTGCTGCACTCTAACCACTGCGCCACCTCGGCTCTATAAATGCTCCTATAATTTTTCCCCACTTTCTATCTCTGTGCTATGAGCAATCAAAAGACTTAAGCAATGTTGTTTGGCATGCTGGTAATAGCATTCAGATGGCCAGAGATATTCTCTGGCACCCAACTATGTATCTCACACAGCTTAACATCCCAAATCAAAGAAGGGCCTTCACTTTAGCCCGCTGTGATGCTCTCTCTTCAGCACTTCTGGTTAGAAGATACAAAAGGACTCCATATCCATTATGAGTATGTCCTTGCAATTAGGACAGGTAAAAATTATCAAACATGTTCTTCCATATTGCCTATAGACAGGGATCTTGCCAGACTAAAGTACTCTCTGCATACCTATCCAATAAATGCCATGGAGATTTAGGGAAGATCTTTTCTGAGTCTCTTCTTTCATACCAATGACTGAATGCTGATTCTCTCTTCATGTCTCCCCCTGAAACTCAGCACCAGATTTCCCAACAGCTAAACTCCACACGTGGCAGTGCCCCATGCTTATATAAAAGCTTTGGGGATGTGATATTTTTTCTAGAAACCAGGCTCTAATTCTCTGTTTCAGATGGGATATTCTGTTGAGCTTGTCATATCAAGTTCAAGAACTTTTTTCCTGGTTAGTTGGCAAGGGTGCATTTGTTATATACTAACACTAATTCTTATTAACCATTTTGTTGTGTATGCAACTAATTTAGAGAAATAACTTTTGGAAATCTTTGAAATGTCTTTTTATTTTCCTCTCTCTGAATAATTGGTTGTTGCTAAGCAAATTTAATCTGCTTGGTTCTCACATTAATTCCAGATCATCTACGAATAAATTAAAAATAATTTTCCCTACTGCAGATTCTTAAGACGCCCCACTCCTTCTTCCCTTCCATGCAACATTTACATATTTATTTATACTCTCTATTTCTTATTCTTTAACTCATCAACAATCCATAGATGGATGTCCTTTAACCCATTGTTACTAAATTTATTCAGAAGCCTTTGATAAGAAATGTATCACAAATTCATAATCCTAACATACACAACACAATATGTAATTATAAGGAAGCACTCTTGCCATCTTAATTTTTTCTCAGGAAGAGATTCTTATGAAAAGGAATGTGGATGTCTTACATTTAATTAGATTGCCTGCACTTAATGACTACAAATGTTGAGGGTTAAAATCGAATGCTTGTTTACTACATTAAATGTAATGATTAGCTACTATGTTTAGAATAAACTAATGTTCAAATCTTATTTTCAGTTTTATAGCTAGTGTTCAAATAGAATGTTGTTTATTTAACAAACTTACCTATGACTAGTGTAATCACAGCTTATTGTATTAATCAAATTTTCTGACTTGCACGGCATATTCAACAATAAAAGTACCAGCCAGGCTAGGTTTGTTTGTTAGTTTGTTTTATTTAATGCAATTGAGAGGTCACTTGAGCAGCTTACATTTAAAAAAAAAACAATTTAGCAACATGTAATATAAATAAAATATAGATATCTCTTCAGATATCGATCAATGGGAGTCATTAAATTTCATGTTTTGGGAAAGGAAAATGCTGTCAAAAAGAATATTATTTCCAGATTAACTCATATTCTGAGAGGAATTCCAGTTCATGTATCTGGAGCTTTTTTTTTTAAAAGAATAAATTCTTTGCTTGGAAAATTTCTATGGGGTTCTTCAATTCCAAAATTATTTGTGCAGAAAATACAATTACCAATTAATGAGGAAGCTATATCATGATGCTTACATATTGTTAAGTATTAAATACTGGAAGCCAACGATCGATGTTAATTTTCTGATTTGAACAAAATGTCTATAGAGGTTCTCCAGATCATCATTGCCTCAAAGGTGCTTTTTCAAAAGGCAACTGGACTGTTTTACCTTGAGGAGGAGGAAGAAGATGAAGACGTTTCACTTCTCATCCAAGAAGCTTCATCAGTTGACACAACTGATGAAGCTTCTTGGATGAGAAAACGAAATGTCGTCTTTTTCTTTCTTTCTCCTCCTCAAGGAAAAACAGTTCAGTTGCCTTTTGAAAAAGCACCTTTGAAACTGATTTGAGCAAGTTTGCGATATACATACATAACATCTTTCGTTGGATGGAGAGTATTAGGATCTAAATATACTAAAATTCTAGTATCTTTGGAGACAATTACAACCCTTTTTCCCATGTTAAATTGAGTTTATGGGAAACTCAACTTTAAAAATTGATGATATGGAAAAATTGGATGGAAGAGGGGATATAGACTTTGGACCAATTGATAAATGTGAAGATGAATTTTTAACGTTCTTTTTTAAGAGACAAATTATCTTCTACCAGGTGTAACCAGGTTCTTCCCGGTTCGGACTGGTTCTCCTGAACCAGTAGCGGCCTGCTGGTGATGTCACAATGATGTCACTGAACCGGATCGGTCGGTGCCGGTCCGTGGGGGCAGCCATCTTTTTTTTTAAAAAATTTTTTTTCCTTCTGAGCATGCGCTTCTGGCACTGTGCATGCGGTCGCCATCTTTTTTTCGGCTTTTTAAAATTATTATTATTATTGGATTTTTTGTTACTGCACATGTGTGCGTGCGCAAAGCGCGCGCGCCCACGAGGCGTGCCCACGCAGCGCGGGAGGGAGCAAACCGGCAGCGAGGTAAGTTGGAACCCACCCCTGGGTGTAACCCAATGGCAATGTTTTCAGTGACAACATCTGTTAACAACACTGTTTGGACCAGCAGCATTTTCAGCTTTTGAGACCCCTGAGATACTAGAACAATTTAAATTAAATCCTTCAAAACTAAAAAAGCTTATATCAGTTTCTATGGATACCTGTTATCTATAACTCAATTTGATATGGAAATGTTAAGAAATGAATGCCTAGATAATGGGAGTGTTTTAACTTTCTATACCAAGAATGTCAATGGACTTCAAATTGCAACTTATACAACAAAAAATAGCATTTAGAAGTTCTTAGATAGTAACAGATAATATAGAAAAGGACTGTCAAAAACATCATTTTGTTGGAGATGGAATAAGGATAATGCTTCTCCAAAACACATGTTTTTACAGTGTCCTATGCTTATCAATATTTGGGAGAAAGTATTGATTAATGTAAATACCCTGTTTCCCCCAAAATAAGACATCCCCTGATAATAAGCCCAATCGGGCTTTTGAGTGCATGGCAATAAAGGCCAAACGCTTATTTCAGGGTTCAAAAAAAATATAAGACAGGGTCTTATTTTCGGGGAAACACGGTAGAATTGTGCAAAAAACCCTAACATTTTCAGATGATAATATTCTTTTGAACTACATACCTAGTACTTGGAATATGACAACTGAACAATGTAAATGGATTCTCCATGCTCTTATTATGGTCCAAAGACTGATACTGCAGCATTGGAAAGATAAATGTATGGCCCTGTTCACTCAATGGATTGAGGATCTGATTGCACTTGCTGCCTATGAGCAGACTGCCTAGAGATGTAGCCTTTGTATGAACAAATACAGTATAATGAAATATAGGATTCATTTATACAGTAGGCTAAACAACATGGTTATATATAGTAGGTATAGGTATACACACACACACACTTAAATAATAACCGCATCAGATAAAAAAATATAGAATTGCTTTATAGCTGAAATGTTATACCTTTTCTCTTTTCTTTTATTGTATTTTTTTTAAAACTTTTCTTTAAAAAACACTTTTGGATGTATTTTTTTTTCTCTTTCCTTTAACAATACATGTGTTTTTATCTTTGTGGATTTTTTCTTGTTTCTCTGCCATTACTTACTTATTTATTTAAAAGAATAAATAAAAAAGTAAAACATTTTTTTAGAAGAAACATGTTGTAAGTGTCCAGAAGGCAAACTCCCTATAACAAAAACACCGTGTATGAGCTTAAGTATTATTTTGCTCCAAGGCATGAGAGAAGTTAAGTTTACAGTAAACTTCCTGAATGGTCAAGAGAATGAGAGCTATACAGATCTCTGTCGGGGATGCTGTTAGAGGTAATATGAGAGTTAAGTGTCAGGTGTGAAGGATCAGGTCCACATGTTTATTACTCATGCCTAGGCAGGGGAATCTTCTCAACTAACAGTCAGTACCTGCTTGGTGTTAGATAAGGATATTAATGGAACTCAGGGGAGGTTGGATCTACTTTGCCTATGGCTATGTAGGGATTCTAGGCTGATCCTTCCTTTAACTCTGCCCCCAGGTTCTGCCACTCCTTCCCCTACAATAGGCATGCTTCCTGGACCCCCAAAAATGAGATTGCTTTATTTAAAGGATCTGAAGGGCACCCATTTTACTCAATTTCACCAGACAGGCGGAAACAATTGGAGATAGGAGATATCTCAATCAGGCCCAGTGCCACAAAGAGCTTTCTAGGGGATAACCAGCACCTCAAATTACACCTTTAAACAATGCAGCTCATGGAACAATGTCTTCACATGAGTATAGTGTGGATTTGTACCATATGCTGGCTAAAATATGGATAATGTAGACCAGCTAATGGATGCCTATCTCCTTTGGCAGCATTCAATGATTTCATGATGCTTCACCACTTTCTGGTTACTAAAAGGACATACTATTAGAACTTGCAAGAATTCAAAATTGAATTCTTATAAAAATTGAAATCCATTATTATACCACTCATGACTGGAGCCCTGGAACAATACCCAAAGGACTCTCTTGATATCTGGAAATATTAAATTTATTGGACCTGAACACACTAATTTTACAAAAACCACCCTACTTGGAACTGGCTACAGTCTTAGATGCTGCCTTAATAATTTTTAGGTCCTCGCTTAGGATTTGAATTCTTAAGTTTCCACCAGTCTTAGACTGTGAATCTAACTGTAGGTCACCCACTCATCGTCGTCGTCATCATCATCATCATCATCATATCATCATCATCATCATCATCATCTGATTTTGTCTCTAAGAAGTCTAGAGGAGGATCCAGTGGCTACAACAGCATCCTTTTCCCTCAGCATTTCCCCTTTGTGTTTCTTTTCCTCTGTTCCAAAGGTCTCAGGCTCAGGCTCTGCCTGCCTTCTTCAGAATTCAAGAATATCAATGCGGCCTTAGAGGAAGCTCTGAAGATGCGCCGAATGCTTTTTACAAAGCCCACCTTCCTTAATTATCCATGAAGAGAAAGCCACAGCTGCCAGCAGTGGCAGTGCTACTGAGGACTCTGAGAGCGCAGGTTCTCCTTGATCGGGAGAGTTGCCAGCACCTGTATCCCAAATCATGAATAATAAAATCGATCTAAAGAAAATGCAAACAGGTGCAGCATTTTGTCATAAATATGGAAGAATAGCTCTGGGTTTAAAGAGATACCTGAGCTTGTTATTACCTCCTTTGATCCCCACTTTTCTCTTAAACCTCTTTTGAACAAGACTGGAGACTGATCTCACGGATTTGCATCAAATGAAGAACGCTAACTGTTGCAATAGGCCATTTGCAGAGGTATATCAATCCTCTTTAAATGTTGGACAGTTTTCTTTAAAGCTTAACATATCTTGCAATGAATTGTGCCTCATTTGGGCACTTGATAACAAAATAATAATATTATCCTCCACAATCTTTTTCCCATTCTTTTTTTTTTTCCTTTGGAAGAAAACTCAAGTTATAAATCTACATTAGTAATATCCAAACAAAGCAGTTGCTCTGCAAGGGGAAGCCATAGTACATTTACACAACACCACTTTTCCCAACCCTCAATTTATGTCATTCTCTTTCTCATTCATGCTAGAAAGTAGGGGAAAAAATCCAAGGAACCGGCATGTTTACATAGCTGTAGATATGAATAACATCCCAGCAGGATAGGAACCACTAGCCAACCTTGGCTGATCTGGAAAGCTTAGCAGTTGGCCCTGGTTACCTTTTGGATGGGATAAGGCTCATTGGCAAGACCTTAACCAAAATTGCAAGACACTCGATGTGACATAGCTGGACTAAGCTCTAGTTTCCAACTCAGCTTAAGGCTGTCAGACATATGGCATGGCTGGCGAAGTAATTTTATTGTACGTTGGAAAGAAGCCACCAGAAGAGTTAATTGCCGTCTGTCAACCTGTTCCCTTTTGTAACTACTGTTAGTCTAATTCTGGTGCTTCTTTCTCTTCCCTCTTCCCCTGGCTTAATGGATATTTTGCCCTGTGCTTTCTGTCCTTGAAGCTGGGTGTCTGACTGAGAAAATGTTGCCCTCAATTAACTCCCACATAGAAAGGAAAGCTGGGTTAGAAAGTGGGGAAAACATCCCAGAAAGAAAACCATGCTTATACCATGTTGAGAAGCAGCATGGAGATTCTCACTAAACTCACTGGGAATCACGTTCATCTTTGAGAAAAGTTCACCTACCTAGGTATGGATGATTTTAGAGTATACTGTGTTTATTTATATATTTATGGTCCCCACCAGCTGAAATTCTTTGGCCAATGCAATCTGCAGCATTCCTCTTCTGCTGTTGCGAGTGGGGTGGCTCAAACTTATTGGGGTAAGGTTCTTCAGGTAGACTTGACCCATGTCATAAGCAGCTCTATAGGTAGTAATCAACATCTTGAATTGGACCGCGAAGTCACCTGGCAACCACTGCAGCACACAAAGCAGAGGTGTTACATGGACCACCCTAGGGGACCCAAGAACTCTCCATGCAGCTGAGTTCTGTGCCAGCTGTAACTTCTGAAGACTCTTCAAGGATAGGCCCATGTAGAGGCATTGCAGTAGTCCAAACAAGAGCTGAAAGATTTCTATTTGGCAGGGGGAAGTAACATGGCAAAATGAAAACCATGGAGAAGCTACACAAGTAGATCAAATCCCTTTTCAAATCACTTGGGGAACATGGGAAAAAACTAATGAGGCACAATAAGGTAGCAGCAACTACAGTACAAGATGGGACAATGAAGTATTACAATGCAAACCCTGTTTTTCAGAGAGTGTAATATCAGCATACATACAAAAGGCACAGGATTTCTGTCCCTATGCTCCAAGTACCATCTTGGTTATCTGCAGACACCACTGTGATGGGATGACAAAGCTATACCACTCTCATCCCACTTTCATCCCTAATATATAATGTATGTAGATATACAGACATATTTAACTTCGCCATCTATACAAAAAGTACGAGTGGCACAAAGAGACATGGAAAGATCCATGCTCGGCATTACAAGACAAGATAGAAAGACCTGCACATGGATTAGAGAACAAACAAAAGTATACAGTATCATCCAGAGAGTAAAAGAATTGAAATGGAAATGGGCCGATCACATAGCAAGAAGAACTGATGGCAGGTGGACCAAGGCAGTCATAGAATGGATCCCGCTTGATAAAAAGTGTCCAAGAAAGAGACTTAAAACAAAATGGATTGACGACATCAGCAAATATTGCGGGCCCAATTGGCAAAGGAAAGCTCAAGACCGTATTGGTTGGAAACATGCGGAAGAGGCCTTCATCCTGCAGTGGATAGACAGTGGCTAAGATGATGATGATGATGATGATGATGATGATGATGACATATTCCCTAATTCTTGAGATGTTTGGATTATTTTCCAGGTAGAGAATTGTTATATTATGGAAAAAGATATGAGTGACAAAATATTTCAGTAGTTCTAAATTCTTGGATTTCGTGCATGTGGATAGTAAGTTGATTACATTACAGGTAGTCCTTGACTTACAACAGTTCATTTAGTGACCATTCGAAGTTACAACGGCACTGAAAACAGTGACTTATTTTTCACATTTATGACCATTGCAGCATCCCCATGGTTACATGATCAAAATTTAGACACTTGTCAACTGACTCGTATTTATGACGGTTGCAATGTCCCAGGGTCATGCAATCATCTTTTGTGACTTTCTGACAAGCAAAGTCAATGGGGAAGCCAGATTCACTTAACAACTGTGTCACTAACTTAACAACCAAAGTGATTCACTTAACAACTGTGGCAAGAAAGGTCGTAAAATGGGGCAAAACTCAGTTAACAAATGTCTCACTTAGTAACATAAATTTTGGGCTCAATTGTGGTCATAGGTTGAGGATTACCTGCACTACTGAACTGAACTCCTGAACAGGGCATGCATTTGGAATGAATTTTAAACAAACACATGAACATATTAATATATCTCTCATTACAGTATTTGTATTTGTTTGTTTGTGTATGTGACCATGTGTAACCATGTGTACTTTTGTGTGTATTTGTGTTAAATAGCCATAAATGTAAATATAGAGTAGGTCAGTGCAAAACTAGGTGCGGTTACTTTGGAAAATTATGGAAAGATATTTGAAAACATTCTTGGCTGAAAGGCTTATTCCAAAGTTCCCATTATTATTGCTGTTCTTCATATGAATATTAATTTGATTTACATTCCGCCTTTCTACCCAGAGGACACTCATTGGTTTTATTAATTTTAATGGAGCTTGCATTCATGCAAAAGCTTTTGTTCTTTATTTAGATTATTTCAAACCTATTTTACTTTCCTAGCTGAATTTTCAATCAAGGTCAGAATAATAAATTGTATTTATTGTTAAATGATTTTAACAATAAATACAATTACAAATAGAGAAACTAGATGAAAGCATGAATGAACTTGGAAACTCTAGTAATGAAATCAGGACTACAAAAATTGTTCCAATATTATTTATATTTAGCCAACAGCAACTGGAATACCACACACACAGAATAATACACAATAGTCAATATTTCTCAACTAAAATTTTTAAAACCTATTTAGAAACAAAATGTTTTACTGCAGGTTAGGTAAACAAAACAATAGTGTAAATCAATGCCAGATAAATGTCTTTACAATTAACATCAAGACCTTAGAGGTCTTCTAGTCCAGCCCCCTGCTCAAGCAGGAGAACCTATACCATTTCAGATAAGTGAGTGTCTAGACCAGGAGTGTCAAACTCGCGGCATCACATTGTCGTCACGTGATGTGTCGTGACTTTTCCCCCCTTCACTAAACCAGGAATGCCCATGGCCAGCATGTGACGCATCTGACCTGCGGGCCGCAGGTTTGACACCCCTGGTCTAGACTCTTCTTAAAAACATCCAGCCTTACTTACCTTTACTTTTAATTTATTTGATCAATGTAGTTTATATTGACCAGGAATCATCCTTAGACCTGTTCTACAGGGACATCAAATGATGCTCTTAGTGTTCTGCTTAAGCTACAGGACAATAATAGTAAGTTACACCAGAAATCCAATCATGATTATGATGATGACAATAGACCGTGTTAGATATATTTAATATTATTGATATGCTTTATTTTTACTGTATTGTTTTTAACTTGACTTCTGGAGGTTGAGATGTACATCATTCATCATCATCATTTTAGCCATTGTCTATCCACTGCAGGATGAAGGCCTCTTCCGCATGTTTCCAACCAATACGGTCCTGAGCTTTCTTTTGCCAATTGGGCCCGCAATACTTGCTGATGTCATCAATCCATCTTGTTTTAGGTCTCTTCCATGGGCGCTTTTTATCAAGTGGGATCCATTCTATGACTCCCTTGGTCCACCTGCCATCAGTTCTTCTTGCTATGTGACCAGCCCGTTTCCATTTCAATTTTTTTATTCTCTTGATGATATCGTATACTTTCGTTTGTTCTCTAATCCATGTGCAGTAGTGCCGAGTATCTTTCCATGGCTCTTTGCACCGCTCATAGCTTTTGTATCGATTGTGAGGTTAGTGTCCATGTTTCACTGGCATATGTTAGAGCAGGTAGCACACACGGATCAAAAACTTTTCTCTTCAGGCATAAGGGGAGGTTGTTCTTGAAAATTGTGCTTAGCTTGCCAAATGCCTGTCAACTACATTTAACACACCGTTCAATTTCCTTTTGTACCACGTTCCATTGAGATCCGTTGACTATGGTATATGTAGTGGTCTACTATGTCTAGTTTTTCTCCAGATATAAAAAAAATTCTTTCTTTGGTGAATTTATTTATTGGTTCTTTTTCATGTTTATTTTTAAGCCAAATGCTTCTCCTACTTTGTGCAGCTCTTATATGTGTCTTTGTAGCCCTTCTGGGTCTTGTGAGAAGAGAAGAACATCATCTGTAAATCTTAAGTGATTTAAATAGGTACCATTGGTTTTTATTCCATTTTTGCCCAGTCTAGTTTGCAAAATATGAGATGTACAATGTACATTATTGTTCCAAGTTGTTCACAACACAAACCAATGCAAATATACCAATGCAATTTTTTTTAAAAAAATTATACATTGCAAGTTGGTGGATGCAGTTTCCTGCAAGAGCAATGCTAACATTAGGAACACATAAATTGGTTCTCCATCATCTTGCAGTACAATCAGACATTCCCATTCATTTAAATTTACTTTCTATGGGATGCTAAGATCTGTGACTATTATTTAATTCATCAGTAACTTGCCCTTCAAGCTTCCCTTAATAGTAGCTTTACCCTGTAGGAAGTTAGCACCCATCCCTCCCCTAGAAAAATGAAATATCCTAGGAAATATTAAAAAGGCAGAATATTATTTAGAATATCCCTGGAAACATGCTTTTAGGCAGAAAAAAGACTCACTCTTAGTAGCCCCCACCTTTGCCAATGGACCATTAAGACCAGAGCAAACTCACTCATCCCCCCCCAGTCTACTGTATATCTCTTAAGGTGGGGCCCAACGGAGAGTATAAAAAACTCAGGGACTCTCAGCAAGTCCCTTCTCTTCTCTTCTTCAGCATCTTGAAACATGTGATTGCCTTTTCTCCAGGACCTCAGACCATGTGGTCCTGCTGTCCACCATTAAACCATCTTTCCAAGCAGTCCCATGCTTCCAGTGACTTTTTCCCCACTTCGAACCGAACCCAGAAGGATCTTCCTTACAACAACCCTTTAGAGCTAAACAGCAATATTTATAAGACTTTGTTGAAAGCTTTACCTCTTTCGTACAGGGAGTGGAGTTTCTGCATGACAGTGCTTTCATCAGGTCCAGCCCCAGAATTACTGCTGCAAATATTTCCAGAAGAAGACCAGCTCCTCTGCTATTCTTTTGGCCATCATATTCATTAATGGAACTGCAGCAGAATACCGAGTTGCATAATCACAGATAACTAGGATATATTCATTGCCTTTACTGGATCATGGCAGAGGGCCTATGATGTTCATGGCTATTTTAGAAAAAGAAACAGGGATTAAAGGCACTTTAAGAACTTTATTGTGTTCTCCTTTTGGTTTCACTAATCACACTAACCTACAGTACTGGGCCACATCTTTACCAATCCCTGGCCAATAAAATCTATCCAATATTTTGAGCCTAGTCCTATCTCTACCCGTATGTCCAAACAATGGATTTTCCAATGTTCTCCTGCCCTTTGACCTGTTTCTGGGTGGTGCTCTTGCACCCCAAATCTGACTTTGGTAAGGAGTGTGTGAAGAAATGTTCCAATTGGGCAATCTGCTCTCTCGCACGCAAGGCATGAAGCTTCTTCATGACATTGCTTTCATCAAGCCAACGCTCACCACCACCACTCCTATGGAATTACTGCTGCAAACAATTTCCTGCAGTTACTTTAGGAAGCAGACACTAAGCCCTAAGAAGCACAGAAAATTTTGTTTGTTGGCAAGTCACCTAAGTGAGAGCCCCCTCTTAGCAGGAGTCCAACCCTTGAAAAGATATAGCCTTTTCCAGTCTTTGTGAATGCGAGAGAATTTGAAGAACAAGCATCGTATTTTGGCTTCCTCTTCATGTCCTCCAGCACTTGACAAAACAGCAAATGCAAGAGGAGGCAGGAGATAAAACCGTGAAGCAGAGAAACAACCTGTTTGTTTCTTTTTGCTATTAGAAATGAAGTGCAGGGATGGGGGGGGGGAGGCATTTCTCTTCAAAGCAGCTTTGAGGGGGGGATGCTTTGCTCAAGCAAAACAGCGGCTTGAAGATTTGTTTGTTTGTTTGGCTCCGGTGGGGGTGCCGAAAAATCAAAACAGTTATGAAAAATATATGTATTATTGAATTGGATTACCCCTTCCTTTCCCACCTCCACCCCCTCCCCATTTTTCTTCCTTTCAGGGCGGGGAGGGGGAGGGGAAACAGTACGTAATCTGCAAAAACCAGAAGATTGATATTTGAAGAGGCAGCCTGTGTGAGATGAAATATTGTTTTCCCGCCACAAAAGGAAAACATTCTTACCACTCCTGTCGGATGTCAAATGGTTATAGCCTTCTGATAGAGCTAGCAGAGACTATTTTTAACCACTTTGCTCAGTTAAAGCATCTCTGATTTTTCTCTCTCTCTCTTTTCACTTGTTCAAAAATATCGTATAAAAATGCAGTTAATAGGAGCACCAATGATAAGCCGCTGCAACATTCCTAGTGGGGGAGCAGAGAGAACAGAGAGATATGTGGTGCTTGCTTCATCCAGGTATTGAATAGAATGCTAGTTATGCTGAGGTTTCACTCATTAGATGCATGATTAAAATTGCAGGATCCAATCTGGGTCGGTCCACTGGGACCAGAGATTTAGTCTTCTGAGCTTTCATACTCGTGCTGGAGCCCATCCTCAAGGAACTTCTCTCTGCACACAATCATTGAGAGCAGGGGTGGGTTCCAACTTACCTCGCTGCCAGTTCACTCTCTCCCGCGCCGTGTGGGCGTGCCTCGTGGGCGCGCATGCACGAAGCGCACCCGCATGCGCAATAACAAAAAAATCCAAAAAAAACCCCAAAGCCGAAAAAAAGATGGCGACCACATGCAGAGTGCCGGAAGTCAGCTTCTGTGCATGCTCAGAAAGAATTTTTTTTAAATTAAAAATTAAAAACAATTTTTTAAATTTTTTTTAAAAAAGATGGCGGCCCCCACGGACCGGCACCGACCGATCCGGTTCGATGACATCATCATGATGTCACCACTGGGCCGCTACCAGTTCGGGAGAACCGGTCTGAACCGGGAGGAACCCACCCCTGATTGAGAGTGAATGGGTGGCCATATAAATTTTCCTAACTAACTAACTAACTAACTAACTAACTAACTAACTAACTAAACATGCTAAACCATTGTTTGTATAGCTACGGTTTATTAAACAAATTACATCTCTTTGACTTGTTACAAATATGAAGAACCCAAACCCAAACTAACCAATCACATTTGGATTCACACAACACATGAAACCAAAACCACCAACAATCCATATTATTGCTTAATGAGATAGATGAACCTAATCATTAGTAGCTTGCTAATACCTGGGGAGAAGAAATCAATTTCATTTCCATATTATTCCATGGGAATCAAATCAGCAGGAAATAGGGTACATGCAAAGAACCCAAAGATTCTTGGGATACCTTAAAAACAAATGCATTCATGTGGTTGTTTTCTGCATTGGACAACCACAACCAATACGCAAAGACATTTATAGTGCGACTGTTGCAGGAAGGGGAAAAAAACACCTAAACTTAAAAAAAGTTGGGCCTTGGTAACATGCAAATGGAGGTATTTCTTTTTCTTTATTCTTTACAAGATAGATTCAGTATTTTTTTAGACTACTACCCATTACATTTCTTTATTAAGACAGATTTTTAAATGCAGTGAAAGCTCATCGTGATTAAATATAAATATACTCATAATGTTTAGATTCAGCTCTTAATGAACCCCATAAGAATAACTAAATAAATGAATGAAAGCTTTCTTGAACCCCGTAAGAATAACTGAATAAATGAATGAAATTTCATCTCCTTTGGAAAATAATATTTTTATCAGAGATTTTAATTTGCTTAATGTTTTTGCTTTTTTATAAACCATGCCACCAAATTGCTTCCATTTAGCATGGATCAAACAAATTTCTAATGCATAAAGACTAATTCTATTTAATTATGCAATT
This sequence comes from Thermophis baileyi, assembly GCA_003457575.1. Lineage (NCBI taxonomy): Eukaryota > Metazoa > Chordata > Lepidosauria > Squamata > Dipsadidae > Thermophis > Thermophis baileyi. The sequence goes on from QLTV01001698.1 coordinate 6,581,085, forward strand.
ATGGTAAAATACGGTGCTAATATTCATGAGATTCAGCATTATTAGTTGTGAAATTTTAGGTTTTTTTATAACCATGACAAAAACACGAGTGCCACTATATGGAATGGTAATATTAGAGAGGGAGGTTAATTATTCCATTTCATTTAAAACAAACCAAACCAAACAAACAACCCCCTCCATCCAACTTACACAAGCAACAACAACATTCCAGTGAAAGTTTGCTTTAAATAGCTTATTTTAAATTAAATATTAATATATACATTTGCATATTGGGAAGAGGGAAAAAGTAATCAGTTTTAATTTCAAATAATACAGGGAATTCCCTTCTTAAACTAACATTAACTCTTCTGCTCCATGACAGTAATAGCCACTGTTAATCTCTCTCTCTCGCTCTCTCACAAACACACTCTCTCTCCTTCTCTCACACAGACACACCCTCTCTCTCTCTCTCTCTCTCTCTCTCTCTCTCTCTCTCTCTCTCTCTCTCTCTCTCTCTCTCTCTCTCTCTCTCTCTCTCTCTCTCTTCCATCCATCCATCCATCTATCATCTATATCTGCCATGTATCTCTCTAATATATATGTAGTGATGTTTCTGTTAATGTGAGCAACAGCTCAGAAAAAAATGGCTCACCTATTCATAAATTTTCCAATAAGCCCATGCTTTGTGATTTAGAATCCTGTCAGGCTAGGCAGATCACAAACAATAGAAAATAAAGAAAACCCATTTGGTTTTATTGTTATTTTTTTAATGAATAATTTTCTCTAACATACAATATTCTTATGCCTATCATTCCATATTTTACCTTTCTAACTTAAATTGACTAGGAACCTTTTAAATGCAAATGCTAACACATATGTTCCCATTGTGACTCTTTTTCAAAAGTGTTTGCATACAACATTCCTTTTCAATCTCACTTTTCTGAAAATCTGCTCTCAGAGAGGATCGTAGTTTTTGTTTTTTATGATTTCAAAAGTGGCATCCCATCTGTAAATATAATAGCTTCTGTGCAGTCAAGTTCTCCCACGTCCTGTTGATTTCACTAGATAGGACAATGAAGAAACAGGTATTCTTCCCTCTTCCTTCTCATTTAAATTGATGAGACACAAAATGCTTAAGACTGCAATGAAGACAGCCTATTGAATCCAAGGGTTCTTACACTTGTATAGGCAATGGACAGCACTGCACTATATACCCACAAGATGGGGTCAACCTATTTTCTAAAGCGCCTGAAGGCAGGATGAAAAGCAATGGGTGGAAACTAATCAAAGAGAATAATAGCAATAGCACTTAGGCATATACCACTTCACAGTGCTTTATAGCCCTCTCTAAGTGGTTTACAGAGTCAGCATATTGCCCCCAACAATTTGGGTCCTCATTTAACCAACTTCGGAAGGATGAAAGGCTGAGTCAACCTTGAATCAGTGAGAATCGAACTACTGGCAGTGGGCAGAATTAGCCAGCAATACTGCATTCTAACCATTGCGCCACTGTAGCTCTTTTATAACAGAATTAAGGAGAAATTTCCTGACAGTTAGAATGAGTAATCAATGGAATGACTTGCCTCCTGAAGTTATGAGTGTTCCCAAACTGGAAGTTTTTAAGAAGACAGCCATTTGTCTGAAATGGTATAGGGTTTCCTACTTGAGCAGGGAGTTAGACTAGATTTCCAAGGTCCCTTCCAACGCATTCTGTTATTCTGTTAAGATCATATCCTTATTACTATCATATAAATCCTTAGAATTATAGGTTTTCTTTCCTGAAATGAAGGTGGGGTTGTTGGGTTGTTGTTGTTGTTGTTGTTGTTTTGCATGCTCACAAGAAAGTTTTCAGGCAGAAAAATCAAGAATCAAGCGAGTTAAAGAAATATTAGAAATATGATAGCAGAGCAATACTTTGGATAAAAATCTATCATCTTTGTAATGGAATGATGAATAATCATGGGGGGAAAAAGTTCAAAAAAGGAGTTCAAGGCAGCCAACCTTTTGAGCTATTCTTTGAAGTCGGTTTTCAAAGCAACTGTTATCTATAATTGATACCAGATAATCTTGAAGTCTATGTGTTTACCATCTTATGAATGTATTATTATGGGTAAAGATATTGCTGAGAGCTCACAATGAAGAAAACTCTATTTTGTACACTAGATTCCTATAGGCAGCCAAGGAGGTGTCTGGTGTCTTTGCATAACCACCAACCCACACAAGTTCTTTGAATTACATAAAATATTGTCTTCTTCATGATATTCAGACAATGTGTTCATAACCAGAAATATCCTGGTATACTGGTGGCAAATGGGATTAGGCAGGATTCCTGAAACCATATTCAATGCATGTGGTTATATATATTGAATATCAGTCCAATGAAACAGAAAAAGTATAGTAAAGATGCAGTGGAACCAGTTTGAAACAACCTTTAGATCCAATTTGGAATACAAAGATTATTTAAGACAAGGCTGTGAATATGTTCATTATGCTTTATTTAGAGCTGAGTAATCTTTCTAGAATGAAGTCCTTGACTTCTGTCTATTCCTTAAAAACTGTGATGAAAACTGGGATTTATAACTAGTCCTTGCACTTACGATTGTTGTTACACCTCATGATTTGCTTAAAGAGTGTTGCAAAAAAGTCATAAAATTGGGAGCGATTCACTTAACGACCACATTGCTTAGTGATGGAAGTTCCAATCCCAATTATGGTCATAAATTGAAGACTATTTGTAGTCTAAATGAATTCTCATTAGGCTTGATATTTGACAAAATCAAATATCAGCATTTACTATTAGCATTTACATTCTGTATGCTAAATTTCTTTCTTTTCCAATATGGTCATACATTTATACTGTCAAGAATGAACAATGCAAATGTCTGTTTATGTAATGACCTTACCACAGTTGGCTTTCCAAAATAAATAGCAACTTTCTATTTTTTCTTGTCTCTCAGTACTCTCATCACAAGCATTTTGCTGAGCCCAGACAAAATATTAAATATATGCTCTAACTCCAGATAGCATGTTTATAATCCATTATACTCACATCTAAGCAGCGTTATGCAAATGAGTTCCTCAACAACATTTCGGTGAATGTTTATCTCTCTAATATAGTTTTAAAATTTAAGAAGAGGCAGTAAAGAATGTCTAATGGCAAAGCTTGATGCTTTGATTGGGAGTATAATTTTTCAGACATTAGGGGATGCAGTTTGAGGATGCTGTCATTAGATCTTGTCTAATAATAATGAGGCAATCTGTGCATAAAATATATTTTCCTTGTTGTGTCATGCACACATACACCAAACTTGCTGTGAGAATCTGGCCTTCTTTCCTTACCATAGGAATATCTGAACATCTCTCCCTCTCTCTTCCTCCCCCCTGTCTCTCCCCTCTCCCTCCCTCCTTCCCTCCCTGCCTCCCTCCCTCTCTCTCTCCCTCCCCCCCTCTCTCTCATTTAGAAACTCCCCTTGTCCCTCCCAAAGGGACTCTGGAGTGGTGCACAAATAAAGTTTGAGTTTGCTATGCAAGATGTAAACATACTACAGAGGAGAATGTCCTATGTGATGCCAAGACTTCTGATGTAGAAATAGAGGATTATTCCTCTATTTTATAATAATTTCAGGATTATTTCTAGAGCAGGACAAACAAGATTTTTCATGGTTTCAGTCACAAATTGACTTCCGTGGACCTTACATCATACCTAAGTGGTTAGTAGAGGGGGTGTGCATAAGTGCACTAACGTGCCTATCGTCCCTGTCACTGTATTTTTATTCTTTTATTCTTGTTCTAGTTTTTGTTTGACAAATTCTAATAAATAAATAATAAATAAATAAGATTCAGTATATGGACCTTGAAAGCACACTAACTCTTGTTCTATACTTAGCAAAGGCATTTACTGTTCTGCAAGATCACCACACAGAACGAGGATTCTTCCACCCTATGAAGTAATCGTGGTTTGTGAGGTATAACAAAACTGAACATAGGTTGATATGAGTAAAATGTCTAGGTTTTATTTTTTATTTTTGTTAAAAAAAATAGGGATGTCTTTTAGATGTGTGTTAAAAAGACAAAAAATAATCACTGCAGGCTCAGTTTGGAGCTTTGCAGCATCTAACCACAAACCAATCTAGGAAAATAGGATTCTCCGTGATGGATTTACTTGAACACTGATAATGAGATAGTGGTCTCCACATATGTCAACTAGTTGGCTAGTTTTGTGGGTCAGGCATATTCAACTTTCCAAACCAAGAAGAGGAAACAGCCAGGAAATCTAGGAAGAAAATTCAAGATGGCCTCTGTTCCCCATTAAACTTAATGGTAGAAGCCGAACCATTAACAATGAAATTTATTGGCCTGCAGCTAAATAGAAATGAAAGTTTACCAAAGGCCCATGACCTATCCATTTATATTAATATAAATGTATTTTGGTATGTTTTCTGAAAATTCTATTAACCGACTGCATAGACCTAAACAAACATTACTTAGACCCTAAGTTATTAAGTCAATTATCATCCCGAATGAAATTTTTTCCAGTATTTGAATAATGAAAATAAGAAATGAGTTATTTTTTAAATCAGTCATCTTTTATGTCGGTATGATAAAAGAGCAATTTATATAATGCTACGCTACGTAAACCTGACCATATTTAGGATGTACAATAGTTACTTCATTGTGGCGAAAACCTGTTTTTGTTTGACTTCGTTTCAATAGTTATCCTACTTCATGGATTTGAGTTCCTTAAAATAGATGGCATACCCATGAATCACAAACAATAGAGTTGGCATGTTTGGGGGTGTATTGTTTTAGTTTGTCAAGAGAAGATATGATACTAATTCATCTTGATGACCTGAATTGCTTTTTTCAATAACATGGGCAATCTTTCCATTATTCTTGCCTTGCTCTTTCATAGGTTCTGAAATATTTCTCTTCACCTTATCTCTTTCAGTGTAAACAAGTATCTATGAGCAGCAGGTGTTTCTGGCAATACAATGATAGTCTGCAAAAACAGATCTTACACAGCTGTCATGTCTATAATAAAGGTGCCATCTAAATTCTGACAGATCATTGTACTTCCCGCATGAGTCTTTTCTGCATGGGATGGTGGGGAATGTTCTTTTGGTCACTACAATGTCACAAATAACAAAATCTTGAACAGAAAATAAGTAACAGACAAAAGATATTTCTTTTATGAAAACCAGCAGTCTATTACTGGACAAGACTAATGGTGGGTGTATTGAATAGGGAACCTGATTCCCTGTATTTTGATTTCAAGTTTTCATACCCATAGAATCATATGGTTGGAAGGGACCTTGGAGGACTTCTAGTCCAACCCCTGCCCAAGGCAGGAGTCTTCATATGGTGCCAGGGAAATGGTTGTCTAATTTTTTTCTTGAAAACCTCCAATGACGGAGCACCCACAACTCCAAAAGACAAGCTGTTCCACTGATTAATCATTCTCACTGTCAGGAAATTCTTCCTTATTTCCAGGAATTCTTCCTGAATCCCCCTCTGACCAGCTTCCACCCATTGTTTTTTGTCTTGGCCTCAGGTGTTATGGAGGTGCTATTTATGCAAATATAATCTAATCTATACCAATTTTGGTTTTGATTTGATGATGATGATTTATAGACAACACCCAAACAAGTGACAAATTATTGGTCATAGGATGCCGGTTGAAAAAAAAAAAGAAAGAGAACACTCAGAACGGATGGTTGAAAGAATGGAACAGAATGTCTGGAAAAGAGGGTCACATATATTAATATATAGAGATGGATGATTTTCACCTTGATGTTTTGAGGATGTTACCATAGGAATAAATAAATGCCACCATGGTGTTCAATAGAGAAATCCGAAATGCGGTTAAGTGCATCCATCCACCCCCAGATAAACCAGGAAGCATGCAAAAGCAGAAAAAGAAAACAGTATTATTAGTGGGCATGCAATCCTCGCTGAGAGTTAAAGAGGTTTAAAAAAAAAAAGGAAGGAGAAGGAGGAACAGAATGAGATGCAACAATAGACAGAAACTGTCCAGACCACAATATGCTGTAGAGTTTTAATTGATTGCTCAGCATTGGGATAGTCGATTTTATGCTTTCTATCTTTCCTCTGCTGTTCATTAGTGAACTGCCCTATTGTTAATTAATCGTATTTGTCTTACTCGTTTTCTGTTTTCTTTTGCTGGTGTTTTTTTTTAATCTCTGTGTTTTACTTAAGTTTGTAATCCAGAACAGTAGTAGTAGCAGTAATACAAGTAAATAAGTAAGTAATAATAGGCAAACAAACAAACAAACAAACAAATAAAGTTGTGTTCCACCAGGGAAATTGGTAACTGTCTGCTCTGTCATGCGAGCTAACCGAAGTCTCAAGAGTAAGACTGTCTCTAATTCATCAAGAATGGAATCAAATGCAAATAAGTGTGACTGAATCCACCGGTATTCAGCAGAGGGAAACGTGTGCAAAATTGTATCTTAAGAGGATTTGCATTCTCTGCAGCCAGCATAATAAGGTAGGAGCACCTTAACACAGTAGACCGCATTTTGGCTTTTTAGATTTGTGTATTATTTTTTTAATACTCTGCTAATAGGCCAGAATAATCTCTATTCAAATAAAAGTAATACAGCAGTAAGAAAAAGTCTAACCTCTTTTATTTGCGGCTTGATGAAACCATCTATTTCAGAAAACTCTGTGTATTTGTGCATGAGTTCCTGGGTGAATCTTCCATGTAAGACTAAAAATATATAATTCCACTTAAACTGTGAAAAAAATAATTCATATTGGTGGCGTGTTTTTCATTTATTTGCAGTTCATGTACAGACCAGGAGTTCATTCTGATACTTGTGTTACAATCGGCAACAATTCTTGATAAAATCATAAGCAAACGTCCAACTCATGAAACATTCATTCCTCCTGATTTATAACCCATCTTATCCCAAGGACATAAGGTGATTAACTGCAATTATCGAGAAGATAAATGATTAAATAGCAGGCAATGATATTTCTTAGAGAGTCACAGGCACAATATGTTCCTCCTTAAAGAGACATGTCTGTTTCCTATTAGCACCTGTGAATTTCCAAACAGATGTGCATGGAACACTTTCCTATCTGCTGGGGAAATGTTTGCCTCTGGTATAAGACACAATGCCCCCCCCCCCCCGTAAGTCTCTTGGAGGCCTTTCAGATCTACTGGCTGGGAAGAGTTCCATTTCCTCTTCGTCATTTATTATTTATAAAACTGACTAAAATACAAGTGCTGAACATGAATAGCCCAGAGTTCTATTATCAAATTAAAATCTTATATAGGAGAAAAAAATGTGGGGAGGAGGTTAATTTACATTCCCATTCCCATTCCCATTCCCATTCCCATTCCCATTCTCTCTCTCTCTCTCTCTCTCTCTCTCCCTCCCTCCCTCCCTCCCT
>QLTV01001698.1:6588563-6611085 GCA_003457575.1 Thermophis baileyi
CCTCCCTCCCTCCCTCCTCATGCCAGCAAAGCAACTTTAAAATGGCTGCAGGTAATCTATGAAAGAGTGAAAACTGTATTTCAAACCTCCTCTGAGGTTCGTAGTCTGGACTCTTTGGTACTCTCCTCCTAGGTTCCAAGAGATTTAACATTTTGCTCTTCAACAACAACTTTTATCTGTAATTTTATTTGTAAATGCAGGAATGGAAAAGAAAGTATGTTGTCACACAACAAGGGCCTTGACATCTTTAAGCATCAATTATGAAGGGTTTGTTTTTCCCTTTTGAAATTTTTTTTGTTACAGAAGACAACTGATAAAGCTTTGTTTCTCCATCAAAGAGATGGTAAACTCCCCTGAATAAAAATTAATTTAAAAAATAAAACTATTCGGGAAGGCAAATAAATTGCTCATCTATTTTATTGATGAAATAATTTTCAAAGCTACAATGTCATATTACACCTAAGTCAAACAGAAGTAAAGAAAAAAAACCGAATTAAATGTTGAACAGGAAAAATTACTGCAAAGGTCAAAATACTTTCTAGTACACACGCACACAATGTTGTATCTCATTTAAAAATAATAAAATTAGTCCTTCTCTAACGATGCGTTAATTATTTCCAAAAGTAGAAATGAGACTTAATAAATAAAAATAAAATTATTTCCTCTTCCCTGTTTGTTTCATTATTTTATTGTTCTAGTGCTGTTCTATTATTAACCATAAAAATGTTAATAATACAATTAATTCCAAAATCTGACCATGAGTACTTTGCCAGTTATTATGCACTGTGAGTTTCTAATACACATCTAGGCATTATATAGCCTTTTTAAAAAAAATCAAATTCAACATATATATTAATATAGATAGAAGATGAATATATGAAAGATGAACTGCTGCATTTTGTAAAACCTGATAAATATTATTCTTGAATAGCTGCAAATATACGTTTGTTTTCCTGCAGTTATGCACATAGAAAATTAGAATTTCAGGAAAAAAACGTTAGAAATGAAAGTAGAAAAAGTACTGACAATGGCTATGCATAAAAAATGCTTCTAAGCACTTAGTTACACGGATATAGTCAGATATATCAGAAGAAACATAAAAGTAAGTTAAATGCCATGGGAATGAATTATTTAAGAAATTTATGATGAAGTTGGTAAAACAAGAAGAGATGGGTCAAGTATGAATGAGCATTGAATGAATATAGATTAAATGTGAAAGTGAGTGATCAGCACTAAAGAAATATGTGGAGATAGTTTGGTCACATGGAGAGAATGAATGAATGAGGAGATATTATTAAAAGGAGAATGGATTGAGGGGGAAGGCAACTCTGCGAGAGTCATTGTTGTTGGAGCTGATGACACCTCAAGAAAAATATAAGAAGTTCAAAGGCAAAAGCACAACATATCAATTGGAACAGCCACTCCTTGTTTAGCAGCTACCTTGTTTAGCGACCGTTCATAAATATGATGTTAATAACATATATTTAAAAAATCATTTTCCGACCAGTGCACACACTTATGGCAAAATTTTTGTACCTGACAAAAAAGTACACCGGAGTGAAACTAACTTTATATAAATGAGGCAGCAGCAACAACAATCTTTGCAGCATCTTTCTTTCTTTCTTTCTTTCTTTCTTTCTTTCTTTCTTTCTTTCTTTCTTTCTTTCTTTCTTTCTTTCTTTCTTTCTTTCTTTCTTTCTCTCTCTCTCTCTCTCTCTCCCTCTCTCTCTCTCTCTCTCTCTCTCTCTCTCTCTCTCTCTCTCTCGTCACATGGTTTGATTAGTGACAAAATTGCTTCCGATTTAGAGAACAAATTGTGGTCACTAAACAAGGAGAAGTTGCATATGGAAGCAAAAATAGTTTGTAAAGTATGGAGAGAGATGATTTTGGCATAGAATAGATTTAACCAAAAATTGAGGCCCTTAAACCATGGTGCTGGAGAAGACTCCTGTGAGTCCCTTGGACTGCAAGGCGATCAAACCGGTCAGTCCTAGAGGAGATCAACCCTGACTGCCAGATCCTGAAGATGAAACTCAAATACTTTGGCCACCTAATGAGAAGGAAGGACTCACTGGAGAAGAGCCTAATGCTGGGAAAGATTGAGGGCAAAAGAAGAAGGGGATGACAGAGAATGAGGTGGCTGGATGGAGTCACTGAAGCAGTAGGCGTGAGCTTAAATGGACTCCAGAGGATGGTATAGAACAGGAAGACCTGGAGGAACATTGTCCATGGGGTCGCAATGGGTCGGACACGACTTCACAACTAACAACAACAAAGATTTAACTATGCTTTCTTTTATCTCCTATTTTTAATTTCTTTTGCTTATTTCTGCATTCTTTCAGCACAACTTTCTTAACACAACAAAGGAGTTTAGGGTGGGAATGTATGTAGGTAGGTAGGAGGAACCATATGCTAAGACTCATCTTCAAAATCTGTTTCCTATATATTTTTGCAGATTTATTTTAACTGGACAGAAATATATGTGTAGGGACACTTAATCTTCTAATCTTCCCTCTCAGGTTTGTTATAGTACAGTGCAATCCACTTTCCATCCCATACCAATATGTGATTTTCTTGCAGTCAGAAACATAGAATATTGGTAAATAGCAATAGCACTTAGACTTATATACCACTTTACAGTGCTTTACAGCCCTCTCTAAGCAGTTTACAGAGTCAGCATATTGCCCCCAACAATCTGGGTCCTCATTTTACCCACCTCGGAAGGATGGAAGGCTGAGTCAACCTTGAGCCGGTCAGGATCGAACTCCTGGCATTGGGCAGTGAGTTAGCCTGCAATACTGCATTCTGACCACTGCACCACCATGGCTCTAAAAGCCTCTGCATTCAACCTAAGTAAGCATTGTATCATTTTTCTGGAAAACACCTGAAAAATACTTTAGGTTGTTCAAGATTTCAGAGAAGCTGGAATACCACCCTGGACCAGGCTGTTCATTAAGTCAAATACTAAAGATATCCAGATATGTCCTGTGTCATATCAACTCAATCAGACAAGGACTAGTGGCCCATTGAACCAAATTGTTGATATTCATTGATCATATCTCAAGGATAGTATAATTGCGATGCTGACTTGAGGAAGGGATAAATCAGAAAACCATCCAGATGGTCATTTGTTTCCTCACTTGGCCTACCTTAAAGGGCTGACACCAGACTATTTAAAAGTTGCTTTAAGGAGGCAACTTTTTTCCCTATCTTCCTATTCTGGAACTAACCCTGGATGTCTCCCTACCAGAGTTATACAGGTGGTCCTCAATTTACAACCACAACTGAGCCCAATTTTCAAGTTAAGTGAGTTTTGCCCCATTTTATGACCTTTCTTGCCACAGTTGTTCAGTGAATCACTGCAGTTTCTAAGTGAATTATTTGGTCATTAAGCAAAACTTGCTTCCCCCACTGAGTTTGCTTGCCAGAAGCCAGTCTGGGAAGGTTACAAAGGGTGATCACATAACCCTGGCACAGTGAAACTGTCATAAAAGCATGCCAATTGCCGAGAGGTCCAAATTTTGATCACATGACCATGGAAATGCTGTGTCATAAGCATGAAAACTGGTCATAAGTCACTTTTTTAGTGCCACTGTAACTTCAAAGGGTCATTAAATGAACGCTTATAAGTCAAGGACTACCTGTAAACAGTTTTATGGGGAAAAGACAATTATTTTCATGAGAGTTTTCAAAGAAATGTGGAGGACAATGTCTTTCAACATAATAACCATCATGGTCAACGATTATACATTTCTGCAAATGTTTTTATAACTTTCAGTCTTCTTTATTTCCCATGAAGGACATAAGCAGGGCAATGCTAGCTTTATTGCTGTTTTTCCGCCCTTGTTTTTGGGTGTGTGTTTATTAGAGCAATTCACATATCCGGTACTTCTCCTGACATTTTCTCTGCAAATCGCTCACGACTGGGGAAAAAAAGTCTAGATTTATATAAAACACCTAATGGAAGAAATTCATTTCTACATATGAGTTGATGGATTCTTTATCACATTAGGCATTACTCTGCCTGGGCTTAATAGCATTCTCAGGTAAGTATGTTAACTCGTTTAGGAGAACATTAGCTTTCAATCAAGGAACTCTTTAAGAATTCCCTATTAAGGCATCCATCAGAGGCATCAGGGAACTAATTAATTCTTCACGTCAGTCATTTATTAGGTTAATTAATGGTGTCTTTATGAATATCTTCTGAAAGCCATCCAATTGATGCTCACGCTGCTATTAAATGGCTAGAACACACCCCTGTTGCTCATTTTGTGTGTGTGTGGGGTGGGGGGGGTGGAATCCCAGTTGCAATGCAATGGTTAAAGAACATATTGAAAATGTGAGCCATAGGGTCTGTCACTTTCTTAGTGCTCTCAGTTTCTGAAATTCCCTCCCTCTGGCCTTATTCAAAGACTCCTTTCTCAGTGACCCCACTATAAAAGAAGATTGTTCCACCAGTTGCTGCATCTCTCAGTCCTTCCTCATTGAGTGAACCATTATCCTCACAAATACAGGTAGTCCTGGACTTACAACCGTTAATTTAGTGACCGTCCAAACCTACAACGGCACTGGAAAAAAAAATGCCTTAGGACCGTTTTTCACTCTTATGACCGTTGCAGCATCCCCATGCTCATGTGATCAAAATTCAAATGCTTGGCAACTGACTCATATTTATGACGGTTGCAGTGTCCCAGTGTCATGTGGTCACCTTTTGAGATCCTCTGACAAGCAAAGTCAATGGGGAAGCCAGATTCACTTAACAACTATGTTATTAACTTAACAACTGCAATGATTCACTTAGCAGCTGTGGCAAGAAGGTCGTAAAATGGGGCAAAATTTACTTAACAAATGTCTCACTTAGCAACCGAAATTTTGGCCTCAATTATGGTCATAAATTGAGGACTACCTGTACAGTGGGTAATGATAGGCTGCAGAACTGCAATTTTGATTCTCCTTTACATGGGGAAATCTGTAAAATTGCAGCAGACCACAAACAATACGGGCATCACTAAGGCACAAACGTGGATTGAATATAAGAATGTGTGAACATTCTTATGTTCAATCCACATTTTTGGCTCTTAGGAGCACTTCTGGTGTATTATAAAGTAATAATAACTGAAAACTATTTGATTTATAAAAATATTATATGGTGTGTATATATAATATATTTTACAGACAAAGATCCAGAGTCAAGTTTGAATGTTTTTTGTTCAACTATCTGGTTAAAACTAGTGTAGAATCCCGAGTTTTCTGGTGTCCTCTCCAAGTACTAACCATGGTCCAACACTCCCTAGATGTTTTGAGATCAACCTAGGTCAGTTGATGGCTTTTTGAAGTATTCCAAGTGTATACAGGTAGTCCTCAGCTTAAAACAGTTCGTTTAGTGACCATTCAAAGTTACAATGGCACTGAAAAAAGTGCCTTATGACCATTTTTCACCTTTATGACCGTTGCAGCATCCCAACAGTCACGTATCAAAGTTGGATGCTTGGCAAGTGACTCATATTTATGATGGTTGCAGTGTCCCAGGCTCATGTGATCCCCGCTTTGTGACCTTCTTACAAGCAAAGTCAGTGGGGAAGTCAGCTTCACTTAACAACCGAGTAACTAAACAATTGCAGTGATTCACTTAACAACTGGTAGCACAAAAAATCCTAAAATGGGGCAAAATTCACATAATAAATGTTTCACTTAGCAACAAAATTTTTGGGCTCACTTGGAGTTGTAAGTCAAGGACTTATACATATATGTATATGTATATATGTGAATATATATGTGTGTGTGTGTGTGTGTGTGTGTGTGTGTGTATGTATGTATGTATGTATGTATGTATGTATGTATGTATGTATGTATGTATGTATGTAAGTTTCTTTTCCCTGATTTAGGAATTCAACTTGGGCACTTATGCTAACATAAATTTCCCTAAACTCAACAGTACTGACTTTTGTGTAGACATGAAGTAGAATTCTAGTACCAGTTTTAAAGTAGACATAAAGTAGAATTCTAGTACCGGTACCAGTTTTAAGATATCCCACAGTGATCTTGGAACTCTGCTACTGATTTTGCTGTTCAGCAGCAACAAAAGTTTATTTCTGCACTTTTTAAAAATCTTTTTTTCTTTTTGAAGAATATTGGCCTTTATGATGTCGTTTAGATTTAATTGCCTGAGGTTTTCATATCTTTGCATTTACTTTAGTTTTATTCCCCCGTTCTGCAAGAATTTAATGGATGACTGCTTCTTGGTTCTTTGGTAGGGATGGTGAATCTGTGGCCAATGGACCGTATGTTATCTCACTTTTGTGACTCTTTTAAAAAATAAAACTATATCCAAAATAGGTGCATTGTGAATATATTGAGAGGCCTGGTGCATTTCTTTTGAGTTTAAAACAGATATACCCCACATAGGAAAAGAAACATTTCAGTCCTATTCCCTCTGATGAAATTGCTATATCACCCTATGCCCCCAGACCTGTCATTTGTAGGACACCCACACACGCAAACTGAGTTGATATGATGAAGTGAGTTTAAACTCAGTTGGTCATAAAGGCTTTGATCCAAGCTAGCCTTTTCATTTGTAGAACTGTCAGGAAACTAATGGAATCTCCTCCTCATTCAAGAAGTAGAGCAGGTAATTTTAAATTACTTCCTTTGAAATCCGCTTCTCCATCCCCATTTTGTCCTCCAACCTTTGAAAGAACAAAAAGCATAATACCACACTTGTCCATTCCTAATCATGATGCCCACAATGCACAGAAAGGTATGGATAGACATCACAGTGCAGGATTGTGATTTCAGACCAGTTTCATGATGCCACATGTAAACATTAAGGGGTGGAATATACATTGCCATATATATATATTCATTACCAATTGATTATTACAGACAGGGAAAGAAGAAAGTAAGGAACCATCTCTCGAATTGTAGTATTTTGGGTGCAGGATGCTCTAGCTCAATTGCTGAATTCAATTGCTTGACATAAAGCAGCCACATTCCCCATATCTTATTTTACAATGATAATCCTTGGGTCCAGACCAGAGATCCAAAACTCTCTTGTTCTACAATTAAGATATAAACTGAAGCTCCTATGTTCCAATGAGTCTGACAGAAGGACTTCCTGTGAATTATTTATTTATTTATTTATTTATTTATTTATTTATTTATTTATTTATTTATTTATTTATTTATTTTGTCAAGTACGTGTTTGATAATATACATAAGTATAATATACATAAGTATAACATTATTTGAATACATAAAATAACATTATTTGAATACATAAAATGGGTACAAATAAAAGGGAACATTTGGAGGGATGGTAGGCACGCTGGTGCGCTTATGCATAGCCTTTGGCTCAAGGTCACATGTACCACTGATGTCCGGTCCCATTTCTGCATACCCTTCCTGCCACGTTGCCCAATTTCAGTTTCCCATCATTTTGAGCTGGGAAACACATGAGAACTATAGTGGAAGTCCTAACTTAGTTAAAACAAAGGCCCAATTGCCCAGAAAAATAATAATATCTGCTGCTGCCTTCCTGAAAAATCATTAACTGCCTCCCAGGAGTATTGTCCAGCATCCCCTTTCTCAGAAGTGCTCCTTTGATTAATATTCCCAAATTTTGAAACTGCCAAAATGTATTCCTAAGAATTGAGGACGAAGGAACATCCATTTCTATGATAAATAAGACAGATGGCAATTTGGTGCTTGCTTAGTGTTGGTATCCCCAGATTGTCAGCAACAACCTGGGTTTCACTGAACAGCTGTTTTCTCCTTTTTTTAAAAAAAAATAGTTTTCTTATCTTCAGGAAATACAAGCACTTATCTAGTTGCATTACAATTATCTTACAATAATGGTATTCAAATCTGGCTCAGTTTTAATATGTATGAAATTCTTTGTACTGTCTTATATTTTATGGTCCCCACTCCCAAGTTACACATAAATGGAGACTTATGACTCTTTAGGGTCTCTTAGAGATAGAGAGACAGAGGGAGCAGGATAGAAACATGTATACATACTCCTGCAGCACTTTCTACTATGTGGGCTGTCATGGGATTCAGTACGCTTTCCGCTCCACTCTTTAACATCTACATAGGGGTGTCAAACTCGATTGCATTGAGGGCCGCATCAGGGTTGTGTTTGACCTCGGGGGGCCAGCTGGGCGTGGCCAGGGTGGGCCAGCTCGACGTCACTCGTGTCGGGGGCAGCTGTGGTGGCCCAGGCGGGGCTAGCCGGATCCTCCTGCAGCCCTCTGCCAGCAAAAATGGAGCTCGCAGCCCTCCTGGGCTCTGTTTTTGCTGGCAGAGGCACCACAGGCCGGTCCTTTCTATTTCCAGGCTGTTCCCGCAGGCCAGATCTAAGCACCTTGCGGGCCAGATCCAACCCACAGATTGAGTTTGAGTTTGACACCCCTGATCTACATGAAGCTGCTGGGCGAGGTCATTGATTATCATGAGATGATCTGTACAGGTAGTCCTCGACTTACAACAGTTCATTTAGTGACTGTTCAAAGTTACAACAGCACTGAAAAAGTGACTTACGACCATTGCAGCATCCCCGTGGTCACATGATCAAAATTCAGGTGCTTGGCAACTGACTCATATTTATGACTGTTGAAGTGTCCCCGGGGTCACGTGATCACCTTTTGCGACCTTCTGACAAGCAAACTCAATGGTAAAACCAGATTCACTTAACAACTGTGTTACCAACTGAACAACTGCCGTGATTCACTGAACAACTGTGGCAAGAAAGGTCGTAAAATGGGGCAAAACTCATTGAACAGATGTTTCACTTAGCAACAGAAATTTGGGGCGCAATTGTGGTTGTAAGTTGAGGAATACTTGTAGATTTCTACCCCCGGCAAACTAAGCAATGCCTTTGATGTCTTGTCTTAGTGTCTGCAGGCTGTGGAGGTCTGGATGAGGAACAATAGGTTTTGGCTGTGGGTTTGGGGCCTTCTGGATCTGGGATTGTACCAACTATGGCGCTAGATAGGGAAAACGAAAGTAAATGGCAATTTCTAGCAAAAAGCATAGTAAATTGCAGTCACATGACTGCAGGAGGCTGAAAACAGCCATATATGCAGGCTGGTTGCTGAGTGCTTTGTATGTGATCATGTGACTGTAGAGGGGAAGGCCAGATATTGTAAATTTGAAACCAAGTTGTAAGAAGCCCTGGGGAGGTCCATTGTAATTTCAAACAGTCGCTAAACAACCGGTCATAAGTCAAGGACTACCTATATGAAATTGTTATGGCCTATCAGTCTGAACTCACTCCTAGTGACCACACAGGCACATCCCTACAGCTTTCTTGGCAATATTTTCAGAAGTGACTTCTCACTGCCTTCTTCCTAGGGCAGAGGAAGAGTGGGTGGCTTCCATGCTCAGCAAGAACTTGTGGTTTTCCAGCTTCTAATCCAGTACCTTAATCACTAGGCGTTAAAGGGGTGTCAAAGCTTGGCAAATTTAATACCTGTGGACTTCAACTCCCAGAATTCCCCAGCTAGCCATGGGAATTCTGGGAGTTGAAGTATTAACGTTGCCATGGTTGGACACTCCTGCACCAGACCAAACTGGCTGTATGCATAAAATACAGCCAATTCAAGGTAGTGGTAACAAAAATCCACTAACACTCCCAGAAAGGGCTTACTGAAAATTTATTTATTTGAAAAAAAAAAATTGTATGGCCGCCTGTCTTTAAAGAAGTCTGTGTGTGGCTCACAGAAACAATAAAACTATAACACCCAAAACTATATGATCAAAAACCTAAACCCAGCACCTGAATTTCCCTCCCACCATCCGCAGCTCCCACCACCCTTCCCCAGAGCTTGGTAAAGAGCCTGGCCTTCTAGAAGCTACCATTCAGGGACTCTCCCCAAATCACCTCAGCTTACTCCCCCACCCCAGTAGAAAAACTGTAGAAAAAGCTAAAAAAGATTGCTGCTCTTTTAATTCAGATAATTACACAATACTAAACTTCTCAGCAGCAGCTGGGTCATAAAACTTTTTCACATTACTAACCAGGGATAAAGCAGAAATCCCTTTTTGTTTAGCTGCCAAATGAGCTTTATAGAACAGCTTTCATTTCTGAACCATCTGTGGAGAAAAACCTGGAAAAATCATTACCTTCTTTGCTTTTCATTTTAGGGGTCCCACTTGCTGTGAAAATGTAGACTGGGGTCCCGTATTGTAGATTTCAGAAATCCCACCACAAACAAGACTTGGCTTTTGAGATGAATGAAAAAGGAAACAAAGACAGTAAGTAGTTTCCATTTCTAAACTAACTTGTAAAATCTTATCTTTTCCTCTCTCTCTCTCTCTCTCTCTCTCTCTCTCTCTCTCTCTCTCTCTCTCTCTCTCTCTCTCTCTCTCTCTCTCTCTCTCTCTCTCTCTCTCTCTCTCTCTCTCTCTCTCTCTCTCTCTCCCTCCCTCCCTTCCTTCCTTCCTTCCTTCCTTCCACTATCTTTTGGTCTTGTTTTGTGAGGATAATTTAAAAATGGAAACCATTTGGGGGATAATTGGAATAATGTATTTAATTCTGAGGATCTTTTACTATTATTTTCAGAACCTTTGCTGCCCTTTGCAAGCTATAGGTATACATTTATGAATTATATCCCATGTTTCGTACAGGAGCTTAAGGCAGTGCACGATTGCTCATTCTTCTTATTTTTCCCAACAACCCTGTGAGGTTGGCTGGGCTGAGAGAGAAGGGCTGGTGCAAAGTCACCCAGCTGGCTTCTGTGGCTAAGGATAGACTAGGTTTCTTTGCTCCTAGTCCAAGTCCTTAATGCTCATCAGCGGGTTTGAGTTGAATTATTTTTGCTTTGTGTATATCACTTAGTAGACTTTTCAGCTCTATCAGTTTATGAATGAAAATATCTACTCTCTAAAATCCTCACATTTCTCATTCAAGCAATCTGCTATCCCTTTCGTGTGAGCGAGCTTTCAGCCAAGCCAAGCTGCCTAGGTATCAGGAGAGGAACGGAGGATACTTGAGCATCCAGTGATAATGATTGCAGTTGGACCATCCCCAAGTTCAGTCTGGACCAAATACCTTGCAATCAATCTGTCACCAAAATGACTCAGTCCAGAGGATTTTCTTAAACAGCCTTAGGAGTCAAGATAGGAGCAACTTAAATATAAATGCAGCTATATCTTCTCTTTGTGCTGACTCTTAAGGAAATAATAGCTGATTCAGTACCCAAACCCGGGCTAAATCCAACCTCTCTATGGCTCTCTAAGCCTCTACAGTCTACACCTTCTCTAGGGCCACATTTTAATGCTGATCTGACTAATGTGTACGTCTTGACCCAAAATGCAATTATTTTTCAATGTTCACTCTTCTATTTGTGATAGAATTCTTCAGTCCAAAATGTGGACTCACACACACACACACACACACACACACACACACACACACATGGAAGGGAGAAATAAGAGAGCATTTCTATATTTTTCCTTTCTGAATTTTCTGATGGAGTGTTTTAGTCAGATTGAATGAATGAATAAATGAATGAATGAATGAATGAATGAATGAATGAATGAATGAATATATATACTTTTTAAAAGTTGTAAGAGTCCTTTCTAACGGTCATTAAAATAGCATTAAATCCCTTAATTACTTTCAGTCTGATGTGCAACACGAGATTATTTAATTTAGGCAATAATAAGAAAATTGCTTTATGAAAACCAGAAAAGGGAGAGAACAATATTTTCCGATCCACGGGCTATTTTTCTATATGGAAAAAAGGTTAAATCTCACCTTGGAAAGTAGGGACTTTGCAAAAGGATTTAAGCAGGCTCAAAGATACATTTGTAAAACTAATATTTTCAACATGACAGCAAGTATGGCCACAACGAAGCAAAATGAACCGCATTTCATTTTCAATCATGAGGTTCAGATCATTTCCCAAGACTGGCCCATTTAATGCTTTGTTATTTTCACATTTTAAATACACTTCAAGTCATTAGCCCCTTTATATGTCCAGCTGGAACTGGACATGTGTCCTGGAGTCCATTCTCCAGAGATTTCTTTCCATGAACCTCCAAACAATCAAAAACTCTCTTTTCTTTTCTTTTCTTTTTTCTTTTTGTTCTTAAATGGTCAGAATTCTGAGCAGGCAAACTGTCCATTTCCAATTATTTGTTTATAGCATTTTGTTTTGTTTTTGTTTCAGGTCAGAACATGGCATCTTGGTTGGGCTATTCACTACCTTACACTATACAGAGAGAGCTTTGTATGAGGTGCCAGTTTTTATACTGAGTTAGTCTCCAATTCAGAAATATTTCCCCATCAGACTAGCAGCTCTGACCTGGATGCCTGAGAGACCCTTGCACTTTTCTCTATATACAGATGTGGAGTTATGCACAGAGGTGGTATGCAGCCAGTTCGGGCAAACTGGTAGTAGCGACCTACGGGTGGGCCTGCTCACCCACCCCAGTGCTATGCCATCCTATTTAGGCATGTTTTGAAGCCATGTGCATATGTGCAAGCTGTGTATGTGAGCAAAGCGCATGCACGGAAGGCCACACGCATGCGCAGAAGGTGCACGCGTGACCAAAGCGAGCGAGCACGTGCACGCTCACATTTGCGAACTGGTACGGAAAATAAGTGAATACCACCTCTGGTTATGCACCTATTTGGGAGCACATGTTTTTAGTGGGAGTACACAATAGGAATATCACACATTATCATTAAGAAATGGTCCTTGCTGAGATTGATCAGATCTTGAGGTAGCTGCCCTCCATCTCATTGTTTCTCTCTTTCATATTTTATTCCTTTGTCTGAGACCAAAGTGAGACATTTTCTCCACTTCAATATATATATATTTATTTATTTTTAAATTCCATATAACATTCAAATCTCAGCCTGCTTTGTGTTTCCCATCATAATCTAATGTCAGGAGCAAAGAATCAGAACTATTCATGTAGGTTGCAGCAATAACAATTTATTGTAGCCTATACACAAGAATCTAGTTAACTGACAGTCAGCACCAACTTGGCATTAGATAAAGATCAACATAATTCAAGGAGATTTGGTCTCTTGTGTCAATGCAAAAACTCTAAACTGATGACGCATTTTACTCCGCCTTGCAGTTCTGCCTTCTCTTCTTCATCTATTTTTTCCAGGTTGTAAATCTATTTTTCTTTGGTCTTTGTAGATATCCAAACGATAAACTTTTTTAGCTTGATATGATTTTTTTCCTGTTACACATGATGACTTGTAACCAGAAATGAGAATAGATCTTGCTCATTAATGATTTTCATAGGGACTGTATCCCTCTCCCCATTTTTTTGAAATAGGTAAATATACTTGTTCTAACTTGAATTCTCTTTGGCCTCAATGTCTGTCTTCTAGCCCTTTGTAGCTAATTTGTTGCCACTAAAGTTTTCCTGTACTTAAGGCTTCCAAATATTGCCTCGCCATTTCCATGGTGTTCTCTAGGTCCGTATTTTGGCAAATCACAACACCCTTTTCTGTTCGCTCTTGTTCTTTTGCTATTAGGAGTGTTCAAAGAAAATATTTCCAGTGCTAAGAGGTGATATGGAACCTATGTTTATCTGTGGAGCTGTTTTCTTGGGTTTGGACTAGCAAGCTCCTCACCCAGATGCTGCCCCTCCTCAGATAAGATGAGGATTGGCAAAAGGAGGTCATGACTCCAAAGAGTTGTAACCAGGTTTGACCTTTGGGATAAAGCCAGGGAGGTCACACATGAAGAACATCACTGGACATTTGGACATCACTGCATATCTCCAACATCCTCCACCCTTACTTACAATTTGTGAATGCCTGTTTGAACCATTGCTTCTTCTTAACCGAAGAACTAGAAGTGAGGTTATCACTTTTAAGGCATCATGCCACGGAAATGTTAGAACTGTCGGGCATATCCCCTGATCTTGGACTCTTTTTTAAATACTCCCATTGTCAGACACAAATCAGTAATATCTAGTTTGTATGAGAGAAAATTGGCTTAAGTAATATATGCTTAATTCATTTGTGAACAGGCCTGCCAAGGTAGAACAAAAGACCAGAAAGCAAAGCAAAGCAGAATCATTATTGGAGAAAAAGCACTGCAGCACAAACCCAGACAAAGCCAACCAGCCTATTAAGCCTCCCCTTCCCCTCCCACCAATTCCTCTCAAACAAATGTCAGGGACGTTAAAATATGCCAAAATGACAGAATGTGATCGGGCTCCGCTAAAATCATGAAAATTCCTCTAAGTAGTACAACATGAAGAAACGCCTACCCGCTTATTCAAAAAATAAAAAGGGAGCTTTTTAAAAAGGGGTTGTTTAAACACATCACAGCAGAGCATGCTGGAAAAGATGAAAGGAAACAGAAAGAAAGACTTTAAAAATAATCCCCCTACCCCAACTTCTAGTTGCGGACAAAATATTTCCGAAATATGAATTTGGAACCTATGCGGAATGCTCCTTTAAAAACTTTGGCAATAAAATCCAAATGGAACCAGCGGGAAAATATTGAACCTACTGCAGGAAAACTCATGCACAAAATTCTTGGTAGCCCACAAAGCCCACTGTGTGACATTGATGGCTGGTGAATGTACAAAGCTATGTACACATTTTTGTATACATTTCTCCTAACATGTACATATTTTTCATTGATAATTTTATTTTTGCAAGCAATTTCCCCAAATATAATTGTTATTTATTTTATTTATTAAATTTATTGGCTGCCCATCTTACCATAGGGTAACTCTGTTGGTGTCCTATATATGATTTTATATACACTATGTATATAATGTATATAAATGTATATATATATACTATGTGTATGTATATGTATATGTAGTATTATTATTATTATTTATTAAATTTGTATGCCGCCCAACTCCCAAGGGACTCTAGTATACGTGTGTGTGTATTTCACCAATGTATAGGCATTTTGATATTAAAAAAAAATAAATTAAAAACTGGATTATACCATTCTGGGAACTGTGAATTTCCACAACCTGGTTTCTGTACACAAACTGAAATTTACAGCTCCTAGAATTCTCCAATGTAATTTTCTAATAAATAGAAAGGCTAATGTAAAATATTAAGTGGTTCGTGGAGATAGTGAACACAAGGCTCATTTACAAGGCTAGCCAATATGAAGGATTACAGTGAATGATTTGGTAAAAACTAGATGAAACTTTATTTCCATTTCTTTCTTCTTCTGTACCTATAATTTCTTTGGTTTACTACTACTTGTTACTTTTCTATGCTTTGCATAATATTTCTTACTGCAAAAAGGAATAAAACAATGGTTGTGTATGCATACAAAATTAGGAATATTTGAATTAGAACATCAAAGCTCTTTTCTATTTCAGCCAAGAAGGAAAGAAGAGGAAAAAAGGGAAGGAAGGGAAGGGAAGGGAAGGGAAGGGAAGGGAAGGGGAAGAACTGTACAATAATAAAATGAAAGAAATGTAAACAATTTAAATGCTTTTTCTGAGAAAGAGGGAAGATCAGATCTTTTCAAGTTTCTGGCTTCTGACCTGGCTAAAAATGAGGAAATAATTCTTTATATTCCAGAACAATATGATATGGCAGAAAGAGCTTTCTTTTGGAAATGAAAGCTAAAAGCATACTACCAGAGGCTGGACTGCCAAAACAATATTGGGATGAGGCAATCATGACTGCCATTACTTTCAAAAGAGGCTACAGTGCCTATAAAAGAGAAAGAGGCAATACTAACAGAATGGAACCAAATGAAATGTGAAGCAAAAGCATATTCTTATATATCCAAAAGCAAAGAAAAGCAAGCCGATTGCAGAATTGAAAGGACCATCTTCATTAGATATAAAATAGGCTGCAAAGGAGAGATAATTCTTGATCCTGTCACAAAGAAAGTTAAAATATCTCTCATACTTTAATGAGAGATGAAGGGAAAAGATTAATGAAATATCAGAATTCCATTTAGAAAACTCAACAGGGAAAGCAGCATTCACAATAAATATAGGTAGTCCTCGACTTACAACAGTTCATTTAGTGACTGTTCAAAGTTACAACAGCACTGAAAAAAGTGATTTATGACCATTTTTCACACTTTAGACCAGGGGTGTCAAACTCGCGGGCCGTGGGCCAGATGCGTCATGCGCTGGCCACGCCCACCCCTGGTTTAGCAAAGGGGGGAAAAGTCACGTGATGACAACTTGATGCCGCGAGATTGACACCCCTGTTTTAGACCATTGCAGGATTCCCATGGTCACAAGAACAAAATTTGGATGCTTGGCAACTGGTTCATATTTATGACGGTTGCAGTATCCTGGGGTTAGTGATCCCATTTTGCAACCTTCTGACAAGCAAAGTCAATGGAGAAGTTAGATTCACTTAACAACCATGTTCCTAACTTAACAACTGCCATGATTCACTTAACAAATGGGTCAATAAAGGCCATAAAATGGGGCAAGGTTCATTTAACAAATGACTCACTTAGCAACAGAAATTTTGTGCTCCATTGTGGTCGTAGGATTACCTGTATAAACTGTGACCCTCAATACAGACTCAGACATAGAAATGGAGCTACAGCAAGGTAGGTGAAGATCCTGAGACAGACGTAAGATTCTCATGTAAAGTTAAGGTATTACCCAAAAGATTTCCTCTTTTACCAGACAGGAGATGACCCCAATCTTTCCATGGAAACACTCTGAAGAAATGACAGACACTGAAAAGAAAGAAGTTGCTGCAATCTTTGAGAGAAGATACTGAATCTCTTCACAAGAATACAACATCGACCCTGCCAGAGCTACCAAGAAAGTGACAAATGGGTTTTCACAATTAATTGGGATATAAAAAGGAACAATGGATACTCTCATTGGTAAAGTTTACTCCAATGGCAAGAAGCTAAAGATGTATATGACTTGAATGAAAACCTTTACACCTACTGTATGGTGAAACACATATCAATAAAATGCTTCTTAGAGTTGCTGTTTGAAAAGAAAGATATGTTCAACACCTGGAGGTCAAAACAGTTGTGCGGAAACATGAAGGCAGACGTATATATGCAAGAAGCAGCAGGATTCAAAGCACCTGGAAAAGAAAGAGTTGTGTGCAAGTTGGAAAAGAGCATTTATGGGCTGAAACAAACAGCACATGCTAGGAAAAGCAAAAAGGGAAATCAATGCTACTTAAAGAGTGATTCACATAAGGCAAAATTGATGCCAGATGCAAGAACAAGAGATGGACTTGGATCCTGACTTATATTGATGATCTGTTTCTGTGGTGTAAGAGTGAAAAGGATAACCAAGAAATTGTAGATCATTTGAACAAAAACGTAGAGATAAACCAACAAGAAAAGATCTATTTCCTTGGGATTTAGATGGAAGGAGAGGAACATAGAAGCTTCAGTCTCAACTAGAAACAGAAAAACAGAAGAGCCTCCCTGCCCCCTTTGAGGGAGAAGGGCAGTTTAGAAACATGAAATATAAATAAATAAAAAATAATGGACTTGTTAGATTATCTTGGACTGACAGAAGCTAATGAAGCAGAGATGCCAATGAATATCAGTTTCTGATAAGACAAAGAAAGCACAGGGAGCTTCTACAAAATAAAAGTCAGTGCAGGATATTAATTAGTAATCTGCTTATGTCAAGCCATATATTCATCAATAGTAGGGATAACATGCACCAACACAAACAGTGAACACACCAACAAAGAATGATTGGATTACAGCCAGGGAGATAGGAAGGCAGATGAAAGGCACTTCAGATCCAGAGCTGAAGTTAGTTGCTCCAAAACGGAGGCTCCTAAATGGAGCATCCTTAAAAATGAAGCCTTCCAAAGGATCATGAGAATAGCATATTCTTGCAGAATGGCAGGACGCTGCCACAAGGCTGCCTTGTAGGAAAGTTGAGCCTTGCATCAGTGGGGCGCCTCTGTCAGAAGCTGCAGAAAAACAGAAAGGTAAGTTGAGTGTTGCTGGGTCTTGGAGCTGGCTGAGGAACAGGCCAAGTCCTGCAAGCTGCAACAGCTTTTCGCACACCAGGAACCTTTGAGCCCTTGGCTAGTTGATTGGCTTGGCTGATACCAGGCCCAAGGCCTGCAAGAATCTGGTAGGACAGGATGGAGGAGTAAGAGGCAGTGGAGCACTGCAGCAACCCTGCAGTCAGTCATAAGGGTGAATGACTACAGGGGCCCTGTAGTGGTGTAACTTCAAAACTGGCTGTAAGTGTTGTGGCTCGTCGGCTGCCAGCATAGCTAGCAGCAGAGTCAGATGAGGAAGAGGTTGAGGGAGAGCCTGGGCCAGCTTCGGAGCCTTTGGAAGGCTCTGATAAGGAAACAGCATCAGAGACAGAAGCAGAACCGGGGCCTTCCATCCTTCACCAGGTGGAGAGGCAGCTGTCTTCAGGACCTGAGCTGAGTGAGGGAGAGGAACAGATGGGGCCCATGTATGCGCAGAGAGGAAAAGAGAGGGGCCCATGTATGCGCAGAGAGGAAAAGTGTGATGACCCAGGATACGGCACAGAGATAACACACACAGCTGGCAGTTCAAACTGCCCCTTTATTGCTCCAAATTTCCCCAAATGCTCCCACGTTTCTGGCAAGTCCCAGAGCAGAATGATAACAAACCCCCACACAAACCTCAAGCAGCCTCTGGCTGCAATTAGTCCAGCCCAGCGCTGTCTGCACCAAGGCTGCACGGCAATAAATCCCAAATGTACTTGGCAAAACAAGAGCAAATCAAGGAGTTCAGGGAGCAAAAGATCCAGGTAATTAGTCCAGAACGCCAACAGGAATGCCAGGACTCTTGGCAAGTTCAAACGTCGGCACGCAACACTTCAGGAACTCAGTGTTTGTTCCCAACAAATGCCCCGCCCCACAGCGTCTCCTTAAGTCTCATTCCCCTGGTGAAGATGGGTGGGGCACTCTCCTTGCGAGTAGCCTGCTCCATCTGCACTGATCATGCCTTCTCTGCACTCTCCAAGCCCTTGCATCAGGAGGGGGTGGTTCTTGCTCCTCGTCTGAGCTCTGTCTCTCATGTTCATCCTGTCTCTGTTCCTCCCTGCCTGCAGACCTTACTAATTCCAAAAAGCCTTGCCTGGACTGACTCTGCCCTTCCCCAGTTTCCTCCAAGGCCAACCGAGCTGCCCTCTCAATCGGTTCTTGTTCCAGCTCATCTTCCCCCACAGATTCAGACTCCGACAGGGGCATGACAAAAAGAGAGGAGAGCAAAGGAAAACAGTAAACCGGCTCTCAAGGAAAAGCAGACACAGACGATAGCCAGATATTTCCCTG
This sequence comes from Thermophis baileyi, assembly GCA_003457575.1. Lineage (NCBI taxonomy): Eukaryota > Metazoa > Chordata > Lepidosauria > Squamata > Dipsadidae > Thermophis > Thermophis baileyi. The sequence goes on from QLTV01001698.1 coordinate 6,607,801, forward strand.
GCTGGGAAATAAATAGTAGGGGTTTGGAGTGGCTGGTTGCCGCAGGCAACAGTTTGTTTCTAGTATACAGCAAGCAATTCTGATTTCTTGGCTAAACCCAGGTTTGTTGGGACTAATTTCGTTTGATTTTTTTTTGTTTATCCGTGTGAATAAAAGATTGTTACTGCCCTGTTATAAAAAGGGGTTGTTTTACTTGCGAGTAAATGTCTTCACTATTTGCGAAGGCTGGGTCAGAACAGTAAGTAGCTTTTGGCAGGTCCATTTTGAACAGCTAAGTGTCCGGTCATAAATCAAGGACTTTGGTAAAAAAAAAAAATGCAAAGAAGAGCAACTAAGATGATTAAAGGCCTGGAGTCTAAAACATATGAAAAATAGTTGCAGGATTTGGGTTTGGCTAGTCTAGAGAAAAGAAGGACTGGGGGCACATGATAGCAGTATTCCAGTATTTGAGGGGCTGCCACAAAGAGGAGGGGGTCAACTTATTTTCCAAAGCACCAGAAGGCAAGACAGGAAACAATGGATGGAAACTAATCAAGGAGAGAAGCAGCCTGGAATTAAGGAGAAACTTCCTAACCGTAAGAACAATTAACCAGTGGAACAGTTAGCCTTCAGACGTTGTGGGTGCTTCATCATTGGAGGTTTTTAAGAGGAGACTGGAAGTCACTTGTCTGAAATGGTATAGGTTCTCCTCTTTGAGCAGGGGCTGGACTAGAAGGCCTCCAAGGTCCCTTTCCGCTCTACTCTGATTCTGATTCTGACTATCTGTATTGAAAGCAAAACCAAGAGTGATGTATGAAGACAAGCATGGAATCCTGTTTTCCGGCTGAGAGAAATCATACCACATATAAAGTATACTGATGCCAAATATCATTTTGTGCAAGAGGTAACTTTCTGAGCTGAACAACTGCTCTACCAAAGAAATGGGAGCCCCCACTATTAATATATTTTTAAAGAACCTTTCTGAAGTAATAAGAATCATGAACTGTTGCTAAAAGTCAACACTGGAATGCACCGGCTTTCTGAAGTTTATAAGCCTGTAGCCCCTGGGGGCAATTGATGTACTGACAGCTGGCAGAAGGACTTTATATTTTTGTTTTGTGGTCTTGCCTAGCTTTCTATGCTTGTCTCTACACAGTCAAGTCTCCTGTTGGTCATACCAATATTCTCAGGTTAGTCATACTTCCACCTTCTCTCTCCCAGACTCTCTCTTCCCCTATATATATCTTCTATGCAAGCACCAATCTGTAGAGGGCTTTCCTCCAAACATAATTCTCATTGTTTTATTTCTCTCTGCTGGTATTTTTCTGCTGTTTAAAGCTACCTCCAAACAGAAAGATTAGCCTGACCTAACATTCCAATTTTGCTCCAAGAATCACAGTTTTGGAGAAGACATCCTGGGTGCCAGGCACACCCCTGGAAATCAAGAAACTATCTGCTTTCCAGAAGAGCTTTTTGCTATCTGGCAGCTTCAGCCAAACCTCTTGCAACTCATAGTGTGAGAAACATCTTTCCCATTTACTACCCTTTGTGGCTCTATGAATATTTAGTAGGGATATTACATCTGAGCTCCCAAAATCTAGATCACCTCTATGCAGCTCCAGAGAAATATAGAAAACATTACCTTCTGGCTGCCATGTACTGTAGTGGTCGTTTATTTTTTTATGCAGCCTGTAATGGTGGCCCTAACTTGAGTATCTGAGGATAGGATTGGCAACACGGTAACAGCACAGAAAGCAATAATCATAGAAGTGGTATCACGTCATCAGATTCTCATGATCACGCCTGGAATTCTTTTCCTTCATAAGGTTAGTTCCCTCAGTGGAATTGGAGTTGGGGATTTAAAACAAAAGACAACCAACTCCATTCTTCATTTGTTGACTGATGGATAGAGTAATTTATTGCCTGTTAGTCATCCATTAACTTGGACTCCACATATAAATGCAGTAAGGGAACACAAAGCCTAGAATTAAAGCTTTCATTATGAAAAGGCCTTCTTTACATTGACTTCCAGGTTTTTGGTCTGAGGGGGAGGAGGAGATAAAACTCCACCAGGCAAGGGTGGGGTTCTTAGGAAATTAAGTGATCAGCCTTTTAAGGCAGGTGGGGTCAGGATACAGACATTGTAAGGATTACAGAATTTTGGTTGTTGTAGCATATAATTTGGAAGACTGTCAGTTTTCCCGTGTCCCCTTCTATAACAAGCAAAATCAAGATGGGTTGTTTTGAATTTCTGTCTCACAGGTTCCTCTTTCTTAGAACTGTGTGGTATTTTATTTTCTCTGAATAACTCTTGCATAACTTCATTACTGTTATCTTCTTGTTTCTCCACTATTATGTTATGAGTTAACATGAGCCAGTTTGGTGTAGTGGTGAAGGTGCTAGCCTAGAAACCAGGAGACTGTAAGTTCTAGCTTTCCCTTAAGGACGAAAGCCAGCTGCATAACCATGGACCAGTAACACTCTCTCAGCCTAACCCACCTCACAGGGTTATTGTTGTGGGGAAAATAGGAGGAGGAAGGAGCATTAGGTATGTCCATTGCTTTCTCATAAAGTAATAAAGTAATAAAAACCTAATAAATAAAAAAATAAATGTGATCTGATTTTTATTGTTGTAAATCTGATTGTGAAGAACTAGTGATCATGATTGGCTAAATTAGTATCTTTATACTGGGAATTTCTTTGAGAGAGGAGGCAGGGTTAGGCCAGAAGAGTTCTAGCACATGAAATAGGTACCATGGCGTTCTGACTCAGAAGCCTCTCTCAAACAGACTTGAAACTTCACAAGATGTAGACCTAAAACTCCACAGGCTGAGGGTAAATAGAAGATAACCCAGGTTCTACTAATAGGTCCTCGGATAATCCAAAATAAGTCCCAACTTATTTATTTATTTTATTTTATTTATTTTATAAAATTTATATGCCGCCCAACTCCCGAAGGACTCTGGGCGGCTTACATCATAAAAAATAAAACATATAAAAACAATTTAAAAAAGAAAGGGGGAAAAAAACCCCCAACTATATTTAAAATAAAACATTCACACAACCATGCATGGGCCAATCAGAACAACTATTGGCCCCAGGCCTGCCGGAAAAGCCAGGTCTTAAGGGCTTTACGGAAGGCCAGTAAGGTGGGGGTAGTACGGATCTCGGGGGGTAGTTGGTGCCACAGAGTCGGAGAGGCTACAGAGAAGGCCCTCCCCCGCGGGCCCGCCCGCCGGCACTGCTTAGCTGAGGGGACCTGGAGGAGCCCAACCGTGTGGGATCTTACCGGTCACCGGGAGCTAT
>QLTV01001698.1:6617510-6631237 GCA_003457575.1 Thermophis baileyi
GTAGTTTGATGAAATGATAATTCTTTTTTTGTGATTTTATAATAGATACCCTGTTTCCCCCAAAATAAGACATCCCCTGATAATAAGCCCAATCGGGCTTTTGAGTGCATGGCAATAAGGCCAAGCACTTATTTCAGGGTTCAAAAAAATATAAGACAGGGGCTTATTTTCGGGGAAACACGGTATATATATATATATATATATGTGTGTGTGTGTGTGTGTGTGTGTGTGTGTGTGTGTGTGTGTGTGTGTATGTGTGTGTATATATATATATATATATATATATATAAGTTTGAAAGGGGCAGGCAAGTAAAATCAGTATGTACCTTCTAAACACTCCATCTGAAAAGGGCAACGCAAACAAGTGGCTGAGTGAACAGTGTCCATACTGAGCTTTCTGAATGCCAGTCATTCTTCATTTAGCAGACTGGGGTTTGGGCGTCAGTTGCAGCAAATATTCTTTGCTGCACTGGAATGTGCTCAGAATGTTCTCAGAGAGTACAGCTTAAATGCACTTTTTTTTCATTTAGGGAAAAAAAAGAGCAGAAAGCGATTGTTTGGACTTCAGGCAAATGAATTTCTTCTCTTCCTTCTTTTTCTTCTCCCATTTTATACAGTTTAGATGCCATGATCAAATTTGATTTTGACGGCTCTCATTGTGTGTCTGAGCCACATTCTGGGAAAACATTTTTTAAAAAAACAAAAAAAAACCTGCTATTCAAAGGCCAATTGTTCAATGAATAGGTATGGTAGGAAGGAAAGCATAAGGCATTTTAAAGATAAAGCAATATTGAACGGTGTGGAAAACTGCTTGGAAGATAAGGTGAACTAGCCAGATCAGCCAAACTCGGTACTATGTCTTATTTATAAACAACAATATCCCACATACAAATAACAAAGATACCACATTCATGAAAAACCAGCATCTTCATTATATGAAAATATAATCACTTTCACCAAAGAATATAACTACTGAACATATATTTATATACTCCTGCTCTTATATATTTTTGACATTCCAACAGACCTAACTCCACCTTGTGGTCTCTTTCTGTAAAAAGCATGAGCCCAACAGAACTAAGATTAAGCATTTATTTCCACTTCTGAAGACTGTCAAAGAATTAGGTGCAAGATTAAATCTTTAATACAAGCTTTGGTAAGATTGGGACCAGTAGTGGGTTCTAAAACCCTTTACTACCGGTTCGCGTGCGCGCATGCGATGCTTCTGCACATGCGCAGAAGCTTATGCACAGAAGCGTCCCGGTAGGTGGGCAGAGCCTCTCGCCACCGCCGCTACCGGCTCTAAGAACCGGTCCGAACCGGGAGCAACCCACCACTGATTGGGACCCTTTGACTCATGGTGTGAGTTTGGATGTTGGTTTATTATTATTATCTGTCATCCCTGTGGATTCTGACCAAAAAAATATTTGGAAAGATCAGGGTTCCAACCACAGCAACTTCATGTCCCTTTTAATAATTTTCTAAATGGATAATTCCTCTGGGCGGGTGAGTTATGCAGGAGTTGTGTGTGACAAGCAGAAATTTGCTATTTTGTTCTGACAGAAACTAGTAGAAAAGCTACAGGGTATACGCACTGAGGTATTCTGGTTGAATGACAACGATTGAAAAATCATTGTTTTGTTTCTGGCAATAGAAAAACTGAAAAAGAAATCTTGAAGCTGTTGTTTCAGCAGCAGATATTATTCTGGTCTCCTTTATTCCTAAGAGCCGAGGTGGCGCAGTGGTTAGAGTGCAGTACTGCAGGCTACTTCAGCTGACTGTTCAGCAGTTCAGCGGTTCAAATCTCACCGGCTCAAGGTTGACTCAGCCTTCCATCCTTCCGAGGTGGGTAAAATGAGGACCCAGATTGTTGGGGGCAATATGCTGACTCTGTGAACCGCTTAGAGAGTGCTGTAAAGCACTGTAAAGCGGTATATAAGTCTAAGTGCTATTGCTATTGCTATTCATGTTTTATGTACGTATACCAGCGGTGGGTTGCTCCCGGTTCGGCCCAGTTCTTAGAACCAGTAGTGGCAACGGCGGGAGGCTCCGCCCACCCGCCCAGGACATTTCTGCGCATGCGCAGAAGTTTCTGTGGATGCGCAGAAGTTTCTGTGGATGCGCAGAAGCTTCGCGCATGCGTGAACCGATAGCAATGGGTTTTAGAACCCACCACTGATGTATACTACCAACTATTGAAATATCTTGGTGGTTTACAATTAAACTTGGATTCACAATCAATTAAATCAACAAGTGATTGATAATATAGGGCTTTAAAAAAACACATAAAGATGTGAGGCCTCTAAATTCTGCAAGAGGTGTACTCCAAAGAATTGGGATGACCGCAGAGAAGGCTTAACTTCCAAGTCAGTCCCAGCGAGCTTGTAGCAACTGTGGGTGAACCTCTTCAGGTAAATTAAAAAAACATGGAGGTTGTAGAGGGCAGCGGGAATTACCTTGAAGGACAGAAGGAAGAGCCTCTATCAAGGACTTGAGTGTGGGTCAAGCAGGACTTGAGTGAGCATCAAGAACATAACTTGAGGAAATGTGTCCCTGGTTGACATGAAGATAAAGTGAAGGGTGGGTAAGCACATTCAGACTTGCAAGGTTCTGCTACTATATGTAGGCCCATTTCAGGCATTTTTCAGGATAGATTTAATACTAAAACATGGAGGCACGCCAACAAATTGAAACTGATAAAACACACTCCTGCCTCAGTATGAAAAAATAGAGAGCAATTTGCACCTTCCAACTGCGTATCTCTTTTTGGGGGAGATTACAATTAGAGGCAGTTGTATCACTTGTGTAGAATTATGTCCCTTGCAGACTTGCACCTTGTTTACAACGGGCAAAAATCATATCAAAAGACTACAGAATTAATTTAGCATGTGGCACGTAAAAATAGCAAGTACATCCTAAAACATTTAACAGACAACCCATGTAAGAAAACACTGAAGTGTTTGAAGTATCTTTATAATCTTCCTAAACCTAATTTATGTAATTGTTCATGCCTCGTATTTGAAGTACATTTATAAGCAGATGCAGATAACTCATGTTTACACCTAAACTGTAAAATATTTTATGTCCAACATATTTACATTACACAAATAAAAACTCTCCAACTCTGTGCTGGAGTCTTCTTAAACATTTCTTTGTGGAGGTTTGCCAATCTAAGGATAAAATGAGGAATTTATGACTGCATTCCAGTTTCAATTTCTGAATGAAGGTTCAAATCCCACTTCAAATCTCCCAGTTCATAGATAAATATTGCACAGAGAAATATGGAGAGATCTCAGAGGACAAGAGAGACTAAAGCATTGCTTTTTTCTCCACCTAGTCATCTAAACCCAGTATCAAACATGATGCTTTTGAAATAAGAAAAAGGAAAGAAGCAATTAACACTGGAGAGAGGGAAGCGCTTTAAAAACAATCCTCAAAATACACCAGGCTCCTGCTTAGTGAAGAAGACTTGTGAAAGGAATATGTGTAGGCAGGCTATAAAATGCAATGTAAAAGAAATTTGGCCCAAGGTGTCAGGTGATCTTCCTGAATATTGTGGGAGATGCTCCTGGGATCTGCAGATAGAAAAGAAGGAACAGAAATAAATGAATTATTGCCTCCTCATCTTCTCCCTTTAAAATTTTTCACTGGATCTCAGTAAACTCTGCAAATGGAGGGAGCTTTCTTGTTTGCACAGGAGCAAATCTGGGTCTGATCCATCCACCTGAGAATGAGTATGTGGTAGATGAGAATTTGCTCTATTTGCCTTTTAAAAGAACATTCTGTCTAAAATAACTAAGGATGATAAGGATCCTGCTAAGTCAAAATAAAACCTCTTTGCCCCAGGAACAATTACAACTAGTGGGGGAAAATGGCTTATCCTATAGAAGTTCAGTGCTGCAAGTTGCAAACCAGATCTAGTTTTGAAATTTGATATGTTGAAGCTCACTCAACCAGAAGACTGCCAATTTGACCATTTGAAGAGGACACTGGTTCACAATGACAGAGATGACTCCCATGCAGGGGTGGTTTCTGGCTTACCTCGCTGCTGGTTCACTTCCTCACGTGCCACGTGGGTGCACGCGCCTTGCGCGCCACGCGGGCGCGCCACGCAGGTGCATACGCAGTGCTAAAAACCAGCTTTTGCACATGCGCAGAAGCAAAAAACAAAATGGCACCACCGAGAGAGACAGTTCGGGGGTGTGTCTAGCCGGTCATCGCTGCCGGTTTGGCGAGCAGGGGGAAATTCCCGCTACCGGTTCTATAGAGCCGGTCCGAACTGGCAGGAACCCACCTCTGCTCCTATGAGATAGAAGCCTCCAAACCTGAAAGTATCCCTGTAGGTAGAAGGAGGCTGGCGGTGACCAGTAGTCAACCTTTCTCTTTATAACTAAATAAAGAAATCCTACACAACTATATTGCTTTCTGGGTAAGAAATGGCGAACTGAAGATAGCTCCATTAAAAGTAGAGCTGATTGAAGAGCCAGTGAATGGACTGGCTCTTTGTAATTCCTCTCTGGACAAAGGGAGGACTTGAGATTATTCACAAGTGCTCCTTACAGTTGCTCCTCATGATGAGACCACAAGACAGGGGTCTCCAGCAAGTTTAGCGCTCTGGGAATAACTATCTTGCTCAACCCATGAGAAATAAACACTGGAAGAATGTAGCTTTAAGAAGGCATCTCTCGCTTAACAGTGAAGCTTCTGTGAAACTACAGTGTGAAAAAAGCAAAAGAATGAGTTCAATGCAAAGGCAACAGTTATGTGGGAAGGTTATTATTATCACAAATGTAGTAGGATTGTAAATAGGATGCAAACCCAGCGGAGTGGAAAATAAGTAGTGGGATTAAAATTGTACCTTTGGTCATGTGATTCCACGTTTCTTTGTTATCCTGAGTGCCTTCAATCATCTTTTGAATGGAATACATTATTATCATAAATGTAGATGGAATAAAAATTTAGCCAAATAATATAAATAGAAGCACAAGCTTGGTTTCAAGCACTGAAAGAGTTAGCAGTTCAATACTATTTATAGAGAAAGGCTGTAGGAACATTGTTGTTGGTTTCAATTAAAAGTAGAATTAACCGTATCCATGTGGAAAACTACTACCAGTCCTTAAATGGAGCAGTGTTGTCTACTGCGAAAAAAGCAAACATGGCCTTTTCAGTTCACCAATATATTTTAATATTCACTTTAGAAGCGCTTTCTAACTTAGCAAGGACTGAGCACATCTATTGCTAAAAGTGAGGTATATGCAGATTATAATGTACCTTTAAGAACAGGAGGAGGCCTGTCAGTTTAAAGGCATATGTGCCCTGTCAGGTTGCCCTGTTGTGAGTAAGGGCCAAGAATTATTTCTGGAGAGTAGGGACTTGTCTCTAGTCCATGGGAAATGTAGTTCCACCTCTGTTTTCCTGTTTACAGTACTGTCTGGTTTGGTTCTGCAACCCAACAAAACAGACACAGACTTCAGAGGATAATTAGAACTGCAGAAAAAACAATTGCTACCAACCTGCCTTCCATTGAGGACCTGTATACTGCATGAGTCAAAAAGAGGGCTGTGAAAATATTTACAGACCCCTCACATCCTGGACACAAACTGTTTCAACTCCTACCCTCAAAACGACGCTATAGAGCACTGCACACCAGAACAACTAGACACAAGAACAGTTTTTTCCCGAACGCCATCACTCTGCTAAACAAATAATTCCCGACTGCATGACTGTAACTTTGTTGCTTCTATCCTTACGATTTACATTGACTGGTTCCTAATATGATTTGATTGCTTATTTGTACCCGGACTATCATTAAGTGTTGTACCTTATGATTCTTGACGAACGTATCTTTTCTTTTATGTACACTGAGAGCATATGCACCAAGACAAATTCCTTGTGTGTCCAATCACACTTGGCCAATAAAAAATTCTATTCTATTCTGTTCCATATTAGAAGTTGTGTTTCCTGGTTTGTACTGGCTCAAGTGTTGCTTGCTGCATTTTACTTCCTTCTGCATCTTCAGTGTTACTTCTCAGAGAAGAAAATATATTCTCACCTAAGTCAACTGTCATGGCACTGTAGCTTTTTGACCTCTGCTGGGACTGCAGAGGAATAGCTACTGTTCCCAAAAGTGCACAGATGGCATAGCGGTTGTATCACCTGCCTGCGATACACAATGTCACCAGCTCAAAACCCTTCAGAAACATCTTTTTTGTTACTGTTACTATCACTATAAAATAAGCTATTTACTTTTTCATTGGTAACAGTGAATCATGTCATCATTCTGCCCTTCAGTTGAAATGCAAAGGTTTAACCTTAGCTTTTAAGCAGCCACTAATTGGAGCTGCAGTAAAACCCTTTTACCACAAGTGACTCGTGAAAAGAAAAAAAGTAAAATAAATGGCTCATGCAAAAAAAAAAAAAAGTAATTAAAAATATTGTGTTGGGTTTTGAACTGATGAAATATAGTACATCAGTCAAATGTTATGGCTACCACACTACTGTAAACTATAGCTACAGCACAATTTTATTAAACCAGACCTGGGGGGAAAAATGCTAGAAAGGAATTTATATTTCAAAGCTGGCTGTTGTCCTTAAATATATGTGCATTTTGATGCTCTAACTTTGATGCTCTAACTTTGTATATGCATTTGTTGTAACCTTTCATACAGAGAAACAAGCATAAAAATATGTATATGCAGTATGACTCATTCAGAGAAAGGTGATAGGCCATTACTTTCTTGGCTCTGAAGTTGGGAGGGTACAGCAACAGGGAAATTGTCCATTATGGAGAGAGACCAGCTGAGCAGCCGAATCTTTGGATTGAACCCCTAGAAGACGAGAGCAGTTTAAGCATACAATGTGGACACGCCCTTAGAATTGTCACACAGCCAAAATCTATATCTTCTTAGGATTTAAGGATGGTAGCAATGCCTCTAATTCCATCAGAGCAATGATGAATGAAATATAATAGGAAAAAAATGTATTGAGTCTTGAATCAGACTCAGATCAATTAACCGTGCATCTTTTTTTCAAGTGGAGGTTTTGTTAAGATGCTTTGTCTGGAGGTGCCAGGAATTCAACATGAGACTTGGAGACAAACCTTCTAGATTGAGTTGCTGAAGAACAGTCCGTATCTTCTCATTTTCCTCCTTGGGCTCCACTAAGAATTCCTATTTCTAACAGAGATTTCCCTGACAGAGTTTAATCTAGTGTTTATCAGCCTGGGAAATTCTGGGAATTGAAGTCCATACATCTTAAAGTTGCTGAGGTTGAGAAACGCTGGTTAACCTTATCAATCTGGTCTTAGCAATATCAACTAAGGCTAATGAACAAAGCTAATAAAATAGAAGCAACTGATTCAAATCAAGCAGAACAGCTTAAAGAAAATGGTAATGTCTAGCACCCACGATCTTCCTTTTTGAAGCTGCCCTCAACCAACATCTTGTTTCAAAATTAATTCTCGAATGTTTCATCCTTGATCTGCTCCATTGCTGCACTGAATTCAACTTAGCTGAGATCATAAAATGACCTATAGGGGAGCTGGGAATTGACTTTTAAGAACTACCGGTATTAAGGTTTTTGATTCTTTATACCCCACATGCAGTTCATTTTAAGGCATTTGTGAACTCCCACTAGAATAATGTTGTTCCGTAAATGGGTTTTTAATTCTATTTACCCCCTATTTATATCCTTTACTATTTTAAAGAACATCTATGTCCTAGACCTATTCCTCTTGCCATTCCAGCCTCACACCCCAGAATAGTATGTAGAAAGCAGAGAACGAATGCAGAAAAACAGAACAATTGTGTTTCTCAGCTTACAACGTACATGGAGCAATTTATTTTATCCAGTTAAAAAGAAGAAAATGGAAATTATTCTGAAAATTAAAGTCCAGACAATCCACTTCAATATTTTATTCTGTATGAACAGAAAGGTATTGTTTATAATGTTTTAAACTTTGCGGCAAAGACAGTTAAAAGAACTGACATATTAAATCAGAATGAAGTACTGGACAAATTTAATAGCATATTGCTTATTATGCTACATATACAAATATAATGGGAGGGTTGAGATCCATAAAAAAATCATGCAAGAAATATTGAGGGGAGAGGGAATAACCCAGTGGTGAAATCCAATTTTTTTTACTATCGGTTCTGTGGGCGTGGTTTGGTGGGCATGGTGTGGCTTGGTGGGCGTGGCTTGGTGGGCATGGCAAGGGAAGGATACTGCAAAATCTCCATTCCCTCCCCACTCCTGGGGGAAGGATATTGCAAAATCTACATTCGCACCCCACTCTGGGGCCAGCCAGAGGTGGTATTTACCGGTTCTCCGAACTACTCAAAATTTCTGCTACCGGTTCTCCAAACTACTCAAAATTTCCGCTACCGGTTCTCCAGAACCTGTCAGAACCTGCTGGATTTCACCCCTGGAATAACCTCTATTCTTTGGGTTCTCCAAGGACTAAAACTGCTATATCCTGATTTGCTTGTTCTAATAATCATTTTAAATGGAAATAAATTGGTTAATAAAATGAAAATATTTTATTTCCCTTCCAGCTTTTTTTTCTAGGTGGGATTATACAGCAGTACCACTTAATTGGGTTTCCTACAATAACAATCCTGAAGCAGTGGGTGGGCTAAGAAGGAATGACTGCCCCTAACACCTCGAGTAAATCTCTACAGCTCAAGCCTCAATCTGTTTAGTTGCTGTTCAAAATATGTACCGATTTCTGCTTTGTTTTTTTTAAATTGTCTCAGGCATAAACATATAACTAACCAACATATCTGGAACCTATAGGACTCCTTTTATTACAAATCATGCAAGAGCAGTTGTAGTGTTACCTACAAGCCATTTGCTAAGCCTCTCCCATCTATTCCTCCTCCTCCTCCTTTATAAGTACAATCAAGGAAAAAACAAGGGAAGAAATGGATAGACAGACAGACAGGTAGATAGATGATAGATAGATGATTGTTTAGTATGTTAATATATATCTTTGTTATTTTGTATAAGTTAATATATAATATATATTACTGTGTATATATGCATTGTGTGTGTATGTATGTATGTATGTATGTATGTATGTATGTACGGTATGTATGTATGTATATGTATATTATATGTGTGTGTGTGTGTGTGTGTGTGTGTGTGTGTGTGTGTGTGTGTGTGTGTGTATATATGTTTCTAAACCATGATAACATAACATTTTAAGATAACATTATATACATTGGGTTATTATACAGTAACTACCAAATGTAAATAGTACAACTCAAGCAATAAAATTATCAACCAGAATTTTTATATCCATAATCATTTCTGCCTGCCTAACCTAAACAATTAACTTAACAGATCATAAAAAGTTTGAATATCATAATCTTCTATTAGTGAAAATCCACACTTTGAGTGTGGTACACTCTGAGATTGTAATCCAAAAGAGATTTGGTAATTGACTTTTGAGAACTAGTTTGGTGTAGTGGATAAGATAACAGGCTAGAAACAGGTGACATGAGTTCTAGTGCCACCTTAGGCTCAAAGCCAACTGGGTGACCTTGGGCCAGTCACTTTCTCTCAGCCCTAGAAAGGAGGCAATGGCAAACCACATCCAAAAAACCTTGCCAAAAAAACTGCAGGGACTTGTCCAGGCAGTCTATAAGAATCAGACACGATTGAACAGACAAAAAGAAAATTACTTTTGGTATAGAATATACTGTCTGCTTTTTCTTTTAAGCTCTGTCCTCATTTTACAAGGTTTTATATGTCTTCTACATCCCTTCCTGAAGATGGGAAATGTCTTATTTTTTATATCCTGTATGACGATTTTATTTAAACTGACCACCAGGAAGGCAGTACAGAAACTCATCAGCTATACATAATTTCCTAATATTTAAAGGATAATAGCTTGTTGGGCAGTGAACTAACCCTTTAAAATTAGTTTTTTTCTGCCATAAATTCCAAATTTACAAGATTGTCATCAAATGTAAAAAGGAATGCAACTTGGTGGTTATAATTCCAATAATGTTTAGAGAATGATTTTTTAAGGAATTGTTAGAGAACAAATTGTCTATTTTTGCAATCATTATCACGGATAGAACATCTTGCACCAATTCAGAATATAACACTGGGTATAAATTTGACATTTTTCTTTCCTCAATACTCCCACTGTTACGTGACATTCTATTTACATACTGCATTTATGTAATCCTACGGTCTTTTATTTGTTTACTTTTCAAATTGTATTTCCACATCATGCATAAATAATCACCAATAACTGATTTGAATTTTGGGTGGGAAGTTTTCATCTATAAAGTTTTATTTATTTCCAAGGCTAAAATACATAATCAAGAAAAGAAAATAAAAATAAAAATTACAATACCAAAAAAAAAGTGCATAAAACAAAATATCAAGCATACACACAAAATGCCCCCCCACCTGGTTGAACACTGATACATATATTTCAATGACGAGAATTATTCCCCCCCCTTGCAAAACAGGTCCATAATCTATAAGCTTCTACATTTATATTTGCAAAACTGCTATATAACATTGAAAAAGTATCACAATTGTAGAAATCTATTATCAATCAACCAATCGGACCTACCGTATATCTACTATTAAAAAAAAAACAGTTAACAGGCATGGCCAACCATGAAGCTAAACTCTGTTAACAATCTATGGTTAACAATCTGTTAACAATCTGTTAACAATCTATGATTGTATTTAACTTGCAGAAAGTCACAAGTGGGTTCTGTTCTCTCATAAACCCACTACAACAGTCCTCTCCATCCAGGATCAAATACGATCAAATGATTCTTGATAATAAAAACAGTTCCATTTATCATATTTGCTTTTCTTTAAAATTATGAGTGGAATTTTTTCAAACAACTGTTTCTCACTCTCCTTTCGGCGAACGGGGGGAAATTCCCACTACCAGTTCTAAAGAACCAGTCTGAACCAAGAGCAACCCACCTCTGGTCTACTTGCATATGATGTCTCCATTCTGCAAACTCAAAATGGTAAGTTTTTCAAATTCAGTCAGATCTCTTCCTACTTTGGCTTGCTTCTGTAATTCTTTTTGGACTATAATGTGATAGTAGATATTGAAACCAGGAGGTGATACTAATTATATACTAGCAATAGCATTCAAAAATAGTGCTCTTCTCTGAACTCTTTCTAGAGTCTCCACATCTTTCTTATATTGTGGTGACCAAAACTGGATGCAGTATTCCAAGTGTGGCCTTACCAAGGCATTATAAAGTGTTATTAACACTTCACATGATCTTGATTCTATCCCTCTGCTTATGCAGCCTAGAACTGTGTCGGCTTTTTTGGCAGCTGCTGCACACTGCTGGCTCAACTTTAAGGCAGTACTTGTATTCCTCGCATTTTGGTTGACTGCAATTCCCATTCATTCCTAACTATTGGCTATGTTGGCTAAGTTTAACGTAAGTTTGAGTCCATTAATGTGAGGGAGCCACAGGTTTCCCATTTGTGCTTTAAGGCTTGTTTGGGGCTCTATAATTACATTATCAAGAGTTGGTCTTATCTAAACTTATATTCTTTCCATCATTAAGAGCCGAGGTGGCGCAGTGGTTAGAGTGCAGTACTGCAGGCTACTTCAGCTGACTGCTAGCTGCAGTTCAGCGGTTCAAATCTCACCGGCTCAAGGTTGACTCAGCCTTCCATCCTTCCGAGGTGGGTAAAATGAGGACCCAGATTGTTGGGGGCAATATGCTGACTCTGTGAACCGCTTAGAGAGGGATGTAAAGCACTGTAAAGCAGTATATAAGTCTAAGTGCTATTGCTATTGCTATTAGTATAAATGAAGGGAAGTTCAGCAATCACATTACAGAGTTTTCTGCACCAACAGGACTCACTTATCTTTCTGAAGATGACCACCATCATAAAACCAAGTATTCATATCTGAAAAAAGATTATGAAATAGAGTCATACGAGATTCTTTCTTCTTTAATGATGAAAGAATGGTAAATTAGTAAGAATTTGATTGAGAAACCCCTAGTTAATGCCATGTGTCATAGACCATGAAATGAGATTATCTGCATCCATTCTGAAGCTCATGAATTGAGAGAGAAAAGAATAGCTAACAAAGCTAGTTAAAAGCTAGAAGATGGAAAAGAGGTGGCCTGAGATGATAAATAAAGATGGAAAAGGTAAATAATTAAGTCTTTGAACTGAATGAAATTGATTACATCAAGATGAGAATCATTACATGTACTCAAGCATTGACAGAGCGAAAACCAAGAGGGCTGGCGCGCCAACTTGAAACATTTTTTTCCAACTTTTAATTGGAAAATCTTCCCTGATGAACTTTGTTTGTGATTGGAATGGAAAATGTGGCTAGGTCTTCTAGGGATCAATTTTTAAAAAGGAAAGGAAAGGACACAACACAAAGACATGACAGACCAAATTGTAACCGAGTGCAGGAATGGTCAGACAACATCCTATCCCTAGACAAAAGAAAACCAGGAACTGAAATGGTATAGCAGGAAAAGAACATGGATTGACTCCTACACAAGAGAACCAAGGAGCCTTTGGGCTGCAGATAAAGTTCTGAAGCACTATCCAACGTTCATAGCTACTATATACCCCACCAGGAACATAGAAATGATAGAGGTGGTTCCAGGCTATTTTTTATAAGATTTTGCCCAAAATTTCCAAAGGAAGCAGAAGAGAGCAAGTAGCTAAAATCTTACCGCTTGCAGTTGGAAGGCTGTTTGAAGTTTGAACTACTTGAAGATATTTGAATGGCAGAACACCACAGTGTGCTGTGCCTGGATGGGGGGTGGTAGATGGTTTAACTAATACTAACCAGTAAAAAGAGATGATTGACCATGTCAAAAACTCAACTGGTTTACCCGTTTGATTTGACGGAACTCTACGAAGCATGAATAAGAATGCATTGGCTCATTTTGTCCATACCATTTGACAAAATACTACAAGGTCCTCCCAATGAATTATGCTCCAAGAGAAGCACAATGAAATGAATAAAGATTTAAACAAGAGAAATTAATGAAAATTTAAAATTAAAAAGGAAGGGTTTTTTCTTCTTCTTACAATTCCTCAACTTAAATTTCTGTGTTGGAGAAATTCAACACAGTTCTCCTGGTTGTTGATGGGGGGGGAGGGGGAAGTGTAACAGCACAGGGAGCAGGATCAAGTCTGTGGTGCTTAATACAAAATTTCCTTCCAACTTGCTGCTAATAACAAATACTTCTTAGATGCAGCTATTAAGTTATTCAGCTAACTGAAGTCCATCTAACAGAGGTGCCATTTAGTCCAGAGGTCGCCAACCTTTCGGACCTCAGGGACCACTAAATTTATAATTTTAAATCCCGGGGCCCACTAATATGAATTTTTTAAAAAAGATAAATAGTATTTACTGCAATATAAAAAAATGCAAATAATTTTTCTGTGGACCACCAAAATTTTCTTGCAGACCACCAGTGGTCCGTGGGTCATTGGTGACCACTGATCCAGTCCATATTTTACCCTTTCATGAAGCAGAATAGGCACCAGGCTAGAAAGCGGGAGACCATGAGTTCTAGTCCCACCTTAGCCACAAACGTCAGCTGGGGGATCTTGGGCCAGTCACTCTCTCTTTCAGCCCAACCCACCTCACAGGATTGTTGTTGTGGGGAAAATAAGATGAAGAAGGAGCGTTAGATATATTGGCCGCCTTGAGTTTTTTTTTATAAAATTAGTAAAAAATAATA
>QLTV01001698.1:6631808-6653312 GCA_003457575.1 Thermophis baileyi
ATATAATACAATATAATACATTATGCCAAAGATTTTGTTGAGTTCCTAGTACACTATAGCTAGAACAGTCTCCTGATCTACTAAGCTAGTAATTCTATCAAAGGAAATAAGTTTAGTCTAACACAGTTTGTTTGTGACAAACCCTGGTTCCTGCTGTAACATGCTTATTTAAATATTGCTGCTTGATTGAAGGGCAGTGCCCCACTAGAGCTTCCTGAAATCCCACTATTTAATGTCCAGTAAAACTAATGGATGGATGGATGGATGGATGGATGGATGGATGGATGGATGGATGGATGGATGCATTTTATAACTGATTTCAGGGATAATCGGACTCATCTTTGGGTAGCACATGCAAGACTCCTCTTCAACTTAAAGTTTCCAGGGTTGTTTTGCAAGTGCCCTGTCCTTCTACTGGGCCTGCCCTTCCCATGCCCAGTAGAAAGAAATGAACTAGTTAATATGCTACCTTGAGTACAAATAGTTTTGGAGGATGCAAGTGTGACAGATGTGAGTTATTTTTTACACGCGAATAAATCATTCTGCCCTTTAGCTGTCAGACTGTCAGCTTCACCTCTGTAATTTGGAGACAGCACTTCCTACTCTTTCATAAAATGGCAGATTTCAGGTCTGCCGACTACTTTTTAAGTAATTGCCGGTTTCATAAGAGCCGACATTCTCTTTTCATAATAGCTAATATTCTGAGGCATAGATTCCTTTATTTAGAAAGAAACCTCAACACCAACTTCCTTCAAAGTCGAAGTAATTAACCCTGTATAACAAAAGAGAAAGGGAGAAATTAGGTTTGCCAAGGCACGTCAGCTTTATGCCATATGCTACCCCAAAAAGAAAAATGAAAAAAAAACCTGATATTTTCCTTTTCTATTGGATTGGCAAATGGTAAATTAGAAATGCCATTGATTTTGAGAGGGCTACACCAAGGACAAAATGTAACTAATCATACTGTACCACATCTTTGCCTTCTTTCTTGGTTATATCTCTTTATGAAAGACTTTCTGAACAAGGATTGTAGGTGTGTTAGATGTTGTAGCTAATTGTGAAGCAACTAGACTAATGTGGGGAAGAATTGGCCTGGAAGACAGTCTCGCATTGATGATTGTAGTTTGTGGAGGTGGAACCAGAGGTGGGTTTCAGCAGGTTCTGACCAGTTCTGGAGAACCAGTAGCGGAAATTTTGAGTAGTTCGGAGAACCGGTAAATACCACCTCTGACTGGCCCCGCCCCCATCTATTCTCTGCCTCCCGAGTCCCAGCTGATCGGGAGGAAATGGGGATTTTGCAGTAACCTTCCCCTGGAGTGGGGTGGGAATGGAGATTTTACAGTATCCTTCCCCTGCCACGCCCACCAATCCATGCCACACCCACCAAGCCACGCCCACAGAACCGGTAGTAAAAAATTTGAATCCCACCACTGGGTGGAACAGACAGGAGTTTGACATCTTTGAAGAACAGCTGCAAACTTTGCCATCAGCTGCAAAAGTTTCCGTGGAATTCACGGATTCAGACACATAAGGAAGAGCTGCACTTTCGGAAGGTCTCATCCTCCTAAAAAACACCGGCAGCATTATTTGGGCCAGCAATTCCCTATTTGTGGCCAATCAATACTTTAGCAGTGAAAGAGGGGGAAAAGAAGTAACTTTAAAGAGCTCAGGAGAAAACTACAGAGAGCACGCAGCAACTTTGGTGACCTGATGTCAACTTGCCTGGGAGCATTAAAAGTGATGAGAAGAAGAGGGGTGAAAAAGTTACAAATAAGAGGCTTGACAGCTAGCTTCAGAGCATGGAAAAATATTGCCCCGGCTTTATTGGCTACAGATAACATAAGATTTTGATGCAGTGGAAGCCTTGGATCCAAATACCATGTATTAGCAGGATTCACACTGAATACAAAACTGACCAGAAAATCAACAGGAATAGCTGGCTGTAAGCACAAGCACAGACACACAAATTCACAAATTCATCATATTCTTATCAGACATTCTCTTGTGGGCGAAACCCCTAAGCTCAAGCCCTCCATAACCATGAAGCCTTTCCCCAGGGTTCTTAATGGGGCCTCCATTTCAAGGTCAGAAGTCCTCACTACTTATTTTAAACAATGTTTTATTAGAAGTCCTCACTACTTATTGACCACACCTGCAGATATGGCTCCACTCACCGAACACAAATGCCTCAGTCATCTGAATCAGTTGCAACCTTCAATTTATACGTGATGTGTGAGGGGGTGGAGAAACTCCATGCCAGACGATAAGGAGAGGATTTGCAAAGTCTGCAGGCTTCGAAACAGTCACCCCAAACTCCGTTCCTTTCCAGCTCCATTGGACGGCTTGATATTTAGGAGACAACCTCTTCTTTGATCTACCACAGCCAGAAGGCCTCCTTGTTCAGCTGTGGCTTTACCGCCATGGCAAGCAAAATCAGGCTCAGGGTCACACTGCCAATGGTGTTGAGACAGACAAGGATGTCTGTTGTAGAGGAGAATCATCTTAAGATGTGTCTTATTTTATCCAATTAATGATTCGAAAAAGAAAAAAAAATATGTATGTAAACAGAGTTAAGAGTTTATAATTCCTTGCCCTTGGTCAGAGAATAAAAACATAATTTAATCCATTTAATCCATCCACAATGGAAGGCCATTGGCGGGCATAGCCGTTCTTTGATCATACTCTTGCAGAAACTA
The DNA here is from genome assembly GCA_003457575.1 of Thermophis baileyi. Taxonomy (NCBI): domain Eukaryota; kingdom Metazoa; phylum Chordata; class Lepidosauria; order Squamata; family Dipsadidae; genus Thermophis; species Thermophis baileyi. The sequence goes on from QLTV01001698.1 coordinate 6,634,505, forward strand.
TCCACTTTCTTGAGAGATCCCCAATGATAGCCAATCAGAACTCATGCCTCCATAACTAAAAGATCAATCTAGTCTTAGTTTAATGACCCTGTTAATTTCAGCACAGCAGCATATAGAGATACTTGCGTGAGTCCAGTTCTTATGAGTTAACGTTCCAACTTTTGAACTGCTTCTTTCAGCAGTCAATACTTACCAAACATTCTTGAGGGCTATATGACACATGAACATCTGTATCAGAATCTGTTGCCATTGCTGAGAATTTTGGGAACTGTAGTCCAAACAAATGGAAGTTACTAAGATTGGGGATCACCGTTCTGAAATATCCAATAAATACAAAACTGAATCTTCCGTTCTACCGTTCATTCTGAAAATCGTGTTTTAAGGTGACCTTCAGAAAAGCAGAACATTCACATGCATTATTCTAAAGCTTGCATAGTTAATGGGGGCAGACAGATGGCTGCATTGAAGTGCAATACACCAGTTCTTTACCTGGCATAAAATATGCCACATAATATTTGTCACTTCAACGGCCAAATCCCCTTCTGCCTCAGTAGCGAGGCCAGTGAGCGATGCAGTCTGTATAGTTTTGATAGGGAGACAAATTGAAGAAAGCGATTGATGGATTCCCCTCCCCCCTTTTTCCCCCTCCCATCAAGCCTCAACTGCTGGTGGGGAGATGACCTACCAATCATTTTCCTTCATGTGTGATAGGGGTGTGGCTAAGGGACTGTGGGTAAGAACTTCCACTGGAAGATGCTCGGCATCTGTGATTTCTCACTTGGGCTATTTCTTAACACAAGCCTAGAATTCTCTTGAAAGAGCATCAACCTTGGTCCAAAAATTAGGCTGACTAACAGAGCCCAGGTATGCAGTGAAGCGGAAGGCGTTCTCCTAGTGCCGTGATGGCGAAGCTATGGCACGTGTGCCAGAGGTGGCATGCAGGGCCCTCTCTGATGGCACGCGAGCCGTTGCCCCAGTTCAGCTCCGCTGTGCATGTGCGTGTGCCTCCCACCGGCCAGCTGGTCTTCGGGTCTCTGTTGTGCATGCGTGAGGGGTGGGGCGCGTGCAGAGGGGCTGCTCACGCATGCATGGGGGCAGAGCACATGCGTGGGGCCCGTGCGTGCATTGCATTTTGGGGGTTCGGGCATGCACGCGCACATTGGGCACTCGGGCCGGAAAAGGTTAGCCATCACTGTCCTAGTGCAACCTTTCTAATGCCTGTGACCTGTTAGTCAGAGTATACAATTCATTTAGTGACGGTTTGAAGTTACAACAGCACTGAAAAAAGTGACTTATGACCATTTTTCACACTTAATGAACGTTGCAGCATCTCCATGGTCACGTGATTTACATTTGGATGCTTGACAACTGGTTCATATTGATGACGGTTGCAGTGTCCCCGGGGGTCATGTGATCATCTTTTGTGACCTTCTGACAAGCAAAGTCAATGGGGAAGCCAGATTCACTTGACAACCGTGTTACTAATTTAACAACCAGTTATTTACTTAACAACGGTGGCAAGAAAAGGCATAAAATGGGGCAAAACTCACTTAATAAATTTCTCACTTGGCAACATAAACTCTGGGCTGAAGTGTGGTCGTAAGTCGAGGACTACCTGTATTGCATTTCTGAAGATAGGTTTCCGAAAGATCACAGTGAGAGAGCATGATGGGCAAAGTGGGAGAGAAGCAGTAAAGGGAGTGAATGCACTGCTAAAGAATTGCCTTGGATAGGGAAACGAGCAGCATATAAACTTATCAAATAAATATAAATGAATAAGTAAACAATATTTATTGGGAAGGTGGTCCTAAAAAGACTGCAAGTAGCTGGGGGAAAAAACAGGGGGAACCTGCGAAAAGGATTGTGGGTGCAGGAACCGCTCAAAGAAGGCACTGAAGTGCAATCAAGATCAATAAAAACAAAAATAAACTATAGGAAGTGGGGAAATATTCTAGATTATGAATGTAGAGGTGCACTGTGTAAAGGACCACACCTGCACAGGGTACCATACTACTTTGGTTCATCAGACATTCTCGGCAATTTGCAAGAGACGAAGGGGAATAGCCCATAATAATATGAAAAACCAGAAGGCGCAAGCAATTGCTCCCTTTCCTTCTCCATCAGTTTTACCTTGGATTCCCCACCAAGGTTTTGAGCACTGCAGGAAAATTGGGGCTCTGTTTCCACTCCACACACCTCCAGGACACATTGGGGAAAGCTCTGATGCAATAACAAGAAGTCAAAAAGACTACATTTCTGGTTTCCTAGATTCGTCCTACCTCCCAAAGCAGCATGCCCAGAAGCTGCCAAAACATTCCACATCTTCCTTTCCTCACCGCCTCCTTGCAGCCTTCCACAGGGATTGCGAGGATGCAGAAGTAGTGGCAAGCACGTAATTAAACTGTCCTTCTGTGTCTAGCACTTTTTCCAAACACTGCCAACACCATGTATAGAAGGAGACTGCGTAAGACCTGACAAGTGCTTCAGAAAGTGTTAGTCAGGCATTCTACACACAGATGTCTCTGTAGAAACTTGGTCTGGACCCTCCTGTCACATAGGCCAAAATAACCATGGAGGAGCTGGAAAAGATCTTAGCCTTTGACTGTATCAACCAACCTCATCAATGAGCCATACTACCTCATATCCACAGGGACAGGAGAGCTAGAGGTGAGTTGAAGTTTGCATCTGCTGAGAGCCGAATGGAAGGGCTCTGTGAAGATATTTAATTGTGACTGAACTGTTGCCTTAACCTCTACAAAAGGTTAAGCCCAAAAAAAAAGTACAAAAAGAGGGATAGAATCAAGATCACATGAAGTGATATAACACTTTATAATATCTTGGTAAGAGCACGCTTGGAATATTGCATCCAGTTTTGTTTGCCACGATATAAAAAAGATGTTGAGACTCTGGAAAGAGTGCAGAGAAGAGCAACAAGAATGATTAGGGGGCTGGAGCTTAAATCATATGAAGAACGGTTGCAGGAATTGGGTATGTCTAGTTTAATGAAAAGAAGGACTAGAAGTGACATGATAGCAGGGTTACAATATTTTAGGGGCTGCCACAAAGAAGAGGAGGTCAATCTATTCTCCAAAGCACCTGAAGGCAAGACAAGAAGCAATGGATGGAAACTAATCAAGGCGAGAACCAATCTAGAAATAAGCAGAAATTTCCTGACAGAACAATTAATCACTGGAACAGCTTGCCTTTAAAAGTTGTGGATGCTCCATCAAGAAGGAATTGGGCAGCCATTTGTCTAAAATGGTATGGGGTCTTGTTCTGTCCTCACTACACGTTAGTCTGTGTGCAGCTCAACATGCAGCTAAACCCACCTATCCTCCAATAAAACAGACCGTGTGCGTAGATCTGAATGCTTTATTGAAAGGACAGGATATGGTGAAACTGGGGAAAATAGGAATACATACAAAGAGAACCAAATACAAGATAGACAATATTGAGTTACTGCTGAACATAACCATTAATAAATACAAGCAATTTAAATCTCACCAGTGATGCTCTGTGTGGGATGTGGGTTTGTCCTTGGATGACCATGTGCCACAGATTAAGATGGATTCTTCTTCGTGCTTCTGCCTTCTCCAAATGCTAAAGGAAATGGAGTCTGGCTTCGCAGTGTGCCTCCGGCCACTAGATGGGGCTAGAGAGCAACAACAGTATATAAAGCTATATGCTGGGGCATGACAGGTCTCCTGCTTGAGTAAGAGGTTGGACTAGAACACCTTCAAGATCCCTTCCAACTCTATTATTCTGTTAAGTATCCAATGAAGTCAGACTCAACAGAATGTTTGAGGCTACCAAATAAAAACATAGGAAATGTTTTATCTGAATATAACAGAAACTTGGGTCTGGACCTTCTGCAGCACTTCTAATCAGACTATCTTATAGTTATAGCCTTTTTAAAAGCTTATAAAATACCATCAATAATAAACTCGATGTACAGTATTAGTCCCATTTTTGGCCCAAAACATTTCATAAGAAAAAAGCTTTGTTATAAATTACTATTATTCAAAAGAGTTTCTGACAACAAGAACTGCAAAATCTGTCTCATGATCTTTTGATAAGAGATTAGAATTTGGAACTATAGAATTTGAAGAGCTTGCTAACTGATTTAAGTTTTCTATACACTTTACCCATGAAACAGGAATATAATATATGATATTATATTGGTTCATTTATCTTAATGCAACTTGTTAAGTTCATATTTAGCAGAAACCAAAGTGCTATATTGTGCAGAAGATGGATGAGCTACATAAAGAATTAACGATTCTTTAATTTTCTCCCTTAGAGGTTTAATGTTCACCAATTATTGCTTTTTAATGAGAAGCCTATACAACAATGCAACCTCTATTTTTTTTTCTTGTATCCAATACCATGAACAATGATAAATCCAAGTTTCTGATAATATGAAAATATTTTACCATTTTCCTGTCCCATCTGTTCAATAAAATCATAATTACTCAAGCAAGATACATTCAATTTAAAGAATATATGTACATTTTTTTAAAAAAATGAGACTCTCAAGCATCTATGCCACATGCCACAACATTTAAAATCAAGAAATGATATAACAAAAATAATCTAAAAATATTTTCTATATGCATACAAAAAGGAAATTATATTCAGATTGGGATATTAAATAGAATATCCAAATATCCTTCAGGTTGAATGGGTGCATGTACTCCTGCATCCAAGATAAAGTTCATTTTATTTGGAAATCTATCACAACCTAAAAAGAGCTTTAGAGTTTGATTCAGATTACTTCCAACTATTATGTGGTACAGAAATGTTGAAAACAACAAAAAATGACTTTTCTAGATGAGCATAAAGTAGTGCAATTTTTATTTCCCATCTAACAGTGATTATTGAAAAACCATATTCTTTATCGGGAACTTCTTTAGCAGCAGAAAAATCTATTGATCAAAATGGCAACACCTCCTGCATATTTAGAACTACCATTTACATAGCTTGAACACATCCAAACTTTCTATAACACTAGCTGTTTATTCTCTGGAGGAATTTGAGTATGTGGAAGCAATTTCAGTTCCTTTTTTCTTTTTCTTTCTTTCTTTTTTTAAAAGCCTTAGATAATACTTGTTCAAGCTTGGAAAGAGAGCCCATTCTCCTGAGATTGTGACAATGAACCTGGCATTAAAATTAATATTTTAAGATGAGAACAAAAAGAAATTGTTCTATCATAAATATAGAGATACCGTGCTAAAACATCCCAGACCTCCTCAACATATTTAAAGGGGGGGGGGAATGGAAACAGAAATAAAATGTGCAGACCTTGCTAAAGCCAGTGATGTTGCTGGGCATCTACACACACACATATACGCACACACAATTTTAATAATAAGCTACTTATTATTAGTGGTAGCTTTAATATTACACATGGTTTGGGCACGGAGCGAGAAGAGTATCAATTTTTAAAAACCTCTGCTGGTTCAAACAACAGTCTATTCAAGATTTGAGTTTCCTATAATGGTCAATCAAAACCTTATGGAAAACTCACAAATAATTTTGGATTTAACTTGGTGCCTCTTGGTTTCCCCAGTGAAAGATATATTCAGAGATATTCAGAGATGGTTCTGTTGTTAGTGATAATATACAGCTAGTTGTGGTCTAGTGGCTAAGAGAGCCAGTCTGGGGTAGCGGTGAAGTTGCTGGCCTAGAAGACAGGAGACTGTGAGTTCTAGTCCTGCCTTAGGCAAAAAGAACAGCTGGGTGATCTTGGGACAATAATTCTGCCTCAGCCAAACTCACCTCACAGAGTTGTTGTGGGGAAAATAGGAGGTTGAAGGAGTATTAGGCATGTTCACGGCCTTGAGTTACTTATAAAGTAATAAAGGTGAGAGAAAAATCTAATAACTAATTGATTAATAATGAATAACCAGGAGACAGTGAGTTCTAGTTCCACCTGAAGCATGAAAGCTGGCTAAGGGACAATGGGCCAATCACTCTCTCTCAGCCTAACCCACCTCACAGGGTTGATGTGCAGTATTGTATTTCAAGGGTCCCCAACCCCACCCCCCACCCCGGTTCATGGATCAGTACCTTTTGGGAACTGAGCCACGCAAGAAACGGGCAAGCACGCGAAGCTCCATTTCCACACGTGCAGGATTAGGTTGTACATGTGAAATCATCCCCTTCCTCCTGCCACCATTGTTGCCGCTGGTCCGCAGAACCTCAAAGGTTGGGGACTACTGCTGTATTAGGTGTGTTTGCCACCTTGAGTTATTTATAAAAATAATAAAGGTGGAGTACAAATAAATAAAAAATAAAGTAAAGTAATTATGGTAACAAGTAACCACCGATAATCCTCTACTCCATAAAACTGCTTAATCTCCCTTAATGCTAATTACATTTTATGATATTGAATTCTAATTATTCTCTTTCCTACCATTCAGCTGTAAAAAAAAAAATTAACAACACAATTGAGAGGTTGCTAAGCTCACAGATATCAAAAGGTTTTCAGCTCGCTCAGATCTCAACCAGCACAATGGGTTTTAACAGATTACAACTCTTAACTGATAAAGTACTTGTAATCTGTGTTTCACATATATGGATGTATCTGCATAACTCACCTATTTTCCCCTCTCTTCTGCCCCTTATTCCAATTTAAATCCTGTGTCTAGCCACTACCTGAAATCTGATGAAGTGAATTGCAGTTCACGAAAACTGATGCTTTTTAATAAAATTTATTAGTCTGAAAAGGTGCTACCAGACTAACATGATTCTCCTGCAGCCTAGATTCTAGTATTTTTTTAGAAAAGAAACTAAACTCTCCATGGAAGTAAATGCCTCTCCATGCAGTTCAAAGTTGTTGGGGTTTTTTTTTCTTAATCTTTTGGATCCCTCATTCACGATACTTCCATTAATAAAAGAAATTTCCCCCATTCTGTTGCCTGGTCCGTGGGGTTGACTTCCACATGTGTTTCAACCCTTCACCTCAAACTTCTAGCCTATGGCAGAGAGGAAGATGAGTTGAGAAACCAAACAATACACAACTCCTTCAGAATACACAATAACAGACCGTCAAATAACTTGTCTCTTCCAAATGTTTGCTTTGATAAAACTCTGAGTTCACCTCTGGTAGCGGCTGGCAGAAACAGGAGGAGAGCTTGTGAAGCCCAACTTCTCCAACAAAAGCAAATCGTTCTCTTCCTCTCTCAGTAGGTGGACAGGATGCTGTTGCAGAAGAGAAAGACTTTGTCAGAACATGCTGGGCAGCCCATCTGCCCAGCTTTGTTGTTGTTGTTGTTTAATTGCAAAAGATGCCTTCTGCTTCCTGAAGAAATTCAACCTCTCTTACCTGTGCTGGTTCCATTGTTCTATAAGTGGCTGAGGCTCTTTTTATTTTATTTTTTTACTAGGCATCAAAGCATCCTACTGCGATACGTCAATGAATAAAAGTGCAGCTTAAATTACTGCCTGCAGAAGAATGGTCTTGACCTGGATTAGATGCAATCCCGTCTTAATGCGAGTCTCATTTTACACATTTGGAAAGCAAACGTCCTTCCTGCATTGTCTCATTGAGCGTAATAGAAGTTTTTAAATAAGCCCCACCCCACCCCAAACCACCTTTCTCAAATAAGACAAAGTACTTTTTATTTGACACCAATAGAGAGGAAGCAAAAGCAATAGATCCTGCATAATAATACTGCTTGTACTGAAAGCAATTCAGCCACTCACAGCAGAGACCAAAAGCATGCAGAGATCAGCAGGTTTCTCTTTTATGGCAGGTGCTTAGAACTAGGCCTGTGCAAAGCACTCTTTCAAAATTGCTTCAAGAAGCTCGGCAGCCATTTTCCTTTAAAAATGAAGCTGTTCTTGGAAGATCCACTTCGGCCTTGTAGTATGTAGTAATTTCTCCACCTATTGGCCACTGAGAGCAATAAAAGTAGCTGAATCTCTTCGTGTGGAGATTCCTCTCATTTAACGCCTTTACCTTCCGCCTTTGACCCTCCCTGGCCTGCCCTTGTTCAGCTATATCAGTGCTGGCAAACCTATGACACATGTGTCATGACGTTTTGGGTGACACACCTACATTCACCAATATCTGACAAGAGCTATTCCTGAAAGCACACCCGTTCTTGTGCGATTTTCAGAGGTTGTGCAAGAATGCGGTATGCTCTCCCACTGCCTCTGGATCCTCTAGAAGTCGTGTGAAAGGCCTGTGCTCAGAAAATCATTTGAGAAAACCTCACAAGCTTTTGTGAAGTTTTCAGAGGTTGCAGATGCCTTAGGAGAGCATTGTACAAGGCTGCTTTCAAGAACAAGGGCCTTGTATGACCCAGAGCAGCCTCAAGTAGGACACAGGGACCTGTCAATAGACAGAGAGCATTGTATGAAGATAAACAAAGGTGCTTTTTCAAGAGGCAACTGGACTTTCTGGTTTTTCCTCGAAGAGATTTCGCTTCTCATCCAAGAAGCTTCTTCAGCTCTCAACCATGACCTGGATGACTGAGAATCTCCATAGACATGAAGATAAGCAGCACATGGCAGATCCTGGAGAGTGTTGGGCATTTCCTGAATTTTTGACACACCAGACCCAAAAGCTTCTCCATCACTGGGTTAGATTGATACTCTCAGGACTGTCATCAATTCCAGGTCCGCTCCTTGTTCCTTCAGTTTCTCCAGTAATACAGTAGATACTTCTCTGTGGTCCAGCAGACTATTTGTCCATACATTCTTTTACTCTGAATACAGCTGGACCAGGTACAGTAGCATCCTCGGGGAGTTCAAAACAGTCAAGAAGATATTGCAACAGAGTGAACAAAGCCATACTCCTTTGGTACATGCATCAGCATCTCATGTGTGCCTCCATGGGAGGCTTTGATCGTGCTGCTGTAACAGCCCCATTAACTTTTTGCAAGCCCCCTGCAGGTATTTCCTTTCCAAAGGCAATTTTCTAATAAAGATTCTCTTTTAAAATACCTGTCTCTGAAAGTCCTTTTTTGAATTGCTCTATTATTTTTTCTCTAGTTCACTGCATGCTTCTAGTACTGCAGAAAAAAAAGACTCCTGCATCAATCACATTGCTTTCCTTTGCCCTTCTTTCTCAGACTTCCTTTCCCACCCCCTCCTGGCACTTTTAACACTTGGGAAAACTGCACAACGAAGGGAAATGTCCAAATGTCCAGACAATCTGCATTACCCCTATCTCTCCGCAAAGGTAGATGTGCCTCCCTTGCACATCTGGACTTCAAACAGAGATATTAATAACCTGGCTTTTTAAATAAGGATTTTACTGGTAAAATAATTGGATTTTTCAATAATATGAGTCTAAGGGAATGAATGCTTGGATGAAGTGGAGCTGGGAAACTTGTTTCTCTCCCGTGTTCTCTTTGTAGGCTCCCTTCTCTTTGAGCATCCCGTGGGTCAGCAGAGAGCTATTTTATTCTCTGGTGACTCTGATATCACAGGGAATTCTACATCTGCTGGATTGTTTTCTTTGAATGGGTGATGGTGATCAAAGTGATAAAGAGGACAAAGCGACGGAAGGTGGAGGAATGTTAACAGATTTGAACTTGCAGTTAATATTGCTTTGTCATGTTGCTCAAGATTACCCAGTCGTCAAAATGTAAAGAGAGACCTGTTGAATGAGACTTCTCATTTGGTTCCCTGATTTCCCAATCTGATGCCAATAGAAGCCAGCTGGAAAAACACATGAACAAAATAAAGCCATCCCACTGATATTCTCCATGACAGATGTTGACAGGAATGTCATTCAAGGCTGATAATCTAAAATGGAGGTGGGGATCTCCCCAGAGTGATGGGTAGATTTTGGTTTATGAAGCTTTCTTCCCACTTAAAAGCATGACTTGACTTTGCAAAATAGGGAACCTTTGTTTTTCAGTGTTCAAAATCTTCATGCTTGGGGAATGAGTTCAGGCCTAGCCTGTGAGTTGAGGGCCTCCATGGCAACCAAGGGCTTGTTTCAGGTAATCTTTGGCCTGACATGCAGGCAGTCATACCTTGGACTTCATGCTTGTCTCTGAGAATGTGACCTAGAAATGGTGGGGAATTTCCATCACCCTGTTGGTCAGATTATGTCTGATCCAGATGCCACCTGTGACCATTGTGGGACAGGGAAGACTATTTGGATGATCCACCCCAGATCCTAATGAGTCCAGTTGGTTTTCAGGGAGTACTTGGAAATTATCTCAGGTCTTCCATGGGTGGCTTGGTTCACTCTCTGGTGAACCTCTAGGCCAGGGGTGTCAAACTCACGTACTCACGGCGGCGTCATGTGACGTAGCGGGACTTTTTCCCCCTTCACTAAACTGTGGATGGGCGTGGCCAGCACGTGACGCATTCGGCCCGTGGGCCGGGAGTTTGACAGCCCTGCTCTAGGCTCATCTGACTGTCCTTTGGCAATAAACAAGGCATTTTTAATTACTCAGACCTTTAACAATGTGTATATTTATTTTATTTATTCAGTTTCAATTTCTACAATTGCCCAAGTCAATCAAGTGACTTTTATATGTTGCCATGCATTTTTTAGGTTTTACAGTTACAATTTACAGTTAAACTTCTACTTACCTTGCCTCTAGGTGGGACGGGTACCATACAAGTCTAATAAATAAAAATAATGCAATATTTCAATGTATGCTTTATGTCAATTATTTTCTTGTTTTTTATATTTATTCTTTTGTTGCTTTTAAAATAGTGAAAAACTCTTTTCCTGTTGAATCGTTTTGAACTGTTTGTAAAATGCTTCACTTTTTAAAATGGGAAATGGAGCAGCTATGTCCTAAATAAATAATATGTTACATTTCCCTTGTAATTATTTTCTCATCTGAAGACAATAAATGTAAGTTCGTTATAAAAGTCAAGTTTGGGGATTATGCTGTTTAATCCATATCCCTAACTGTCCTGCAAAGGTCACCTTGTCAGACCAAGTTGAAGAATTGTTTTAAGGAAAATAATTGCACGTATAAGAGGGGACAAAAAAGAAATGTAGCATTATGGAAATTCTGCACAAAAGTCAAACTTTTCCTTCGGCTGCAATTCTACCATCTCAAAAGGAAGAAAAGAAATGGAATTAAGTTCATTTATACCCAGTCCTTAAGAAATACTCTGATCTGGGCTGACAAATAAGCTTTAGAAATCGATAGGCTCCCACAGTATCTGTGCGGGGTTGTGAGGGAGGGATGTCTATTTAAAGCTTGCACAGCAACCTGGGTCTATGGGTTTTCTGCTGAACCTGAGCAATTCACAATATAATAGTAATTATTACACACAAGTGAATAAACATTTCATCTCCAAATCTCTCTCTCTACCAAGAGTGAGCATTGGAATCGTCTGCTTTTAACGTGGGTCTTTCTAAGAGTTTAAAATTTGTTTTGATTTTATTCAATTATGATTCCTTTATTGCATTTAGGATGCCATTGCAAAAGAAAACTGGTGGAATTCTGAGAAAAGAGGCATTGTGGAAGCAAAGGTGAAGGGAAAAAATATCCCCAAACTTTTCAAAAAGAAAAAAAGAAGAAGAAACAAATGGATTTCAGAACAAGCTGTCACGATAGCCTGTGAAAGCCAGCAGATGAAAGCATCAATAAAGAGAACGTGTAACAAACCGAATGCAGACTTTCAATGTCAAGTGAGAAAGGACAAAAGATTTCAAAATAAAAAAATGTCAATAAATAGAGGGGGGAGGGGGAATCACAGTTGAGGAAGGACTATTCAAGAGTAATTATGGAAGAGTCCTAACAGAGGCAGAGGAAGTGAAAGCAATATGCAAAGATACATGGAAACCCTTTTCAAATAGAATTACAGAATGACAGAAACATCTGTAGGAAGAGAATATATTCAGGAACTGACTTCACTAGAAAGTAAGGCAGGAGCGGTAATAAATCAGCTGTCAGGATAGAAAATGAATGAAATGCCTATTGAACTGCTGAAAGCTGCAAAAAGAAGAGGTGGTTAAAATGCTAATCGCTCAATGGGATCTTCCTCATGGCCAATAATGTGCATTCCCTGGTCCTTGAGTTGGCAGAAAAATATGCCAGCTTTATTGTGCTGCCCCAGAGGCAGAATTTGAATCTGCCTCAGTAATCTATCTTTACTGTGGAGCAAATTAAAATGATTCTCATGGTTTTGTTCCCCTCCCACCCAGCATCAGCACCCAGTGGAGCAAATACCACCGATTGCCCTTAAAATGTGGCTGGGCATGCTTGAATGAATGCATGTGGGGGAAGGCTCCTGGGATATAGGCTTTAGCAAGCTTTCAGGTTGATCAAGTAACATGTTGCTAGGCGGAGACATTCTGCATTGGTAAGCAGTGGTGGGTTTCAATTTTTTTACTACCGGTTCTGTGGGCGTGGCTTGGTGGGCGTGGCATGGCTTGGTGGGTGTGGCTTGGTGGGCATGGCAGGGGAAGGATACTGTAAAATCTCCATTCCCACCCCACTCCAGGGGAAGGTTACTGCAAAATCCCCATTTCGTCCCAATCAGCTGGGACTCGGGAGGCAGAGAATAGATGGGGGCGGGGCCAGTCAGAGGTGGTATTTACCGGTTCTCCGAACTACTCAAAATTTCCACTACCGGTTCTCCGAACTACTCAAAATTTCCGCTACCAGTTCTCCAGAACTGGTCAGAACCTGATGAAACCCACCTCTGTTGGTAAGCTATAACTTGGGCTCTTTCTGAACATGGGTCTACTGATCTTTCTGAAGATTGATAGAACCATGTCCAAAAATAACCCAACAGAGAGAAGTGCGTGAAGTAAGAGGGAATTTAGGGTGAGCAATAAGAGAGCTCTTCTGGCTTCATCCTGTCCCATCTTCCATCCCATTAACATGTCACCTAGGATACTTTTAGACCAAGGTTTATCAGCATTCCAGACAGCTGATAAAACTTGAGCCAGCAGAATGATTGGCAGAATTCTTAGCCAGCTTGTTCTAGCCCCCAAATCATTAATTCCCCCTTGATCTTCCAGAAGACTGGTGATTTCTCCATGCCCACCAATTCACAGATGCCTCTTGGTTTACCGAGGAGCTTCAGGAGATGACAGAAGCTACACCTGAAGCACTGTTGGAGGAAGTCTTGTGGGGATAAGGCTGGTGAAAAACCAATTCTTCTCTGCCTTTATCTCTGCCTTTATTGCCTATGCAGATCGCCATTCAGTGGCACTCTTCAGAGTGACCCAGTCCCTGTTGAGTAGGGAGGGCATTTTGGACTATTTGTGGGGCCACTGTGACAGATAAAGTCACTCAGATTCACTTGGACTCTGAGTGGGCAGTCAGGGTATAAGCTGAGTTTGAACCACTAACTTCTAATGGACAGAGATCTCTATGCTGTCAACTTGGCCAGATCTAAGCCCCTTCAGGGCTGTAAAAGCATCCAGGGACGTGACCTGAGGTTGGTCCATGCCATGATGTTGGTTTCTTTGATGGAGAAGGTGATACCTCCTACCTGGAAATACACAGTGATGCACTCCCTCCCTCCAGAGACGTTCTCATCATCTTTTTGATTTTTACTTATTATGAATTATATTTCTCAGCTTTAGTTGTGAAGTGTTCAGAGATATTTGGAGACGTGAGGCAAATAGAGGATGGGTTAGACTAAAAATGAAGATGATTGGTAAGGTTAAGGAAGTTCGAAGGGGAGGATGATAGCTAAGGTGGATGGATGAGATTAAAGGAGTTACTGGAGTCTACTTGTGAAGGTTATTGATTATTCTTGGATACAGAACATGTAAGTCAGGCCTCTCATTTCACTTCAGTTGTTTAATTTTTAAAAAAACTAATGTCTTCCATCATGCTCAATTTCAAAGCTAAGTTCCTCTCAATTAACATATAGTTTATTACTTCGTTATCTGTCTGCCCTTTCTAGTTGCCTTCCTGGTACTAAGTGTGAGTTAATGAAAATAAAACAGGAAATATTTATTATGTACTGTAATATCTGCACATTTGAAACTTTTTAAATCTCTCAGGCATATTCCATAGGGTTTAGAAATAGTTGAGGAAAAGCACTTTATCATTTGCCTTCGTACTTGTCCATTGATTTATTCTTCAGTCTGGACACTTAAATAAAGTGGGTTTTATTGCACAGAAGAACCATAGATCAAAAATTATAGCAATGGCCCTGATAACTAGCATTGTTCTTCTTACACTTTAATTCTTTCTGAATGGACATCTGTTATTAGATGATTGGACTGAGCTTTCTTCCATCCTTTGCTGAAGCCCACAGGCTGGTTTTCTAGGAATACTTCAAACATGAGCTGCAGGGTGTGCACTGGGCCTCCGAGAAGCCCACATCGCTCTGCTTCCTCCAGTTCTGCCACAACCCCATGCAGCCCCTCCCTCACAGCCTCCCTTTTGCCCAGGAAGCTGCTGCCATCGACCCTACCTCACTCAGGGACAGAGAGTGCCATGCCGTGCCATCCTGCTGCCCTCTCCCCAGCTGGGCCTGATAAGCTTCCTTTGGTAGATGAAGCTCTGCTGCCCTGCCACACTCACCATGCACATCCTAGGAAGGCACCTTCACCCAGCATCCGGCTTCTGGCCCACCAGGAGGAGGAGGAGGAAGAAGAAGCGAAGGTCATCTGGGGAGGCAGTGGCAGGGAACATCAGGGATGTGTCGGAATGCAGGGCAACCAAAAGGGCAGAGGTAGAGGAAAGATAAGACACATAGGAGGAGTTGAAATACCCCTGTGGTCATAAGTGTGGACAGATGGCCAAGCACCCAAATTTTAATTATGTGACCACAAGGAATTGCAATGGATGTAATTTTAGGAACCAGTCATAACTCCTTCTTTTCAGCACTGTTGTTAGTTGGAAAGGTCGCTGAACAAATGGTCATAAGTTGAAGATCATCTGTATTTTGAAGCTATGTAAAAACAAGCTCTATCTGTTGTTAATACAGCCGTCTTCAATTTCAGCAAAAGTTGGAATACAATGTATACAACAGTGTGTTTGGGTGGGTACACAAATAGTGGTTTTCTTGCAAACAGGAAAACCATGATTATTAAAACAATAATAGTGCTTATAATTCTGCCCATGGACTTGTACCACATCTGAAGTTTGGGATTTTCTTAACACAAGGTTTCAAAATATTAGATCTTGCTTTATTAATTATAATAAGAATAGACTTTCTTTGATTAGATAGAAACTTTTATTAATTGTTCATTCTGATTGATGCTTCTTATTACACCGGCTGCCTTTGTTAATTATTGAATATTGATTAGATGTTAATAATGGTTTTGAAGTAGTACATTGATATAAGATCACTGCATATAGCAGTAGTAATCTAATGTGACTTTGAAAATTCTTATTCAGTTTTACATACCTTGTAAATCTTCCTTCCATTTGTTTTTCTTCAGCATTTCTTTTTCTGCTATTTATCTTGGTTGTACTTTCAAATATTTATTAAATTTAAATTAAATTAAAACTTTAATAATACAATTCCTACAAGAAATATCACTAAGCCTAACAGAACTCCTATATTTACAGTGGTATGAAAATGTTTTTTTTAAAAAAAAAAAAAAGTCCTAAAGGAGATATCTCAGAATAAGTCAGTGAGAAAAAGTAGCTGAATAGGCTTGAAATGCTAATTGATTTTTAAGAGGACAATGCTAAAAACTAAGAGGCAAAGGGTAAATTGAATGGTTTATTCTCTAAAAGGATCTGGCCATTTTATCTCATCAATAGGCAGCTCCACACTGAATTATTTTGGTGTGCAATCAGGTTTTGTATGTGGCATACACACCCGAAAAAGAAGACACAGTAGAATAAAACTGACCAATTTGGTTCACTATGATTACTCCCACTTTCTTTTTAAATTGCCAGGTCTGACTTTATACACGGATCATTTTGAAGGTGAGACCTTACTGAGATTTTGTCAGTGTCCACATAGGGAAGTCAAGAAATACTGTCCACATCTTGTCATTCTTGTATATTGCAAAAAGAAGGAAATAGTAGAGAAAGAGACTGTCAAATACCAGAGAAATTAGAAGGTCCACGCAGTTCAAATGGGTATAAAGATTTATTGCAAACTGTCTACAAGAATCTGAACTACTAATGGTCCAAGCAAATCAGTGGTAGATAAGAGTCAATAGAATTCAAGGGACTGAATTCAATCCTGTGAGGGGCGAAGGGACTCATGACTAATGATGCATTTGACCCCTCTCTTGGCTCAGCCTGGTCATCTTCTATAGAGAGTATATGAATCAAATGGAGCTATTATAGCTTAACTACATTTGAATAGTATGAATAAGTTTTTGATTCATTGATTATGTGCCATCAAGTCATTTTTGACTCCTAGTGACCACACAGAGAGCTTTTTACCCATGACAATCTATCCCTAACATTTTTTTTTTCAGATGCTTCAACAATGCACTCATTGCCACTGTAATGGAGTCCATTCATCTTGCTGCTGGTCATCCTATCTTTTCTTCCATCTTTCCCAGCATTGGAGTCTTCTCCAGAGAGCTGGGCCTTTGCATAATGGGTCTAAAGAACCCATTTGTTCTTTGAAATTTAAGCCTGGTCATTTGTGCCTCAAGTGAGAAATCTGGGTTGATTTGTTTAATGGTCTATCAGTTTGTTTTCTTGAACATCCATGGTATTCTCAGGAGCCTTCCCCAACACATCTTCACCTACACCTCTACACACACATACAGAGAGAGAGAGAGAGAGACAGAGAGAGAGAGAGAGAGAATACAAATGTAGAAACGGATGTTGAGGGAAGACTGTGTACATTTGAGAAAATCCAAAGAGACATATCTGTAAAATTAGCAACTCTTCCAGAGTTTATATTTTGTGTCTGTGTGGAACCAAAAGATCCAAATGCTAAAGAGCAATCAGAAGATAATGTGGCAGGTTTGTCTTGGACTTCTGGCCTTTGGGGCTTATTTTCATAGATTATAGCCTCAGAAAGTATTAAGCTAGGATTTTTAAAAAGTGGCTGGCAAAACCACCAAGGCCTTGTTTCAAAATAATGAACAGGGGAGGGAATTCACATATTACACTAAGCCTAAAACAAGCAAGTGACATTATGATTTAATGCTATAGACAGTATGAGTCCAGCCACAATAGCCTGTTCAATGAGGCTCTACAAATCCTTCTAAAGAGGTGCTTTGCAACACGAACAACACACACAAAGCTGCTTCCAGATGTTTGTGCATATTTGAGTAGAATTTGGACCTGTTTGAAGAGAAACATAGGGAAATTATGAACCTGTTAAGAGAGACAGTTGGGGGGGGGATGTAGAAAGTAGCTGCATGAATGTGGAAGAAGAAGCAGCTGATTTAACAATTAGAAGAAAAGTAGTTCATACAAGCTCCTGGGTATTGCAAAGTACCATTTTTGAAGGATCTTATTCAACCCAATGAAAGGGAAGAACCACTCATATTTAATAAGGACTGAGAACAGCAGCGACTGTGAAAGTCCCTTTCATAGCTTGTTTATAATGATATCTGAACTAGGATTCCTGGCTTTCTCTCTCTTAGCTAGCCAGAAGTTGGAAGCGACAGCTGGCCCTTATCATTTGATCTGTGGGTGTACAGAGTTAGATATAAGCTTTATGGTCTGCACTTAGTGTTGGCTCAGTTCAGGCAACTCAGTCTTTGTGGGAAGTCTGCCCTACCATAATAGGTGGACTTTTCTAGTCTATTTTCAGTAGCCTGAAGAGTACTTTAGTAAACTGAGACACTTCCAGATTAGGGCTTCTGATTTTCATTTCCTTGAATTTGTTCTGCTTTCATAAAGAACGCAAGGTGAGCAGGAAGGAGCTAAGTTGAATTGTCATGACAGAAAGGATGATGTATTTTCTTCTCAACAGAATACAGATACTTTTTTCCCATTGGAGGTGGTTAGGAGCGTTTCAGGAAAAAGGGATCCCTTCTCTCAGGACTGCATGTCCTTTTTATGTAGGAACAAGAGGCAATACTGAATACTGTCACTCTCAGAGAGGTTCCAGACCACCAGATCCCCAAGAAAACCAAATAGAGAGAAATTCTCCCGAGATCCAGGCACAGCTGCAAGGAACCCCTCCTTACAATACTATCTGTATTGGATTTGGGGCATAAATATTTATTACGGTTTTCTTTTTCCACTGAGGATATCACTCACAAAACTGGAGATGAAGAAAAGCCAAAGTGACAGGAGTCAGATGAATGCTAACATATCTGAACTTTCAAATAAAAGCTGATGGTTTTGATATTAAAACAAACCTATCCTTTGTCACGAGCGGTATATTGAACAAGTATTTTAACAGAATGGATGTGTTATGATATTACCAGCTATCATCCTTCCGAGAATATATAAAAAATGAAACAAAAGAAAGTGCTTGGGCTTTTTGGTCCCCATATTCAAAAGTTGGCCTTCAAAAAAAACTGGTCATTTGCTTCCAGAGTTTTATTAATACTGATCTAGCACATAGGTCGGCAAACCGTGGCTCGTGAGCCACATGCGGCTCTTTGGCCCCTTGAATGTGGCTCTTCCACAAAATACCACGTGCGGGCGCACACGTACAGTGCGATTGAAACTTCATGGCCCATGCGCAGAAGTCGGAATGGAGACGTGGGCGGGGCTGATTCTCTGGCGCTGGGTGAGGAACATAGCCACCCCCGGCGGAGACTTTCCTTCGGGCGACCCTCCTCCCCCCCTTGCAACTCCCTGGCTGGCTGTGGCGGGGCCAGGAGGGTGCACATGCACGGGGAGTCCCTCAAGCGAGCGACAAAGCGCAGCAAAGGCACACGCGGAGGGCAGGCGGCTGCTTGCTTAAGGAGGGTCTTTGGACGCGGCTTCTCTCCTGCCCTAAGGATCTGGCCATTGCCTTGCCGTGT
>QLTV01001698.1:6653595-6665149 GCA_003457575.1 Thermophis baileyi
AGGCAGCCTTCGTTCCCTGCCGCTTCGGGCGGGGGCTCCCGCCCCCCTCGCTTGGCCGAAGAGCGGCGGGGGGGGGGGAGACGGGATGGGAAACATCAAGGAAATGGCCGGATCCTTAGGGCAGGAGAGAAGCCGCGTCCAAAGACCCTCAAGCAAGCAACCACCCGTCCTCCGCGTGCGCCTTTGCTGCAATTTGGCGCTCGCTTGAGGAGGGTTTCAGCCAGGGAGTCACGAGCGGGGGAGGAGGGTCGCCCGAAGAGAAGCCTTCGCTGGGGGTGGCGATCGTTCCGCAGCACACAGAGAGCGAGGGGGGGAGAGGGGGAGAAAGAGAGAGATGAGGGAAGGCGAGAGAGATGGGTGGGGAGGGAGGGAGAGAGAGAGATGGGGAGAGGGAAAGAGAGAAAGAAAGAGGAAGAGGGAGAGAGAGAGATGGAGAGAGAGAAAGAGAGAGGGAAAAGAGAGAGACAGATATCTTTTTCTCATAGAAAACAGACCCACAAAACCTGGGTAGGCGTAGCTGGGGGGTCATGTGACTCGGTGGGAGTGACGTCGAGTTGACCACGCCCACCCAGGTTTTGTAACTCTGGGTGTTTTGTTTTCTCTGGGAAACGGGTCCAAATGGCTCTTTGAGTTTTTAAGGTTGCCGACCCCTGATCTAGCACATAGAAAGCTAGTGTCAGGGTTTTCAACTCTGATTTTGTTTTGCTGTTCTAAATAATACAATAGCGTATGTATGTATGTATGTACTGTATGTATGTATGTATGTATGTATGTATGTATGTATGTATGTATGTATGTAACAGAACAACAAAATAAGGGAGTTGGATGAGACCTTGGAGGTTTTCTAGTCCATCCCCAGCTCAAGGAGGAAACCCTATACCAGTGGTCCCCAATCTTTCTGGCTTGGCAGCCTGGCAGGGTGGAGAATGGGGATAGTTCCCTGTGAATGGTAGGTGGGCACGTGCAAACTCCATTTGTGCAAGTGGTGGGCGCGTGCAAGGGGAGCTTCACATGTGAGCGCAAGTGACTGCCACTCGTGTGAGGGGGAGCTTCGTGCATGCGCATGCTATTGCCTGCTGCTTGGGCAGCCTGGTTCCAAACAGGCCACGGCCTGATATTGAGCCATGGCCCAGGGGTTGGGGACCCCTGCCCTATGCCATTTTGGACAAATGGTTGTCCAAGCTCTTCTTGAAAACCTCCAGTGTTGGAGCATTCACAACTTCTGGAGGCAAGCTGTTCCACTGGTTAATTGTTCTGTCAAGAAATTTCTCCTTAGTTCTAGGTTGCTTCTCTCCTTGATTAGTTTCTATCCATGGCTTCTTGTCCTGTCTTCAGGTGTTTTGGAGGCTAGGTTGACCCCCTCTTCTTTGTGGCATCCCCTTAGATGTTAAACTTAGAAAGGCAACATTTAAAAAGATAGAAAGGCCACAACCTACATTCCAAGTTGCTTTAAAATGGGGGAGGGAGGACAAAACATGAAAGAATCTTGGGAACTAGTCCTAATGCAAAAGAGAAATGGCCATGAAAGATACGGTTATAATCGCAGAAGAATACGAATATGCTTCTAAATATGTCCACCCTTATGACAATAGCAAAAACTTGATTTAGTTCCCCTCCCCCCCCCAAAAAAAACCACAAGGAAGTAGCATAGATTTTACACAACTTAGTGTTGTGAAAGGCTTGGAACATAAGATTTTAAGAGTAGGCTGATTAAATTTTAGGCTGATAACCAAATAATACCAGCATCATGTAAGAAGGAGAGCATCAAAGTTGTCAAGGACATTGGCGACCATTTAAAATTCAAGGGAGAAAAAAGAACCCTAGAAAACAAAATCTACAATCTGTGAAAGAAAACTATTGATAGCTTTCTCTAGATGTTTTGGGTCATTCTGATAGCATAGTTACATAGTTAGTAATATATACCTACCACCGTCTTAGAATAAATCTTTATGTACAGCATTTCTAGATGTATTGTATCCATACATTTATAGTTCTTTTTTTTTTGTCTTAGAAATATATTCTTCATTTCAGAAAATGTTTTTTTCAGAAAAAACAATATTTTCCAGGCTGAATTAAAATGTTAATGATGGGTTTGATCCCATCAACTACAAAGCAGAAAGCACAGACCTACAAATATTTATTCATTTATATATCACTTTTATTATTTTTTTATTTTTGCAAATAACTCAAAGTGGTGAACATATCCAACACATCTTCCTCCTTCTATTTTCCCCACAACAGCAACCTTGTGAATTGCATTGGGCTGAGAGAGAGATGGGGGGATGAAAACTTTATAAAGTAATAATATGACTAGAGAATAAATTTTGTTTTGGATTAGCCTCCACCATTTCTTCCTGTATGCTATTTAGGTGCACTTCTTCATTAATAAGCAATGCATATTTTTCCCAAATGGAAAAGTGAATGGGAGGTAAAGTGTTTACAAGGTTTTATGTATTTATACTCATGTAAATTTGCTATATACTAATTTATTTTGATTATACTCAATCAAAAGGTAGCATTTGCACGATGGAATTTAAGGATTTACCTTTGTCAACAGAGCTTCATGAAACGTAGATAATGATTAAGTACTTTTATTTCTGCTCTAATCAGAAATGTTCTATTTTGTGGATTATACTTCCTCTCTATTTATTTTCCATATTATTAAGAGACTATGTGATGGCAATATCAATACTACAAGTAACAGTGTGACTGCATTAATTTCAGTGAATGAGTGCCACTTTTTAACTTCTGCATGATTGTGGAGACCATTATAATTTCCTTCCATCCTTCTTCTTTTTATATCAAAGTAGATGTGACTCAGCAGGGAAGAATGAGTTACTAATACTTCTCTCATTGAAAAGCTGCTCTATATTGTGCTAATCAAGAACACTAAATGAATTCTTAATGGGTGCTAATATACAGAGTTCTAATACTAGGTTGCCATTATTAAGCCTTAAATAAGCTTTGGGAGGCTTAAAAAAAAGGTAGCTTTCAATCATAGAGCCAGTAAAGCAGTTTATTTAAACTACACAGAAGGTTATTAATGGTCAAGCTTATAAACCCTTTAAATTGTGCAAAATTGTCCCAAGCACAGATTCTCATAAACACACTAGTACAGGGATGGCGCGCGCGTGTCCCCGCAGCAATCAAAAAATAGCTTCTGTGCATGCGCAGAAGCAAAAATTCGCTTCTGCGCATGCGCAGAAGCAAAATCCAAGATGGCGGCGCCCACGGAGACACTGAAAGAACCGGTTCCGTGACGTCATCACTGGTTTACTAACGGTTCTAAAGAATCAGTTAGAACCGGTAGGAACCCACCTCTGCACTAGTACATTCAAAAGCCTCTAAGCTCACATTCAGAACCTCAAATCGCTTAATTGAATGAACAAACTGGGTTTTTGCAAAAGGTATGCAAGCAGTTTGCCTGAATTCTTTTATTAATTGGTATTAATTGGCTGCAGAACTCAAATCAGCTCGGCTCTTCTGTTTTCAGCCACACAAAAATGTAAAAAAGGTTTTGAATATTCTAGCAGCTAGAACAATCTGCTTTTTCTCTTTTTACCCCAGGGCCAGAAAAATAGATCAGATGGCATATCGATTGTCATCAGCGTGTTAACTTACTGAAAAATCAAGAAAGGGGGTTATTTTGTTTTTTGTTTTAATTGAAAATGATAACTTTCATTAGAAGCCCTGAAAGTGTAGTTTGCTGTTTCCTATGCAAGCCCTGGACTCTGAGAGTTAAATGAAAGGAAAGCTTTTAGGCACTGGTTTTTTTTTTTTTTTTTTTTTGACAGAAATACTAATTCGCGTATTCCTTTGCACAAACAGGTCAAGCTGTGCTAGACAGAAAAGAACCCAATCAGTCCATTGACACAAATGGTGTTTCTTTCCCAACTAGTTTTTAAAGTACTCTCTTTTTCCCTACTGTAACAAACACTTAAGATTCAGCAAGAGGGGCTGACCCACACAGTATTGACTTTGCAGGATCTAATAGCAGGTGTGTGCGTGTGTGTGTGTGTGTGAGAGAGAGAGAGAGAGAGAGAGAGATCTTTTTGCAAGTCTGCCAGTCTGTGGCTACATTTATTTATTTATTTTTAAATGGGGAGGGAGTGCATTTTCTTTCTGTAGCGAAATGAGAATATTAGCAAAAGGAGGAAAGACAGTCAGTGTTGCTGCTTAGGAGAGAAAAATCCCACCAGGAAAACATAAAAACCCTCCCTATTTGCTTGATGTCAATGACAAAACATTCAACAGCACAGGCAAAGGAGAGCAATTGTGAAGTGTACCCTTGCTCAGAAAATAGATCACTTGCCCTCTCTGTATACTTAATAACGTGGGAATTACAGAGATTAAAAATTAAGATTATTGAGGGGAGGTTGAGAAATGATTACCCTTCAGCACTATGCTGAATGATGGAGTAACAGACTCACACAAATTGAAGTGATGGTAAGTGTCTGTGGAAATTCTCAATCATCCCTGTCATAGTTGTCCCAAAGGTACTTTTTCCAAAAGGGAACTGGAATTTCTTTCTTCGTTTATTTGTTTGTTTGAAAAGAATTCTCAGAACTGAAGAAGCTTCTTGGATGAGAAGTGAAACGTTTTCAAACAAACAAATAAACAAAAATAAAATAAAATAACAAGTCCTGTTGCCTTTTGGAAAAAGTACCTTTAGGAGAAGTGATGATAAATTTATTCATGCATAAGGTACTGCCAGATCGTTGCTTTTACTGTTAAAGACTAGCACAACTGCGGTTCTCAAAACAATTCTATTATTTAGACTGAAAGTAGAACTCTGATATTTGCTCTGCAGGATGTGAGTGGGTGAGTCTCAATTATAGACATTCAAGGACTTCATTCAATCGAAAGCAAATTCACCCACATTTCACCTTGTAGATTAAAATATGGACTGGAATATGGTTCTGTTTCTGAATCCAGATCTGAACAGATTTTGTAAGTATCACATCACTTCCATTTTTCTCTTAATACAGGTGTCCTCACTTAACAAACAGCTGTTTTACAATCAAAGTTACAATGGCCATGGAATTCCTAAAGCACCCACTGCCCCTACATAGTCACATCCGAGTCAGTTTTACAACCCGTTACGATGTTCCAGTTACATGACCATAATTTCTCATTTTTTTTGTCAGTTTCTGGCATTTTTTTGCTGATTTCCAGCAAAAAACACCTATTCAGATGATTAGATTCAACTGCTGTATGTTTAACAACTATGGCACTCGCTTAAAACCATGGCATTCACTTAACAACCATCACTTTAAAAAGCCAGAAATTTATTTCCAGTCATGTGGGTGCTTGATTTACAACCACAATCACTTATGACCATAAATCTGTGCTCAACTATGGTCATAAGTCAAGGACTATCTGTAACTGGAGTTCCACATTGCCTGTACAGCATCTCCTCCCCCTGTGGCTCCATTTGAACACAAGCTATTAGCGGTTGAGATGCCGTCATTATTAAAGGCAGTTGTAGTAGAGGAGATCCTAACTATCCACAGGAAGTTGGATGAGGTGAGGTCCCTTTTGTAGGAACTTCCATAGCTCAGCAGTACTTCCATAATGACATTTGACATCTACAATGTCATCAAGCCGGATATGAAAGGGTAGCCCAAGGGCATCTGAAATTTGTAGCCAGAGATTTTTTTTCCTCTCCCTGTTCATAAGGAATGTTGTGTTTGTTTAAAAAGAGTAACACTAAATTTTTAACACCTTATTTAAAGAGCGACACAAGAAATAGGATTTTAAATAAAATATAATAATGCGATCGACTGGAATAAGAATAGAAATGTACATGATACACTCCGTCTTTCTTCCTTTCCCTCACGGGATGATGAATCCTAGCATTTAAACACCAAACTGGCATCTTTAGCAAGTCAATAAGACACGTTACATGCAGCAAAATTGAGGCAGCCCAAGTGGAATATTAATGATTTATGCTAAATCCATCCACCTGTTTTTGACTCATGACAGGCAGACACTGACATCGAAATATAAGACTCAGACTCCAACTGAACATCACAATAATTTAATGTGGTGTATTTGCAATTCTCTAAAAGTTACATTTCGGTATGACAGTTAAAGGGGGACACAAATGTCATCCTTACAGTTAGGGTGAATGTAAAATTGTTGGTTGAACCAAGAGCTTGTTTCAGCATTCTCAGATATTTTTAGCAATGTAGAAGCAGCCTTCCTATGGCAAAACCTACCCCCACCATTGCCATTCCAGCCCAACCTCCAGCCTGCATTTCAGTATCAAGATCATATGGGTTATGAAGGTGCTAGGAGTAAAGTTAAAAACAGGTAGTCCTCGACTTATGACCACAATGGAGCCCAACATTTCTGTTGCTAAGTAAGACATTTGTTAGGTGAGTTCTGCCCCATTTTACAACCTTTCTTGCCACAGTTTTTAAGTAAATCACTGCAATTGTTAAGTTAGTAACACGGTTTTTAAGTGAATCTGGTTTCCCCATTGACTTTACTTGTCAGAAGGTCACAAAAGGTGATCACATGACCCCCCAGGACACTGCAAATGTCAAAAACTTGCCAAGCACCTAAATTTTGATCACGTGACCATGAGGATCCACAATGGTCATGTGAAAAACTTTGTAAGTCACATTTTTCAGGGCCGTTGTAACTTTGAATGTTCACTAAATGAACTGTTGTAATTTGAGGACTGCTTGTACTCCAAAGATCCACAAAAGTGTCTGAGTTTCGTATTTCAAAGTCAGTGTCTGTCATGAGTCAAAAATCGGTATATGTTCACATGGGAGAACACCAAGTGTGGCTTCACACTAGTCACTAAGCATGGTCTGTTTTAGTTATTGTTGAAGGAGAGAGTATCAACATAATCAGGTTTGCTTGTAACACCAATATGAGTTCAGGCATCGCACTAAACCCAAATCCGACAAAACACCCTGTGATGCAATGAGATGACCAAATGCAATGTGAAGTGGTTTCCACACCATAAGGAAATAGGAGAGGGCTTTGATTTGGGGTTTTGATGATTAAGGAGGTTGTTGTTATGGAAATGCTATTACATACTATTTTTATATAAGTAAAAAAATTGAGATTATAATCCTATGTAATTTACTGCACCAAGGGGCTACTGGTGTGGTGGGTGGGTTTTTCGCTTTCAAATCCAAAGAGCTGCACAACCTGAGATAGGATATTTAGTCTGACATAAAAGGAGCAGGGCCATGCATGTTCCTCCTGCCCTTCAGACCAGAGGTGGGTTCCTCCCGGTTCGCACCAGTTCTATAGAACCGGTAGCAAACCACTGGTGATGTCACAGAGCCAGTTCTGTCGGTGCCAGTCCATGGACGCCGCCAACTTTTTTTTGGAATTATTTTTTTTTTGGAATTTTTTTGGGGAATTTTTTACTATTTTTTTTCTTCTGCGCATGTGCAGAAGCCGAGTCCCCGCACTGCGTATGCGCCGCCATCTTGTTTTTGGCTTTTTTTAAAAAAAATATTTTTATTTTCGGCAGCCACGCAGCACGCAATGCACGCACAGCCACGCGGCGTGGGAAGAAGCGAACCGGCAGCGAGGTAAGTTAGAACCCACCCCTGCTTCAGACCCCAACCTTCCTATGTCAGAAAGAAAAAGGAAGTGTGTGTGTGTGTGTGTGTGTGTGTGTGTGTGTGTGTGTGTGTGTGTGTGTACGTACATACGTACTTATTTGTCCTTACAGTTTCTTGAAGAATCTTACAGGTCTCCAGCTGTTCCTGAATTGAATTGTGTTAGAATAGTTTTCATGTATTTTGTGCAACAACTACAACCAACCAGTAGATGGCAGTGTTTATAAGTTTGCATCTATGGTATATACTCTATGTCTTTTGTTCTGAGTAAAGTTTCCTGTTTCCTGGCAGAGTTAAGCAGAAAGACACATGTGGACTGTGCACTTTCTTTGTTCGGTAGGTCTATATACAGAATTTCTAACATTGAAAACTAGAGTCCGGAGAGCCATTGGTTTCCCACCACTGTGCCTGTATTCAAACACAAACAGTTTCTCTCGCACAACTCTTCTAACTTAGAGAAAGGGCAGTATATGATTTCCCATTCCATTATGCACAATGGAAAGTTGTCTCTGGAAAGTAGATCTCTGGAGCTATTTCCGTTCAGCATAAAGCAGGTTCAGAAGGGATTTCTGAGCAGTAGAAACAGTCAGGCTTTAAAGCAGGGATGTCCAACTCTGGCAACTTTAAAACTTGTGGACTTCAACCCCCAGAATTCTCCAGCAACCATGCTGGCTGGGGATTTATGGGAGTTGAGCTCCACAGGTCTTAAAGTTTCCAGAGTTGGACGCTCCTGCTTTTAAACTTTCCTTGGATCTCCTGACTCTAACAACAATCCTTGCTACCCCTCAGTGGGGATTAGATACATAATCCATCCTCTAGAACTCTTTAAGGATAAATTAAGACAGGGAAGAATTGTCACAGAGCTACAGTCAATGAGCTAATGAATGAATGTGCCTGCAGAGCTAAACAGAAGGCAATGGATTTAAATGGAGGGCAATCCCTCCATTTATTTAGATTTATTTTAAATCCTGCCTTTATTATTTTTATAAAGAGCTCAAGGCAGAGAACATGCCCAATACTCCTCCCTTCTCCTATTTTCCCCACAACAAGAACCCTGTGAGGTGTGTTGGGCTGAGAAAGAGTGAACGGTCCAAAGATACCGAAAAGACTTTCATGCCTAAGGCAAGACTAGAACTCAAAGCCTCCTGGTTTCTAGCCTTGATAGATGTAATAGGCACTCCTGATTTAGTTTACCTTTGGCTTTAAAGGAATACACCAAGTCAGATGTAAAAATGGGACATGAAAGAAGAGCAAGAAGGATTTGAACCTAGCAAAATGAATTTATAGCTCGTTGCTAGTGTACTTTGGACGTTTCACTGCATATTTTTATACTGTGAGATCATCCCAACTATTTTCCATTGGCCTTCAGCAATGACTGTACAGTGAAACTGGATAAAATCATGAAAAACTGAAAATGTTTTAAATTGTAATTGTTTTGAAAATATTTCAAAGTTTGAGAAATTCCTGTCTAAGCTAGAAAAAATTGTTTTATAGTCAGCTAGTACCCTCAAAATGACTATCCTAGATGGCTGTATTTCCTTTATTCATTCAAAGTTTTGTTTTCTATTGTTTTGCTTTTTTGAATACTTATACTAGAGCCATAGACTCATGCAGTTAAATATTCATATTTTTAAAAAACATTTTCATAGATGCCTATTTTGCATCTCACACAGTAAAAGTAACCTGCCCCAGTTATGCATTGTTCTAAGTCCATACCATTTTATGAGTTACATTGTTTTTATTCACAATATATCTTATATAGTTCTATGTACACGATTACCTTTATGTATGCTATTCAAATCCCAAAAACAACCAAATGGAGGTAGATGGTGAGAGGCTGAAAATATCAAATAACTTTAAATAATATCCCTGCAAACATAGCCAGGTAGAGCAGGAGCAATATTAACATAGGATTTGTTCTGCAAAAAAAAAAAAAATCAGAAAATATAGTTGGTGAAATGATGTACTACATCTAGCCCACTTCAATAAAGATAACATCGTGAAATATCCCCAATTCATTTCTGTTATCCTTGCATGTCCAGATTTTTATTGGATAACAACTCCTTTTATCTTTAGACATCATCATCAATAGTCTAGAGCAGAGGTTTTCAACCCTGGCAACTTTGAGACTTGTGGATTCCCCAAGGCTGGCTGGGGAATTCTGAGAGCTGAAGTCCACAAGTGTTAAAGTTGCTAAGGTTGGACATCCCTGGTCTAGAGTGATGGGAATTGTACCTTAATATCAACTGGGGATCCAGTTTGAGAAGGCCAGCTTAGATTGATTGACAATGGTTTCCAGAACTTTAGGGCTCTTCCTCAGAGCTTGGAAACCACAGCACAAAAATGCCTTGCTAAATGTTGTGGTTGTATCTTCACAATGTTTCTTTTATCTCATCTTCAGCCTGCCATAAAGGCAGCCTTCAGTCTTGTTTAAGTACTGTGATATAAAAGAAGTATTTTTCTTCTTCTCATGATACAAGAGTGGCCAGACAAAGAAATTACAAGACCCCTCCATGCTACTGCAGACAATGTAGTCAGTGACTGGGGTATGGCTATAATAGGTTGATGCAGGCACACTTCCTTCCCTCTAGACATTGCGCCCTGCTCTCCATGGCTATTTTACCTTAGTCTGCAGGAGATATTGGATATCCTGACTTCTAAAGACATCAACTCTGCATGTCATCCATTCATTGGAAATTGATGCTCTAGCTTTGCTGGCTGAGGAGTTCTGGGAGTTGAAGTCCACAAGTCTTAAAGTTGCCAAGGTTGGAGACCCCTGCTCTAGTGCTAATTTTGTAAACTTCCAGAAGAAAGCATGATCCATAACTAAAAACAGAACTCCTCATTTCTCCTCCTTGCTTCAAACTTTATTTAAAACATTGATATAACCACCCACCTTGTGTATCATAACTCTAGATTTACCAGCAATAATAAAACAATTAAAAACAATCAAACCTGCATACAATTCCCAAGCCCCCCCCCCAAAAAGCAACACGTCCTTCACAACAAGCCGCCCAGAGTCCCTTGGGAGTTGGGCGGCATAAAAATGCAACAAATAAATAAATAAATAAATAAATAAATTAAACAAACAAACAAACAAACAACTTTTGTGAACTCCAGCCACACAGTACCCCAACACTTGTGGGAAATTGGGTGAGAGGAGGGACGCAGGGGCCTATATTACAACCTCCTGAATTTAGCCCCCCTTTAATAGGGATTGGCATGAGAGATAACCGATTGGTGGTGAATGAGCATCCTGACCTCCATTTTCTTACAATCTTCCTGGTATAAGAAGCTTCTTGATATTTGCCTATGGGAGCAGAAACCTGGATGCTAAAGAGCCATGGTTTCATTGCCAGAGCACATAGATTGTTATGTATTGAATATATATATTGTGTTAAGCCCTGCTAAAGTGAAACTAACCTTTAGATGACCCTAACTGTTAACTCCAACTGTTTTGGAGGGAAACTTTGAACATTCATATTTGGGCGGGTTTTTCAAGTATGATGATTGGTTAAGACCCTGTGAGCCCAGAGTATAAATTACAGGCATTGCCTGCTGTTCCTCAGTTCCAGTTTTGAGTCAATAAATGCTGTTGTAGCTATCCTGGTCTGCTTCTTGCCTACTGAAGCCCCCTACACAGATTTAACAGATTAACAGAGTTGGAAGGGACCTTGCAGGTCGTCTAGTCCAACCTCCTACAGCTGACCCCATACCATTGGGTTCACAACCCCTAGTGATAACAGAAAAGGAAGTGCAAGACCTATTTCACAAACAAAAGCCAGGAAAAGCTCCAGGCCCAGACAAGATAACACCTTCTTGCTTAAAAGTCTGTGCTGACCAATTGGCCCCCATCTTCACCAGAATCTTCAATAAATCGCTAGAGATGTGCTATATTCCTTCTTGCATCAAATGCTCTACTATCATCCCAGTGCCGAAGAAGCCCACCATCAAGGAACTGA
>QLTV01001698.1:6672846-6705479 GCA_003457575.1 Thermophis baileyi
CGTGGGACCTGGGAAGATTACATCAGCCAAGCCTGGGGCTCAGGACAGCCCACAAGAGTTGCCCCAGCATGCCCTGGGAGTCTGACAGCCAATCGGAGTGCATTACATACACAGGAACAGGAAACTAAGAGGTGGGGCCCAACAGAGGTCATAAAACCAAGAGACTCAGCATCTTTCCTTCCTTCTCTCCTCACCCACCATTTGGAAGCATGTGATCCACCTTTTCTGTTCAGGAGCTCATGCCATGTGCTCCTGACCACCATTAAACCTTCTTTCCAAGCAACTTCCCTGAATCCAGTGTCTTTTTCCCCACTTGGAACTGAACCCAGAAGGATATTCCTTACAACAGGTCAAAACTGCTTTTTGCTGTTAATTCTGAATTCTTAAAAGCATTATTTTCCTTTTCTTTTTCTGTGATCTGGAATAAAATCTGACACCCAGTGGCTTTTCTTTTCTTCCTGATGATCTGAAGGTCTCTCTTAAAATTGATTGTTTCCAAAAGTCATTAAGAAAATGAGGCTTTGAATGAACCCAGTGTCCTTTAAAGACTGGGCTGTGGGTGCAGTTATGCTGTCTCTTCCTTCTCTCCTGGCTGCTCAAACTCATGAGTCAGCCACAATTCCTGCAGTCTCCTCACAAGGAGTGAAGATGGGCAGTCTCTTAGTCTCTCTTTATCTGGAGAGGCTCCACCAGCCAGAATACTTCATCTGGCCGTTGGTCACCACAATGCCATGTCCACTTTTTCAGAGACATTTTAGTCCACAATGAACCTTAGCCAGATTTATTATTTGGCATTCAGCAGACACAAAGGGATTCGAAGTATTTCATTCCTGTTACCCATATTGCCAATATATAGGCTCAAACGTGAGCTCTTACCAGTGAGTGGCATATTCAAGACAGGGCTTCCTTTAGTGGTGCTCTAGGCATCTTCTCTGCTCCTTGATCTCCCTAAGTTCCTTGGAAAACTAAGCTTCCACAATGGATCTGGAAGAGAGGAGAAGCTGCTCTGATGCAATCTGGAAAAATGCCATAATGGCTCTCCTATTCCAGCAGCTAATCAGGGGCTTAGCTATAGCTGAACTTCCTATCAGGCCCTAGGATAACTCCCCAGCCAATCTCTGAAAACCATCAGGATCCATTAGGCATTTTGAGTGTACCAATCAATTAGGTCCTTCCCCATTGCAATGGAGGATCACCTTGTGAAACTGCACAGTAACCAGAGTAATTTGTCCACGAAAAGAAGCAAAACTCAGTGTCTCTCCCCACTTTCAGTTCATGTTGTGTCTTCCCCAAGACAAAAAACAGACATAAGATGTAGCCTCCAATGGCATCAGGACCATGAGAGAAAGGAAACACAAGCAGGTTTTTGCTTGGAAATCACAACTCTAGTCAGGTTGAGAGGCCTGGTGTGCTGACAAAAAACCTTTACTGAAATTGAAGAGAAAATACAGAAGCTTGGCTGTGTGTATATTTCAGGGCGACACAGCAGCACCGGAAATAATTGATGCAACGGAAGAGTCCCAGAGGGGAGCAGAACAAAACAGATCCAGGAAATTTGTGGCTATTCTGCTCCTGGATCTGCTGATGGATGATAATTTGGCCATCGTGAATATTCTCTGATGTCTGCATACAGCGGAGCTCAGGATATTGGATTACTGGGTATTTGATTATTCAGTCCCTATATTTATCATTTCAAAAACCTAATAAAGAAGCCCTGAAAAAAGAAGGCCATAGACCGGGGGCAGAGAGCGGAGATAACACTTTCACGCATTCTTATTTCACAATTTTGTAAGGATGTCAATCAAGAAAAATATTAGAGAAAGCATCATATTCTTCATGACAAGCAACCCAGGACAGGAATGGACGAAGCATAGCTCGCCAATCTTTATATTAAAAGACACTCTACGAACAGAGAAAATCATTTTTATAGAAGATGGTAAGAGACGGTGCTTCCTGAATGATCTATATATTTGCAAATTTGATTGTTCTTCCCATTATGCAACATTATTCATGCATCATGACTGCTAATTCTTTTAACTGGAAATAATATATTATTATTCAGCATATACAGAATCAGCTTCATAGCTCTGAGAAAGAACTGTTAGGTTTCTCATCTTATAAAATCTATGACCATTTTGCAACAATCTACCTTTGTGTGGAATTCTGATCTATTTACAAAATGTGGGGGACAAATTGCTAAGGAACTGGGTTTATCTTTTGAAATTTATACAGCTAGCTGACAAGAATTAAAACTTACAGTAGCAATAGCAATAGCAGTTAGACTTATATACTGCTTTACAGTGCTTTACAGCCCTCTCTAAGCGGTTCACAGAGTCAGCATATTGCCCCCAACAATCTGGGTCCTCATTTTACCTCAGACCTCAGAAGGATGGAAGGCTGAGTCAACCTTGAGCCGGTAAGATTTGAACCGCCGAACTGCAGCTAGCAGTCAGCTGAAGTAGCCTGCAGTGCTGCACTCTAACCACTGCACCACCTCGGCTCTTATATATAGTGATTGTCAAGCTACCTGTTCAGAAGACAGAAAGTCAAACTACTTTTGAATTTCCCAGAATGAGTCCCTAATCCATGAAAGTTAGCTCAAATATTAAAAGGTACACACTGTTTCCTCATACATGAAAATATTGATCTGGAGTCAGCTAAGCAAAAGAGATGATTCTGGGCCAGGTTTTTTGGTTAAGGGGAAAAAAATCGAAGACAACAGATGAAACCTTTTCTTTCTTTCGAGTTGAGAGAAAAACATCTTGGAAGAACAGGAAGTTTTAGCAGACGCAGGTTATTTCCATTCTAGTGATGTATAATGTCTGTTTAGCATCACACAGCCATTAGTGAACGGATATAAAACTAATCCACGCTGCTATTATTTTGGCACATCACTGGTTGAGTGAATTGAGAAGATGCTTCAACTAATGCAGAAAAGTACTGTTAACTTTTTCCTTCTCTCTCTCTTTTTTTTTAGCTCTTGATTAGTGTTCCAGGACGACTTTTTCTTACTCAAAATAATGCGGGAAAGAGATATTGACTTCTGGATTTCTAATTACAAAACAAACTGTGATCTAATTCTCCATTTGAGAAGAGATGAGCAAAACTGAGCAGGAGATTTCAACTCTGATTTAAATCTTTTCCTCATCCCATTTTCTGAATATTAGTTGTCATCTCAAAAGTATCTCTTGGGTCACAGGGGAAATATAAAGAGACTAATTGTAAAGCTCAGAAATCTTCAGAATTCCATAGTGATGGAACGTGTTCTGGAGAAGTTAGATTTAAAAGGTGCAGAAGAAATGGTTGAACATTATAATCCCTTCTGATTGCTTTCAAATAAAAAAAAAAGTATAATTAAAAAGGGGAAGGATTCTCTCTGTATCTGTATTGTCTGCAAGTCATGACATTGACAGGTATTTATTGCATAAATTAATTTCAGAAATGCAGATAATATCTGGAGAACAACTATCCTACAGCTCCCTCTGCTGCCCTCCTATTGGATTTCATATAAAGGTTTAAAGAGAGAAAAACTATGTCCTATATAAACAGCTATATAAATATATGAAGTAACAGTATCTCTACCTGATGCAGACATTTCTACAGTATTAGTTTTAATACGTGGTCCATATGAATCAGTGGCATTCTAGAGATTTTTAAATTTTATTGCACAAATTATTCCAGCTTCCTTGAAACTGGTGGCCGCCTTCACTTTCATAAATCCTTGTGATAACTGTCAACATTTCACTCCTTCACAATGTAGGAACAATATAGAGAAGATATTTGAAAATTAAGGCAAGAGGTTCCTGAAAATACTCTAAATCAGGGGTGAAATCCAGCAGGTTCTGACAGGTTCTGGAGAACCGGTAGCAGAAATTTTGAGTAGTTCAGAGAACCGGTAGCGGAAATTTTGAGTAGTTCGGAGAACCGGCAAATACCACCTCTGGCTGGCCCCAGAGTGGGATGGGAATGGAGATTTTGCAATATCCTTCCCCCAGGAGTGGGGAGGGAATGGGGATTTTGCAGTATCCTTCCCCTGTCACGCCCACCAAGCCACACCATGCCCACCAAGCCACGCCCACAGAACTGGTAGTAAAAAAAATTGCATTTCACCACTTCTCTAAATGCAAAAATCTAGGAGACTCAAGAATGGGTCCCCTTCCTCATAATTGGTGATGTCTCAAGCTCATTACAAAGAGATGCATTTACCAAGGGGGACAATATGTATTGTCTATAATTGACATCCAAGATTCATGTAAATTTGAGATGGTTTTATATATAAATATTTTTTGCTTTGGATTGTTTTCTTTGATTTTACTGCAGACATTTTATTACAAATTACTGATTGCAACCTGCTGAGAGTTGACTGATTGTGGCAGGCTAAAATCCAATCCAATCAATAAATTATAGACCACAGTGAAAAACACTGGGGTGATTTGTACCTGTGGACAGATGTGTCAGAATCATTAAAGCAGCAGACTCTGGTTCCAACCTCTCAAGTTGATATCCATCAAAGTAAATTTTGTGGAAAGCCATTTCAATAATCATGCAGAAAGTACCTGCAGTCCTTTAATAAGTTTCTGGATTTTTTTGGAACACCCATAACATCAAGCATACATAGTCAGAATTTGGGGACAAAAATATAGTGAAAATACTCTTCCCTCCATTGAAAAACTGGTCCTGGTCTTTGCATGAGCCCTAATGTTAATAACAAAACACGCCATTCATTGGATTTTGCTTCAGAATTCCCTGTATGCAATTATGCATGTAACAGGACCCATCTGGTATAGAGGTTGTATTTGCATTAATTGCCAAGAACAGAATGCCATTATATCTAATACAAATTGCAGGTCCTGGTTTTAGATTTCCCTTTTCTCTACTTAGGTGCAGAATAGCAAAAAGCACATAAACTATTCTATTTAGTGAAAATAAATGAAATTCTTTCAAATGCTCAGAAAATATCTTGGACCAAACTAAGAAGCTATTTGCTTCAAACTAGGGTCGTGGCATAGACAGTTGAGTTTTCCCCAGATTCTGGGCATGCCATCTGGAATCTACTTGGCCTGCTAGTTGGTGCAGATTTCCAGCTGTTGCTGTTTTTAAATAATAAGCCTCTGGTTGCTATTAGAATATACAGAAGTAATATATATTTCATTTCAGCAGTCTGCTTGGTTGCATCTTTCTAAAAGGCAGTGAGATTGGCATGTGAAGAAAGGTTTACTATTTCACTGCCCTGGTTCTTACTTTCATGTACTGATCAGGAAATCATAAAGCACACACCATTTATGAAGATCCTGTCAGAAGTTTTGCTTTTACCTGGATTGCGATACAGTATTTCAATGGTAATTTGCTTAATTTTGGCTCTTCCTAATTTAAATATACATCATTTTCTGGAATTATTCCCATACTCATCTTCAAGAGGGGTGAAAATAAAACATCTGCTGATGTAGCCACAATTTTTTTTTCCTATCACCTTTGATGCAAATCCTCCACCTTGCCCAGATCCACAGGAGTGGAGATCCATAAGCACTCAGTATTTAAATCAAAGTTAAGCTAGTTTAATATTTTCCCCACAGTGCCACTTGGTGGAGAATGGGAAAGTAAATAAAACTATGGAGTATGCAGAGAGTAATATCCTGGAGATCTTCCCTTTATTAGGAAAGGAAGTCTAGACCGTGAACGATCTAAAATGAATGTGAATTCATCCATAGGCATGTGAATTCATGGTTTCACTTGAAATGCTTGTAGCATTTAATTACAGATGGGAATGTGTGCCTATTGTGAGGAAGTGCAGCATATCCTCTCATAAGGTAGCTGCTCTTAAAGAACAAGCTTAAAATTGTTCTCCAATATGCTTTGAAGCCAAGAAGCAATCTATTTTATTTGTACTTGCATTTGCAAAAGGAAATGAGCACCTGAATCTTGAATGCCATTGATATCAGTAGAGCAAACAGCATCACTTAGCAAATGTTCCTTTTTTTGAAGAACAGAAGTAGCTTCAATTGAGGTAACATTAGCAATCTGTGTGATAAACTTCACTGATTCTTTAATGTAACCAATAGCATCATAAGTAAAACTCTTTAACATTCCTGAGGTTTCCACCACACTTGTAAGTGGAGCATTTGCAGTATTTAAACTATGTTATTTGATAAAGGTCAGCAACCACAAATATTGTATTTTTATCCATTATGATATATTTTGATATAAAGAAAGGTGTTCACTAGCAGCTTGCATTGGAAAACATGAATATTATTATACTATTTCATCCATGGAAAACAGTAACATAAATGCTAAGGAAAAGATAAGAAAAACACAACATTTGACAAGAATCAGAGAAAGAAAAAATTTTTGTGAAGCTGAGGTATGTGGCTCCATTTATGCTTATTAAAGTTTAAAGGGTGTATGATTCAGACTTGAAGGAAACTACGTGGTGGTTTTTTTTTTTCCCTTTCAATGATTTGTTCTCAAGATTTACATTCACTTTATTGCATTGTGAGAATTAACAACCTAAAAGAATTCAATGACATTATCAGCATTCAAAACCATGTTCTTTTAGACCATTAAAACTTTCCACTTTCCAGCTACTAAAAGACATTTCCTAACATCTGAAGCTTGGGTGCCATGCAGAGGTGAAATGCTCCCGGTTCGGGCTTGCATGCGCAGAAGGAAAAGAACCCAAATGGCAGCGTCCGGGCGGGTGGGTGAA
Source organism: Thermophis baileyi (assembly GCA_003457575.1). NCBI lineage: Eukaryota > Metazoa > Chordata > Lepidosauria > Squamata > Dipsadidae > Thermophis > Thermophis baileyi. The sequence continues at coordinate 6,679,550 of QLTV01001698.1, forward strand.
GCCTTTACACTGCCGTCGCTACTAGCTCTCCGACCACCGGCAGTCATGCCCAAACCAGGAGCATTTCACCCCTGGTGCCATGTGTTCAATGCACATGATTGATTGCTGCAGAATTTATTAAACAAATGTATATACTGTTATGCAGGGGTGGGTTCTAACTTACCTCACTGCCAGTTCGCTTCCTCCCACACCACGTGGCCGCGCCTCGTGGCCGTGCACGTGCTTTGCGCACGCGCGCATGCGCAGTGCAAAAGAATTTTTTTTAAAAAAAAGCCAAAAACAAGATGGTGATGCATGCACAGTGCCAGAAATTTGCACAGAAGAAGAAAAAAATTAAAAAAAAAATTAAAAAAAAAGATGGCGGCGTCCACGGACCGGCACCGACCGAACCAGATCCGTGATGTCATCGTGACGTCACCAGCGGATCGCTACCAGTTCGGGTGAACCAGTCCGAACCGGGAGGAACCCACCTCTGCTGTTATGTCACAACACCTGGGGTGGTAGGTAGGAGTTGATGCTATCTTGCTCCTACTGCAACATTTATATTCTCAAATATGGCTCACTTTGTCTCATGTTCTGGCTTTCCTTCAACTAAAAACAAATTAAGTCCTCATTCACTGGCCATAAAAAGCCAATGAATACAAATTCACAATACTTTGCGGATCAGCATTGCCCTCGTCATAGATAGTTTTGTGTGGTTTTGGGCCTGCCCTTTTTATTTTCATTCATTTTCTACCACAATTTGAACCAACAAAAGTTTCTGGGTTTTCATTCTCCCTGCTTCCAGATCCTCCAACCTTTTCAAACCATCAGTCTCCCCAATACTGTCAGTAGCTAGCAAAATAAATAGAAGGTGGAAAATATATTGGACTCTAGCAAACACTGAAGAAAATTACAATATTTGACTGACTGACTAAACCAGATTACAACTGCTTAGAAAATGCAGAGCAAGCCCACACCCTATGACTATTCTGACACATCATCAGTCATGTCCCCAGAACCTCAAACTTTGTGAAAGAAGATTCTGAAGGAGACAGTGTCATAGCTCAGGAGACACTGACTGATCTGAAAACATGGCATTAAAGAAGGAAAGATCAACTCATTCCATTCTGCCTCATAGCATTGTTTTTATGCGCATTGGAGAAGTCCTCTATATGCTGTTTTAAGTTCCTAGAGAAAAGCAAGATATTAATCTAATAAATAAATATTGTATGAATCAAGCACTCTAGTCATCTGTGGGTACATTTCAACATTCCACCCATTTAGCCTTCCTAGTACATTTTCACTGCATTGGCTCATCCAGTTCACACGGGAACCATTTAAGAGAACCATCTTTTCTTATGAAATCCCTATTTTGTTGTATTTACTTCTCCACATGCTGCATAGACTGAAATCTTCAGAATAAATCTTTTGACCCCTTGACTTTAGTTGGTTTCACACAGTCCAACTTTTATCCATGTCCATTCACACAATTACATGGCATAAGGTCACTGTACCATGGCATTATACAGTGATTTCCATTATGCGCTACTGACAATACACTGATGGCTGTTAGAAAGAAAAATGGAAAAAGTAGAGGATGCAGGTGAGCTACTGAATTTTGAATACATTTTGCACTCACAGGTGCTGCTCAATGAGCAGGTGACAACTGTGGCTAGGATGGCCTTTGCAAAAAAAATCTCTTTTGTGTACCGGTTGTGCCCGTTCCTGGATCAGGGGCCCCTGCTCACTGACCTTAGTCACTTCCAATTGAATTGTTGCAATGCTTTATACATGGGTATAAAACATTTGGAAGCTTCCACTGGTACAGAATGCAACAGCATGTGCAGTATTGGGTGCACCAAAGTTCACCCGTATGACATCCATTGTTGCACAAGTCACACTGGCTCCAGTATGTTTCTGGATGCAATGCAAGGTTTGGTTAGCACCTTTAAAGCTCTACATGGCACAGGGTCAGGTTATTTGTCTCTTATCTCTTTCCAAAGTTCTCTGCCAAAACATCCAATTTTTGACAGGGTGGAGGGTGTAAAACTATAGAGAGAACCTAACTCTGATTAGTGATGTAGGTGGTTAGATTCTAGCTAGGTTAACTGTGCAATAGAAGTGAACACAGAATCAGTGCATAGCATTTTCCCAACATAATCTTCAATTAAATGATCAACCCGTGTTTGCTGTCTCCTTCAGTCTGGAAGCAACCTTCACAGTAATGATCATGGTTCTGTTGTTAACTACCACAGGAAGCAAACAAGTACACTTAATGAAAAAAAAATTAAAGAATATTAAGCATTCTATAAATTGCTATTAATTTTTCTCTGCTTCCTAAAGCACAACAGGGGTAGTAATTTCACACCTTACTTTCAACTCTAAAATGCCTTTAAAACAGACATTCACTTTTAAACTTTTCAGAAATAATGATGTCACTTATCCCTAATAAGTGCTTTTGGTTTGGAAAGTTCAAATTGCCTTCATTAGTTTTAAATCCAATTGCTCACATATTTTTCCCTCCCTGGCAGGAATTCGTTCACGCAGGGAGTCCAGCTGTAAGGCCATATTATTGTAACTATTTCTCAGAACTGATAACTTCTGGAAAAGTAAGTCATTTCAAAGCCTGAAAATGAGAAGGATAAAAGCATCTTCTTGTGGAGAAGCACAGCTGGTAGAAATGTCTGCTGAATTCATTTTTTTCCCCTTGTAAGCAGGAACTATGAGAACTTAAAAAATCATACTAATTCTGCTTACATCTGGAATAGCAATAGCAATAGCAATAGCAATAGCACTTAAACTTATATACCGCTTCATAGTGCTTTTTACAGCCCTCTCTAAGCGGTTCACAGAGTCAGCATATTGTCCCCAACAATCTGGGTCCTCATTTTACCCACCTCGGAAGGATGGAAGGCTGAGTCAACCTTGAGCCGGTGAGATTTGAACCGCCGAACTGCAGCTAGCAGTCAGCTGAAGTAGCCTGCAGTGCTGCACTCTAACCACTGCGCCACCTCGGCTCATAAGAAATAAGACTACACCTTTTGAGCATGAAACTTGATTTCCAACCTTACAACTTCAACCTGAGATATGTTACTTGTTACATGCCCCAGTAAAGTGAAGCTGGGGCTCCCGTCACAATTTTCATTACGTATTATTAACCTGACCCAGAATTTCAAAAAAGGAACTTTATTGAATGCAATAACTTCTTATATCCATGATTTAAGGCAAATATCCATGGCTTTTCTCTAGCCTCTCTCTTGGTTGCTTAGAAGGACATCCTTTTATCTGACAAGTGAGCTGACAAAATCATTTATTGGGGCCACATCGGATTGTAGTTGCTTGTTCCCACCAGTGAGTTTGAATGCAAGGGCCAGAAATGAAGGTTATTTAATGGCAGGGTTCCAATTATGTAACTTTCTCCAGGAAAAAATTGGGCAGCCAATCTTCCACCATCCTTTCTTTTAAATCATTATTGAAGATATGCCTGCTCCCCATTTACATCCATCTAGCTGCTCTATATACCTGTTGAAGTGGAATACAGCTGACAAAAGCTTGTGGCTTTTAATAACATTTGTTAGGGAGAAAGTTTTACCAGACTCCTGATATGGTATATTATTACCACTATTACCTAGGGAAGAAGAGCAACATACAAATTAAATAAGTGGAAGGCTAGCCCCAGTTCTCTGCCAGCCTGAATATGTCTGCATCACCCATTCATTTTCAGACGTTGCCTAATTTGAGCAGCAAACTTTGAAAGTAGATTTCAGGAGACATAATTCAGAGATATCTACTTACATTCAAGTGAGCAGAAATAAAGACAAAACAATCTTTTAATCCTTTAATACTCAAGATCTGAAGCTGTGAGGGTGAGACATAGTACATGTGGGAAACACAGCATAGGGTCAATAATTGTGCACTCATTTCCTCTCCCCCTTGGACTGTCCCAGGTGAACATCTGAAGACGGCTATGATGTCTTCTTAAGAGCTCCATCTCAAATTGTGGAGCTCCTTTGCTAAGGAGTTAAGTTCTCTTCTTCTGCCACTATAATAAGCATTGAAATGTGTTTTTTTTAAGTTTAGCAAATATTTTAACAGTTTTGTATGTTATTGCCTATGAATTATCTGCTTTTCTGTTCCCCACTTTAGATAGTGAGTTTGGGGTAGGGGTAAAGCACCAAGCTGGAAACTATGAGTTCTAGTTCCCCACTTAGGCACAAAATGTCACACTCTCAGCCCTAGGATAAAAGGAATGGCAAGTCACTTCCAAAAATCTTGGCAAGAATTTTTTATGGATTAGACTAAGGCACTTGACAGGAGTCAAAACTGACTTGAAGGCATATGCGTACAGACAAACACACACAAATAAATACAATTCCCCATTTTTTATTCTATTCTTTATTATTTTTACTATTTATCTTTTGGAATAGTTCTCTGTTTGAAGAAACAAGTTAAAAACTTTCTTCTAGTTAGCATGAGGCATAAATCCTTCAAAAATATGTATTAGTGACTCTCACTTTCCTTTATAGTTTGCAAAAATTATAAGATATCCTTCACTTTTGTTCTTAGCATTTAGATCAAACAAAGGACAATGGAAATTCTCTCTTTGAAATTGTTTTCTAAACTGTTGTGAACCAAAACCAGTCATAACTCCAGGAAAGAAGGGAGGAAGGACAATTTTTAATACATTTGTAACTGCATTAAACCAAGAACAATAAGGAATTACAATGTAAATAGTGCTTATGTGCATTATTTTTTTTCTGTTTCAGAAAATAACTAATTTTTTTTATGGAAGTACACACATGGGTTTAGACTTTAAGCCATAGATAATTGCATGATGCTTACTTTTCACTTCCCTGCCGGGGGCCAGAGGCAGCTTATCAAGCGAGATGCATTAAATGGCTTGATAAGGACTATACAAATATTTTGACATGTGTCAAATAAGAGTAATAGCTATATTTTCCCAGACAACATAAGGAGATTATATAGCTCCAAGACGCTCTGCAATCTTGTCACTGGGACAGGTGAATTTATATTACAAAGGATGTCACATTTTCCTGAAAATTTGTTCGCATAAAATATAAATTGGCTTTTAACCACCTTAGGAACCAGGCAACTTGGCTAACACTTGATAAACAGACCCGGTGTTGGAACCGCAATGTGCAGCAGGCCATTATGGTAAAGAAGTGTCTCCAAAATCTAGCAGATAACCACAGATACTACCAAGAATGAAGTCTCCTGAAAAGTAAGAGTTGACCAATACAAAGTCTGAATACTGCCCAAGATATGTACAACTGATTACACTTGCCTGAAGATACAAACAAGATCTACTCTCTCATTAAAACATACCAAAATTTCACACACAAAAAACCTTAAGGCATATCATCAACATCAAAGACAAGAGTGGCCAGCTGATACAATTTGCCAGTGGAAGCAGTATTTCGAGACACTCTGAACAGTTCTCTCATGCACTACTGCTTAAAGCTGACCTGTTTCCACTCTAACATCTGACATCACTTTTGAAGAAATGGAATTGTTGTTGTTCCACTGGTTGTTTGCAGTCATTTTATTACTCAACTAGATATCATCAGTGTGAGTTAAATGTGGAGTTTGCTCCCTGTTTATATACAATAGCTTGCTGTGCCAGTTTTGGTGGAGGTGTGGTTTTCTCCTTGATAATTTCTCAGAATATTGTTTTCTGCTTGTTAGTCTGGTATTAATGACTGCTTGTCTGGTGTTAGCTGTTGGAGAAGATGTGTTTTGTTTTGTTTTTAACTTCTGAGCTTGTTAATTGTCTCTTTTAATGGTGTGTAAATATAGTTTATTTCTAGGTCTATTCATTGTTGATTTGTCTGAATGCCAAATCGACATGAATTCCCTGGTGGTTTTGGATTTGGCTGGTCTAGGGTGCTTACCATTTCCCAGTTGAAACTGTTGTCAAATCTGTCCATTCGTTGTGAGATTAAGGGATTCTCATTGTGTCTTCTTGAGTGCTAGTTAGTGTGCACGGACGTGTTCTGCTAATCTTCTGCCCATTTGTCCTACAAAGTTTTTATAGTCCTTACATTGCATGTTATACAACTCCTGGTTTTCTTCTTGGGTCTTTTTGTTTGCCATGTGGTTGACAAAGCCAAGAAGGAAGAGAAACAACTCAAACGCATCCTTTCCTATAACAACACACTACTAATTGCCCAAATATGACTCCATCCTAACTGAATGAAATGGTACGAACTTACTGCTGTTCTATGCAGTAATCAAATCCCTCTGTACCTGAAATGGAAAGGCTACCAATCAGTTGCTAGACCAGTAACACTAAATGAAGTAGAATATTGGACAATGACAAAGAAATATGTGCAGTCTCTCGACCCTCTAGAGATGAGAATACTAGAGCAGTCAGTTGGCTGAACAAGACTAGATGAAGATGTATGAAAAACCCTTGGTGTTGCCAATGATCCCAAGAAAATGTGAAAATCATGTCTGTGATAGGATGGACACATACAGCAGCTACAGCTTTCTAGCAAGAAGAGTTCTAGAATTAAATGTAGAAAGTCACCAGCCAGGACAACTAAAAATACACTGGCTAGTAGAGTGACCAAAAGATGACCTGCAGCCTGCAAAGTTCAACTTAAGAGATGCTACAGACTGTGTAAAATGATGAGCACAGCGCAAACAAGCAGACTCTGTAATCATGCAGGAAAACCCCAACGAAGAAGTTGATCTGAAGCATTGCTAGCCTTTGAAACTCCTAAAAGATTAGGCATATTGGAAAAGAATTTGATGAAATCTAAACTTAAAACTTCAGCTATATAAACTACTAAGGGTATCTCTCATTTAAGGATCAATAATTTACAAGAACTTTGGTATAAAGACTTGGAAAATCCTGTTTGAAGAAATTAATAGTCTTGTGTTTTAAAGAATGGCAGATGAGAGTCCTACGCTTTTAAATTGAGAGTAATTCATCAAAAATTCTTTTTCTTGACTGTTGGACATTTCAGCAAATAATCAAGAGACTGGCTGTCAATTTTTTTTAAATGTTAGAGATGCAAGAACACTTTGATATACTTGAGTTGGACATGTTCTTTGACCGATGCATCTTAATATCTGTATATTTATCAGTGTAGTACTCAGAAGAGAAGGTTTAAAGATTTAAATATGAGATTAAATTTTGTCCTGAAAATTTAGAATTTGTTGAACGATGAGGAACTTTGGATATATTGGGATGTAGCAAAGAAAGTGATGAAGTTTAACTGGGAAAAAGAATCCTACAATCCCAGATTGAAAATCCTGTATTGAAGAAATGCATTCACTTTCTGTTTTTGAACTGGACTTTTATAGGATAAGGACAACTATGATTCTGTAAGATGAAAATTCAATATTTTCAAAAATCAAACCTTTACAGTTTTTTAGTATTTTATATACACATTGTATTGCATTTTTTTCATTTTCATTTTCCTTTTTTAAAATTTTCTTTTCATCTTAATAGCAAATATAAAAAATTAGTAACATAAGAACTTTTTTTCCGTGTGGAATGACAAAAAGTAAAGCACATATTTATCAATGAAATGTATCTTTTATAAAATAACTGCAAAAACAGTTCGTGTGATCCAATTGTATGGGATAAATGGATGAGATCTGCAAGATTTTACAATCTTCGTTCATCTATTTTCAGTTTTAAATATTATTCAACAGTAAATGATTTGTTATTTCATCAAGAAATGTCTTATCCTCCATCTCATCCCACCCTACCCCAAACATCATTTGAAAGAGATTAGAAAATCAAACCGAGATATGTTAGGATTCAAAGATCGTTCGTATTAATCTTTCTGAGGTGTTTTTTTTTTCAAAATGCCTGGTGAAAATGAGCTACTTAAGGATAAAAAATTCGTAAAAAATAGCCCAAAAATGACTGAAAATCAAAAACGTATGGGTTGCATTTCTAGAATAAAAAAGGTATATGTGTGTGTGTGGGGGGGATGTTGTTGTATATAGCATTGAGATTTATATATAGAAATAAAAATAAAAAAGCATTTTGATTTTTGATTGCAGATTAGGGGAACAGTATTGCTTTCATACATTTTTAAATGCTTGGCTTGAATCTTCACAGTTCCCGTTTTCTACTCTGCTGCAGTGGCATTGCATCACTGGTATAGACCCCCAAAACACCCGAAGGCAGAACAAAAAGCAACAGATGGAAACTATTCAAGGAGAGCACCAACTTAGAATGAAAAATTTCCTGACAGTTGGAACAATTAATCAGTGGAATGACTTGCCAGAAGTTGTGGGTGCTCCAGCACTGGAGGTTTTTAAGAAGAGATTGGACAACCATTTGTTTGAAATGGTATAGGGTCTCCTGTTTGAGCAGGGGGTTGGACTAGAAGACCTCCAAGGTCCTCTCAACTCTGTTATTCTGTTAAGCTTGCCTTGTGACAGAAAGCCTTTCCATTCATTTGGCTTGTCCTCTGCATTTTGGGCTTCTCTTCTATTTAATCTGTCACTCTGCTTTTCAACTGCTGCTCTTGCAACTTTACAATTTAATTTGAATTAATGTTGCTGTGAGTAAGGAGTTCAACATCAAGCAGCACTATGAGACAAAGCAGCCAACCTTCAGTCAATTTAATGGGCAAAGAAAGGAAGATGAATTTCGTAAACTTAAACTGAGCCTAGAAAAATAAAATTTGGCATTCTAGCAATAACGGGTGGAATTGGAAAGAAACACACAAGCCAACAATGTGGTGTCAAAAATGATAGCAGGAAACTTGAAGCCTTTCATTGATGGAGATTTTGTGAGTGTTTGATGTCAGTTATAGACATTCTGCGCCCCGAGAAAAAAGTATATTTTCAAACATCAGTTTCTCTTCAAGAACAGTTATACAACAAATAGAAGAAACGTCAGTGGATCTGAAAAATTGTTTAAAGAACTACTGAAAAAAATTGTCCACTTCTTCTCAGTAAGTGCTCAGCGAGAGTAGAGATATCAAAGACATCACTCAGCTTGCAGGTTTTGTATATGGAGTAAATTCATATTTTTGAAGGGTTTGTACAACTGATACCTATTAAGCATACCACAACAGGAGCTGACATTCTGGAAGCATTGCTCAGGTATACTGAAAACATGGAACTGGTATGTATCAGCTCCATCAGGTAGACCAGACCAGGAATCAATGTTTTTGCTTGTTTTGGACTTAAGTTATGTTTTCCACTCATTGCTTTGGTAATAGATCTCATCTATCTGTCAACTCTGTTGCTTATTCTTTACAGCACACATAACACCCAATGGAGTGCCAAACAATGATCGGATAAAAGAAAGTTGGCTCTGCTTCAAAGAGATGTGGAAGGCCTCAGCATTAAACAGTCTGAAAATTGTGGTAATTTTGTGGTAATGACCTTTTTAAGACGAGAAGGGAAGCTTTGCTTTGTGTTCATTTACACACAGGTGATTTCAGGCTGTTTGCCACTGTGTTTGACATGGACCAGAAAATGTTCAGTGGAACTTAAGTGAGATGGAGTGCAATGAACAATCTACATCCAAATTTCATGCAGAGAGCTTAACTCTACTGCAGGTCTACAGGAAATGTCTTGTTGAATCTGGGAAATATACCAATTTGGTAGAAGCTTTTTATGGGAAAGGTACATCAGAACTATAGTTTCGGGTTCTAGAATGAAGTAGGAGTAGTGAAAGAGATCCTTCTGCTGTGAAAAGAAATGAAAGTTGTCATTCCCCCCCCCAATCCCTTACACCTTTCGTTTTCATCCTAGCTGTATTCACCATAAGAAAACACATTTGCTTTTTTCCAGTTTCTTTTTCCAGACATGCACGTTATTATTATTATTTTTTTAAGAACAGAGTAACATTTTTTTCAGGGATTAAAAGAAAATCCACCTATTAATGTTTGAATTTAGAGTACCTGTTCTTTCTATATAAGCAAATTGGTAATGACTTCAGATTTCAACCAGAAGAGGTTTTAGCCAGTACATGCTGTTTTAAATAAACATTATTGGATTCAGTCGTAGGCATTCAGAAAAGAGTAAAAATGTTTAGTCATCATAAGCGATTATCTGGTTGCAAGGAGGTGAATATGTAAGCAAATAATAAAAGATTAGCCATTGTGGGGCTTTTTTCCCCAAGACATGGAATTTATTATTTGATCTATGAAAGTGGAGATTTCTCATCCATACAGATGGTTTATGCAGTAGCTTTGGTTTATTTGGCATTGTTTTCAGCATTTCAGAGATAAACTAAGTATTATAAATGGTGGCTCTTTTCTTGTATAATAAGCAATACAAGGCTTTATAGAGGTTGCTGTTTTCCTATACATGCCATATGGATTTAATTGTAGAAGTTTGGAGACGGTCTTGCCTGGCAGTGCCCTTGATAGATGATCTTGTCCAAAATGTGTCCAGCTTTTAGAAAATGAGATATTTTCACTTATACTTGGGATAGTTTTTTCCACACTCCTTTTTTCTCTCAACACCCCTCCCTCTTTTAGTGCCTTTTTCTGCAATGCTTGATATTTTGAAAGTAAATAACAAGTCTTAATACTTTTATTACTGGATCTGTCATTCACTGAGCAGTTACAACAGGTTTTCCATTATTTCATGGGTGGAAACCTTTCTTTAAACAGTAGAATACTTATTAGGTTTTATTCTCATACTATTGCTTTGTAAATATTATCATTTCAAGGTGAAGGTTTCATAAAATCCTTCTGAACAATTCCTCAATATCACAGTGAACATGTGCCCATGTGCATGCTTCCATTATATCTGAAATTCAAATATATCAGATTTCAATGAATTTGGATCCATTAAAGTGGCTAGACGGGTTGTTAAAAAAGTATCTGCAAAAACATGGCCACTCTCTCTTTCTGAGAGGTGACTTATGGAGATTCCTGGGGGTATGAGATACATGGCAAAACATGCATTATGAAAGCACCATCAAATAAAGTATCAAGGACCTCTGGAAACGGAGTTGGGTATAAGCTGAAGGAAACAATATATCATGACTTAGATACTTGGGTTGAATGCAAGTAGGTAAGAGTAGGAGTTGCATCATGATGTCACAGTGCATGCACCATTTTGGCTTATTGCTGGACAATTGCTGAGCTGAGAGGAGACAGGAAATGGGGAGAAGAGAAGGAGCTCCAATTGTTCTCCTTTACACCCTCTCTTTGGAGCATTTTGGCTTCAGCTGTCAGGCACAAGCAACCACAACCACTCCATGAATAGACCCAAGTAGACTTTATTGCTGATCATCTATATTATAAGAATCTCGCCAGACTATCTGCCTTCTCTTGAGAAATGGCAGATATACACCTAAGACCCTAGCCTCGGACCTTTCCATCCCCGAACAGACTATAAGCTGGAATGTCTCTTTAATCCCCTTAGAGAGGCCTCCTCTCCTTCAGACAGTGATTCCACCATACAAACTTTTCCTAGTGAATAGAAATTATAGTAGCAACTGGATCAGGAAGGAAGGGTCAAGTCAGAGTACCTGTAGTTGCTAAAGACTCCCAGTTACTTGTTTGATGAGTGAGAAAGACAAGAACTCATATTTGACCTGAATGTTGGTGGGGGAAAGTAAAGGCTTTATTATAATAATGAGGGACAGAATTTTTCTGGTCATAATGGTTCCAACTTTTTCTTCCTCTATATAGCAGGATAATCTGGGCCGTTCAATCAAGCTACCAAGACCCTTGATGCTTCTCTTTATCAATTTAAGATCAAGACTTATTGATATTATCTCATTGACTTGGTCCTCAGAAATAGCAACAAGGGGTTGATTTAATTATTATGGAGATCTGGAATGATATGAAAGGAGGCTCTGTATGAGTTCATATCTGCTCCCAGTTGGGTACTGAAGGCAGGAGCGATGCAGGCCTATGGTTAGGGACAGATGTGAGAGGCTGCTACTGTCTATAAAGATTCCATCTATTTTTCAACTTTCCTTCTTCAGGATAGGTAGTTTCAAAGTTACCTTATTCTGATTAGTCAGGTGAAGTCAGAGGTTTTGTTAGTGTATCAGGAACCCTGATGCCAAATAGTGAGCTTGACTGTACTGATATAGGGGCCTTGAGGAGTGATGCTGGAGACTGTACCACTTGAGGGAGGGGGATAATCCCTACTGCATTCACTTTGACAGATGCAGTTACTGTTACTTTGTTTCATGACCTACAGTTAAAGTCATTTGACAAATGTGCACTCTCGAGAAAACAAGCATTGCGTGAACTAAGGTCGAAAGATGTGGTCATACTAAAACCTGACAAAGGCTCTGGAGCTGTTGTGCTAGACCAGGGGTGTCAAACTCAATTTCATTGAGGGCTGCATCAGGGTTGTGTTTGACCTTGGGGGCCGGGTGGGCGTGGCCAGGGTGGGCATGGCCAGCTCAATGTCACTCATATTGGGGGTGCCCGTGGTGGCCCAAGCACTCTGCCAGGGAAAACGGAGCTCAGGAGGTTGCAACAGCCTCCTGCAACCCTCTGCCAGCAAAAACTGAGCTCGGGTGAGCTCTGTTTTTGCTGGCAGAGGGTTGCAGGAGGCCATCGCAGCCTCCTCTTTGCTGTTTTCAGGGCGGACCTGGAGGCCAGATCTAAGAACCCCGCGGGCCAGATTCGGCCCACAGGCCTTGAGTTTGAGACCCCTGTGCTAGACAAAGATAGCACACATAACATACATACAAACAGAAAGTTTCTTCAATCTTGAATGACCCAACGAAGTTCTGAAAAGTCGATAAACCTGAAAGTACCAGCATGACGGAAGCTAGAATACATTGACACTTAAGAGATGATGCTCCTGTCCAAAATTATTGATGAGAAGACCTACAATAAGTTAAAACCTAATGGATCCATGATGCCACAACTTTATGGGCTACCAAAAATGCACAAGCCTGGAATGCCGGTCAGACCCATCCTAGCTATGTGGAGCTCTACTTACCATGAAGTTGCGCATTGGGTCCATGACATCTTGGTGCCTGTAAGAGAGAAGCTTATTAAAACAATAGTAAAGGATTCGTTTGAACTTGTTAATGAGTTGAACGTCCTTGATGTACAAAAAGATACTATGTGTTCAGTGGACGTTCAGTCTCTTTTCACAAACATCCCACTTCACGAGACAGTTGACTATATGTGCACCTTAATGGAATCTAACCGGATATCAATTCCTATCCTAAAACAGACTATGCTACTCTGTACTGAAAATGTTCATTTCTGGTTTCTTGATCAGTCTTACCAGCAGATTGACGGGGTTGCCATGGGAAGCCCTCTAGGCCCAATCCTAGCAGACTTTTTCATGCATATGATTGAATCACTGTCAACTGACCACATATCTCAGTTGTCTTATTACAGATGTTATGTGGATGATACGTTGATCTTCTGTCCATCAAGACAGACTATTGATGACCTTGTGGATCACTTAAACAGCTGTCATCCCAACCTGAAAGTCACCATTGAGTATGAAGTTGATGAACATTTGCCCTTTTTGGATATATTGATCATCCAAAGAAGTGATGGTTCTATTAAAAAATGGTGTATAGGAAGTCGACATGGTCTGGCCAGTATCTGAACTTTTCAAGTTTCACACCAATCAGGCACAAACCTGCACTGGTAGAGACACTGTTCACATGAGCATGCCGAATATGCACCGATGATTGTTTAAAAGAACTGGAATTTCTAACTCAAACTCTTCATTCAAACGATTACCCAAATCGCTTCATTGACAGACACAGTAAAGCAAGAGACCCAAAGCTGGCAGTTTCAATTGTCAGTAAAAAGAAAGTGTTTATTGAGCTGCCGTTCAAGGGGGATCAAATGGCATGTCTGATGACCCGATGCCTAAACACCCTAATTGAATCAACGTTCAGCATGGTTGAGCTTCATGTACTGCATCAAACCCAGAGGCTATCAGCACCAAAGCCCATTGTATTTACCAATTTATCTGTAATTGCAGAGACAATTACATCAGCAGAACTGATAGGTACCTGGCTTTCAGAATGAAGGAACACCTTCCGAAATGGGTCTAGATGTCAAACCCTGAAACGGCAAGTCTCTGGCGAGCCGTCTCGGGGTTGCCATTTGGGGAGGGGAGACTGCAGCACCGTGTTGATCAGCTGGGAGGTGGCGAATGTATCAGCTGAAGAGCAGCTGGGCATGGGGACTGGGTGGAGGCTGCGACGTTGCTCCACAAGTTCATAAGCAGCTGGGTGTCGGAGCTGATCGGCTGGAAAGCGAAGCGCCGATCAGCTGCATCACAGAAAGTGGCCCAGATGCTGAGTGTCGGCCTAGACGCGGCTGAAGATTCCAGGTTGTTTGCAGTGTCTGGAAGCCGAGGGAGTGGGGTAGCCATGTGCAAAGGGATTTAAGGTGTGGAAGAGAGGCCGCCGTTAGTGCTGACTTTGTCTGTATGTCACTCAGTGTCGGGTTTTCCCGCTTTCCAGGATAAAACGCTTCAAACAAAACTGTGTTGCTTGCGGTTTCTTGGTGCTGGATACTCGGAACATGACACCAGACAGTATTGAGTAATCCAACAACAAATCATGGCCATAAAATGCCTTCTTCTGCTATCGTGAGACATATACTAGCTATGGGTCACCAAGTTGATCCAAATACCGCATTCAGGGTTTTATTGCATCACAGGAACTCTTGTTTTCTGCGGTTCGCTGAAGCGGTTGCCATCAATCAAGTGAAGCCTCCCTTGTGTGTGCAGAAACAACTGTATGTCAATCTGCACCTTCCGTGGGCATAGGTTGTGTCACTGGTTGGTGTTCACCAGTGTTCATGTTATATGTCTAATTAACACTCTCGCTGGACTTTATACTCTATATTGATTTTTAACCATGTTATTGTAGTTTGGTACTGTCGAGTCAATATGAAATGCTTGCATCTACCACTGTTCGTCTTTTAACTGCTTTGTTCAAATTGTTGAAGGGGACTAACTGCTTTAAAGTCACTTATACTCTTGATCTGGTTCTTAAGGGGAGCTGTTTTTACCGGTCACTTAGGATGGACAAATGGTGATTTGATAAAGTTTGGGTTGTCAGAGCATGTTTCCTAATGCTAATAACTCTGTATGCATGCAACTTTTAAAATTACACTGTCCATACTTGCTGCTTACCCCACTCCTCGTTTTAAAAGTCAGCTGTTACAGGGGCAGGAACAAGCCAATTCCTAGAACAGAACAGGCATTATTATGGAACTCATAGTAATCTAAAGAAACTAAGTAGGACAGCTTTGGTTAGAACCAGGGGTGGGTTCCTCCCGGTTCGTACTGGGTCGCCCGAACCGGTAGCGAGGCGCTGGTGACGTCATGATGGTGTCATGGACCCGCCTTGGTCGGTGCCGGTCCGTGGGCGCCGCCATTTTTTTCTGGGAATTTTTGGCGGCTTTTTTACGTTTTGGGCTGTTTGTGCTCTGCTGCTGCTTTGGAATGCTGTCCTTTATTCTTCGCCCGAAGCACAGCTGATCAGCTCCTCAGCTGTGTTTCGGGTAGAACCGGTATAAATTTATCTAAAAATATTAAAGCTGTAGAATGGGCTAGAAGTTTAAAACAATACTGTGAAAGAAGGCAAAGGGAAACCACTTCTGCATTGTTCCCAAGAAAGTTGCATAAATGTTTTCATAAAGACTCCCAAATTAAAGTTTGACATGCAAATGACTTTACATTCTAAAATCCTAGTTTTCTAATTAAAAGCTAAAAACCATTGTAGCATATAACCATGTTGAAAAAAATAAAATCTAAAACTTTAACTGTGAATAATGTGAAGCACAAATTCAGAAAGAGGATTCTAGATACATCTACTTTCTTAACCACAATAGCAGATTCAGAGAATGATTATTTGCTTTGTTACTCATCAAAGCAAGCAACCATTTCTAGAAAGTGTTGCCATTAAAGAACTTGCTGGAAAAAATAGATCCCCATTGTGCTTCATTTGAAAGACTACACTGCAAGTGCTAAAACAGCAGCAAGAAACACCAAGAATTTAAGTGAGACCACTTTTACAGTAGAACCATTAACAGAATTGTAAATGCTCCATTTGTTAACTTAATGTGCACTAAGATTACTGGGGCAGTAACACATCTTGGCTCGTTATTCACTGTTGCTTTGCACAATGCCACACCAATTAGATTTGCTCACTTTTTAGGGTTAATTGAATTACCTGGATGGTGTATGTTAAAAAAAACAACCCTTGACTGCAGCCATTGTTCATTGGAAAATGAAAGAAACAAGTACACCATGGAGAAACTGGTAGGATTTACATCAGAGCATTTGTAACGTTAGCTGCACCTGAAAGTGTTTCAAGGAGACTTGAGATATCACTATGGAGATTAGTTTATTCTTCACTGTATAATCCATTGCATGATGCTGAATGGCTTTGTGAAATATATAACCAAAGCAATAATTAGCCATTTTATTGGGGCTGCAAGAAAGAGGTGAGATAGTGAAAAGTGAACTGAATAAAGACAGATATTCAAATCTGCTTACCTAAACAAGTTTCTTTTATTGTTTTGTTATATATTGTTGTCTATTTGATTACTTTAAATAATCCAGAGACACTGAATTAGGCTGCTCTACAAGATCAATGAAGGAATGCATGAATTTAAATCATAAACAAGCAATCAGTTTGATAACTGTTGGATTTATGTCACATATATACTGAAACACATCAAAAATAAGAACAAAGGATTCAAAAACGGTAGCAAGGTACATTCAGAAACAAAGTATTGGTGAAAATTATGCATTGTTTTATGGGTTCACAGAACTTTACCACTTAAACCACCAGCAATTTTTGAAGGTATAATTCTTGCAAAAAAAAAACATATACACTTGATGAATTCTGATGAGGAACAGCAATGAAAGTCAAGGGAAGTGATGTAAACATATTTTTCTATGCCAAACTCAATTGAGAAGAATTAAGCCATATTCTGATATTTCACAGAAACATATAGTAGTAGTTAATATCAGTAGTATGTAGTACATACCATTTTTATGAAGCGGTTTAGCCCAACCCCTTTGTGATGTTACTTCTGCCACTCCACTCCCCCGGAGGACTGTGACATCATCATCCTCCACCCTTCTTGTCCCACAATCCCTTTTACCGGAAGTAGTGAGATGTCGTTTCCCTCAGACCTTTATGGCCCACAATCTTTTTCGCTGGAAGTAGTGTAACACCATCCCGGTTCGCCCGGCTTTACCTGTAATCCTTTCCCCGGTGGTACCATGACATCACCGCAAACCGTCCCACCCTTGGAACCACATGGCCTTTCTGTTTTGTAACAGCAGGCGTTCTGCTCCACCCTGTCCCACAATATCTATCATCTGGAAGGATTGTGATGTATTAATTATTCACCAGAGAGTGTTCTCATTGGGCCATATTTGTAGAGGCGGCGATTGGTAGCAGCAGCCTATGATGTTGCTGCTATGACTCAGATCAGCTTCCCATTGGCCGAATTGAGCACGAGACTGCCTAATACAAAAAAACAGAGGCATATCTGATTGGTCGGACGCCGGCTTGAGTCACAGCCCCCATCCCCCTCAAATTAATTAAAAAGCATGCCTGATTACGCACCGCGGGGAGTAAAGGCATTATCAATGTAAAGTAAGCAAACCCTGTCCCTGTTCTGGTACCTGTTTCCTGTTGTAATGCAAGGAATTTGAGCTACACCTCTTTCTTTTCTAGGATGTTTTACATTGCCTAGATGTAAAAATAAAAACTCATATTTTGCAAAATCCCGTTTTTGCATGTGTGTTTAGCTTTTTCCAAAAGGCTTCAAGTGTAGCATTAAAAGTCTGGAAAAAATAAATTAAGAGAGTAGATGGGAGACTGAGGTGAGGGGGATCGTCACACCGACTAGCAGTAATGCATCAAATACAGCTGCAGTCAAAGAGGCACGTAACACGATAAAACAATAAAAAAATGACAGGATTGAGGGGGGAGCCATTTTGTAAATGTAAAGGAAAAAAAATGTGGGATTTATGCACATGCTTGTTTATGACAACTGAGCACAAGACATGTTGGGATATGTCCCAGAAGGTTAGCATTCTGGGCATGCACTGTAGAGTCATGTTAGAGCACATGCATGTGATGTGTGTGACAGGTTTGCTTTGGGCATGTTCAGGCCTGCCCCAGGCATGGCCTGATTTTCACAGTCTGATAAAAAGGATCTCTGCAGGCGGTAGTGAATTTCAGCCGCTTAAAGCGTAGCACGCGTTTAATAATAACATGGGCCCTTATGAAGGAAATAATAAAAATGATGCTAAGTTAAGAGCCAAGTGATGATTTATTTGACGTAAAAGTGATACCTGGACCAGCAAAGAGAGTCTGTCGAGTTAGGAAAAGATGTAAAATATTTAATATTGAGAGTAAGCGTGACTTTGTGATTAAGATTTGTCATTTCCGGTTCTGTCAAACACCAAATGGTGAGTGTATGCAGACTGTGAAAACTAAAAAAGTTTCATGAGTTGAAAAGCGAATATATAATGTATGGTATTTCTTCTTTCAGAACTGGACATTCATCAGAACACAGGATTTTTGCAAATTGTCAAGAGCTGCATTGTAAACATATTGCACCATTGTTTAATGGGGTGCCTGCAAAATGAAGACCAAACGGATGGAATCAATGAAATAAGCATTGTGAAAAGCATTGTCAAATTGTATGGATAATCATTAATATTTCAGACAAATTGAATAAATTATATTTCACAAGGGATACACTGAATGAAGTCAAGGCCTGGATACAAAGCATTGAGAAGGTGAAGGAACCATTTGCGTTAATGACAAAGATACGAGATGAGATGCCTATATCTGTCAAGAGATTGATATGCCAAAATGTATCAGAAATTTATTACAAGAAAATGTTAACATAAAGGGTGTGAATTTCAAATAATTATTTATTATTATTATTATTTATAAAATTTATATGCCGCCCAACTCCCGAAGGACTCTGGGCGGCTTACATCATAAAAAAATAAAACATATAAAAACAATTTAAAATAAAACATGTATACGGAACCACTTGGAAATCTGTTGTTATTTCTGTTTGGTAATGGGTATTTAGAACAGGGGGGCGGATGTCAGGGAGGGAGGTATGTCTGTTTTTGCAAAAAACCAATATATATGTTAAGTCTTCAGGCCAGCCAACACGTTTGCTGGAATGTGACATCAACAGCATTGGGGTGCTGGTATTGTATCTGGTTGAAACGGATAAGAACATGATGGCCAGTTAGCCATAGAAGCCCTGCTCTGTTGACCAGTAAAGAAGAACTCTTCATGATGACCGATACTAATGTAATTATTTTTATAACTACTGTATTTTTCGGAGTATAAGATGCACCGGAGTATAAGACGCACCTTAGTTTTGGGGGGAGGAAAACAAGGGGGAAAAAATCTGCCTCTGCCTCCCAGCAATTTGCCTCCCAGCAAATAGCAAACTGTACAGATGATATACACTGTTTGCTGTGTATTTCTGTGCATGTGTGCCTGACCCATAGAAATAGCAAAGAATTGGAGAAATGTACATTATGGCAGTATATTAATGCCAGAAAGTTTTCTTAAATGTAGTCACACTAACTCCTCCAAATTATTTAAATAGATCTACTCCAAACATGACTAAGTCAGGGTTTTACTCAGCTGCCTTATCTTAATACTAAAACAGGACACTGTTACATTTCAGATTATTACTTGTACAGATGCTGTTAAAATTGATGTGGCTTTCTTGAAGTATACATTATTCTCTGCTATTTAAAAGAAGATACAATAGTACTGGGCCTCTTCATATCAAGCATTTGTTTTAAAAAGCTTTTAAAAGCTTTTGTTAAGTTGTCTAGAACAATAATAAAGCAGTCTTTAAAAAATAAGTCTAATAATGTGAACATTCTATAGACATTTATAGTTATTGACTTACCTCCTTGCATCCAGTTTCAGCAGTCTGATTTGCACAAGGCAATAAAATGCTGCCTCTGCCTTTCCCTCCCAGCAATTTGCCTCCTTGCAATTTTAGTTTCACTTTCATTTTAGCACGTGGGCCTGCCTGGAGTGTCTATCAGCTGATGGTCAGGAGGCCGATAATCAGTTGCTTCTGCTAATCAGACTCTGCGCTGTTTGCTGCAAGGAGGTAAATTGCTGGGAGGCAGAGGCCAAAGGGTGGGGGTGGCTGGGTGGGACTACATTCGGTGTATAAGACGCACCCAAGTTTTCACCCTCTTTTTCTTATACTCCGAAAAATACGGTATTTTAAGATGTCACATGGCATAGATGTAGTAAATAATATTTATATCAGGTGTTTTATGTTTATTAGGAGGAGGCTACAGATTCGCAGTGTGTTAAAGCATGTGAAGGTATTCTTTTTCCTTTTACCATGCAAACATTAGAGGGACAGGTTGTCCTTTTGTATAGCAATACAGATTTCAGTCTGATTCAATGTTTCTTTTAGAATGTAAGGAAGATGAACTGTTTGCCACATTTACAATGCCCACAGATTCTCAATGGCTCATATATACAGGGGCTGCAGTGCAACCCCATTATGAGGGACACAAGAAAGTGAATTAGAAGGTGTGGTATTTAATTTGAAGACATAATTATTGTATAAAAAGCCTTGTTTGTTAAGAGCTGTAATAAGGGCCTATCACCAAACAATAATGTGTAAGGAAGAACTCTGGTTTCAAGCTATAGGTTGTTAGTATTTTAGGGGTGGCTCTACATTTTCTGTAGCAAGAATGATGCCTTATATAGTTCAGTGTTTCTTTCAGAATGGGATGATGAAATGTTTGCAGCATTTACAATGCCCACGGATTCTCAATGGACCATGTATAACAGGGATCACGGGGCAGCCCCATTACGAGGGACACAAGAGAGTGAATTAGAAGGTATAGTATTTAATTCACAGGCCTGCTGTTTGTATAAAAGATGTAATGTGTTAGGGAATGCAATGAAGGACTGTCGCTATACAATAATATGTATGGAAGGGGTTATGTTTCATACTATAGTCAGCATTATTTACTGTAATAAACATAAGAACCCAGTACCTCATTGCTGTACTTTCCTTTCAGAATGGTGGAATGATCAGATGCACGCCACATTCCCAAGGAACAGTGTTTTACAATGTGTTCAATGGGATGGGAACCCACAACCAAGCACGTTGCATGGACCTGTGGAGGAACAGCTGCAGAAAATGGAGCAGCAGCTATCCGCAACATACGGACTGGAAGAAATGGAAACACAAGGTAGGAACTGTTATTACATACAAGTTTTTGCCTTTTTTTCACTCTGCATTCAATGTTATTTGTACTATAATAAGTAAGAATCCTAACCATTATTTATTCGTGTGCCTACAGAGACAGTGATCAGTTGTTTGCAGATGTTCCAATGCCTACTGTTTCACAACGAGTTCGACAAAGTATTGAACCCCAGCCGTCCACATCCCATGACATACAAGGTTAATTAAAATGCTCAATAATTTCTAAATATGAATGTTTGTATTCATTAAACCAGGGACGTCTCTTAGGTATGTCTTTTTTATTTATCTAGAACCGTTTTGTAAAAAGTCAAAAAAGGGAATGAGGACCAACAGCCTACAGAGTATGATATGTCAGAAACACAATCAGCAGAGGAATGGGAACACTCAGAAGATTCTGACTCGCTAAGCACACCAGAAACACCTGATGTGTACCTGGAAAGCATTCAATCATGGCAGAGCTATAGAGTACTATGAATGTTACAGATTTGTAAATATGGAACATGTTCGATCATTCACACAGGCTATAGACATTATTCATAATGAGATACAGAACCTTTTGAACCATATTTCCAGGGAGATAAGACCAAATGATTTTGTGCAATTGTGGTTGGATGCTGAGGAATTAGGTAGGCCTCTCTTTAGTATTAGGAGACATCTAGATGAACTAAATGCCAATCAGTTCCTTAGCTATGTAGAGAGTTTATTACAAAGCAATGTGGTGACATTATGGAGGAACTCTTTAGAACTACCATGTTTCTCCTGAAAACACAACCCACCCCAATAATAAGCCCAACCCTAATTTTGGGGGGTGGGCCTAATATTACCCCTACCCCAAAAATAAGCCCAGGGGGATGGGTGTGGCCAGCAGGAGTGGTGGCGTGGGTATGGGGGGGGCAACTGTCTGGGTTCAACTGCAGCCCGCTGGCCCCTTGGGGCAGCGCAAATACCGCTTTTTCCCTTCTCTTTCTGGGCGCAGCGCTTCTGCTTGTTGGGCCGCTTTGCTTTGCTTTTTCCCTCTTTTTGGGAGGATCACAGGAGGCTTTTTGGCGAATGGGAGGAAAATGGGGAGGGGGGATTTTCCTGCCTGCCATCCTTCCCTCAGTCTGTGCTGAGCTTGAGGAATAGACGACAGGCAGGAAAATCCTCCCTCCCCATTTTCCTCCTGTTCGCCAAAAAGCCTTCATTCCAAATGCTGAAGGTTTGGAATGGAGGCAACAGTGCATCCACGGCACGTCCAGCTCACCAAGTCTGGCCTGCTGCACCTCAAAAAAAAAAAGACCACCTCGAAAATAAGCCCAAGTGCTTATTTTCAAGTCTAAAAGAAAATAAGTCTCGGTCTTATTTTCTGAGAAACATGGTAACAGTCACTATTGTGAAGAACCATGAGGGGGGCAGACAGGAAATTAGGTACAGTTCTATTCAGTAAGATTTTGGAGAAAAAAAAGACAACACCTGGTTGATTTCAATGTGGAGGGGATATTTCTGTGTTTTGCCGGCAGCCTGTTGTCATTATTAGATAACGGAATCTCTACTAAACAAGAAATTATTATCAGAGCCAGGGTACATAACACCCTCGGGATTTCTATAGACACAGAATAGATTTTTCACAGATACACATATTTGACGATTACTTCGGTATAACTATAAAGGTCATGTTTTATAATGAAGGGGGTTGGAGGTTTTTTGTAACTGGAGGGACCCAACAAGAAAATTACTATGGGGTAAAAAATATCAAAGGCTTCATGGGTGTACATTACTTCTGCTTACTGTGCCACACAGCATATCACCACAAATTTAGATATGGTTGTCAATACTTTTGTTGAGCCTGTTTGGGGTCAGAATGCCACGAAGTGGCTGGTGAGAGGTTGAGATGTTGTAAGTGCAAGCAGCTTTGCCGTTCTAAGGCATCTTGAAAGACATGAATGGTTGTCTGAGGAAGGAAAAATTGTTTGTGAGGATAATGTATTTTGTTCCAGGTTTTATGTTTTATTGATAGCCTTTCGTTTTTACCCATGAAATTGAGTAAATTGCCCAAAGCTATGGGTTTTCAAGGAGCCAAGGGATATTTTCCTCATTTGTTCAACACTGCAGAGAATCAAGAGGGCTCAAGGGTGGGGCTGATGTCGCGGTGAGTCAACGTGCCTCATGGGAAGCTCCGTGAGACCGTCGAAATCCCAGCTGCTGGGCGGTCCTAATTGGACCTAAATCACCTCGTAGGGGTGATAAACGAGGGGAGCACACTTCACTGGTCTCAGGGAGTCCACAAACTCCCTGATTGACCCAGAGAAGCTGCCTAAACTGACAGCTGGGAAGGCGGCCATTGTGAGCCGCTATGAAGCTGGGGCAGCCACCGGAAGAGTGAGAACATGGAAGGAAGGTGTGATCAGTCTGGGTGAGATACTTTTAATACAGGACTTTTAGACTTTTAAAACTTTTTAAAGAAGATCCTCCTGGGGAATAACAGAGGAAAGTGTGGCTCAAAAAGAGGTGGTGGAATTGGTTTTTTTTCCACCTCCGGAAAAAAAGCTGCGAGGAAGGTTTTTGGAGCCAGTATATATAAAAAAAGAAATTGGCTTATAAGGATTTGCTTGAAGAAATCCAGACTGGGTATCTTAATTTTCAAATTTGGAACTATTGGTTAATATAAAAGTGACTATATGAACTTTGTTTTTACTTATAAACATTGTATTTTATAACTTGCTTTGAGATATACAGTTAAAAGAGGAAGAAAGAGGAGCAGAGCAACAGTGCCATCTACAGGCAAAAGTGAAAACTGGAAGACATAAGAGAGAGAAAAGGGAAGTAACCTTGAGAGCCTGTGAACTAAATTGATAAGAAGTTGTTTTGACTGAAGAATTAAGATAGAGAGCGGAACACTGGAATCCTTTCTTTTCTTTTCTTTTCTTTTTTGAATAGTGTAGCTCTTGGAACTTAAAAGGGAAAATATAAGGTAAAGTAAACAGAAGCTGAATAAGGCAAACTTCCCTTGCTCTTTGAATAAGGTTTTTTTTTGTTGTTTTTTCTTTTTTGCTGCTGCTGTGAACTCTCTCTTTGGGTATAAACATTTGGTGATTGCATTTTTGGAGCTTGGTGGGCCAATTTGGATTACAAGTTATTATTTTATTAATTCCTTTCCCTGTGATGATTTTTATTGCTGCTCTGTGAACTTTTTCTTCGGATACAAACAACTGGTTTTTGTTTATATATATATATATATATATATATTGGGGGGTTGGTGGGCCAATTTGGATTACAAATTGCTAGTTTGCAAATTTTTGTCCTAATGATAAACTTGGATTAAGGTTTGAAGAACCTGAAAATAAGAAGTATTCTATAAATTGACAAAAACTGGATTTGGATTACAAATTATATTTTACCTTTCCCTTGGATTATAATTGAATTACATTACTGATGTTTTCTGGATTACAAACATTAAGATATTTAAACATGAAGGAAAAAAAATCAGCACCATCCTCAGCATCCTCATCTGCGGCCTCCAGCCCTGCTGGCCAGAGAACACTGGATGCCATGCTACAACAATTAAAAGAATTGCAAGCAAAATTAAAAACTATGATACACACCCTCCATGAGAGAAAAATTGATAAGGAAGTTGTTTTGTCTGAAGAAGTAAGATAGAGAGCGGAACACTGGAATCTTTTCTTGTTTTGAATAGTGTAACTCCTGGAACTTAAAAGGGAATATAATATAAGATAAAGTAAACAGAAGCTGAATAAGGCAAACTTCCCTTGCTCTTTGAATAAGGTTTTTTTTTGTTGTTTTTTCTTTTTTGCTGCTGCTGTGAACTCTCTCTTTGGGTATAAACATTTGGTGATTGCATTTTTGGAGCTTGGTGGGCCAATTTGGATTACAAGTTATTATTTTATTAATTCCTTTCCCTGTGATGATTTTTATTGCTGCTCTGTGAACTTTTTCTTCGGATACAAACAACTGGTTTTTGTTTATATATATATATATACATTACATTGAATTACTGATCTTTGATGGATTACAAACATTAAGATATTTAAACATGAAGGAAAAAAAATCAGCACCATCCTCAGCATCCTCATCTGCGGCCTCCAGCCCTGCTGGCCAGAGAACACTGGATGCCATGCTACAACAATTAAAAGAATTGCAAGCAGAATTAAAAACTATGATACACACCCTCCATGACGACTTGAAGGAAAGAATAGGGAAAGTAGAAGAGAAAATAGAGAAAGTAGAAGAAAAATTAGAGAACTTTCAACAAATAATGGTGAAAAATGAACAACGTATACAAAAAGTAGAAGAGAAAGCTGAATCAACAGAGAAAAGAGAGCTTGATTATAGACTTACATTGGCAGACCGAAATAAAAAAAATAATAAAGAAAAAACAATAATATCTCTGGAGATGGATAGGGCAGATTATTACTTGAGATTCCAGAATATAGAAGAAAAAAAGGGAGAAAATTTAGCGGAGATAATGGCAGATTTACTGGCAGGGGCGTTGGGGGAGTCCAAGAAAAAAAATCTGGCTGAGATTGATGAAATATTTATTTATTTTTTAAAAGTTTTTTATTAATAGTACAATTAAAAACATTGGAGTGGTGAAACTGGTTTAAACAATTCCATTCAGTATAACCTTACAGAAAATCATTTTCCCCCTATATAACATTTTAAACTTGGGATTCCCTTGGGAGTTGGGCGGCATACAAATTTAATAAATAATAATAATAATAATAATAATAATA
>QLTV01001698.1:6705607-6731144 GCA_003457575.1 Thermophis baileyi
CTTTTTTTTTTTATTTTCCTTTTTGGGGGGGATTCTTGTGCATGCTCTGTGAACTTGCTTCTTGCATACAAATAATTGGTGGTTGTTTTTCTTTTCTTTTTTCTTTTTTGGGGTTTTTGTGGGCCAATTTGGATTAAAAGTAGAAGAGAAAGCTGAATCAACAGAAAAAAGAATGGGAGAGATTGATCATAGATTGACATTGGCAGATCAAAATAAAGAAAAAACAATAATATCTTTGGAGATGGATAGGGCAGATTATTATTTGAGATTCCAGAACATGGAAGAAGAAAAGGGAGAAAATCTAGCGGAGATAATGGCAGAACTATTGGCAGGGGCATTGGAGGAGTCCAAGTAAACTTTTTTGGCTGAGATTGACGAAATATTTAGAGTGCATACTAGATATGTGATGAGAAACAAACTTCCTAGAGAAGTCCATGTCAGATTCACCAAGAAAGCAATAAAAGCAGAGATTTTGCAGAGAGCGAGAGATGATCCCTTGAAATATAAAGGGAAAGAAATAGTAGTGCTAAAACAAATTCCGAGAAGAGTTAGAGAATTAAGAAGAGAATACCAGTTTTTGACAAAGTGCTTAATTAAAAAAGGAGTGAACTTTAGATGGCTGATACCAGAAGGGATATTGGTGACTTGGCACAACCAAAGACATAGATTAGATTCAATAGAGAAGGTGGAACAATTTTATGATCAGTATTTGGGACCACAAGAGGAAGAAGATTGAGAGAGGAAAGAGAGGTCAGATGTCAAGAAGAACTCACTGAAGAAAGAGACATACAACAAAAAGAAGATGCAAGATACCAGGAGGAAATAAAAATAAGAGAAGGAGCAAGGGCAAAAGAAGCAAGAGAAATAAGAGCGACTAGAACAGCAAAACCTATCTATAAGTAAAAAACATGGAAGAAGAAATAAAATTAATGTCAATTAATATAAATGGGCTGAATTCGGCTATAAAAAGGAAAAGAACTTTTAATAAATTAGAAAAATTAAAATTGGACATAATTTGTTTACAGGAAGTTCACATCAAAAAGCAACATAAAAAAGTATTGGAATAGCCGAAAATTGGGAAGTTATATGCCTCTCTTCTACAACAAAGCAAGAGAGGCGTAGTACTTTACATTAAAGAGACAATAAAGGCCAAACAATTTTTTTCGGACAAGGAAGGGAGGATTTTAATGGTGGAGATAACGATGAACTATAAACAAATGCTTTTAGTGGCAATATACACACCAAATAATAACCAAGAGGATTTTTACGGTAAACTGCATAAGAAAATAGTAGAATTGGAGTATGAAAATATATGCATTGTAGAAGATTTTAATGCAATTGTGGATGTGGATTTGGACTATAAAACTAGCAAAACAAACAAAAAAGCGAGGAAAACACTCCCAAAAGCCTTTTTCAAAATGGTGGAAGAATTAGGTATTCAAGATGCATGGTGAGAAACCTACCCCAAGAAAAACCAATACACGTTTTATTCAAATAGACATATATCTTGGTCCAGAATACATATGATGTGGATGTCAGCCGAGCTAACATCCAATATACAAGAAATAAACAAGTATCTGGGCGGATCATAACCCAACAAAAGTCATATGGAAGGGACAAAAAAAGAAGTCAAGATGGACAATAAATCAAGCAATACTGAAAGAAAAGGAATTTATACAATTTATGGAAAGAGAACTGGACTTATTCTTCAAAGAGAATAGAAAAGAAGAAACTTCATTTCAGAATGAAGGGATACAGCAAAGGCATACATTAGAGGATTAACTATAACCTATGTGGGAAAGAGAAACAAAAAAAGGAGACAAGCTCAACAGAAACTAGAAGAGGAGTATAGGAGGTTAGAGATGGAATTACAAAAAGATCCGCAAAAAAGAATATAAAAAATCAAATGGATTTAAAAAACATAAGTTGAATTTAATAGATAAAGAAGAACTAGCACAAAAAATTAAAAGATCTAAACAAAACTTCTTTGAAAATGCAAATAAACCAGGAAGATGGTTGGCATATAGATTGAAAAAGGAGAAAGAAAAGAAATTGATAAAATATAAAACAGTATTTTGGACTTGCTAAAGTTAAAGTGTACCTGCCGAGGGGTCTCTACTTTCTGGTGCTGCCACATAAGTCAGGGGGAAAATTAATGTTTAGTCTGTGTGCAGCCTGTACAGAAAAACAGCAAGTCACCGAGTGTCTCCACAATGATGAAGAAAGAGCCCTAATCGGTACATGGTGCACTGTAGAACTGAATGTCGCTGTGGAGAAAGGTTACAGAATTGCAGAGATCTATGAAGTTTGGCATTTTGAAAGAAAGACAAGCACCTTGTTTTCCGGTTATATTAACATGCATCTCAGACAAAAACAGGCCAGTGGTTATCCTGAATGGTGCAAAATAGAAGAAGATAAAGAGCGCTATGTTCATGATTATGAAAAGGAGGAGGGGGGACTTCCGGCGGTGACATCATGCCAGTGCGGAGCAAGCTAACGGGGCTCCGTGCGGCTTGCACGATTTTTCATGTTTCCTGAGACTTTCGGGCAAGGTTTGCTCTTGGAGGGAGCACAAGTGGAGAGGGGATACCTTGTAGCTTCAAGGGAGAAAGGCGATCTCCTGGAAAAGCGAGAGGGACCCTCGGATCAGGCACTGTCAATGGCTGATCTGAAGGCGTGACAACCCGTTCACCAAAGTGGAAGAGAAGAGAGAGATGACAGCTGGTTTTATCAGTGAAGAAAAGTAAATGCCGAGATTGTTGAATCTAGAAAATTCTCTGTGTTGGTGGTAAAAGAACAAGCTGAGAAATGGCAAGCGAGAGAGCAAGACTCTGAAAAGGTAAAAGGTGGCGAACTAATAGCGGGAGCAGAGAAAGTACAGTAAAGTTTAAGATTGGAGAAGAGGATTGTGTGGAAGGGAACGGAGAAAGTTTTGGGTGGTGAAAGAAGGATTAAAAAGAAGAGAAAAAAGATTGGAAAGTTTGGAGAAAGGCGGAAGATGGACTTGAGTAAGTAGTTTGGAGAAAAGAAAGAGACTGAGAGAAAGAGACTGGTGGCTGACGGTGCAGAATTGAAGGACATCTTGGAAAGGAGGAAAAAACTTTTGGAAACTCGGAGAGACACAGAGGTGAAGAAAAAAACAGAGGCGGTTTAAGATTAAGAAAAAACTACCAGCAGATGTGATTGTTGGGTATCGAAACTAAAAAGATTCATTATTACTATTGTATGAAATATAAATGTAAAACTGAAGTATATTAGATAGGAATACTGGATATAATTCTCTTAGATGAATGATATTATGCTTTGATAAGTTAGATATTTAAAAGGGTACATAGAGAAGTATATAAGTCATTATTTGTAGACTTACGGTGGCGATGTCAGGGCGGCGCAGGGGGAAAAGGATGAGCTCCGTCCTTTAATCCCTGATTTTTCGTGCTGGGGACCCTTTGAAGGCGTGCTGAGTTTGGAGGACCGCGCAAAACAGAGGGGAAGTCTGGGGGACAGCGAGGTGGAAAGCAACTACCCGCTGGAACGAGGGAATCCCTCCTTAACCTGGCGCGAATGTAATCTGTCATGTCATTTTGACATGGCGGATCAGAGGCCGCGACAATCACTTCAGCCTTGGGAAGCAAAGAAGTGAGTAGCATACTGTGCTCATTCCCATTAATACGAACTTCCATATGGGCAGCGATTGGGAATTAATAATTTGAGCAAATCCCAACGATTTGGGGCAAAGACATTGAAGCTCGGGCAAGAGTCTAAGTGGCGATTGAAAGAGAAGAGCCGTGATTACTGAAAAGAATTTTGCTGAGAAAGCAAAGGCAAACAAATTCAAAAGTGAGAGTGAAAGTGACAGCGCTAAAACAAGAGAAATTAAAGGGAAACTAAAAAGGATTAAAAAGAAAATAAAATCTAAGCTGCAGTAAGAGAAAATATTGTAAGAAAGACAATCTAAACTCAAAAGAAAATAGTCGACCAGAGAAAATAATTTATGATTTAAGGAGCGAGCTGCGAAAGAAAGAATTTGATCGAGGAGATCAGTTTAAAAAGAAAGACAGTGTTTGGACAACTCGGAGACCAGGAGTGAAAATAAAAACACCAGATTAGCTTACTTGAAACGGGAGAGGAGAAAGAACACCGAATTGAATTATCCACAACTCGGAGAAGAGGCGTATCAGGTAAGACCAACGCCCCTTCTCCCTCATGGTGGATATAGCAGCCAGGAATGGGACATACCAAAGCGAAATGTCCACACGGGTGGGTGAAAGCAGTAGCCCACTGTTGCTGAGGTCCTAATCATGAACGACCTGTTGTAGCACTCTCCGACCGAATGCGGCGTCCGCCGATGCATACACATCCACCTTATAGTGGCGAACAAAGGGCGATGGAGAAGACCACGTAGCAGCTTGGCAGACCTCTTCAAGGGACGCTTGAGTCGCCCAAGCTGCCGAAATAGCTGCACTCCTCGTGATCTGTGGCGGCCTTTCTGACCTCTGCTAGTGCCAGATATAGAAGTGGAGGGAGCCTTGGATGCCATAACAATGGCCAATAGTCAGGGAGGCTGCAGACTTCCTGAGGGAAAATGCTGTGTTGTTTAGATGTGAAAGCGCAAGTTGGAAGAAGCAATCTGGCCAATTAATAGGCCGTGCCCTGGTGGGGCTTGGCCACGTGACAGTTTAGGCAGCCCAAACATTGTTGAATGAGACACAGCAAGATGCCCCTGTTATCTGGCCAGTGAGGGATAAGGCAGAAATTATACATGAAATGGACGAAATCTATAGGGTCCACACAAACTATGCAAAAAAAATAACCTCCCCAGAGAAGTGCACATACGATTTGTGAGAAAACAAGTTAGAGATATTATTTATAAATTAACAAGAGAAGAATCCATGATTTATAAAGAAAAAGAAATTATAACATTGAAACAGATCCCTAGGCGAATCAGAGAACAGAGAATAGCAATAGCACTTAGACTTATATACCGCTTCACAGTGCTTTACAGCCCTCTCTAAGCGGTTTACAGAGTCAGCATATTGCCCCCAACAATCTGGGTCCTCATTTTACCCACCTTGGAAGGATGGAAGGCTGAGTCAACCTTGAGCCGCTGAGATTTGAACTGCCGAACTGCAGCTAGCAGTCAGCTGAAGTAGCCTGCAGTACTGCACTCTAACCACTGCGCCACCTCGGAGAAAAGATTATAGATTCTTAACAGCCACATTGAATAGAAAAAATATATTATTTAAGTGGATTATTCTGGAAGGAATGCTAATAACGTGGCAAGGAAAAAAATTGAAATAGAAAACTTAGAGAAGGCTAAGGAAATGCACGAACAACTAGTGGGGATGGAGGAGGAAACAAGCAGTAGAGAGAGGTTGGAAATAGAGAGCCTAGAAGATCAAAGTCAAGAAGTGGGAATAGAAGAAGAAAGGAGTAAAGAAACAGCAGAGAAACAACAAGAACAGAGAGGTAGAGTCAGGACACAAAGAGTTACTAGAACAAGGAAACTTTAAGAACCATAGATAATTAGAAATAATGGAGAAAGATACAATTACTGTCTATAAATGTAAATGGACTGAATAATTTGATAAAAAGAAAAAAAACATTTACAAAATTGATTAAACAAAATGTGGATATTATATGTCTCCAAGAGGTCCATATAAAAAAACAAGACCAAAAGTATTTGGAACATAAGAAATTAGGGGAATTGTTTGTGGCATTGGTGGAAAAGAAAAAGAGAGGAGTGTTGATATATATTAAAAATGGAATAAAAGCAAAACTAATTTATGCAGATTCAAAAGGAAGGATATTAATATTGGAATTAATAATAAGGGGAATGAAATTATTGGTCAATATATACGCTCCAAACAAAAAGCAAAATGAGTTCTATAAAAAAATTCATGAAAATTGTTGAAATAGACTGTAAGAATATATGTATAATAGGAGATTATAATGGAATAGCAAATGTCAAAAAGATTATATGAGTGGGGGGGGGAAAGCAAAAGAAAAGAAATGTATTACTGAAAACTTTTTTTGACATGGCTGAAGAACTGAACTTGATGGATGTATGGAGGGCATTAAATCCTAATGAAAAAAAATATACTTTTTATTTGAATCCCCATAAATCCTTTTCCAGAATAGATATGATATTGGCTAACAAAGAACTAAGTAAAATGATAGATAAAGTAGAGATCAATCCGAATATATGGGCAGGTCATAGTCCCCTGAAAATAATATGGAAAGGTCAATAAAGGAAATCTAGAAGGTGGACCATGAACCCACAGATACTACAGGAAGATGAGTATCTTCAGAGAATTAAAAAAGAATTGATTATATTTTTAGATATAAATAAAAAACAACATACCTCCTTACAGAATCTTTAAGCTTTCACAAGAGGAGTAACAATAGCTTACATGTCCAAAAAGAAAAAAGAAAAACAGAAACAGGATAGTTTAGTGAAAGAAATAGGTCAACTGGAAAAGAAGCTTCAAATTAAACCAGGGGATGAGCAAATTGTTGCACTGTTAGCATTGAGTAAACATAAATTAAACCTAATAGAACAAGCAGAATATGTAAATAATATTAAATACATGAACCAACATCTGTTTGAAAATGCTAATAAGCCAGGAAGGTGGCTGGCATATAAATTAAAAAAAGAAAAAGAAAATAGGATAATTCACCACTTACAAGATGAAGGAGGGATTTTGCAAAATAAGGAAGAGGAAATTCAGAAGATTGCAATTAATTACTTTGAAAATTTATATAGACATGAGGAAGTTGATGTAGATAAAATAAAAGATTACTTAAAAGAAGAAACTATAACAGTATTAGAAGAAGAAAAAAGAGATGTTAAACGAAGAGATAACAGTAAATGAATTAAGAGAAGCAATCAAAAAACAACAAAACAACAAAACCCCGGGTCCAGATGGAATACCAAGTGAGTTCTATAAAAACACACAGGATCTAATAGAACCAGTACTCATAGAACTCTACAATGAGGTGTTGCTAGAAGCCAAAATCCCTATGACTATGGTATGGTTTTATACAAGGGTACCTGGGTTCCTGGAACATTGTAGACCTGATCAAAGGTGTTTCTCAACACCAATCGTGTACTGCGAAATATTATCCTAAGGGGTGGAATGAGTTTATGTCTGCTATGGCTGAGATGAACGTTCCAACAGTATTGCTAGGGTCTAACTCTGTTAAAGAGCAATTAGAAAAGCTAAAAGAGTCTGGTAGTTTTGAGGTTGTAAATTCTACTAAATCACCTTCTGCTATGTATGCACCTATTGAGATGCCTATGTCAAATCCTAAAAGTGTTCTAAAATTTGGTGACTGGCTCCAATTGTGAATGAATAAAACACTGTAAAACAAGCAATGCTTTTAACGTTTTGTGTTTATTTTATAATGGACCATACATGTAACTGTTACATATTCTGGGCCCTCTTCCAGGCTTCATATTTACTATAAATGGTTTCACCATTTGATCATTTTTGACATCTTTTTCAGAGTATAGCTTTAAAACATCTTCGTAAGGTATTCCTTTAAAATGTTTAAGTAGATAAAACAGGCAGTGCTGCCCACAGGTTATTGCCAGGGGATGCTGCAGTTGAAGAGGTTGATGTGTGTACTTCTTAGCTTGCAGTACTAAAAACTTCACGATGTCAATGGGAAAGTCAGAGTTGTCTGGAGCTCTTCCATAGGAGTAAAAAAATTCACCATTGCTGTAAGTTAGAAAGTAGAATATTGGTATAGACCAGTGATGGCGAACCTTTTTTTGCTCGGGTGCCAAAAGGGCGCGTGCATGCATGATAGCGTGCATGTGCGTGCCCACACCCATAATGCAATGCCCTCCCCCCTGCGCATGCACCCACCCATAATGCAATGCCCTCCCCCCTGCGCATGCATGCACAACCCCCCCTGCGCTGCCCCCCCGCATGCGCGCAGGCCTCACTGAAGCCTCCGGACTCTGTGGATGGTGAAAAACGGGCCCAACGGATCTACCGGAAGTTTGTTTTCAAACTTCCGGTAGGCCCGTTGGGCTCATTTTTCGCCATCCACGGGCTCCGGAGGCTTTCCTGAAGCCTGGGGAGGGCGAAAACCGCCTCCCCCGCCCTCCGGAAGGGCAAAAATCAGCTGGCCAGCGCTGGAGCTGACAGAGGGCAACGCCTCGCGTGCCATCAGATATGGATGCACGTGCCACCTGTGGCACGCGTGCCATAGGTTCGCTATCATGGGTATAGACTATGCAATTGCCCAAGCTGAAAAGAATCTGCAGCAGCATTTCAAAGCACCAGAAATATAAAAAATCTTGGCTATTTCATGCTAATATTCTTAACCAATGAATTATGCAACAGACCCCTTTGTTTAGTTCAAAATGCCACGGGAACATCATTAACGCACATACTTTCAAAGTGTACCGCAACATACTTTTTCTCTCCCTTTTTCTGATCATCATAAGAGATATAGGTTATATGCTGCAACATTTTTTTGTGGCACAGATTATTAAGTGCACATGTGAAAAGTTATAGACTTTCAAAAGGACTCATAAAGGAAGAGTTATGAATATTAATTCAAAACAATATGATAGATGTTCCCTTGATGTTTCCTTTAGGAGCTACAATCTTGCTACAAAGATTTCCTTTTTGTGGAGTAGAAAAGATAAAACAAAATAGAAGAACTCTGTTAAGAAGTTGCACTTGTTACTTTATATTATTATATAGTTTATTCCCTAAGGCTCAATGAAAAATGAATTTGCTTCCCTTATTATGAAACTGCTTTGTTTAAAACCAAATTTCTATATCCTCTGATTTCTTTTTTCCACGCATGCCATTAAAAGCTTAGCATTTCTTCTCTCAAACCAAGAAAGATTTTTTTTTTGTTACATCTGATAGAAATCTGGAGCTACACTGCAGTGTTTTATTTGTGAACCTTGAAATAAGACAACCAAAAATATGAAGGGTGTCAAGTATTACACTGGTTGCTTTGGGGAATACTGGTTTCTTTTATAAAAAGTTATTTTCAGGAGAAAAAGGGAAGAGGGTGAACTTGGGGTTGGTGTTATTATTTGACAAGTTTTCATAACGTTTGAAGTTGTTTGGTATATTTGTAAAAGTACAGGTACTCCTTGATTTGGTCACATAGTGACCATTCAAGTTATGATGGACCTCCCCAGGGATACTTAGGACCCTGATTCAAAGTTCCATTGACCATCCATATGATCAGATTTTGGGCACTTGGTCACCATCCCACATTTATAGCCATTTGCTGCATCCCATGGTCAAGTGGCTACAATTTACTACTTTTTTTTGCCAGAAACCAGCATTTACTTCTAGTTTCTTGCAAAAAAAAAACAAAAAACTGCCCATTGCAGGCAATGGATTCACTTAATGACCACTGTGTTTGCTTAACAACTGCCCCCAAAAAGATTGTAAAATTGGCAGAGTCACATGATGATTTGCTTAACAACTTGCATGACTTACAACTTTAATTTCAGGCTCAATTAGTCATAAATCCAGAAGAGCCTTCTCTGCTGTGGCTCCTGCGCTCTGGATCATCTTACCCCCCCCCCCTGAGGTGAGATTGGCTCCTACCCTCCTCACATTGATGGCTCAGGGACCCAATGGGAGAGCTTCATACTGGAGGTAGTTGACTAATTAAAATTTAATGCCACCTCACGCCCCCCACCCCGCATGAATCCAGCTCGCTTCTTTGCCATCTTGTCTCTATCTGTTGTATTTTTTACAATAGAAGATTTTAATATTTTTCAATGTTTTTATGTTGTAAACCACCAGAGTCATTGGATGCAAAATAGGTGGCAAATAAATTTTATAAACAAATAATAAAAGAAATCAAGAACTATGTCTTGGGGTCTGTGGAATCTGAATCTGACAATGATGGGGAGACAGATGAGATTTTACTTGGAGGGTGAGAACTCAATGTTGGGGACATCAATCAAACAGCCGAATTAGCAGGCAGAGGAGGTGGGGCTGGCCAGCCGGCTGCTAACATTATGCAATGAGGAAGACAAATTGCCACCTCCTCAGTAGTACAAGTACATACCATTTTTAATGGGGTTTTAGCCCCGCCCCTATTGTGCCGGATTCAAGGTATGGCTTGGTAAACATACACCAAAGGTCCAGACATTGCCTTTTAGATAACGTGTTTATTCAGCTGAAGAAAGACAGGCCCCTCTAACAGAGAGGAAGCCCCGAACACACAGAGATTCTTATTTTTATGCTTTTTCTTACACTCCACCCAGTCATGCTGGCACATAAGAGATACAGGAATCACCCAGAAAGTCTGGCATACAGTAGATAAGATATCAAGATGTTCTTGGCACACAGGGTTCTTTAGAGACATTGGGTGGTCCCTGGTATTTCAGGACATTGGGCATTCTCCTGGGGACTTTCCACAGCCCTGCAGGTGCCCAGAGATAAGGGTACCATCTGTACATACCCGTTTTCCAGGCTCTGCCCAGAATCAGGGTCAACATAATCCCCCCTTTCAAACTTGGAGCTGTGCGGAGTATGACCATCAAATTGGAGAGCCACTGGATATGCCTCCTCATGTTGAGGTCCACAACGCTTAGGGCAGGCAGATGTAATGAGAGGCAGACAGTGAATAAAACTGCAGAAGAATATAACAAGGAATACCACAAAAAGGTCAATAAAAAGTTCCTTTAGCCAGCCCCATGCAGGTAGCCAACTGGTTAAGAGTGAGGCTAGTCCAGAGAATAAACCAGTGAAAATACCCCTTGTTGCCCCTGCAGGTATTTCTGCTTCCTTAGGCCTATTTTTAACTCCCTCTCCCATAAGATGGATGGTATGGCTGATATTAACCTGATAGTCAGTGATAAAGGTACAGCAATGAGAGTGGACTAATGCACAAACACCTCCTTTTGCGGCAAGCACCATGTCTAAAGCTTGTCGGTTCTGCAACACTATCTCCCGTATTTCCCCTTGTTCTTTATTAAGTTGAGTAAATGCCTGGATGGTGTGATTGAACATTTCCTCAGCCCAATCACCTAGCTCTACAATAGACTTCTAATTCTAATTCCTACCCCAATTGCCGGTATGATCCTCCTTAAAATAGCATTTCCTAGGCTATGTGTTATGGGGTGATGTTCAGTATATTCAATTTCATGTGCATCTCGTCGGTTCCGGATATGAAAGTTCCAGTCATTATGTTGAATAATACGAACTGAGGGAAAAATGATTCCCACCGTAAAGGTTCCTGATCAATAAACCGGCAAAGATTTGTATGCAAAATGGCCACAAAGGAACCACCAATCAGGATGGTTTGCTAGATAAATACCCCTCTTTTCTTGTAGTCCTTCAGGTAACTAGGCCTTTAATGCAGCTGTATAATGTTTCTGGTGCGGCCAACTGGGCCACCGCATGGCCGAATGCCTGGCCCCTACTCTGCAGGCTAAAGCCGGACCTCCCCGGTCAGGGAAGGCCAGGAAGTCACCTTGGAAACCCCCCAAGAAGTCCAGGTAGCACACCAAGCGGTGGAGGCCCCAGCGTCACCAGCAGAGGGGGAAGCGACATCGGAAGGGGAGTACCAACTGAACTACGACAGCGAGGATAACAGGGAAGGGATGGTGAGTGAGCCCATCCACCCCTTTGTCATTCCTGTGACTATAACGGGCCCGGGTTGGGTCGGTGTGATAGGTATTGGGCCCTAATAGACTCTGTGTGTACCAGGTGCCTGATCAACCTACCGGTTGCTACTGACTTGGGGATACGGGTTAGAGAGATGCCCAGACCTGTGAGGTTTGAGCAAGTAGACGGATCTTTATTGGGGGAGTCCCAGCCACCCACATCACAGAGCCGGTGAGGTTGGAGATGGGCCAACATTGGGAGATGATTCAGTTCATTATAATACCTACAATGACCGAATCCGTAATCTTGGGGTTAGCCTGGTTGGACAAGTGGGGCCCCACGATTTGGTGGGAAGGTGGGTATCGGAAGTTGAGGATAGGAACTGGCCCCAGGACCCCTTCAGACAAACAGGCCTGGAAAGGAGGGGAGAGAGCAATGGACAATGGGGGGGGAGACAACCCGTGCGAGCCCAGACTGCGGGCCACCCCTCCTTTCCCCGGATGTATGCGGACCTGGCGGAGGTGTTTAGTGAGAAGGAATGCAATATGTTGCCTCCACACTGCCCCACCAATTGTGCCAACTTGATCTTCACCAAGTTGGACTTGCGGGAGGCATACTACCGGGTGAGGATTAAGGAGGGGGGCGAGTGGAAGACTGCCTTCAACTGCTCCTTGGGGAGTTATCGGTTTAGAGTGATGCCATTCGGACTACAGGGGGCTCCTGCTGTATTCATGCAACTTATTAATGAGGTGTTGCACGAGCATCAGGGTAGTGATTTAAGAGCTGACCAGCTGCTACAATGATGGGAATGAGTCAGCCAGGTTTTTAGCTATTATCCCTTTAAGAGCCTGTATAATGCTGTATAAAGCCTGTATATATGTCAGGGCATGTCTCTCTCACCGTGTGTTCTTCCCTGCTGTAATTTGCTGATTGTTTGACTTCTGCCTATAGTACGTGTATGTCAGGGATGGGTTCTAATTTACCTTGCTGCCAGTTCCTCATGGGCGCGCGCATGCGCAGTGCCAAAAAAATCCAAAAAAAATAAATAAATAATAATAAAAAAAGCCAAAAACAAGATGGTGATCACATGCACAGTGCCGGAAACTCAGCTTCTGCACATGCTCAGAAGAAAAAAAAATAAAAAAATAAAAACAAAAAAAAAACACGAGAAAAAAAACAGAAAAAAAAAAAAAAAAAAAACCAAAAAAAAAAAAAAAAGCCGAAAACAAGATGGCGATTGCATGCACAGTGCCAGAAACTCGGCTTCTGCACATGCTCGGAAGAAAAAAATTTAAAAAAATTCAATTTTTTTTTTAAAAATCAAAATTTTTTTTTAAAAAAAGATGACGGCCCCCACGGACCGGCACTGACCAATCTGGTGACATCATCGTGACGTCACCAGTGGGCCGCTACCGGTTCGGGAGAACCGATCCGAACCGGGAGGAACCCGCCCCTGGTGTATGTATAGTATATATTCTTTTGTAGCTAAAACCACTATTTATTACAAACCTCTGTTTGCTGTTATTGCTCCTGGGTTGTCTCACGTAGTAAAGCTGTATGCACTCTGACAGGTTATGGGCCCAGTCCAGAGAGAAGCCCAGAGTGACTAGAGAGACCAGAGAGAAGAGAAACCTAGTGAGAGCTTGCTCCAGAGTTAGTGGGGTTGTGCATCGTGGTTTGTTAGTGGTTGGTGCTTGTAACGGAAACAGGCAACATGGATTCTGTCAGCATAACGTGTGGTTTCATGGTGTCTCGGCTAAATGAGACAAACTACCTCTCCTGGTGTGTAAAGTTGGAAATGTACCTGCGAAGGGAGGAGTTGTGGATGATAGTTACTGATCCACCAGCAGTCCTGGATGATGAGGACCGGAGAAGGAATGAAAATGCATTAGCCAGCATAATCCTGCATTTGGAGGACAGTCAACTGATACATGTGAGGGATCTCCAGTCTGCTAAAGAGTGCTCAGAGGCTTTGTGCAGTGTGTATATTAGAGAGACTGCGGGCAGTAAAGTGTTGCTGACAAGGAGACTGTATAAAGCACAACTGAAACCAGGGGAGAGCATGTCGACACATTTGCAGTCCATGAGAAAGAAATTACTAGAATTAGAGGAAAGAGGAATGACGTTTACTGAGGCACACAAGGTATACGTGGTGCTCAGTTCGTTAGACACTTCATGGGACATTCTCATGACTAGCCTAGAGTCTATGGAGCAGGGACTTAACCATGACGTATTTGACTGGCTGGAGGAAGAACAGAAATGGCTGGAGAGGCGACTAAGAAAGGGGAGGAGATAACGCTCAGCCCAGGCCAACAACTGCACTATCCCAAGATGCTAGCAGAACAGCTGAGATTGTTTACACAGTGAAACATTGCTTCATGTGTGGTTCTACAGAGCATCTCCAGAGACACTGCCCTGAGAGGAGAAACACAGGAGCAGCGAGACAAGGGCATAGGGCTACTCAACCCATGAGGAGTGGTTCTTCATCGTCATCTTTTTTCCTGGCAGCAACAGTGTCTGAAAACACTAGAAACACTTGGTTGTTGGACAATGGAGCAAGTCAGCATATTGCAAATGGCCCACAAACTTTTTCTGGCTTGAGACCAGCTAAGCAAACATTTGTCAGTTTGGCTAATGGACAACGGTCTGCTTTTAACGGGGAAGGTAAAGTCTATGTACCTGAGATTGGGGAAACATTAGACAATGTATTGTATGTACCAGAATTAGACCATAATCTATGAAGTATTTCAAGTTTAGATGGTCAGGGGTATGAAATACTGTTTGCTGGAGGACAATACACCATAACGAAAGGTAAAAGAATTCGTGCACGAAGTGTTAAGCAGGATAATCTGTACATACTAGGAAAGCAAGAGAATGGTTGGGCACGAACACTTACAAACACTCCCACGCATGACAATTTGTCAGTGTATAAAGAATTTATGAACCGGAATAGCCATAGCAACGAGCCAGCCAATGGGAACTGTTTTATGACTGAGATACAGGATTTGCTGCGAGAGCCATGTGAGCAGTTTTTAGTCTGGGTGTGGCTTAGCTATTCTGTGTTCTGAGTTTGTTCTTCTCTCTACCACGTTGCAAGAGCTGCATAGTTATTGTTTGCATGTATCATGTTTTTATGTAGATAAAGAAGTTTTTCTATATTATGAATCCTGCTCAATTCTTTGAATGTGTGCTGGGTGAATCAACAATTACTAACACAATTGTGTAC
This sequence comes from Thermophis baileyi, assembly GCA_003457575.1. Lineage (NCBI taxonomy): Eukaryota > Metazoa > Chordata > Lepidosauria > Squamata > Dipsadidae > Thermophis > Thermophis baileyi. The sequence continues at coordinate 6,720,437 of QLTV01001698.1, forward strand.
ATTTATTGCACAGGAGATTGGGGCATACAAATTTCAGAGTACTGCAGAAGATGCCAAACCTGAGGGACTTAAGCTAAAGCAATGCAAGATGTACTTAGATTCCATCAGAGGTGGGTTCCTACCGGTTCTAACTGGTTCTTTAGAACCGTTAGTAGCTCGGCGATGACATCATGGAGCCAGTTCCATTGGTGTCTCCTTGGGCGCCGCCATCTTGGATTTTGCTTCTGCATATGCGCAGAAGCTATTTTTTGATTGCTGCATGCGCACGGCGTGACCCTGAGCAAACTGGCAGCAAAAGGATCCAGAACCCACCCCTGGATTCCACTGTTTGTAAAGAGTCAAAATCCAGGGTGTATCCTGTAAGAAAAGTTCAAGGCAAACAAACAGTCTTGCAGTTAGTGCACACTGATTTGATTGGCCCTATGGCACCCTCTCTAGGATGAGCTAGGTATGCCCTAGTCCCATGATGACAAACCTGTGGCACGCAGAGCCCTTTCTGTGGGAACGTGCGCTATCACGCCAGCTCAGCTCTCCGTGGCGTTTCTTTTGTGAGCTTCTGTTTCCCTGCAAACAACAAAACAGAAGCTCACAAAAGAAAAAGATCTCATCTCTGGCAGAGCTGCCTGTGTTGGGATGCCCCGCCTTCTCCGGCCAGCTGGTCTTCGGGTCTCTGCTGCGCATGCACATGCGCATGCACACGCACATGTTCGCACATGCAGTTTGGACACTCGGTGCCTAAAAGGTTCGCCATCACTGCTAGTCATAGTGGATGATTACACTAGATACGGGTTTTGCTATCTGCTAAAAGCAGAAAACGGAGTGGCTGAAAGAAGGAATGGCATAATGCAAACCATGAAAGACTCACTGCTTGCAGATGCAGGAATGAGTAGAATGTATTGGGGGGAAGCCATGAAAACAGCCAATTATTTGATAAACAGAGCATGGAGTGTTGCTATAAATGAAACTCCATATTTCCCATTATATGGAAGAAAACCTTCATTGGCTCATCTAAGAACATTTGGCAGTTATGCCTGGGTACATAGTCCCAAAGGCACCAGAAGAAAAGGACAGAAAAAGGCCAGGAAACTTAGGTTTATTGGATATGAGCCAGGTTCCAAAGGTTATAGATTCACAGATGGAACCAGAAAGGTGGTAATTTCACAATCTGCTAGTTTTGCAGAAGAAAATAATTGGAATAGGGTGCATGCTAATTCTGAGGTGTTCATGCAAACACATAGCACTAGTTTTCCGGAAGGAGAAGCTATACAAGGCCCAATAAAGGGGAAACAGGAAAGCAGGTCAGAAATAGTAGATATAAGTCACAGAATCGCAGGAACAGATGATACCGAGGAGATCTGAAAGAAGCAATAAAGGTATGTCTCCTGATTTGTTCTTTGCAAGTGGGTATGTAGTGTTCGATATGAACCCCGTAATTACCAAGAGCTGTGGTTGTTGCCTAAGGCAGAACAGGACAAATGGAAGGAAGCTATGGACAGTGAAATGGAGTCTATGAATGTGCATCAGGTGTTTACCCCCATGAGATTACCAGAAGGACAAAAGGCAGTGGGGTGTAAATGGGTATATAAAAAGGTGTTACACAACAATGAACTGCAGTATAAGGCATGGTGAGTTGCGCAGGGATTTATGCAAAGGAAAAATGTTCATTATGATGAAGTGTTTGCACCGACAGTAAGAAGTGAGACCATAAGGCTAGCATTGGCTTTAGCAGCCGCATGCAGGTATACCATATATCACTTCGATATTTCTACTGCATATTTAAACGCAGAGTTAGCAGAAGAAATATATATGGCTCAACAAGCTCCAGGTTATGAAACTGAAAACCCTGGATATTTTATATAAATTAAATAAAGCCGTATATGGATTAAAACAGTCAGCAAGGAACTGGAATCAGTGCTTAGATGCCGCTCTCAGAAAGTTAGGTTTTAGGGGCAGCAAAGCAGATCCATGTTTATACATGGCACAGTACGAGGGAGTAGAGTGTTTGCTTATGTGGATGACATACGTTTTATTGCTAAACATCACTCACAGGCTTACTCCTTTGCCAGGCAGCTTAAAAAGAGATTTCAATTAAAAAGCCTGGAAGAAAGAAAGAGTTACCTAGGTGTGGAGATAAGGAAACCACAACAGGGAGGATATATGTTAAGCCAAACAAAGAAAATAAAACAATTAGAAAAATATAATATGCTAGAAAGTAACAGTGTATCCACTCCTATGACATTAAGCTTCCAGAATGATGTAGAAACAGAAAATGACACAGAATATGATAAAGAGGTGTACCAATCAGCTATAGGTAGTTTATTATATTTATCCTAGTGGTCAAGGCCTGATATACAGTAACCAATGCTGTTAGCATTTTAAGTCAGCACACATCGGCACCAAAACACCACTGGTTAGGAATAAAAAGGATATTACGATATCTAAAAGGGACAATGGAACTAGGACTATGGATAAAGCCATCTGGTGACTTATTGTTACAATGCTATGTAGATAGCGACTGGGCAAATGATGTGCAGGACAGAAAATCAAACTCTGGGTTTGTAGTATTGTTTGCCGGTGCTATAATTGGATGGAGATCCAGAAAACAACCTTCAGTAGCACTTTCCACTGCTGAAGCTGAATTCATAGCATTGTTTTATTTATTTTTTATTTATTTATTTGTTTGTCAAACATGTACAAGATAGCAGGTATAGGTATAAACATAAACATAATCAAAGTGAATACAGATAGATGAGGACAATAGGACAGTAGGACAGGGACGGTAGGCACGCATTGTCTGAGACATGTTCTGAAATAACCTGGTATGTACAATTACTAAAGGATGTAAATGTTTATGTAGAGCAGCAGTCGCCAACAGATGGTCCAGGACTGTTCGCCCTGCGTGAAGAAGTCAAATTGTTTTTCCAGTAGCAAAATAATCTGAAATTACAAGAACTCTTGTTCGACTATGAGTGGGTAGTGAGTGAGTATTTTTTCGCTGTAAAATGAACTAAACTTATCCTTGCAAGGACAACTTAAGCACGTGTACACACAACAAGGTAAAATGGATGCTTTTCAAAAGAAAATATTACTGTGGCAAACACGGTTGGCTGAAGATGATCTGCAGATGTTTTCAAATTTTGATGAATATATGAGAGAAGGATATTGTTCTGACCTAGGCTTCCTGATAAAATAATACAGCACAAATGGAGTCCCGAAAACCTCTTTTTATTTTAATGGCTGTGAATTATTTTCATTCCCAGCCGTAATAAGTCCCAAACAATGATAACAAGTCCAACAACAGTCTTTCAGAAGAAGGCAGATAAGCACACGAACCTTTATCTTTCTTGACAAGCTGCCAAAGATCAATTAGCAAGGAGCTTGGCAAGGCCAAACAGAAACACGGAGTCAGAACTCAACTGACATGAGTTGAACAAAGTTGCTTCCTGCGACAAGCACTTCCGTTTGCTCCACTTATATAGCCTATGGGAGGGGCCAATTATCTCCAAGCCTTACTCCCGAGTAGTCCTTCTCCTCTGTAACTGTTCTTGCCTTCTGGCAGCTCTGCGCATGCGCGCATTGAGAACAGGCTCCCCCTGTTCCTCTGCCTCGCTCATGTCAGCCTCTGGAGGCTCTGGAGTCAGCAGACCTCCCAGATGGCCCTGGCTGGATCCCTGCCTCTGGCACCGAGCCTTCTCCAGACTCCAGGCCTGGCCCATGTTCCTCCCCAGCTTCCTTGCTGTCTGACTCTGCTGCCAGCTCCGCAGGCCGCTGGCGGACCACAACAGATATCAACCGGCAGGTGGTAACCATAGTTCAACAGCACTTACAATCACTCACAGAATCTTTTGGTCATTATTACCCAAAGAAAGAAGATCCCAGACATGGCAATATGTGGGTAATAGATCCATTTGCAGCAAACATTGAAGATAGCAATTTAAGCATGAATGAAAATGTAAGCCTCATCGATCTATCATCCGACGACAGTCTCAAAGCTAAATTCCAGTCATCCATATAAAGACCTCATTTTTGGCTCTCCATAAAAAGTGAATACTCATTGCTGAGTGAAAAAAACAATGAAAATTTTGATTCAATTTTCAACAACATATTTGTGCGAAAAGACATTTTCATCTGTCACAGCAATTAAAACTCGGTACCAGTCTCGGCTTGAACTAAAAACGGCTCTGTCTTGTAGTAACGTCATTGGAGCCAAAAATCCATAAACTTATTTCAAACAAGCAGGAACAAATATCACACTAAAAATGTGGTAATACTTAAATAAGCTTCAATTATTTTGTAATAATTAAACTAACTTTAATAATTTTGTTACAATTAAACAACCTTTAAAGATTTTGTTATGATTAAATAAGCATTTACAATTGTTATAATTAAATAAGCATTTATAATTTTGTTATATTAAATAGGTGCATTTCATATTAATAAAATGGAAGTTCTCTGATCATTATTTTAGAAATGTATTTATCTTTTAAAAAAATTCATATTAGTGGTCTGCGGGATTTAAATTTATGAATTTAGTGGTCTGTGAGGTCTGAAAGGTTGGCAACTCCTGCCTTAGGTGCTATGTCACCTACCACCAAACCAACTGGGCAGAACTCCTGCTGTTTGTGGAGGTGGCATATAAGAATGCTGTGCACAGCAGCACGGGCTTAATCCCCTTCAGAGTAGTTAATGGAGTGGAATTTGTCCACTCCTCACCGTCCTCTTCCGTAAGTACTGCTGCAGCCCCCTCCCCGTAGGGGTATCCGTTGCAGTGCTTGGGCGAGTAGGACAACACTGCATTTTTCGCTCTTCTTGACCACCCCCTTGGCTGTTGCTTCGGGTCAAGCCGCATAAACCTGGTAAGCCACTTCCAATAATTTCCCTATCGTATCGGCCAAAACTCCATCCAGCTTCTGCAGTTTACACTGGATGTCTGGGGCACTTTGGCCAATAAAGAGCATATTGACTAGACGGGAGTTTTCTGAGGCCTCTCAGTCCAAATCACTATATTTCCGAAAGGCTTGATAAAGGCATTCAAGGAAGTCACTGGGGCTCTCTGAGGGTCCTTGATGTACATCATATATTTTACCCAAATTCTTCTGTTTAGGAATGGCAGTCTGCAAGGCAGTAACAATTATATCCTGAAACCTTTCAAGTATTCATAGTCTCGGCTCTCATACGTGTCAATGGCCCATTTAGGATCAGTGTCTGGGCAAAGGACCTTCCTTTCCTCAGCCAGCTTTTTCGTGGCCGTCGTCACCAGTCATCCTTCCTCACTGGTTAGGAAAACATCCAACATAGCTTGCAAGTCTGCCCAGTTGGGATTGTTAGTATGAATAATGGACAGAACTATGAACTATGAGTACTTACATGGGGCTGCCATATAGGAGCCTAATCTGTCCTTCCATGCATAAAGGTCAGATGTGGAGAAGGGGGTATGAACAAGAACCTTATTGGTATCCCCCCTTCCAATGGCCACCTGTTCCGTGAGGGGGTAACCCCCTTTATAGGGTGGTGGGGCATAGGCTAAAGCAGGAGGTATTGAAGTGAGGGGTCGCCCTAACCCAGTCCTTAAGCATCTTCTTGTTCCTCTGGAGGATCCAAAAAAGTGCGTAGTAATCTTTCTGATCCTGGTCTTATTATTCTATTAAAATTAGTATTTTCATTAGTTGAAATTGGCCATGTAATCTATGACATTTTTTCTTTCAGAACTGGATATTCATCAGAACATAGGTATTCTGCATATTGTCACAGGCCATATCATAAAGATTTTGCACATTGCCTAAAGGGTTGATTACAAAATGAAGACCAAATGGATGGAACCAATAAAGAGACATTTCAGACAAAATTATATTTCACACGAGACATGCTGGATGAAGTCAAGGCCTGTATAGTGTATTGAGAAGGGGAAATCACCACTATCATTAATGACAAGGATTCGTGATGAGATTCCTACATCTCTGAAGAGAACGATGTCAGAATGTATCAGAAATTAATTACAAGAAAATGTTAATATGAAGCCAATGAATTGAAATAAAACATGTATTGAAGCTGTTCAAAACTGTTATTTTTTTGTTAATGGCCATTTATAACTGGATGAGTGGGGAGGATAGTCTGATTGATTTTGCAAAAAACAATAACAACAAAGTACATGCTAAGAGTTCAATACATCCAATACATTTGGTGCAATAAATGTGATGTCAACCACAGAGGGGCTGGAAATGACAAGAATGCTGAGGGTCTCTTAGCCAGATATCCTGTCACATTGCCCAGTAAAGAAGACTTCTTCAGGGTGGACAATACTAATATAAGTATATTTATGGCTACTTTTTAAGATGTGGTATGTTGCAGATTCATGAATATTTACAACTTGTGCTTTGTGTTTATTAGGAGGAGATATCAGACTCACAATATGTGAAAGCATTATTTTTCCTTTTGCCATAATAATATTAGCGGGTCTCACCATTTCTGTAGCAATACTGATGCTTGTTTCAATGTTTCTTTCAGAATATGAGGAAGATGAACTATATGCCAATTTTACAATGCCAACAGATTCACAATGGTACAGATACAGTACGAAACACAGGGTTTACGAGGGACACAGAGAATGAATTAGAAGATATAGTATTTAATTCACAGGCACTCCTGTGAGTCGGTCATCACACAATAACGTAAGGAAGGTCTCCTACTTCAGGTTATACTCAATAAGTTCTATTTACTGTAACAAATGGGAGGAGGCCATGTCTCGTTCTTCTTTCCTTTCAGAATGGTGTAATGACCTGTTGCTTGCTAAATTCCCAAGGCATAATCTTTCACAAGGAGCTCAATGGGGTAGGGGAGCCACAACCATCTACTTCACATGGCAGGTGTAAGGAGCAGGAGCAGGAAATGGAGCAACAGCCGTCCATCTCATATGGGACACAAGACATGGAATTACAAGGAAGGGCATATAATTCACATGCATATTGACATATTCACATACATATCACGTACCTCAGTTTTAATTTACATGGAACATGATCAGTGAAGTAAAGACAAGGATAGAGAAAGCTCAAACAGCATTATTCAAAATGAAAAAGGTCTTCTGCAGTCACGACATAAGCCTGAAAATCAAGCTTGTCAGATGTTACATCTTTTCTATCCTGCTCTATAGAGTAGAGAGTTGGTCTCTGACAGAAAACGACTTGAAGAAACTAGAAGCATTTGAAATGTGGATTTACAGATAGCTGTTACATATAACCTGGGTTAATAAAATCACAAATGAGGTGATAAGCCACCTGGGAAAGCAAAGGGAAATCATCAAAGCCATTAAAAAGTGAAAGACGTGATGCGACACCCAGAAAAATACAGCATCCTTCACTTAATCCTCCAGGGAAAGACTGAAGGCAAACGAGGTCCAGGCAGAAGAACATCATGGCTTAAAAACGTAAGGGACTGGTTTGGACAAAACTCAGCAGCACTTTTTCATGCGGCTGTTGACAAAAATAGGATTGCCAACATGATCGCCAATGTCCGATGATGGATATGGCACAATAATAATAATAATATTGACTATTTTATAAAACCATGTATCAATTTGATGTGGGTTGACTCCAAATAATTCAAATGTAAAGATGGCCTCATTTTTTTCACTCTGCATTCAATATGTTCTTTGTACTATAACAAGACTCCTAAAAACTATTTGTTTGTGTTCCTTCAGAATGGAAGAGTGATCAGTTGTTTGCAAAATTTCCAATGCCTACTCTTTCACAACGATCTCAACAAAGTATGGAGCCACAACCGTCCAATTCAGATGACATACCTGAGAAGTAAGACCAAGAAATGGAGCCACAACTGTCCACTTCACGCAACATATAAGGTGAATTATAATACACAATGATTACTAAATATGAATGTAGGTATTCATAAAATCCATGATAGATGGATTTTATGTCATTTTTGTTTATCTAGGGACTCTGTAAAAAATAAAAAAAAGGTGATGAAGAACAACTTCTTACAGACACCCAAGATGAAATTACCAGTGAAGAGTATGATATCTCAGAAACCCAATCAGTAGAGGTATTCAAACACCCAGAAGAGTCAAGACTCAATAAACACACTAAAACCAATTGATTGTGCACCTGGAGAGTATTCAAACATGGCAGAAGGAACTTTGACATTACAATGCTATAGAATACTATCAACGTTACAGATTTGTAAATATTGAACGTATTCGATCATTCGCAAAGGCTAAATGTTATTCATGAGATACGTAATCTTTTGAACTGTATTTCTAGGGAGGTAAGACCCAACGATTTTATGCAACTTTGGCTAGATGCAGAGGAATTAAGCAAGCCTCTCTTTAGTCTTAGGATTTATGCATGACTCAAATGCTGATCAGTTCCTTAGCTATATAGGTTTGTTACAAAGCAATGTGGAGGTATTATGGAGGAACTCTTTAGAACTAATAGTCACTATTGTGAAGAACAAGGAAGTGGGGGCAGACTTAGGAAATTAGACAGTGCTATTCAGTAAGGTGTTGGAGAAGAAAAAACAATATCTGTTTGATTTCAATGTGGAGGGGGAATTTCTGTGTTTTGCAGGCAACCTGATATATTTGTTAGATAACAGTGCGTCTACTAACCAAGAAATTGTTACTAGAGCCAGGGAGCTCCATAAAAAGCCTCAGTATTTCTACAGGGAGCAGAATTGAATTTTCAGATACACTTATTTGAAGAGAACTTGGGTATAACTATAAAGATTTTGTTTTATAGGGAACTTCCGGTTTGTCACCGGAGCGTGGCAGCTGAAACTTGCGGAGCTCTGTGAAATTCAGCTGATTTCTGCCTGCCTGGAGGCTCCTAGGGGCCAAACATCGCCTTGTAGGCGTGACAAAGAAGGAAGGGATCCCGTAGATTGCAAGTGGACGGCGGTCCACTTAGCTTGATCCGGGAAAATCTTCCTGACAGGTGGAGAAGAAGACAGCCATTAATGGCTCAACCAAAGCTCTGACAGCCGAAACAAGCAAGCACGGAGAAAAGCGGAAAAATTACAGTGTATTGGATTGGGGTAAGGAGCGTATAATTTCTACCCAGAATTAATCTAAATTCACCAAAATATCTTCATTAAGAAGGGAGACTCCAGAGAAGGAGGGAGGGAATTATTACTCTTTTCCCCTCCGGAAGCTGCGAGTGAAAGTTCGGAGTGGATTACACACTCGCTGGAAGTGAGTGAAGCAAGGAACTAATTATTGCTAAATTGAAGAGAAAGACTGGACTGAGTATATTTGTGAAGGCATGGACATGATAAATTATTGTTGAGAGTTTGCTTTTTTTTTTTTTTTTCTCAAACTTTTTTTGGCTACAGCTAGTGAAGACTCTTTTTTTCTCTCTGCCTTTTTCTTTTACTATTCTTTTTCCGGACTCCCATTTTAGAGTGGAAAGGAAAAAGAAGCAAGGCTGCCATCTACTGGCTAAAGTTGGAACATACCAGAAAGAATACTCTGATCTGACTAGATTTAACAAGGGTGGAGAATACATTGTTTTGGAAATTATAACGTCTGGTGTTAGGAATAAACTAAAGGTTATCTGCTTTGGAAACTACTGTGGGAAAAGTAAGATTGGAACTGCAATAGAGAAAATCACTTTTGAACATTGGCAGATTACAAATAGCTTGGGTCAATTGATGTAAAAGTGAAAAGATAAATACTTATTTTGTTGATGTTCAGGGAGACAGCGGGCCTTATGGATTACAAATACTAATGAGAATGCAAAGATATGAAAAGTAGATACTAACTGAGCAGAAGGGAAAGCTAATATTGCAGCTATTGTGAGTTTTTTGGACTATTAAAACTAATTGTTCCAGGTTTTGCTTTTGAGTTGAGTTAATAAGACATTGACTGAACCTAAATTGAAGAAAAGGTGAAGCTGTTACACTGTTTTCCCATTTTCACGTGGGTTATTTGTATTGAAGTGTATTGAACTGGGGAGGATATTGATTGTGTTGGAATACTACAGGTGGCCAATTTTGGGTTGGCCTATTTTCTTGGTGGACAATAGGACTGGTGGGAATATCCATTATTAGCTATAAATAGAGAAAAGAAGGAAGAAAAAACCAATACTAGTCTCTGAGATGTCAACCTTAAATATAACCAAAATAGGGAAGAAGGCATCTTCCACACTGTCTTCAATGTCCTCATGTCCTTCTAACCAGAGGTCAATTGAAAGCATGTTACAGCTGGAAAAAACAAACACATCCCAAAAGGAGGTATTATTTTTTTTTAAATTTTCTTTATTGATTTTCCATTTTAAACATCACAATGCTTTTACACAAATCTACACCCATTTTCATACATTGTTATTCAGTTTGTATAATTTATACATTATTTATTCATATTTATAAGATCTTACGTCCTCGTCCCACATTGTCTCTCAGACTTTCCTTTTTTTCTTGGTCCAATCATACCGTTTTTTCCATACTTCGTAATATTCCGAATCATTTTGTCCTTTCAGTTCAATAGTTAATCTGTCCATTTCGGCACATTCATATATCTTTGCCATTATTGCATTCTCCGAGGGTGCTTGAATGTTCTTCCAATATTGTGCATACACAATCCTTGCCGCTGTCACAATATGCAATATTAAGTATTTAATATTCTTAGTGTATTGTTTTCTTATTATTCCTAATAGGAAAAATTCCGGTGTATATTCTATTGTTCTACCTGTTGTTTCTT
>QLTV01001698.1:6731763-6745576 GCA_003457575.1 Thermophis baileyi
AGCAGCAAACCAATTAGGGATTTTCAGATTGTTTTTTTTTTGAATTTCATAACATATTTTCAATAAAGAGTTTCTAATTAGGTGACTGTTGAAGTTTTTCTGTAGTTTGTTTCCATCATTCCATAAGTAGGCATGCCATCCCATCTGCAGGTCATGACCTTCTAATAATAATAGTCGTTTATTTTTTACATTTATCCATTCTCTCAACCAGGTCAGGGATGCTGCTTTGTAATATAGCTTCCAATCAGGTAGTCCGAGGCCACCTCTACTCTTATCGTCTTGTAAATTAGTTATTTTAATCCTTGGCTTTTTACCCTGCCATATAAATTTAGAAGTAATTTTATTCAATTCTGTGAAAAATTTCATTTCTAATTTAATAGGTATTGTTTAGAACAAGTATAAAAATTTTGGTAGAATGCTCATCTTAATTGCCGCTATTCGTCCTAATAATGATAATTGTAGTTTGACTTCCGGTGGTGACGCGGGGCACTGCAGCTGAAGAAGGATGATCTCCGTCCTTTGAAGCCGCTTTTCTTTTGTTATCAGAGACTCTTCGAGGCACAAAAGGTCTGGAGGACTGTGTGGAGAAAGAGGGACAACCCAGGCAACAGCGGGGTGAAGGCGTTCGCCCGCTGGGGCGAAGGGCACCCTCCCTATCTGAAAACGAAAGCGCCCGTCTTTGTCTTTGCAACATGGTGGTCCCGAAGCCACGGCGAACCACATAAGACAAGGAAGCAAATATTGTAGCAGACTACATCTAATTCATGGAAAGAAGACTCTCATAGTATCGGAGACAACTGGTAACAAGGTGATCCAACTACAAAGATAAAAAGGGGGCTCTAAAAGGAACCTAGCGGCGAAAAGAAGGACGAGTCAGAAAACACAGCAGCATAGAGACGGCAGAGGTCGGAGAGAGGGGATTTTTTAGCAAAAATCTGAAACGGGGAGAATAAAGCCCATGTAGAGGATCCAAAAGAGTACCTGCCTATTTACTTGAGAACTAGCTGAATGTAACGCACAGGAGATCGGAAACCAGGCCAAAGCCTGCTAAAGGTGGATGACTGTGCAGATCAACGGTGAAGCGAACTTCAACTGCAGACAAAGCGAAAGGGGAATATCTGAATAAAGAATCTGTGGAAATCAGGACTGATTAAGTGCGAACTGAGCAACTGTGGACTTATTCAGTATTTACAGGTATCGATATTGAAACATTCTTTTTTTTCTTCCCTATTCCTTCTCTATATTTTCACTTTCCCTCTCTTTCTCCTATCTAACGCTTAGAAAATACTTTTTCTGTTTACTACTTAGCCTTATATATATCAAATACTCCTACACTCTTACAAATTGCGAACTCCCTTACCCTATTAATTAACATTTTAACATTTTCCTGGAAATAGTAAAGACAGAAGGCTAATAGAAGATCACTGTATGGATATATAGATAAAGACTACTTATTTTTCGATGTGGAATAGCTACAGGGCAGGGTCCCTACAATAGGCACTACAGCTGCTAGCCACTTAGATGATAACATGTGGTCCATTCTTCAGAGATCTGATCTGAGTGAGGACGTCAAATTAAAGTCTGCTGCAGAGGTTTCTAAGGCTGACCAGACGAAATGAGTCTGAGAAGAACATTCTGTATCTTATTCCTCCATCAGAAGACTTTTGACCACTCCCGGCCTTCTCTAATGATTGCACCAGAAGAGTCTTTCCACAAATGATTTATGCTATTTCTGTAATCTGTCCTACACTTCATCTCAGACGTGTCAAAAGTCAAGGACTGCTTATGTGACCACGAAGCAGGCAGAGGCCTGATCAAATCCTTCACTGAGCTAGACTTGCATTACAGCCCCAAGTAAATTGCTAGGCCTCCCGCAAATGAACATAGCCCATGCAAATACATCAGAGGTGGGTTCCTGCCAGTTTGGACCGGTTCTATAGAACCAGTAGCGGGAATTTCCCCCCGCTCGCCGAATCGGCAGCAATGGCCGGCTGGACATGCCCCTGAACTGGCTCTCTCAGCGGCGCCATTGGTGCCATCTTGTTTTTTGTTTCTGCGCATGCGCAGAAGCTCGGTTTTTAGCACTGCGCATGCGTGCCCGCGTGGCATGTGAGGAAGCAAACTGGCAGCGAGGTAAGCCAGAACCCACCCCTGAAATACATTGTCTCCTTAGAATCTCAAAAGCACAGCCTTCCTGGCTCTCTGGAGCAGCCCTTGCTGAGCTCGATTTCACAACTGACTTCAGTGATCTGTGCCCAGATCAGACACCACCACCCACTCTCTGAAATAGTCTGGAGTCCCACCTCAAGAAAGGCCATGATTTCTGTGGTGCATTAAGGAATAATGATAAATTCTGGGACTTCCAGCACTGACGTCACGCTGGTGCGAGCAAGCCGACGGAGCTCTATCTGGCATGCACGGCGTTTCTTGTTATTGTGGCCGTTTCAGGCAAGGTCGGCTCTGGGAAAGAGCACCGGTGGAGAAGGGCGACTTCAGAGCTTCTGTAGGAGAAAGGCAATCTCCGGACAAAGCGAGAGGTGCCCTCAGAACAAACAAGAAAGAGATCAGCCTGTTAATGGCCGATCCGAAGACGTGGCAGTCAGCCCAACAAGGAGGAAGAAGAAAATAAAACAGCAAGACGTATCAGCAATTTAAAGCAGTAAAATATATCGAAAAAGCCTCTTTACCAACGAGGATTGAATTGAAAAGGGAAAGTAAAAGGAGTGATCCGGAACAGACTGAAAAGCGGCGAATTTGAGATGGAAACGGAGAGAAGGCAAAGTAAGTGCGGAGATGGAGAAGAGGAAGTGTGAGAAGGGACTGAGAAAGTAGACACGAGAGTGACTTTTGGAATACAAAAGAACGAGAGGGAAGGAAGAAGGAAAAAAAGAGGGATACGGGAGAGAAAGTTTGGAGAAGGAAGATAAACTTCTGAGAAAGAAAGAAGGTAAAAGACAGAGAGACTGTAAGAAGGAATATATGTGATAGTGACTGCAAAAAAAAGGGGGGGGACACCATTTTGAGAGGTCTGGGAAATCTGGAGGAAAAAAAAATACATAGAAGAAAACAGGACTTGAGAATCATTGAATAAGAAGGTTGGATATTAAACTTAAAACCCTTCCTTGCTTCTTCCCTTTTCCTTTTCCCACTTTTTCTGTATTTGAATATTCTATTATATCTTACCACCTACAACTTCAATATTATTGTAAAAAAAAAAGAGAGAAAGGGGGAGAAAATATTAATCATCATCATTATCATAACTATCATACTATTATATTGTTTAAAATACATAAGAAAATAGGAATTGGAAGCATATTTGATAAAGGTTGAAACTATTATTATCATTATTTCATATTTATATTTATATCTATTTATATCTATATCTATATCTATATTTATACTTATATTGATTAATTAATTGTAATAACTACTATTAACTACTACTATTAACTACCTTTATTATTTATCATTACAATAGACAGTATATTAGATTAAAAATAGAGATAAGATATAATTGTAATCGTATGGTAAAGTGGAACAATATATTCAGGATTATCCAAATGTCCACTATGACAACAACATTAACGAAAGGGAGTAAAAAACAGACAATTTCAATAGCATCTCCAGCAGGTCAAAAAGCAATGGAAAGTGTGTCAAAAGGTGAGCTCAGGCGCAAATATGCAAGGTATACAAGCGTCTTTAAATTTCCTGCAGGAAACAGTTCTAAAAATGCAGGAGACAATTACAAAAGGCCTGGATGATGTAAAAAACGAAATGACTGAGGTCAAAAATAATATGACTAAAATTGATGATAAAGTGGACACGATTCAAGTAGCGCTAGCCAAAAACGAACAACAAATAAAAGAAGTAGTAGAAAGAACTGACAGGGCTGAGAAAAGATTAGATAGAACAGACAACAAATTAGAGGAAATGAACAAAAATCTTGAAGAGGCCATCTCTCACCTTGAAATGGAAAAGTCAATGTTTTATTTAAGGTTCCAAAATATTATCAAAACAAAGGAGGAAGACTTATTGGAAGTAATGGTAGAAATATTAGAAAAAATCTTAGATAGAAGTAGGGAAGACATTTTGAAAGAAATTGATGAAATTTATAGAATCAATACTAGCTATGCTAGGAAATACAAACATCCTAGGGAAGTACACATTAGGTTTTTGAGAAGAGCGATGAAAGATGAAATCCTTAATACAGTAAGAAACGATACCCTGACATACATGGGAAAGGAAATCATAATACTGAGACAGATACCCCGAAGGATAAGGGACAAAAGAAAAAACTACAACTTCCTGCCAGCCCAATTAGTTAGGCAAAGAATCATGTTTAGGTGGCTCATTCCGGAAGGGATGTTAATAACTTGGAGGGACAGGAAAATCAAAATTGATATTATAGAAAAGGCGCAGGAATTTCAGGAACAACTGCTAGCTAGAGATGAGGAGCAGGATAATAGAGACACGAGAATGAGTAGGAGTCAGGAGGAATTAAGAATTAGAAAACGTCAGGAGGAACAGGAAATCAGGGATGGAAACGAGACAGAAAGATATGAAAGGGAGGGAGCAAGGACAAGAGTGCAAACGGAGATACTTTTGAAAGGAAACACAAAATCCAATACTAAATAATAACAAGGAAGAACAAGGAATTAACTTATTATCTATTAACATTAACGGTTTAAATTCACCCATCAAGAGAAAATATGTACTGCTAGACCTTCAAAAACAGAATATGGATATAATTTGTATACAAGAGGAGCATATTAAAAAAGATTCTGAAAGATTATTAGAATACTCAAAATTAGGAAAATTATACTGTGCATTACCACAAGTTAAAAAAAGAGGAATTGCAATTTATGTAAAAGAACGATTAAACTCAAAATTAATATATGCGGATAAAGAGGATAGGATTCTAATTGTGGAAATAATAGGACGAAAACAAATATTGTTAGCAGGGATATATGCACCCAACAAACAACAAATTTTTTTTTACTCTAAATTGCATAAAAGGGGCGTTGGTCTTACCTGATATGCCTCTTCTCCGAGTAGTGGATATAGCAGCCAGGAATGGGTTAAATCCGTCTGCTCTCTGATTGGACTGAGTCTGTCAAAGCTGTTCAGGTCCCGCCCTTGTCACTATGCTTGACAGCTTGAAACAAAGATGCAAAGCGACAGACTCCGGTGTGTCAAATTCAATCAAGATCACTCTCCTGGAAACCGAAGCCAACAGTAGGCATTGACTACTCCAGGGCGGGGCTGGCTGCTATATCCACTACTTGGAGAAGAGGTGTATCAGGTAAGACCAATGCCTCTTCTCCCTCAAGGTGGATATAGCAGCCAGGAATGGGACATACCAAAGCTGGCTGTCCACACGGGTGGGTGACCTAGGTAGCCCTACTGTTGCTGAGGCCTTAATCATGAACGACTTGTTGCAGTACTCTCCTCCCAAACGCGGTGTCTGCCGATGCATACACATCCACTTTATAGTGATGCTCAAAGGGGGATGGAGTAGACCATGTAGCAGCCCGGCAAACTTCTTCAAGCGACGCTTGTGCTGCCCATGCCGACGTAGCTGCACTCCTAGTCGAGTGTGCCATGATACGGTGTGGTATCGGTAGCGAGCTCAGTTTGTATGCCCTCACAATTGTAGAATGTATCCAACGTCCCACCGTGGACGGAGTGACCTTATGGCCCATCGACGAAGGTTGGAAGGAGATAAATAGGGATTCAGATTTGCAAAAACTCTTAGTCTTCCTGATGTAAATGTGTAACGCCCGACGCACATCAAGTTTATGCCACTCCTTCTCCGAATGATGAACCGGATGTGGGCAAAAGCTAGGGAGAACAATCTCCTGCGCTCGATGAAACCAGGTATTCACCTTCGGCAGAAATGCCGGATCCATGTGGAGAACCACTTTGTCTGTGTGGAAGATGCACAGATCGGAATGAACCGACAAGGCCTAACTCAGAGATCCGGCAGGCCGATGTAATTGCCACCAAAAATGCAACTTTACACGTAAGATGATGTAAGGTCGCCTCCCGAGCGGCTCATACAGTGACTCAGTTAGGGACCGCAAAACTTTTGGCAGATCCCACGTCGGGTAGCGGTGAATCACTGGCGGCGCCAGGTTGGATGCGCCTCGCAGGAAACAGCGGATCTTAGGGTGCTGGTTCAAAGAGTCAGGTCGCTCACCTGACAAAACGGACAACGCCGCCACTTGTCGCCGTAACGTGTTCGGGCTAAGACCCCTGTCCAAGCCGTCTTGTAGGAACTCAAGAACATCGTTCACTGACGCCGTTGATGGAACAATATCAGCTTTCTCACACCACCCGCAAAAGAATTGCCATGTAGCGTCATAGATGTGGGTGGTAAATGGTCGGCGAGATGCTTGCATCGTGGCGATGACCCTGGATGAATGTTTGGCTTTGCTCAGAGCGAACCGCTCAAGCGCCATGCAGTCATTTTGAGCCACTGGGGGTCCAGGTGGTTCAAGGCTCCCTGGCTGAGGGAGTCCGGTCGAGGAGGAACCCTCCAGGGCGAAGCAGTGGAGAGGCTCATCAAGTCCGCGAACCATGGCCTGTGAGGACAGTAAAGGGAGACCAGAATCACTTCTGCCCCCTCCTCCAGAATCTTGCGCACGACCCTCGGGATCAGGGGAAGCGGTGGGAAAGCGTAGAGGAGGCCTTTGGGCCATGCTATCCGTAGGGTGTTCGTACCTATCGCCCCTGGGGTTGTGAACAGAGTTACAAACTTGTCGAGATGGGCATTGGTCAGAGTAGCGAAGAGATCAACCTCTGGGAGGCCAAAGATGTTCGACCTCTCCCGGAACAGATCCGGGTGCAAGCGCCATTCAGCATGGTCCACCGAGGCTCGGCTAAGCCAATCCACTTGGACATTTGCTATGCCGGATATGTGGTCCGCCCGAAGGGAAGGAAGATGTTGCTCCCCCCACAGAGCGATCTGACGTGCCTCATTCATCAAAGATTTGGACCTGGTGCCTTCTGGCGGTTGACATGCGCCTTGGCAGCAATATTGTCCATCATAATTAATACATGATGGCCGGATATTGCATGGGAAAAATGGCAGAGGGCAAGATGAATAGCCCGAAGTTCCAGCCAATTGATGCTTTTCTCGCGATCCCGCACATTCCATTGGCCTTGCACCATCTGAGTGTCCATGTGAGTGCCCCAGCCTGTCAGGCTCGCATCGGTTGTGATGACTAGGCATTCGGGCTCCCGAAACGAGCTGCCCCTGGCAATCGCCGTGGAGTTCCACCATGCCAGAGATGAGATGACAGTCATCGGCAGCTGAACCCTGACTGGGGAAGTGCCCCTGCCGGACTTCTGAAATGGCAAGAGGAACCATTGGAGCTCGCGGGAATGGACACGCGCCCATGGCACTGTTGCAAAGGTGGACACCATCTTCCCAAGCAAGCTAGCCGGTGTCGCTAAGGACGCCGACCTCTCTCTTGAGATGGTAACTACCAGGTCCTATGCTAGTCTGTCTGTCTGGAGACAGGTAGACCATACCTTGGGCTGAATCGATAATGGCCCCCAAATGCAGGGTTCTAGTGGAAGGTGTCAAATGGCTTTTCTCCCGATTAATGGAGAACCCGTGGTGCTCCAGTGCCTGGATGGTGGTGGCCAAGTCCCTCTGGGCCTGAGGATAGGACAAAGATTGAATTAATATATCGTCCAAATAGCACTGTACATGCACGGGTAAAGCCCTGAGAGGCCGCAAGGGCTGCCATTAATTTAGTAAACACCCTTGGGGCTGATGACAGGCCGAAGGGCATGGCACAATATTGGAAACGAGACCCATTGAATTGGAATCTCAAATATTGCCTATGGCGTGGAATAATCAACACATGTAAGTATACCTCTGTGAGGTCAATCGAAGTGAGGAAGTCGCCCTTCCTAACGCCCTCCAAATGGTGAACAGTGAGTGCATTTTAAACCGTCTATAGATGACATAATGGTTAAGCCATTTCAGATCCAGAACCGCTCTCCATCCCCCCGAGGACTTGGGAACCACAAACAATATCGAGTAGAATCCTTGTCCGTGTTGATCCTCAGGGACAGCCTCGATGGCATGGATATCCAGCAAGTGCTGAATAGCTGTCTCCATGAGGATCCTCTTGGCCGACACCCGGGACACCGGACACTGGATACAAAACCTCGGGGGAATGGAGCGCAACTCTAGAGCTAGACCGGATTGAATGGTCTGTCTAACCCAAGCGTCTGAAGTGGACTCTCCCCATCGGTCCACAAAATAGGCCAGCCGGCCTCCAATGGGGTGCTCGGGAATGCACTCACTGGGGACATCGGAATGAATGACTTCCTCCCCCTCGAAAGGGCCATTTACCTCTGAAGGGGCGACCTCGATCTGCTCGGAAAGAGTGAGGTCTCTGTCGCTGACCCATATTGGCGTATGCCCCCTGGGTGAAACTACCTGTACCCGGGGATTGGTAAGATGGGCAACGGTAGTATGGCGACGGTCTCGAGTCCCCGCATCTGGAGATTGAAGATAGAATCTTGCAACTATCCTTAGTCTCTGTCAACAGCGGCTCCAGGCAATTGCCAAATAAATGCTCCCCATCAAAGGTAGTCGTCGCCAACCGCCACTTATGGCAGGTGTCTGCCTGCCAAGATTTGAGCCACAGCATCCGCTGTGCTGCTACCGCCGCCCCAATTGACTTAGATGCAAACCGGGCCGTGTTCAGCGTGGCATCCACAGTCAGTTGTGCTGCCACAATCAGCTTGTTGATATCTTGCCATAGGCGCACATCAGTGGAAGGTGTAGTCTCCAGAAGCTGACGAAGCCAAATTAAAGATGCTCGGGGAAAAAATGACGCCATGGTAGATGAGCGAACAGCCCACGCTGCAGCTTGATGTGCCCATTGTAAGGAGTGTTCTGACCTACAGTCCTCTGGCCGTAATGCTTCTGCAGGTTCACTGGGCATGGCCGAAGAGTTATATAGGGCCAGCACCGGTGCGTCAATAGGAGGAACCTGAAGAGACTTGGCCAAGTCAGGGGCCACATTATACAGGCGTCTCTCCAAGGCCGATGGATTGGGCCCCGCACCCGGAGCCGACCATTGACGAGTAATAAGGTTGACAAAGAGCACCACCTCC
Source organism: Thermophis baileyi (assembly GCA_003457575.1). NCBI lineage: Eukaryota > Metazoa > Chordata > Lepidosauria > Squamata > Dipsadidae > Thermophis > Thermophis baileyi. Next base: position 6,740,905 of record QLTV01001698.1, read on the forward strand.
TCCTCAGAGGTGCGCTCCAGGAACAGAGGATCGGTGAGGTCCTGGGGTGATTGTTGCTCCAGTTCAGAGGATGCTGGAGACAGGCCGGCCACTATTTTCGCCTTGTGCAGGAGTGACCAAAACAAGTGGAGCGGGAACAGGCCCGTGACAGATGGTTTTTCCACCGGCCTGCTATCATCCTCCGACAGCTCCAGTTCGGAATCCTCTGCAGCTTCGGAAACCTGAGATCTATCATCTCGGGAGGAGTGGTCCGAACCCTGCTCATAGTCAACCTGATGGTAAATTGGCGGAACCGATTCGTCATATTGTTGGTGACTGAGATGGCCAGCCCTGTCGCAATAATAGTCATGCCGGGACTGTTGGAGGCCTTCGACAATGCCTTGGTGAATCGCTTCTTGCACAACCGCCCGCATATTCTCCAGTAAGGTAGGGCGGGTTTCCTCCGCAGGCCTCAGGCCAGCGGCTGTAGGAGTGAAGGTTGCCTCCGGAGCGGGTCTATGTCTGGCCCCAGGACCAGATGTACGCTCCGATAGGGGAAGAAATGTAGAGCCAGCTCCCCAAAGGTCCGTATTGGAATTAGGCACTACCGAATCCAGGCGAGAGGTGCCTACTCCAGGTGCTGCTGACACTGCACTAGCTGACGTAGAATGCACTGCACATTCGAGTTCACGCTGTGCCGCCTTGTTACATAGCTTATCAAGCTTGTTGTGGTGACGGCGCTCTGCAGAGGTTAGTGATTTGGAAGCACTAGATGACGAGGATTCACCTCTTGCTGCCCGTGAAGAGCAAGTAGATTCCCCCGATTTGCAGCAGGTTCTCTGACCTTTGCCAGAGCCAGCTTTGTCAATAGAGGGTGCCTTGGAAGGCATGTTGATGTTTAGCGGTCAGGTGATGATTCAGACCTCCCACTAGGCAGTGTAGCACTGGCCAGATGTTCTGAAGCCCAATAAGGCTAATTACAATTAAGCCGTGCTCTGGTGGAGCGTGGCCACGTGACAGCATAGGCAGCTTAGATAGCCTAGTTACAGCCAAATCGCCCCTGTAATCTAGCCCATCAGCCGTGCTCTGGTGAGGCTTGGCGATAATGATAAGCCATGCCCTTGTGGGGCGTGGCGCAGCCTGTCCCCTTTGCCATGCCTTTGTGGGGCGTGGCAAGCTGCCAACTGGTGAGTGTGATAGCTCGCCTGGCTGTGAAGGTTGGCAGCTATTTCTCTGGGGTGGCTATTCAGGAAGGCTGTCACACCCTTCCTAGGGGCAGTTAATCCGCTTTATAACTTTTTATAACTGGAGATAATATCTCCCCTTGCTGCCTGAGAGGATTTTCCACAGGGAGGGATTGTCACTCCCTCTTGCTCATGCCCAAAACCAGAGGGGTGTAGAAGTTGAAAAGACCCCTCCTGGGGTCGGAGCACTCAGTGGAGCAGTTGCCAAGTGACTATTTCTCCATTGGATGATAAACGGCACGAGAAACAGCACGAGAAACGGTTCGAAGAAAAAAGAATGTCACTTTAAAATAAGCCTCGTCCTTCGTGCTAAAGTAGGCTTGAAAATGGCTGCCAGCACTTCAAATGGCCGGCGCAACTGCCGATGCCTTCAGAGACAATAATTATGTCTTCTGACAGCCCGATTTATGAGGGCTGCCAAGGGCCGAAACCCACCAGCCCTTCTTGCAGGCTAAGCCGACGATCAGATGCCCAATAAATCAAGCTGAAATTGTCAACAGAAGCAGCAATCGTAAATGTCTGCTTAGAGTCAAAATGACAGGCTGCCTGGAGCAGGCAGCGTGCTCGCACCCCAAACGGGAACAGATAACTCACAGTTTGAAGAATGTAACCATCCGAAGCAGTAGGTAATCAGAATGACTATTACTAACTAACTGATTCAAGTCAGGGCTACCAAGGTGGAATAACAACCAGGAAAAGGTTAATGGTACAGGAGAAAGATTTGACACAACCGTCCTCGCTGAGCAGCTGAGTGAAAAAGCTGTCAAGCATAGTGACAAGGACGGGACCTGAACAGCTTTGACAGACTCAGTCCAATGAGAGAGCAGACGGATTTAACCCATTCCTGGCTGCTATATCCACCTTGAGGGAGAATAATAACAGAAATAAAATGGGACAACTTATGCATTATAGGTGACTTCAATGCCATAGTAAATAGCAAAATGGACTATAAATGCACAAACAAGAAAAAAATTAGAAGACAATTGCCTAATACTTTTTCAAACACAGTTAAGGAATTAGATATAGAAGACACATGGAGAAAATTAAACCCACAAAAAAAGCAGTACACATTTTACTCAAATCCCCACAGGTCCTGGTCATGAATTGATATGGCCTGGATGAATCCAGAGCTGGTAATGGATATTGAAACTATAGACATTCTACCCAACAAATGGGCTGACCATATCCCAGTAACAATAAAATGGAGAGGAAGAAAGAAAAGAACAATTTGATGGTCACTTAATCAAAATATTTTAAAGGAAAAAGAACATACACAAAAAATAGAAAAAGAATTAGGATTCTTCTTTAGAGTAAACACTAAAGAGCAAACATCAACCCAAAATGTATGGGATACAATGAAAGCGTACTTAAGAGGATTGACAATTGTGTACACAGCAAAGAAAAATAAGGAAAAAAAAGGAAAATTGGAAACATTGAATACAAAGCTTAGGGAACAAGAACTATTATTGCAAAAAGAACCATCGAATAATAAATACAAAGAGGCAAGAGACTTAATGAAACATAAGATTAATTTGGAAACCCAAGATGAGATAAGTCGAAACATTAAAAAAATGAAACAAAATTATTTTGAACACGCAAATAAGCCTGGGTGATGGTTGGCCCATAAATTAAGGAAAGAAAAAACAAACAGAATGATCCAACAACTCAAAGACGAGGAAGGAAAACTTCATCATGAAATAGAGGAAAAGAAGATGATCATTCAAAACTTCTTCAAGACAGTATACGGATGAGCAGAAATTAAAGAAGAGGACATCAAGAACTACTTGGATAACAAATACTTGCCAATCTTGTCGGAGGAAAAGCAAATAATTTTAAATAGGGAAATTACGCTAGGGGAACTAAAAGAGGCCATCAAAAAACAAAAAAATAATAAAACACGGGGCCAGATGGGCTTCCAGCGGAGATATATAAGAAATTTCAAGACATTCTGGAAGAAAAAATGTTAGAAGTGTATAAACGAAGCTTTAGATCAAGCCAAAATGCCAAGATCGTGGGAAGAGGCATATATAACACTGATACCCAAAGAAGATACGGATAAATCCTCAATCCAAAATTATAGACCAATTTATCTACTAAATTCGGATTATAAAATCTTCAGAACAATATTGGCAGAAAGATTAAAAATGATACTAAACCAAATTATACATTCGGATCAAAATGGCTTTCTTCCAAAAAGACAAATTCGAAATAATACAAGGATAATAATGAACGTACTAGAATATTATGAAATTCATTCAGATAAACCAATGGCACTAATATTTGTAGACGCACCGAAAGCCTTCAACAACTTAGATTGGAAATTTTTAATAACACAGTTGAATAAACAATTGGCACTAATATTTGTAGACGCACAGAAAGCCTTCGACAACCTAGATTGGAAATTTTTAATAACACAACTAAAATACATGCAATTCGGTGATAAATTTATCAAAACAATCGAATCAATATACTCAACACAAATAGCAAGAATCTTAATAAATGGCGATATGACAGGAAAAATAAACATGATGAAAGGTGTCAGACAAGGATGCCCTCTATCCCCCTTACTGTTTATCTTTGCGCTGGAAACTCTGTTAAACCAAATAAGAAGAAATTCGGAAATTAAAGTAAACTATTTTAGCAAGAAGAATGAATAAATTTGTAGGTAATTACGGTATATACAGTAGGGGAAGATCAAAGTGGTTTTGTAACGGGTAGACAAATGCATAATTTGGTTGGTAGAGTGTTAAATGTAATTCAGGAGGTAAAAAATCTGAAGCTTAAAACGGGGATATTAGCCTTAGATATTTTTAAGGCATTCGATTGTGTGAGCTGGCAAGCATTAAAGATGGCATAGATAAAATGGGTTTTGGAAATAAATTTAAAGCCGTAATAGACCAACTATATTCCCAGAATTCTGTCTTAGTGATGGTGTTACAGGAAAAATACAACTAGCCAGAGGAACAAGGCAAGGATGCCCACTCTCGCCTGTCCTGTTTGTATTGGTCATGGAATTATTGGCAAATGCATTAAGAGACGACGTGGAGATAGAAGGGATAGGTAAAATAAAATTAAATATGTTTGCTGAGATACATTGTTAACAGTTAAGAATTTGGTAGATAAGATGGAAAGAATTGGATGGCATCTAAAAGAATTTGAAGAAACAACTGGATTAAGAATAAACTGGTCAAAATCGGAGTTGATGCTGTTTAATTATACTAAAAAGGAAGAGAAGGATTGGGAAGGGAAGGAAAGGGAAATGAGAATTAAGTAACAGATTAAATATTTGGCAGTTAGAATCACAAAAAATTTAGAGAATTTAGGAAAAGAAAATTTAAATAGCCTAAAGAAGGAGATTTTGGAAAGTTTGAATAAAAGGTTGAACTTATCATGGTTTGGAAGAATCGCTTTAGTAAAAATGAATATTTTAGCAAAGATTAATTTTGTTT
>QLTV01001698.1:6746758-6756814 GCA_003457575.1 Thermophis baileyi
GAAAATAAAACCAAAAAGGAGAACGAAAAAATAAAAACAAAGAAGAAATAAAAGGGGGGGGGAGAACAAAAAATAAAAATAAAGAAATAAAATGATCAAAAAATTTTTATAGAAAAATATATAAAAAAACACGTAAAAAATAAAAATAATAAAAAAATATAAAAAATAAATAAATCAGTAAATAATTAAATTAGTACTGATGAATTTTCTTAGTTTGACTAGGATGTAAATAAAAAGGAAAATATTACGATGTTTAGTTATGTTAAAATATTATAACTGTATTAAGGAATAGTAATTAATCATGTAAACGAATAGGATCATATAAGCATAAGATAAATGTCGATATTAAATGCTGTAGTATAACCCTAGAGGTTATGTAATGTATATTGTGTTGTTATGTCTTGTCTATTTTTTGTATGTCTTTTTATGTCGCTTTTTAAAATGTAAATACTCAAATAAAAACTATTTAAAAAAAAAATACAAGAATAATTGGCACGAAAGCTCAGAGCAACAAAGCAAAATTATTTTGAATTTGCGAACAAACCCAGGAGATGGCTGGCATACAAATTGAAAAAAGAGAGGGCAGAGAGGACAATAGAACAACTATAAGATGAAAAAGGGAACCTACACAACAGATCAGAAGAAAAAAAAGCTATTGTCAAAAATTTTTTCACAGAATTATATAAGCAGGGAGAAATCAAAGAAGAGGAGATTAAGGAATACTTGGAAGAAAGGAACTTGCCAACCATGTCGGAGGAAAATAGGACCATGCTAAATAATAAAATAACAATAACAGAAATTAGAGACGCCATTAAGAGACAAAAAAATAATAAAACTCCCGGGCCGGATGGAATACCAACAGAGGTTTACAAAAAATTTCAGGAATCATTAGAAATGATAATGCTAGATTTATATAATGAGGCAATTGAAAAGACCTGAGTCATGGAAAGAAGCTTATATAACATTGATATTGAAGGAAGATACGGACAAACAACTAATTAGAAACTACAGACCGATCTCATTACTAAATACGGATTGTAAAATATTTATGTCAATTATTGCAGAAAGACTAAAAAAAAAATACTTAACCAAATCATACATTCAGACCAAAACGGATTTTTGCCAGACAGACAAATTAGAAATAATACAAGAATTATACTAAACACGTTAGAATATTATGATACACAAACCGAAAAACAGTTAGCATTAATATTTATAGATGCTCAAAAAGCATTCGACAATTTGGATTGGCAATTTCTCACAATACAACTAGAGACTATGAAATTCGGTGGAAGATTTACCAGGTTAATTAAAGCAATATATACAAAAGAGACAGCCAAAATAGTAGTAAATAATGTGTTATGTCCGTGAGTTTTCACTCAGGTCCGCTATCAACAGGGGGCGCACGCTGTCTCTTGATTGGCTACCTGTTTGACAGCTCACTATATAAGGAGCTGTCAAACAGGACTCATTGTTGCCGTCAGCTGAGAGTGCGCTTGTTAGCTGTCGCGCATTGGCAACCTGTTACCTATTGTATTAAATAAAAGAGCTGTTAGTTCAGAAGCCTGGTTCGCCTCAGTCATTGACCCACCGTTCTGGGGACGGAACACTGGTGACAAAGGTGAGCGATCTTTGCACTGAGGCACCAAGGCAAGAGCTGAGTCACTAAGAGCTGATTGTCGCTAGCTGAGGCACGAAATCACCTCAGAATGGCTTCTATGACTACGTTAGTGGTTTTTAATTGTGCCGCGGAGATGTGGGAGTCATATATCAATCGTTTTGAATGTTTCTTGGTGGCCAACGATTACACGGAACTGTCTAGCAGCAGGAAGACGGTGTGTTTCCTTAATTTATGTGGCACTGAGATGTTTAATATAGCCAACACGCTCCTCGCCCCTCAGGCACTGCACAAAGTTTCCTGGGACATTTTAATGTTCAAGCTGAAGAGTCACTATGCGCCTGCCCCATCCAGAGTAGCCCACCATCATGTGTTCCACCGTCGTTATCAAAGAGACCGAATCTATTAACGATTATGTGGCTGCCCTCAGGGCAGCCGCCCTGTACTGTGAGTTTCGTGATCTTGACGAAGTTTTGTTAGACCAGATTGTCTCCGGAGTCAAGGATTTACGCATACAGCGCCACCTCCTGGCGAAAGCAGATCTGACACTCAAGTCTGCCCTTGACGAGGCCAGGGCTATGGAGCTGTCCAATCAATCCACAGAAGAAATGCGGATCAGAAGTCTTCCACCAGCAGCCGGCAAGCCCGCCAGTGTCCATTATGAGGAAGCTAGCCCTGAAAACGCCATGGATGACACTGAGGTGCACCAGCTGAAGCCAGGTCAAGGCAGAGGTCGGCTGGGTAAGCAAAATATGGGGCAGCCTACATGTACAGGGTGTGGAGGACGGCATCCTAGGGCCAACTGCCTGTTCAAGATCGCAACCTGTCTCAGGTGCGGTAAAAGAGGCCACATTGCTAGGGTCGGTAGGGGGTCACAGTCAGAGGGCAGCCCCCCAGTGGACAGGCGCTTTAGGAATAGGCAGGCCCAAGGGAGGGATAGGCAGAGAGAAGACTGTTTCACAGTATGGAATGATCCGATAGAAACAGAGGTGGATCAAATTGGCTATTCCCTTAAAGATAAAATATTCTTGACAGTTCACATTGAGGGAAAACCGTGTCCTATGGAAATAGACACAGGGTCATTTGTCTCTATTTTATCTTGGAGTACTGTAAAGAAATTAATGCCTAAACTGTCTAAATATTGGTTGAAACCCTGTCTATTACGGTTAAAGGATTTTCAGGGAAACCCCATTCCAGTATTGGGAAGTTATAAATTCAGGATGTCTTTTAAGCAGTTCAGAGGGAGACTATCATTGATCATAGTAGATGGTCCCAGGCCCAGTTTATTGGGATTAGATTGGTTTGAGTCCTTGGGTCTGGGAATTAAAGGGATAGACCACATTAACAGCTGCCCAGAAATGGAAATGTTAGCCAAAGAATTTCCTAAAGTTTTTGATGGGTTCTGGGGGCATATAAGGGAACACCCATTTCGTTCAGTTTAGACCCCAGCATAGCTCCCAGACGGCTTAAGCCGCGGAGAGTGCCGTTTGCACTTCAGTCAAAAGTTGACGCTGAGCTAGATAAGTTGATTGCGCAGGGAGTATTGGAGCCAATAGATCATGCATGATGGGAGACCCCCATAGTAACACCCATCAAGACAGATGGGTGAGAATATGCGCGGACTATAAATGTTCCATCAACCGCGCATTACAGCATAACACATACCCTGTCCCAGTGGTGCAGCATCTCCTGCACTCTTTAGGAGCTGGGAAGGTCTTTGCAAAGCTTGACCTATCGCAAGCTTATCAACAGCTACTTGTTGATAATGAGACTGCTGAAGCCCAAACTATAATCACCCACAGGAGGGCGTTTAAGTGCAAGCGGCTTCAATTCGGAGTCAGCTGTGCACCAGGGATTTTCCAAAGTTTAATGGAGAGGATATTGCAGGGCATACCAGGTGTCGTGCCCTATTTTGACGACGTCCTGGTATCAGCTGTCACCCATGCTGACCTGATGGGCCGTCTTCACACCATATTGAAACGTCTCCAAGATGCTGGGCTTAAGCTTAAAAAATCAAAGTGTCATATAGCAGTGCCACAGGTGGAGTTTCTAGGATATCTTGTGGATGAGGCAGGCCTCCACCCCACTAAGGCAAAGATACAAGCAATTCAACAGGCCCCAGCCCCGAGGAATAAAGCGGAACTGCAGTCATTCTTGGGGTTGCTGAACTTTTACAACATTTTCCTACCCCATAAGGTGTCGGTGGCTGAACCCCTACACTGCCTGCTACATCGTTCTGCAAACTGGTCATGGGATACAACTGAAGCAGCAGCTTTCTTAGCTGTTAAGAACTTACTAACTTCCACCAGAGTTCGCTGCCAGTATAGTGAGGAATTGCCCTTAATACTGGCTTGTGATGCTTCCCCATATGGAATAGGAGCGGTCCTTAGCCACCAGCTACCATCAGGAACTGAGGCACCCATTGCATTCTTCTCCAGAACACTGTCGCCAGCCGAATGCAATTATAGTCAGTTGGATAAGGAAGCGTTGGCTATCGTGGCCGGAATTAAATGGTTTCACGAGTATCTGTATGGACACCATTTCTCACTTATCACCGATCGCAAGCCGCTCTTAGGCATTCTGGCAGGAGACAAACAAACTCCGCAAATCTTATCTCCTTGCCTAACCCAGTGGTCGGTTTTCCTCACTGCCTATGACTACACATTGTTCTACAGGCCGGGAAGGCACATTGGCCATGCTGATGCTTTGAGTCATTGTCCGCTACCTATTCCTGTGATTGATCCAGCCCCAGCCTCAAGCACGCTGCTAATTTATACCCTGCACCTTCCGGTCACTGCGGATGATGTCGCCAGGTTCACCAACTGTGACCATGTACTGACTAAGGTGTTGGACTGGGTGAAGAGGGGGTGGCCCCAAGGGGAAGTGACCCAGGAATTATGCTGGCAGTTCTTTGACAGAAAAGCAAAACAAGAAATTGGAAAAAACATTGGGCATTAAAATTGTAAAAAAGTGAAATACTTAGGTTTATGGTTAACAGCAAAATGTAGTTAAATAAAGGAAGACAATTATACAAAATTGATACAGAAAATACATAAAGATTTGGAAAGCTGGTCAAATCAAAGAAAAAAGCTAGGATTAAGATGAAACTATTACAAGACAATAGAAAGAGAGTCTGTCTGGCAAGAACAAAGAATGCTTATTCACAGGGAATATGCATGTGTAAAATATCCCGATAAAAAACAGGAAACAGCAACACAAGCAATAAATCTTACTTTAAGATTCAGAGGTTTATTTCATGAGCAATTTGGAACATGAACAGCCATCTTAACATTACGTACATCAATAACCCATTGCAATGAGGTCCACTGACATAGCTGAATCCAGCAAGGATTAGCTACGGCCAGAGGCCCTGAACTCTTCCCAAGACATTTTTATACTTTTCTGCACGCATTTCACAACTTACTTCCTTGTCCTGTCTTAGTGACAGACAGTTTCCACATATACCCGTGTACATCTCAAACCTCTATCCATTGGCTACTTTCAGTTCTCTATTTCTCACAGTTTCAACGTTCTAATTCCAAATATATCTCAAAACTACATACTTTGCAAAATCACATTTCACAGCAACAGCTCAGCAAGATTACAAATAGTTCTGATACACTTTGCAATCTTTCTATCTACAACTTTGGTTCATATAACTTTTAGGGCCTACTATCCTTCTGAGACCTGTATAATCAAACCCCAGTTTTCCTCTTCTCAGAAGAGTTTGTAACAATTGTGGGTAGTTAGAAAGCTGATAAAAGTAAGAGTTAGGCATCTTGCAGACCTCAGTTGGAAGTTAGGAATAAAGATGGCCTGGAGCAAATAGAATGTGTATTAGATAATTCCTGAAGCATTCATTAGCCAAAGCTTAGGAATAGGGACAGCTAGAGACCAATAGAATTGTTAGGTCATTACTAAAATGCTTATTAGATGTTTCTTATATATCCCGCCTTATGCTTTAGTGAAACTGTATAAAGCTTTCCTAACTCTATGGTTTGGGGTTCTTGGCATTTTGGCCATTCTTGGAGTACTCCAATAAAAAGGAGACCAAAACCTGCACCTCATGTCTGGCGTCCTTCATCGGCCTCAGCACCAAGCTCAAACATGAATTGGAGACAACAGCTGCTTCTCAAAAGCAGCTAGGAAATCTTCTCTGACTATATGTAAAAGAGGAGCAATAGTAATTGGAAGTGGGGAAAAAAAAAATCCAGTTTGCATTCACTGGCAAAATTGGAAGTTTGTGCTAATGGAAAAAGGCTGTTTCTAGCCAATAGCTAAGATTCCCTCAACAGGTAGATGGGCAAACGTCAAACTTCAATTTTTATCAATTTATCATTTTTATGAATCTGTCAAGTTGTAGCTATCAAACTTGCTATTGCTAAAATTTGGCTTGAAATTTTGTTTATACTTTGATGCGTATTTCTCTAAACATGAAGTTTGTTTTCATAATAGAATGTGTTTTACGTTTATATGCATGCATGCATTTTTATGGAGATGCTTTCCTTCTAACAGTTTTTGACAAACTATATTGCAACAGTTGAAAGAAGTAACATTTTTATTATACTTTGGTTATAGTTTTTGCATATGCTGAAGTAGGATTATTCATATTCAAATGTAAATTTAAATTATTTCTTTTCCAGCCCAATTAATCGAAGCTCTGTAGTGGGCCACAGATTTGCAATGGCGCATATGTAACAGGGGCTACAGGGCGTCTCCATTACGAGGGACACAAGAAAGCGAATTAGAAGGTGGGTTATTTAATAAGGTTCTATTAACAAACAATAATGTGTAAGGAAGAACCCAGTTTCAAGCTATAGATTGTTAGTATTTTAGGGCCTTCTCTCTACATTTTCTGTAGCAAGAAGGATACCTATATGATTCAGTGTTTCTTTCAGATTGGGGTGATGATGAAATGTTTGCTGCATTTACAATGCCTACGGATTCTCAATGGGCCGCATATAACAGGGGTCACAGGGAAGCCACATTACAGGTGACACAAGAAAGCGAATTAGAAGGTACGGTATTTATTTTGCAGACATAACTATTGTATAGAAGTTGTAAGGGGTTAGGGTATGCAATGAAGGTCCATCACCAAACAATAATTTGTAAGGAGGCCCTCTGGTTTCAAGCTATAGTCAATATTATTTATTGTAATAAACGTGAGAACCCTATACCTCATAGCTGTACATTCCTTTCAGAATGGTGGAATGATCAGATGCGTGACAAATTCCCAAGGAACAATGCTTCACAAGGCATTCAAGGTGGTGGTGGGAACCCACAACCAAACACGCCACATGAATCTGTGGAGGAACCGCGGCCTGAAATGGAGCAGCAACTATCTGCAGCATATGGACCGGAAGAAATGGAAACACATGGTATGAACTGATATTACATACAAGTTTTAGAAAACCGTGTTAGTATAAATTTCCAGGCAGCAGTCAATATATTATTTGTACTATAATAAGGAAGAATACTAATCGTTAATTATTCACATACCTACAGATAGAAGCAGTGACCAGTTCTCTGCAGAAGTACCAGGGCCTACTGAATCACAATGAGTTCCACAGTTGTGAATCACAGCAGGACCCACCATGCAGTGCACGGGATGTACAAGGACAGGAAATTGAGCCCCAGGCGTCCACATCCCATGACATACAAGGTTAATTAAAATAGCAATAGCAATAGCACTTAGACTTATATACCGCTTCATAGTGCTTTACAGCCCTCTCTAAGCGGTTTACAGAGTCAGCATATTGCCCCCAACAATCTGGGTCCTCATTTTACCCACCTCGGAAGGATGGAAGGCTGAGTCAACCTTGAGCCGGTGAGATTTGAACCGCTGAACTGCAGCTAGCAGTCAGCTGAAGTAGCCTGCAGTGCTGCACTCTAACCACTGCACCACCTCTGCTCTGTACAATAAGTTCTAAATATGGATGTTTGTATTCATTAAACAGTTACATCTCTTCTATATGTTTATTTTTTATTTTATTTATTTAGAACCTGTTTGTAAAAAATCAAAAATGGGGGATGAGGACCAGCAGCCTGCTTCCATACACAGTGACATCACCAGTGAAGAGTGTGATGTGTCAGAAACACAATCAGCAGAGGAACGGGACCCTCTGGAAAATTCTGACTCGCTAAGTACACCTGAAGCATCTGCTGTGTACTTGGAGAGCATTCAATCATGGCAGAGGGTCGTGAAGAATTACCATGCAATAGAGTACTATGAACGTTATAGATTTGTAAATATGGAACATGTTCATTCATTCATTCATAGATGTTATTCATAATGAGATACAGAACCTTTTGAACCATATTTCCAGGGAGATAAGGCCAAACGATTTTGTGCAATTGTGGCTGGATGCTGAGGAATTAGGTAGACTGCTCTTTAGTGTTAGGAGACCTCTGGAGGAGTTAAATGCTGACCAGTTCCTTAGTTATGTAGAGAGTTTATTACAGATCTTATGGAGGAACTCTTTGGAATTAACAGTCACTATTGTTAAAAACCACGAAGGGGGCGGGCTTAGGAAGTTAGGAACAGTTCTATTCAGTAAGATTTTGGAGAAGAAAAGGCAACACCTGGTTGATTTGTTTCCTCTTCAGGGTAGTGGACCCTACAGCTCACAACCTGGCCAAGAACAACGGCTTGACCAATGCCAGGGATGTTAATGCCACCCTCTTTGCCCTGGAGAAGCTGGCCGGGGTGCACGAGGAGAACGCCAGCCTTCCTAAGTGGTCCCTGATGTACAATAACTTTTAATTTACTTGATAGGATTGATTTTGTCTTGGGAGGGTGCATGTGTGTGTGGGAGGGGTGTTGGGGTGGTTGGAAGGGGTGAGTTTGGAGTGGTTGGGGGGGGAATGAGGGAGCCGAGGGCAAGGAATGGATCCCCCTCTGCTGAGAGTGCAAACAGAAGCAGATGGGGGCTCGGATATGACCCTCAGCTTGGTATGGGTGTGGTGCCTTGCCTGCTGGGGAGGAGGGGGGCCATTGAGGTGGAGGAGGGGATCTCTGGGGTGTTGGAGAGCCGGAGTATTGCGGTTATGACTGGGAGAGGTAGATATGGCGGGAGCCGAGGGGTAGGCCGCTCTCGGGGAACTAGGACTCACTGTCTCAAAGCAATTCCTTGTTCCGGCCCCTCTGGTTCTGGTTCACCGGGCTGGTCTCATATTCCTGGTGACTTGGGATGTCAGGGCCCTGGCCTCAGGCTGCTGTTTAATGCCAGGTCTGTTGTTAACAAGGCCCCCCTCGTTCGAGATTTAATCTTGGAGGAGGGGTCTGACCTGGCATGCATAACTGAGACCTGGCTGGGCCAGGAGGGGGGTGTTCCCCTCTCAGAGATATGCCCAGACAGGTTTCAGGTATTGCATCAGCCACGACTCCAGGGAAGGGGTGGAGGAGTGGCAATCATTGTCCGTAAGGGTCTTGTTCCTCGCAGGGTGCCTGCCCGGGAGATTGTTGGGTGTGAGTCTCTCCTCTTGAAGTTGGACTCAGGGGTTCAGTTGGGCTTATTGTTGACGTACTTGCCTCCCAGCTGCGTTACAACAGCCCTGCCTGTGCTGCTAGAGGCGGTAGCCGGGTTGGCGGCAGAGTTCCCCAGGCTTATGGCGCTTATGGTGCTGGGGGACTTCAACTGGCCATCACTCGGTGAATCCTCAGATTCGTCTCAGGAGTTCATGGCTTCCATGACAACCATGGACCTGACCCAAGTAGTTCAGGGTCCGACTCATAGGGGGGGACGACACACACTTGACCTGTTGTTCCTCTCGGGGCAGTGGAGACATGATCTGGAATTAAGGGGTATAGATGTTTCTCCCTTGTCGTGGTCAGATCATTTCCTGCTGAGGTTAGACTTCAGGGAGCTACTCCCCCATCGCAGGGAGGCGGAACTGATTAAATGGTCCTAATGGACCCGGAAGGGTTCCAGAAGGAGCTTGGGGAAATACCTGACTCCCTTGTTCACAATCCGGCAGAGTCCCTGGTGGCTGCCTGGAATAAGGCGGCATCTGGGGCACTGGACCGGATTGCGCCTTTGCGACCTCTCCATGGCGTTGGATCCAGGAAGGCTCCCTGGTTTACTGAGGAGCTTTGGGAGATGAAACGCCAGAAGTGACGTCTAGAGCAACGCTGGAGGACCAGTAACTCCGAATCTGACCGAACACTTTTAAGAGCCTTTATTAGGACTTATTTAGTGGCGATACGGGCAGCAAAATGTTCACATTTTTCTGCACTTATTGCATCCGCAGATTCGCGCCCAGCCGCCCTATTTAGGGTGACCCGTTGTCTCCTTAATGTAGGGGGAGTGGAGGAACCCTTGCAGGGTAGAGCTGAGGAGTTTGTACAGTTTCTGATGGATAAAGTCGCTCAGATTCGGACAGACCTGGACTCTGATTGGGCAATTCCGACCGAGATGACGGGGCCAGGTCTTAGGCCT
>QLTV01001698.1:6772880-6783812 GCA_003457575.1 Thermophis baileyi
TGTCTAAAACACAAGAGATAATATCCCAGAACTATGTAGAAACAAGAGGAAATTTTGAAGAGGAGAAAGGGGATATGAAAAAATTAGATACAAGAATGGAAATTATTCAAGAAGCGATTGTTAATCATGAACAGAGAATTAAAATAGTAGAAGGAAAAATGGAAGAAACAGAAAAGAGGATAGATGAAACAGAGGAAAGACTGAGAGTGGTGAACAGGGAGCTGGAAGGAGCGATCGCGATCCTGGAAATGGAGAAATTGGCATTCTACCTACGTTTTCAGAACGTACCAGAAGCGAGGGATGAAGATCTATTTGCGATAATGGTGGAAATACTATCGGAATCACTCCAAATATAAGAACTTAAAAGACATATAGATGAACTTTATAGGATACAAACTAACTACGCCAGGAGACATAGACTCCCAAGAGAAGTTCATATTCGGTTTATGAAAAAAGCAATGCGTGATGAGATATATAAAAGCACGAGGAGTGAACAAATAATTTTCAAGGGGAAAGAAATTATTGTGTTGAAACAAATACCTAAACGAATAAGAGAAAAGAGGAGAGATTTTCAGTATTTTACAGCTAAGTTAATAAGACTTGGAATACCCTTCAAATGGCTGATGCCTGAAGGGATACTGGTAACGTGGAAAGAAAAGAAAATAAGGATAGACACGATTGGAAAAGCAGATCAATTTATAGAACAACATTTAGGAAAGGAAGGAGAAAGCAGTTCTGAATTAGAGACACAAAGTCAAGAAGAGAAAGAAACAGAAGGAAAAGAAATACAGGAGGGGGAAAGAGTTGGGACTAGTAACCAAAAAGAAGTAAGGACTATAAGAGCAACAAGAGCAACAGCGAGGCAATAAAGATATGGGGAAACAAATTAAACTCTTCTCGGTCAACTTAAATGGTTTAAACTCACCGATTAAAAGAAGACAAATAATTAATAGATTACAAAAAGAAAATTCTGATATTACATGCTTGCAAGAGGTACATGTTAAAAAAAAAAGACCGTACATTATTGGAAAATTCCAACCTTGGTGAACTCTTTGTAGCATTGATGGATTCCAAAAAAAGAGGGATAGCAGTATATATAAATGGTTAAATCCGAAACAAATTTATGCAGATATAGAAGGCAGAATACTCAGTATAGAAATTTCAATAGACAATAAAAAAATATTAGTTATGGTGATTTATGCTCCAAATATTCGACCAAAAGAATTTTATAAGAAAATTTATGAACAAATTAGTCAAACTAAAAAGGGAAATATCTGTATCATAGGAGATTTCAATGCGGTGGTAGATATAAAGAAAGATTATAAATCGGCGGGGGGGGGAATCCATGATAGGAAAATATTACCTAAGATCTTTTTTGACATGGCTGAGGAATTTAAATTAAAAGATATATGGAGGGAGAGACACCCACAAAAAAGCCAATTTACATATTTTTCACATCCCCACAAATCCTGGTCTAGAATTGATATGATATGGGCAGACAAAGAACTAGATAATAAAATAGACAAAATTGAAATAGAATCTAACATATGGGCGGACCATAACCCGATCTCAATTATTTTACGAGGGATGAAAAAAGAGAATAAAAGATGGACAATAAATCAGAAGATAATAAAAGAGAAAAATTACATTCAATATATGGAAAAAGAATTAGGATTTTTTAAAAAAGAAAATTGGAATGAAGAGACTATGATACAAAATCTATGGGATACCACCAAAGCGTATAGCACTTAGACTTATATACCGCTTTATAAGAGGGTTAACCATGGTGTATGCGATTAGGAAAAATAAAAATAAAGAAATTAATGAGATACAAAACAAAATCCGAGAACTAGAAAATAAAATGCAAATAGACCCACAGAATGATAAAATTAGAGAAGAAAAGGGAAAACTTAAGCACAAGATAAATTTGATAACACAAGAGGAAATAGCCTTTCAAATTAAAACAGCGAAGCAAAATTACTTCAAACACGCGAATAAACTGGGTAGATGGTTGGCCTACAAACTAAGAAAAGAAAGGGAAAAGAAATATATACAACAACTAGACGATGACAATGGGATCGCACAATTTGCCATGGAAGAAAAAAAGAAAATAGTAACAAGTTATTTCCATAAATTATATAGTAAAGATGAGATACAATTAGAAGATGTTAAGGATTATCTACAACAGACTAATATGGCAGTATTATTAGAAATAAATAAAGAACATTTAGATCAGGAAATAACACCATCGGAATTAGAAAGGGCAATTCAAAAACAAAAAAATAATAAGACCCCTGGCCCAGATGGAATCCCAGGAGAATGCTACAAAGAGTTACAAAAGATACTAAAAGACTTGTTATTAATAACATATAATGAAGTTTTAAATGAAGGGAAAATACTTAATTCTTGGACAGAAGCATTAATAACCTTAATTCCAAAGGACGCCATAGCCAAACAAAAAATTTCAAATTACAGGCCAATCTCGCTATTAAATGCTGATTCTAATATCTTTGCCATAATTATAGCTGAACGTCTAAAACCAATATTAAACGAAATAATACATCGACCAAAATGGCTTCCTGCCTGGCAGGTATATAAAAAATAACACGAGAACAGTATTACATATCCTGGAATATTATGAAAACCACCCAGGGAAATCTGCTGCACTTGTATTCCTCAATGCACAGAAGGCTTTCGACAATTTGAATTGGGAATTCCTTATAAATCAATTAATTCAAATGAAATTTGGAGAAAAATACATTAAAGCAATTAGAACAATATACTCAAACCAAACAGCAAGAATTATAATAAATGGAGAAGTAACAGAAAGTTTTCGAATTGCAAAATGAGTTCGTCAAGGATGTCCATTATCCCCCCTGCTTTTTATTCTCTCTTTAGAAATATTGTTACAACAAGTACGTAAGAATTCAGAAATTAAAGGGTTAAAAATTAGGGAACAGGAATACAAGCTTCAAGCATTTGCTGATGATTTGGTCTTCAGTATAGAAGAACCATTAGAAGTAGGACCGATATTATTAAATGAGATAAATAAATTTGGAAAAGTGGCAGGTTTAAAAATTAATAAACAGAAAACTAAAATAATAACCAAAAATCTAACGAGTGCACAAAATCAAGAATTAGAAGGAAAATTGGAGATCCAAACTGCAAAGAAAGTTAAATATTTAGGAATTACACTATCAGCGAAATGCAGTACGATCAAAGAAGATAATTGTATGGAATTACTCAAAAAAAACAGAAAGACAATTAGAGACATGGAACAAATTGCAAATATCACTAATTGGAAGAATATCTACTATTAAAATGTCAATACTGCCTAAATTTTTATATTATCTTCAAACGATACCGATTAAATTGGATAAAAAATATTTTGACCATTTAAATAAAATTTTATCTAAATTTATATGGGCAGGAAAGAAACCTAGAATTAAACTTAAATGGCTACAAGACAATAGAAGGCAGGGAGGATTTGGACATCCGGATTGTGAACTATACTACCAGGCCTCAATCTTGGTATGGCTTAAGGATTGGATACAACTTAAAAACAAAAGACTACTGACATTAGAGGGATATGATTTACATCTAGGATGGCACGGATTTCTTTGGGATGAGAAACACAAAACTCATTCATATTTCAGGAGGCATAAGATAAGAGATTCATTATACAAAACTTGGGCTAAAATTAAAAAACAGCATTACAGTGAAATACCAAATTGGTTCTCGAGTATGGAAGCGATGACATATCCCAATACTACAGATTTAAATAAAATGGTTAAATATTCAGAAATATTAGATGACGGAGGAAATTTAAAATCCATTCAACAATTAGAACAACAGGGAATCAAAATAGATTGGTGGCCATACTTTCAAATTAAGTCAAGATTTGACAAAGATAAGAAACAGTATGGAATACAAAGACGAAAATCAGTATTGGATGCAATCTTATTAGGCCAAGAAAAGAAATTAATTACAAGATTATACAAATTCTTACTAAATTATAAAATGGAAGAAGAGATAGTAAAGGGAAATATGATTAGCTGGGCTAGGAATTTTGGATACAATATTAATTTGGAACAATGGGACAAAATTTGGGGGAAAAATTATAAATTGACAAAATCAATTACGTGTGTACAAAATTAATTTGGTACAATTGTACAAAATTTGGGGGGGGGGGAAATTATAAATTGACAAAATCAATTACGTATAAAGAAAACATATCTAAAATGTATTATAGATGGCATCTTCCCCCGGTGAGATTGGCCAAAATGTATCCAAATTTACCCCCCAATTGCTGGAAGTGCGACCATAAAAACGGATCATATTATCACATGTGGTGGACCTGTCCTCATATAAAGAAATTTTGGTGTAAGATTCGGACCTGGCTAATTGAAATTACTAAACAAAAAATAGATTTGAAACCAGAAATTTTCTTACTAGGAATTATTGACCAAAAAATGGAGAAAAAATATTATTATATTATACAACATATTCTAACTGCAGCAAGGATTTGTCTTGCACAACATTGGAAGCAAAAGGAGGTACCAATTGAAAGTATAGTAATTAAGAAAATTTTTGAGTGTGCAGAGCTTGACAAAATGACTTTGAAGCTGAACGAGAAGGAGGACTCGAAATTCCACGAAGTTTGGAACATATATTACGAATGGTTAGAAAAGAGGGAATAGAAAGAAAACTATACTGTATATAGTGACCTTAAAATATTTTATTTATTACTAATAACTATAGGAATATATACATATGATTTTATTATTAATAAATCGGATGAGCAAATATGAAGTATAATATTGACCAGAAACTATAGAAATATGAATATTATTTGTGTAATATATAAAGCATATAAGTTTAACATATACTTTCAATATTAGCACCGTAAAATAAATTTAGAATAACTGTCAGTATAGACAGTATTGTTTTGTTATGTTTGATATTGTGTTTTATTTTGTTTGAATTTGTTTGAATTTGTTTTATTTATTTGTTTAATCTGTTGTGTTGTTTTTAGATGTATATAAATTTAATAAAAACTATTTAAAAAAAAATACTGTAATATGGATGGTTATTGACCTGTTCTCGACGCAAGCCCATTTCGTGGCTTGCTTAGATCTCCCTTCGGCTAAAAAATTGGCCAAATTGTTCATAGAGCACGTATACCGTCTGCATGGAGTTCCACGGCGGGTTATATCTGATAGAGGGGTAAAATTCACTGCCAGGTTTTGGCAGAAATTCCTGGACAGGATAGGATCATCCCAAGGCCTCAGCTCAGCGTTCCATCTATCCACCAATGGCGCGGTTGAGAGGACTAATACAATGGTGGAACAGTATATCCGGTGCTACGTAAAATACCAACAGTTTGATTGGGCAGATTTGCTCCCCTTTGCAGAGGTAGCTTACAATAATGCGGTCCATAGTAGCACTGGATATACCCCGTTCCATGTTGCTACAGGGATTGAATTCGTACCCATACCGGAGTGCCCACAGCAACTTCCTGAAGATCTTGGGTTGCGGGAATGGGTTTTAAATATGAAGGTGGTGTGGGAAAATGTTAGGAATGCTTTACAAAAAGCAGAACACAAATACAAACAACAAGCAAAAAAAGGAAGAAGGCCACATGCTCCATTTGTTGTGGCCCGCCAGCAACCCGTGCAGCTGGTTGCGGACTCCGACAGCAAAGAGGCTGTTGTGGTGATGCGCCAGCAGCCTGTGCAGCTGGTACCTGAGTCGGACAGTGAGGAGGTTGGTGGGGACTCGGTGCCAGAGTCGGAGAGTCAGCCAGGGCCTTCAGTACCTCCAGAAGCTCCCATCAGTGATGAGGAAGAAGAGGAGGAGCCTATTCTTAATGCATGGGCACGCAGAGCTGCCAAGAGGCAGGAGTGGCTACTCAGGAGGTCTCCTCGGGAGTAGGGCTTGGGGCTAATTGGCCATGCCCTTAGCCTATGTAAGTAATGACCATGCCCTTAGCCTATTTAAGTAATGACCACGCCCTTAGCCTATTTAAGTAATGATTGAACTCCATTCAATCCACGTATTGTCTTGGTCTTTGAATCTCTTGTTCAGCTCTTGATTCCAAACGGCATTCTTCTGGGCTTTCTGCCAACCTCCATAAGTTCAAGTGACTGATATCAGATAGCCTAATTCGTTGGACTTCTTGCTTCTTTGTGCTTGGACTCTGGCCAACTGTTAAGACATTAATTAACAGCTGGTGCATCAAAAGGACTTATTTATGATTTCATGGACTTTAACAGACACGACTGCTAAGAGAGTATTAGTAGTTTAACTAGTATTAAACAAGGTTTGTTTGTACTTTGCTTGTGTTGTTTTTCTCGGTTTGGCAGCTGGGACAGAACAGCTGTGTTTCCTGCCACAAACAAACAAACCTTGATCACAATGGAGCAGCTGCTTCGAGACCGCCTTCTACCTCATAGTTCCCAGTGACCAGTAAGATCCCACAGTTGGTCTCCTCCAGGTCCCATCAGCTAAGCAGTGTCGGCTGGCCGGCCCGTGTGGGAGGGCCTTCTCTATGGCTGCCCCAACTCTCTGGAACCAGCTACCCCCTGAGATCCGGACTGCCCCCACCCTATTGGCCTTCCGGCAAGCTTGGGGCGGTTGATCTCGCAATTTGCGAGGTCCGGCCTTGAATGATATGTATGTATGTGATTGTTAACTGTTTTTTTAAAATATTTTATGATGTTTTTAAATGTATTTTCTATACCTTGTTGTAAGCCGCCCAGAGTCCTTTGGGAGTTGGGCGGCATAGAAATACAATAAATAAATAAATAAATAAGAACGCGCAGCTCCAGCAGCAGGTAGCTTTGATGGCCGACCAGCTGGCTCAGTTTCAAGCCCAGATGGCCCCACCTGCTCCTCCTCCTCCTCCTCCTCCTTCTCCTCGGAGACACTGCCTGGTAGCTGTGCCAGACAAGTTTGCTGGTAATTTAGAAATGTTTCCGGCTTTCCTTGGACAATGCCAGTTATTTATGAGTTTGCCAGCTGAGGACTTTCCAAATGACCAGGACAAAGTAGGCTTCATTATCAGCTTGCTTTCCGGCTCTGCAGTTCGTTGGGTCCACAACAGTCCATTGCTCAATGACTTTCGGGGTTCTGTGAGCACTTACAGCAAATGTATGAGGACTCTATTAAAGCACAAACCTCCACCAGACGTTTAAAGGCCTTAAAGCAAGGACGGCAACCCCTCCAGGAATATATCAGTGAGTTCCGGTTGCTAAGCCAGGACTCGGCCTGGAATGAGGCAGCACTTCTGGATGCCTTCCAGGATGGTTTATCGGAGGCATTGCAAGATGAGTTGGCTTGTGTGGACATTCCTCCAACTCTTAATGAGATGGTTCATCTGTGCCTACGCATTAATGCGAGGTTACAGAGGCGGACCCCTTGTCGTGCTTTCCAGGAACCTCATGCAACCCCAGTTGTACGAGAGACCCTGGCTCCAAGGGAGGAGCCCATGGAACTCAGTGCAGCCAGGCCCCACCTGTCCATTGCTGAAAAGGACAGACAACGGGCAGGGGGGTTGTGCTTATACTGTGGGGAGCCTGGACACTTTGCCGTCTCTTTCCCCAAGAAGTGAGGAGGGCCGTCGGTTCCTGGCCTTGCACCATAGTCGCAGCCTACCCTGTCGGGAAATGGCCGGTGCCCAATCTAGGGGAGACTCTGGGTCGGGCACATACCAACACCGGCTCACGCCCTGCGGACGTGGATCCCGGACTGCCTCGTCACTTGATTTTGGACACCAAAGTTTTCATGGCCAACAACCCTCAAGGGATTCCTGCCCATGCCTTGGTGGACTCTGGAGCGACCACTAATTTCATGGATGAGGCGTTTGCTACCCATTTTGCCGTCCCTCTGTGTCAAGTGGATCCTCCCATGCTCGTCGAGACCATTGATGGTCGGGTGCTTCTGCCCGGCCCGATTAAGGCTGCCATGCAGCCCATGTGCTGACCATCAGTAAGCATGAGGAGGCCATCCAATTTTATGTCACATCCGGATTACATTTCCTGATGGTTTTGGGGCTGGCTTGGCTGCGGACTCATGATCCACACATCCTGTGGTCCCAGAATTATGTCGTTCCCGAGCCTGCAATGTGTGGATCATACGTGCCAAGTCTGCGCAGGCCAGGTGCAGGGTCTACCTCAGGTGTCTTAACCGGCCGACCTTTCGGACTTTGCGGACGTTTTTAGCAAGAAAGAGGCGGACCAGTTGCCCCACCGGCCGTACGATTGCCCCATTGACTTACTCCCGGACGCGCCTCTCCCTGCAGGGCAGTTGTATTCTATGTCAGACCCTGACTTGGCTGCGTTACGGGGCTTTGTGGACAAAAACCTGGCTCGGGGTTTTATCCGGCCCTTGTCATTGCCCTTGTCCACTCGGCTCCTCTTTGTGAAGAAAAAAACCAGAGACTTGTGCCTGTGCTGTGATTACTGTAAACTTAAATCCATTACTGTGCGTAACCGGTATCCTTTGCCCTTGATCCCTGAACTCTTGGAGAGACTTCAGGCGGCTACCGTGTTTACCAAGTTGGACCTGCATGGCACTTACAATCTGGTTCGGGTCCGAGAAGGGGATGAGTGGAAGACAGCGTTCGGCACCCGGTATGGCCATTTTGAGTATACAGTCATGCCGTTTGGATTAACCAACGCTCCCGCTGTCTTCCAGCATTTCATGAATGACATTTTCCGGGATCTTTTGGACCAGTTTGTCATGGTCTATCTCGATGACATCTTGATTTATTCGACATCCCGGAAAAGTCATCTCCAAAATCTCCGCCTGGTCTTGCAACGGCTTCGTGACCACCAGCTCTATGCCAAGCTGGAGAAATGTCAATTTTACTAGACAACTATTGACTTCTTCGGCCATCGCATTTCTCCAGAGGGCATAGCGATGGATTGGAGCAAGGTCGAGGCGTTGAGAAGTTGGCAACCTTGTCGGGTGAAAGGCATCCAGCGACTCCTGGGGTTCACTATTATAGGACGTTCATCCCTGCTTTTGCCACTTTGACCTCGCCCCTCACTCGGCTCCTGCAAAAGAAACTGCCGTTCAAGTTGGGCGTCCCCGAGCAGCAGGCGTTCCTGGCCTTAAAGGAGGCCTTCATGAAGGAGCCGATTTTGAAGCATCCAGACCCTCACAGTCCGTTTGTGGTGGAAGCGGATGCGTCAGATATCGCGGTCGGAGCCCTGCTATTCCAGGCTCGCGCGGATGGCGGTACTGTTTTCCCTTTGGTTCACAGTAGGAAATTGAGCTGGAACTGGAACAAGTAGACAGGGGGTGTGGCATGAATCTCCAGGAGCATCCAGGAACTCCAGGGGCTGAGGTAGACAAATCCCAGGTCCGTTTGGTACCAGGGGCAACGGTTGACTGGATGCTCAGTCACTTCCCCTAGCCAAAGGAGGGGAGGATTGGTTGCTGATGGTTATTGTCAATGAGCAGCTACAGACCGCCTCCAATGAAGAACAGCTGCCACCCTCACCCGATCTGCCGACACAGAGCGGAGCCCTAGGGAAGCACAGATGAGGTCAGCAAGGCTACTTGCGAGGAAGCAGCTTCCTCCCTCCTAATGAGAAACACCATTTTTAAAATTTTAAAATAAAAAAAAAAAAAAAAGAGTAAAACAACAATAATCACTACTAACATGGCAACATTAATGGGTGGGGGGTTATTATTTTATTATTTTATTAATTTATTATGTGATTATTCTCTTTTATTAGTTGTATTGTTTTATATATGAGGTTTTTATATTCCTGTAAGCTGTCGAGTCGCCATGTGCGAATAGGCGGCAATGTAAATTTCCTAAAACAAATAGATTATTTTCTAAAATCTAAAGTAGATATAACTTTTTCTAAGGAATAACATGATAGATGAGATTCAATTTCGGGGGGGGGGGGGAAATCCTGTATTTGGACCACTTGGTAGCCAACAGTTATGTAAGGAAAAGTCTACATCAGAGAAAGATTATTGGGAAGAAATCGGCTCAGTCCTCAGCTGGGAGAAACGGCGTGCAACAGAAGAATGAAGAGCGAAGTGAGCAGCTCAAAAAGGTTTAATGGAGGCAAAAGAGACCAATTGGTTTGGTCAGTACATGGATTTTTGTACAGTTTTTTCTACAACATTTTGTAATTTAGAGCCTTGTTTTGTGTATTTTGTTATTTGATTTTAATTGGTTTGTCTCTCGGAGGCCGGCAATGAGTCTAAAGTGCTGGCTTTCTTGGATTTTTTAAATCTTGTTTAAGAAATGTAATTAATCCTATCCCCCATCTTTAGTTAGTCTGATGTGGCTAGCAAGCTTTCTTTGTGAATTGACAGGCTGGATTCAAAGTTTGGGGGGGAGGGGCTTTTCCTTTGGGGAAGTTTTGTCTTTTCTTACAACACATTATTATTAAGTATTCAGAATGAGCAGATGCAAAAGTAATATTGAAAACTTTGAAAGACACCAATACAAAAATTTAAAAAAAATGAGGCAATCATTTTGCTGATTGAAATGTTCATATAGAGCAAGGTTTACTTTAACTGATGTAATAGAAAGAGAAATAAGGCTAAATAAAATCGGCGGGTCAGAGCATCCTAATGGTGGTTGGTAGGTATGGCGGGAACCGAAGGGCAGACCATGTATTAAGTATTCAGAATGAGCAGATGCAAAAGTAATATTGAAAACTTTGAAAGACACCAATACAAAAATTTAAAAAAAATGAGGCAATCATTTTGCTGATTGAAATGTTCATATAGAGCAAGGTTTACTTTAACTGATGTAATAGAAAGAGAAATAAGGCTAAATAAAATCGGCGGGTCAGAGCATCCTAATGGTGGTTGGTAGGTATGGCGGGAACCGAAGGGCAGACCATGTGTGGAGAACTAGAACTCGCTGTATCAAAGCGATTGCCTGTTCTGACCCTTCTG
>QLTV01001698.1:6785692-6797006 GCA_003457575.1 Thermophis baileyi
CAATGCGCTCTACATGGGGCTACCTTTAAAAAGTGTCCGGAGACTACAGTTAGTCCAGAATGCAGCTGTGCGAGCAGTTGTGGGTGTGCCAAGGTACACCCACACGAGTTCCATCCTTCGCGAGCTGCACTGGCTGCCGATTGCACTCCGGTCACAATTTAACATGTTGGTTCTTACCTTTAAAGCCCTACATGGCTCAGGACCAGTTTATCTACGTGACCGCCTTCTCCCACACTCCTCCCAACGACCAGTGAGGTCGCACAGGGTCGGCCTTCTTCAGGTCCCGTCAGCCAGACAGTGTCGGCTGGCAGGTCCGCGGGGGAGGGCCTTCTCTGTAGCCGCACTGACTCTATGGAACTAACTTCCCCCCAAGATCCGTACTACCCCCACCTTACTGGCTTTCCGTAAAGCCGTTAAGACCTGGCTTTTCCGGCAGGCCTGGGGCCAATAACCTATGGATTGGCCCATGAATGTAGGTGTAAATGTTTTATTGATATTTTTAAATTGTACTTATTATGTTTTTATCGGTGTTTTTATTCATGTGTTGTGAGCCGCCCAGAGTCCTTTGGGCTCACAACACATGAATGTGTCCTTTGGGTGGCATATAAATTTTATTAATAAATAATAATAATAATAAATGAATAAAATCAACCAGCAAAGAAAATCAAATGCTTTTTTCTCTGATTTTGAAGCAGATGTACAAACACCACCACCACCCCCAAACGTAAATGGAGATATAGCATGAGATGCAGTAAGACTCCCAAGAACAGTTCCTCCTAAAATCAAAATTGGCTTATTGATGATCCTGCCCATTAAGGGCTGCCTACTTATTAAAAATAAAGCCAGACACTATTGTAAATATTGGTTCACGAGTCTTTTCAGCCCATTCATTATATATTTCATTTTAGAATTTTTTTAACCATTATTCACATTAAAAGGCAATTCTGTCATACCAGACTTAACAACATCCAGCTGTGAGAAGGCAGGCTGCCTAAAAAGTGACTAGCACCAGGATTGTAAAGGAGGTTTGGGCATCTACGAATCCTTTACAAACTGTGAATTCGACTCCCAGAATTCTCTAGCCTGCCTCCACCCCTGTTGTAAATAGATACATTCATGAGAAAGGGAAGATTCAACACCAAGGTAGAGGAAGTAATTTTAGAGTGGTTTCTACCATACTTCCCACCAGATTGAGGGCTTGGGTGCAGAAACACAACCCAGTCAAGTCAAAGGGCAGGTAAACTAGCTGAGGACTACATGGCTGCACACAGCTCACATCCTACTATACTGAATCCTTTATTAGAATTGATGGGCCCACTTTATAACACCTCATCTAAAAAAATACTTATGAAATACCGATATCTTCTATTTACAACTGTTGTTGTCTGATCAGTATACAGTAGTTTCTTTGAATGTAAGCAGAAGTTTAGTAATATATTCGTCTATATTTTTTATTTTTAATGCTGGTCTGTGGCCATAATTAAAAAAATGATTGATACCTGGCAGCACAGAAGCCAGAAAAGATGAGAAAAGAAAATGTGGCGCGTTAGAGGAAATTAAGAAAACCTGTTCCAGCGATTAAGAACTTTAAGGAGCTGGAAGACAGAAAGGGAGAAGAAATTAAGAAGCCTTTAAGCTCCTACCCAATCCATAGGAACACAATGGGAGCTGAGAGAGACCTGTAATTGTTACACCTGTGGTGAAAAAAGGTCATTTGTCCAAGGGAAAGGAATTGATAATAGTGGCAGGAGTGATCTCTCTCTTGCCATGTAACCTAGTAATGGGTGTCCATGAACTGTGATGGCCTTGTCGGAACTTGGTTCACAGTAGGAAGTTGAGCTGGAACCGGGACAAGTAGACAGGGGGAGTGGCATGAATCCCCAGGAGCATCCAGGAAGTCCGGGAGCTGAGGAAGACAAATCCCAGGTCCATTTGGTACCAGGGGCAACGGTCGACCGGATGGTCAGTCACCTGCCCTAGCCAAAGCAGGGGAGGATTGGTTGCTGATGGTTATTGTCAATGAGCAGCTACAGACCGCCTCCAATGAAGAACAGCTGCCACCCTCACCCGATCTGCGGACACAGAGCGGAGCTCTAGGGAAGCACAGATGAGGTCAGCAAGGCTACTTGCGAGGAAGCAGCCTCCTCCCTCCTAATGAGAAACACCATTTTTAAAATTTTTAAATGAACTAGGAAAACAAGAGTAAAACACAACAATAATCACTGCTAACATGGCAACATTAATGGGTGGGGGGTTATTATTTTATTAATTTATGTGATTATTCTCCTTTATTAGTTGTATTGTTTTATATATGAGGTTTTTATATTCCTGTTAGCTGTCGAGTCGCCATGTGCGAATAGATGGCAATGTAAATTTCCTAAATTTGATTTTAATTACTTTGTCTCTCGGAGGCCGGCAATGAGTCTAAAGTGCTGGCTTTCTTGGATTTTTTAAATCTTGTTTAAGAAATGTAATTAATCCTATCCCCCATCTTTAGTTAGTCTGATGTGGCGAGCAAACTTTCTTTGTGAATTGACAGGCTGGATTCAAAGTTTGGGGGGGAGGGGCTTTTCCTTTGGGGAAGTTTTGTCTTTTCTTACAACACATTATTATTAAGTATTCAGAATGAGCAGATGCAAAAGTAATATTGAAAACTTTGAAAGACCCCAATAGAAAAACTTAAAAAATGAGACAATCATTTTACTGATTGAAATGTTCATATAGAGCAAGGTTTACTTTAACTGATGTAACAGAAAGAGAAATAAGGCTAAATAAAATCAACCAGCAAAGAAAATCAAATGCCTTTTTCTCTGATTTTGAAGATGATGTGCAAACCCCACCCCCCCAAACCTAAATGGAGATATAGCATGAGATGCTCTTTACAGTAAGACTCCCAAGGACAGTTCCTCCTGAAATCAAAATTGGCTTATTGATAATCCTGCCTATTAAGGGCTGCCTACTTATTAAAAATAAAGCCAGACACTATTGTAAATATTGGTTCTCGAGTCTTTTCAGCCCATTCATTATATATTTCATTTTATATTTTTTTTTAACCATTATGGACATTAAAAGGCAATTCTGACATACCAGACTTAACAACATCCAGCTGTGAGAAGGCAGGCTGCCTAAAAAGTGACTAGCACCAGGATTGTAAAGGAGGTTTGGGCATCTACGAATCCTTTACAAACTGTGAATTCGACTCCCAGAATTCTCTAGCCTGCCTCCACCCCTGTTGTAAATAGATACATTCATGAGAAAGGGAAGATTCAACACCAAGGTAGAGGAAGTAATTTTAGAGTGGTTTCTACCATACTCCCCACCAGATTGAGGGCTTGGGTGCAGAAACACAACCCAGTCAAGTCAAAGGGCAGGTGAACTAGCTGAGGACTACATGGCTGCACACAGCTCACATCCTACTATACTGAATCCTTTATTAGAATTGATGGGCCCACTTTATAACACCTCATCTAAAAAAATACTTATGAAATACCGATATCTTCTATTTACAACTGTTGTTGTCTGATCAGTATACAGTAGTTTCTTTGAATGTAAGCAGAAGTTTAGTAATATATTCGTCTATATTTTTTATTATTAATGCTGGTCTGTGGCCATAATTAAAAAAATGATTGATACCTGGCAGCACAGAAGCCAGAAAAGATGAGAAAAGAAAATGTGGCGGGTAAGAGGGAATTAAGAAAACCTGTTCCAGCAATTAAGAACTTTAAGGAGCTGGAAGACAGAAAGGGAGAAGAAATTAAGAAGCCTTTAAGCTCCTACCCAATCCACAATGGGAGCTGAGAGAGACCTGTAATTGTTACACCTGTGGTGAAAAAAGGCCATTTGTCCAAGGATTGTAAAAGCGAGAGAAAAATAGGAAATGGCTGCAGTAGGGGCAAGCAACTCTGGAAAAAAAATATGACGGACCCAGCAAAAGTGAGTGGGATCACTATGAGAGGCCTAGCGGATACTGGGAGTAGACAAGCATTTAATAAAAAGGGCAGTATCTACGGGGAACGAAATTCTTACAAGTGTGTTTGGACAGACTGAGACAGACACACTGGTTAAAGCTAAAGCACACACAAAGGGAAAGGAATTGGTAATAGTGGCAGGAGTGATCGCTCTCTTGCCATGTAACCTTGTTGCAGCAAATCATGTCACCAATTCAGGACACAAGACCACGAAGGGTTGGAGAACACAGGTTTATTTGCGCAAAGGTTCAGAGTATTAGCATGGCAAATTCTGGACCCCAGGCTACCCCCAAGGTATTACTTTTATTCATTTAGCAACCCCAGCCCTTCCTGAGGCGTTGCCCTGATCTAGCTATACCAGGCCTAAGACAGAAAGGAGAAGTCTTCATAATTGGTTGTCTTACTATAATTTCCCATATAAGGATACATACTGAAGGGCTGGGGCTTATCTTACATCATGTGTTATTTTCAGTAAACACCTTCTTACAGTTAATGTTACAATACTTATCTAGCACATAGGTCATGAAGCAATATTCAGTTACAATTAGCAATCTTTTCGGTACTTTCCTACGATTTGTTTTACACATAAGAATTATTCCTACCCTTACCCTTATTATTATATTACTTGTTTAATATCTCCCCCCCTGCCTCAACCTAGTAATGGGTTTCCATGAACTGTGATGGCCTTGTCGGAAATTGGTTCACAGTAGGAAGTTGAGCTGGAACCGGGACAAGTAGACAGGGGGAGTGGCATGGATCCCCAGGAGCATCCAGGAAGTCCGGGAGCTGAGGAAGACAAATCCCAGGTCCATTTGGTACCAGGGGCAACAGTCGACCGGATGGTCAGTTACCTGCCCTAGCCAAAGCAGGGGAGGATTGGTTGCTGATGGTTATTGTCAATGAGCAGCTACAGACCGCCTCCAATGAAGAACAGCTGCCACCCTCACCCGATCTGCCGACACAGAGCGGAGCCCTAGGGAAGCACAGATGAGGTCAGCAAGGCTACTTGCGAGGAAGCAGCCTCCTCCCTCCTAATGAGAAACACCATTTTTAAAATTTTAAAATGAACTAGGAAAAAAAAGAGTAAAACACAACAATAATCACTACTAACATGGCAACATTAATGGGTGGGGGATTATTATTTTATTAATTTATTAATATTTGATTAATTTATTAATATATTATGTAATTATTCTCTTTTATTAGTTGTATTGTTTTATATATGAGGTTTTTATATTCCTGTTAGCTGTCGAGTCGCCATGTGCGAATAGGCGGCAATGTAAATTTCCTAAAACAAATAGATTATTTTCTAAAATCTAAAGTAGATATAACTTTTTCTAAGGAATAACATGATAGATGAGATTCAATTTCTGGGGGGGGGGGAAATCCTGTATTTGGACCACTTGGTAGCCAACAGTTATGTAAGGAAAAGTCTACATCAGAGAAAGACTATTGGGAAGAAATCGGCTCAGTCCTCAGCTGGGAGAAACGGCGTGCAACAGAAGAATGACGAGCGAAGTCAGCAGCTCAAAAAGGTTTAATAGAGGCAGAAGAGACCAATTGGTTTGGTCAGTACATGGATTTTTATATAGTTTTTTCTACAGCATTTTGTAATCTAGAGGCTTGTTTTGTGTATTTTGTTATTTGATTTTAATTGGTTTGTCTCTCGGAGGCCGGCAATGAGTCTAAAGTGCTGGCTTTCTTGGATTTTTTAAATCTTGTTTAAGAAATGTAATTAATCCTATCCCCCATCTTTAGTTAGTCTGATGTGGCGAGCAACTTTCTTTGTGAATTGACAGGCTGGATTCAAAGTTTGGGGGGGGGATGGGCTTTTCCTTTGGGGAAGTTTTGTCTTTTCTTACAACACATTATTATTAAGTATTCAGAATGAGCAGATGCAAAAGTAATATTGAAAACTTTGAAAGACCCCAATAGAAAAACTTAAAAAATGAGACAATCATTTTGCTGATTGAAATGTTCATATAGAGCAAGGTTTACTTTAACTGATGTAACAGAAAGAGAAATAAGGCTAAATAAAATCAACCAGCAAAGAAAATCAAATGCCTTTTTCTCTGATTTTGAAGATGATGTACAACCCCCCCACCCCCAAACGTAAATGGAGATATAGCATGAGATGCTCTTTACAGTAAGACTCCCAAGGACAGTTCCTCCTGAAATCAAAATTGGCTTATTGATAATCCTGCCTATTAAGGGCTGCCTACTTATTAAAAATAAAGCCAGACACTATTGTAAATATTGGTTCTCGAGTCTTTTCAGCCCATTCATTATATATTTCATTTTATATTTTTTTTTAACCATTATGGACATTAAAAGGCAATTCTGTCATACCAGACTTAACAACATCCAGCTGTGAGAAGGCAGGCTGCCTAAAAAGTGACTAGCACCAGGATTGTAAAGGAGGTTTGGGCATCTACGAATCCTTTACAAACTGTGAATTCGACTCCCAGAATTCTCTAGCCTGCCTCCACCCCTGTTGTAAATAGATACATTCATGAGAAAGGGAAGATTCAACACCAAGGTAGAGGAAGTAATTTTAGAGTGGTTTCTACCATACTCCCCACCAGATTGAGGGCTTGGGTGCAGAAACACAACCCAGTCAAGTCAAAGGGCAGGTGAACTAGCTGAGGACTACATGGCTGCACACAGCTCACATCCTACTATACTGAATCCTTTATTAGAATTGATGGGCCCACTTTATAACACCTCATCTAAAAAAATACTTATGAAATACCGATATCTTCTATTTACAACTGTTGTTGTCTGATCAGTATACAGTAGTTTCTTTGAATGTAAGCAGAAGTTTAGTAATATATTCGTCTATATTTTTTATTTTTAATGCTGGTCTGTGGCCATAATTAAAAAAATGATTGATACCTGACAGCACAGAAGCCAGAAAAGATGAGAAAAGAAAATGTGGCGGGTAAGAGGAAATTAAGAAAATCTGTTCCAGCAATTAAGAACTTTAAAGAGCTGGAAGACAGAAAGGGAGAAGAAATTAAGAAGCCTTTAAGCTGCTACCCAATCCATAGGAACACAATGGGAGCTGAGAGAGACCTGTAATTGTTACACCTGTGGTGAAAAAAGGCCATTTGTCCAAGGACTGTAAAAGCCAGAGGAAAATAGGGAATGGCTGCAGTAGGGGCAATCAACTCTGGAAAAAAAATATGACAGACCCAGCAAAAGTGAGTGGGATCACTATGAGAGGCCTACACGGGCCCAATCTAAGGCAAAGATGAGGATGGAGGAGACACAGGTAGGGAAGGAACCTGGGTTTCTTTCTACCTACCCATCCTGATTTAATAGAAGTGAAGGAAAGAGAAAGCTTTAAGAAAGGTGGACAAATCTAGGGGAACCCAGAGATAGAAATGCCTAAATGGGAAATTCATCCAGGACCTGTGGGGAGATGACATCATACCATAAAACCTGCCTATGTCAACTATCAAGGTCAAAATAAGAACCAGACAAAATCCCCATGTGCCATGGACGTGCCTCCAGCCTCCTCTCCAGACGTGAGTCCTGGCACCTCTGAGAAAGTGAGTATGGGGGGGGTGAATTAGGGAGCAGGGGGGGCTCCAGCTCGATGAAGCGGCCACAGCCGGAACTACTGGACAGGCAGCAGACTGAGCCGGAGCAGAGAGCTGCTGCTGCAGCAGGTTAGCCTGAAGAATGGGAAGAATGGGAGCAGCTGCCTGCGGTTAGAGGATGAGGAGGTGGAGTCCACACCTACCCCACCCCATCCAAGGATGGGCAGAGTTGAGGTGACAAGGACAATGCTGGTCAGCCAGGTTACTCATAAAGAGACAGCCTCACTCATTGTGAGGGCCCATACTGGCGTTACCTATTTAATCCTTCCCAGAGAGAGGCCCAGTGCCTGTGCCAGACAAATTTGATGGGACTTTGGAGCACTTCCGTGTCCTTGGGACACTACCTGTCAAACCCCAGTGGGGGTTTGCCATACCTGGGGGAAGGGGGATTGGGGGAAGGCAGCAGCGGCAACGAGCAGCAGCGACGAACAATGGCAGCAGTCCCAGCTGCCTAGAACAGCTATCGGCAGAGAGCCAGCCAACGAGGCAGCAAGCAATGGCAGCATTTCTGGTCACCCGGCCCAGCTGATCGGCAGCACGCCGGGAGGCCGAAATCCCACTGACCAGCGGTGGCCATAATGGAGCAGCAGCGGCCCACAGAGCGGAGCCCAGGCAGACTGTTTGCTGTGTTCATTTGTTTGGTGGCCGGCCGCTTCACTGAACAAGCTGAAAGGACTGCTAGCTGAAGCTAGCCAGTTGGCTACCGGATGGTGGTTGAACTGCCGGGGCTTGTCTAGGCGGAGAAGGCGTCAACCCCACCTACAAAAAATGGTGGGAGGCAGTGGCTCCCAGCGCTGGCTTTACAACCAACTTGTAAATTAATAATATGGGATGAATTCACCATGGCTCACGAGAAAGCTCTCAAGGACCTTGATGTCACTATGAGAGATCTGAGAGGAAACGACATCCTAACGGGAGGACCTCTGCTACCTCTGTGGAGACTTTCGTCAAACTCTGCCCGTCATCCCAAAGTCAACACCGGCCGATGAGATCCATGCATGTTTAAAACATTCATTTTTGTGCAGACATGTGCGAAAGATAACTTTATAGCAAAACATGAGAGTGCATCTGGGGGATGACAATGGTCCAATTTTCTCAAACTACTGCAGATCAGAGAAGGCACATTACAGAGTCCTTCAGAAGTTGGGCAGCATATAAATTTTATAAATAATAATAATTTTTATTAATAATTAGCAGTCGAGTCTTCTGGCAATATAAAATTGCCATCCAATTTTTGTAATCTGGTTTCGTCCTCCGCAGATCTAATAGATGAAGTCTATCTGGCTGTTTTCCAAAACTATCAAAATTTCAACTGGTTGCGAGACAGGGCCATTCTTGCTGTTAAAAATGAAGACGTCCACAAAATAAACAATCAAATACTTGCCATGTTACCAGGCGTAGTCACTGAATAAAAGTCTATCGATACCGTAGTAGATGCCGATGAGGTCATCAGTTTCCCACCAGAGTTCCTAAACTCACTTGATCCGGCTGGATTGCCACATCATCTTTTACTTAAAGTGGGATCTCCAATTATTTTACTACGGAACCTCGACTCGCCAAAACTTTGCAACAGCACAAAGCTGTGTGTAAAGATGATGCTGGGCAATGTAATTGAAGCGACTATCTTAACAGGAAAGGGAGAGGGTGAAAGAGTTTTTATCCATTGGATACCACTCATTCCGACGGATCTCCCGTTTAACTTTAAGAGATTGCAATTTCCAGTGAGACTTGCGTTCTCTATCACGATCAACAAGTCACAGGGTCAGTTTAATAAATACTGCGGAGTGGATTTGAGATCACCCTGTTTCTCCCACGGACAACTTTATGTTGCTTGCTCAAGGATGGGTTCACCACTGAATTTATTTATTCTTGCTCCTGGAGGTGAAACTAAAAATGTTTATAATCAAGTTTTATGTTAAATTAATATTATACTTAATTTGTATAATATTTTACTTTATAATTTGTATACTGTACTTACATACTGTATTAAAACCCTCTAAATAAAATTGCTTTGATTTGACACTATAGATATAATTCATTCCTTTTCCTGTCTAATACAAGATTGCGATAAATACCCGGGCAACGCCGGGTAATATACACACACATATATGAGGCAATGGAATATGAGGAATATGAGGCAATGAAAATCTACAAGCCTAAGTTTTGGGCACGTTATGTCGATGACACGTTTGCCATTATTAAACAGCAAGATAAGACCCGGTTTATGAAAATCCTTAATTCCATATACCCAGATATTCAATTCACGATGGAGGAGGCCAATAACACACTGGCCTTCCTGGATGTGCGGGTCAGCCGTAATCCAGATGGGAGCCTTGACACAGGTGTGTATCAAAAAGTCATGAGCATGGACCACATTTTACACGAGAGCAACCACCCCACTGCACATAAAGTTAGCTGCATTTGGGCATTGTTCAATAGGGTAGACACCCATTGCAGCACACTGACGGCCAAAGCGAAGGAGCGGGCACATCTTTATCGGGTTTGCACGCTCAATGGTTATTAGGTTATTCTACGGACTTTATCCAACGGTGTATTACACCTAGGGCCCGACAGCCCATTGAGAATACAAGTGGAGCATCTGCGTGGAGGGTGCTCCCATATGTACAGGGAGGGTATCTGAAACTGCCACATGCATTCTTTCAGTGCATGGGGTCAAGGTGGCGCACAAACTGGATCAAACTCTGAGAATGAGAGTGATGCAACCAAAAGAAACATTACCCAAAGAAGAGGTATCCTCGATGGTTTGCCGTATTAACTGCAGTAACTGTGCAAGCAACTACATAGGGGAAACGGCTAAGCGGCTACAGGCTAGAGTGCATGGACATGAACTGGCGGTCCGGTGCAAAGAACAGTGCTCCCAGATATGGACACATATGAAGGAGCACAATCACATGTTCAATTTTCAGGAGGCGGAAGTTGTTGCCCGCAATGCAACTAACGGGGGACGCTTATTGAAAGAAGCCTGGTTTTCCAACAATAACTCTATCAATAGCCACATCGGCCTGCTACCAGCTTACCAAGCATTGAGGCATGGGGAAAGATCCTGCAGGATGAGCAGAGACAGATTTCTGTCGGGGAGTGGAGATCGACGGCAAACCCCTC
The DNA here is from genome assembly GCA_003457575.1 of Thermophis baileyi. NCBI lineage: Eukaryota > Metazoa > Chordata > Lepidosauria > Squamata > Dipsadidae > Thermophis > Thermophis baileyi. The sequence continues at coordinate 6,796,389 of QLTV01001698.1, forward strand.
CTCCCTTTGGGCGGGTAGTCCTGTGGAGGTATAGCCAGCCCGGGCCAAGTGCCGAGGAGCTAGGCAGAGCAGCTCGAGCCACAATAGACATGGATAATGAGGAACGAGCCGGGCCGGTTACAAGAGCACGGGAAAAACAACAAACGAATTTGGTTGGTATATCAAATGTACCTGTGAGGGAGAAGAGTGGTGGTGTGTGGGAAGGGGCCGGAGAGAATGCCGTTAAAGCAATATCTGACAGTTCAGCGTCATTCCCTGGAGATGGGCAACCTAAGTGATGCGTGATAGGGGAGGAAGCAACAGGAGCTAGGCCTCCATTGATTAACATATCTGAAGTAAAAATGGCAAAGCTAATTATAGGTGGGAGGTGGGTGGAAGGGCCTATCACACGCGCAATGGCTAAATTGATCAATGATGCATAAAGGCGAATATCTCTTCAATGGTAGTTTTTACACTCCGACGATGTTAGCAGAGGCTAACGAAAGCTAAGTGGATAATATATTTTAAGTTCCGGAGATCGCGATGTCTGCCTCTTCTTTTATATATATATATATAAAAAAACCAAACCCCACGAAAATCCAAATATGTGCCTGTCACATCCATAACAAGCAGATAGCC
>QLTV01001698.1:6816393-6843447 GCA_003457575.1 Thermophis baileyi
GTCTCGGAAGGCCTACCTGTGGAAGCCGAGAGCCAGCGATGTCCTCCCTTCGAACCGGTCCCTTCGGCCGTGGAGGCCACACCCAGTACCTTCCAGGAGCTTCCATGCTCGAGCCCCGGAGCGGCAGCAGACCTGTCCGCACAGGCCGCTGCCTCCCCCCCAACTGAATTGCGCAGGTCTAGTAGGGCTTCAAAACGCCCCGCCTACCTGCGTGATTACGTATGCTGGACAGCTCCATCCAGGAGGGGAGGGGTGTTATGTTCTAACTGTTTAAACTATGTTGCATGGTTCCAACCAGGTCCAGCGTTTGAGCGGGAAAAAGCTCAAACGCTATTGGCTGGTCTGTCTGACAGCTCCCTATAAAAGGGCAAGCTGTCAGACTGCTCTTTGCTGGTTGCTTACACAAGAGCTGAAATAAAGAGCTGCTTTGGAAGTCTGTCTCCTGTCATCTCTACCCACTATCTAACATACAGTACTGTACAGTAGAACAAAGGTTCTAATAAGAGAGACTTTATCACACTCCCACCCATCCGCAGTACTGCAAAGTGCCTCGTTTTGCTTATTGACAGTATGAATCACTTAACAATCCAAACAGTAAGCCCTCATCCCGCTTCATTTAATGACCAGGTTGATTTGCTTAATGACTGCGATGAAAAAATGTAAAATGAGTCCAATCACGTGATGATTTGTTTTATGACTGTAACAACTTATAACCATAATGGGCAGACTCCATTACACACATAGCTCAAGGACTACCTGTATTTACCAATCCTCTAGATTTGCTCCTTTAAGTCCTCAAGGCAACAGCTACAAGGACAGCAATGAGGGAAGAAGTGCACTAGCTGCAAAGTTCCCCATCTTGATTGGTCATGTGACCAGTGGGGGAAAAATGTGCTGGCACATGAGACTTGGAAACCACTCATAGTAACTGCAGGCCTTCAAAGGGCGATCAGGATTCAATATGGCTACCACTTCCAAATCCAGGTCATGCAATTGTAGAAACCTCATTGGGGGGAGGGTCTCTCATAACTTCAAGTCATGGACATAACTGCATTTTTGGGGGTGCAGTTGTAACTTTAAATGGCAGTTAAGTGACTGGTCATAATCATTGACTACTGGTATTTCTACAACCAAATACAAGAACCACAAAAAAAATTTATCTTTCGCTTTTTCTAGATCCTGGCTAGTATCTCTACAACTAATTGATTGTGCTACAGACTAATCCTTGAAGCAAAAGCAAACAAGCACAGTAGAATGAAAAACCATTTTATATCTTTGTAGAGTACTTTTATCTTGAGTACTTATCACTCATAAGATTCGTTCTGCTAATCCTCCATGGAACAGCAACAAGAAAAAGCACACTGGCTGTGAAGTCACAGTCTGCAGGTTGATCATGGGGCCGGGGAAAATATGCATGTGTGGGATTCGTTGTCTAGTTTTGAAATAAACAATCATCAGCCAAAACTTCCAAGAGAAAACAATGGTAATTTTATTTACTGCTTTGCAAAGCTGCCCCCACGCACACACAGGTACAGTGGACACACCCGGCCTAAATCATCAATTTGTTTGTAATGGCAAGAGAGAGCATAAGGCAAATTTACCTCCCACCTTTTCCTCATTGGCTTAGTATTCATGCTGTTGTAACCTATACAAAGCATCTAAAGTGAATTCATTATCTCCACCCCTCATTACATCTTCCATTACTCTAATTCTATTGCCGCCTGCCCTTATTTACAAATTACCTTTTATGGTCCTAGTTCCTAGGGGCTGTCCCAAGAGTAACTATCATATCAGCAAATTCTGGTTAAGGCAAATTTCTAGCATAGCAGAGGCCTCTGATCCTAGCTCCTACATACAATTCTCAGGCTTCAGCCTAGCTCATGAGATTAGAAATGTATACAATGCATTTTCTTCACAGACTAGCTAGGCTCTGTTTCGCACACGTGATCACATGGGCCTTGAAAATTGCTCATCATGACGGACCCAAAATGGCCACTGCTGCTGTTGGTGTGACTGAATGCATGTCACATAATTGCAGAGGCCTCACGGTGATTGTAATTTGAGGCTGAGGATTGAACTGCACTTTCGGGGTGCTATCAGAATTTGAACAGCCATTAAGCAACCAGTCAGTAAAGGATTTCCTGTAAACAGATATCTTCTTTGCATTGGGGGACACAAAAGGAGACCTCCTCAAAGAATGTATTGCTATCACATTCAGGCATCCCCTGGGCAACAGCTTAAACTGGGTAATCTTTTCAATCCAGAAGCACCTTAGCAGAGAGATATATACACAGAGATGTATACACACACACACACACACATTTTTACCTTTTATGACAAAATACCCCACAAAGGATCTTTTCAGGCCCAAAGATTATTACTATTTCCGTAAGTATTGAGGGATTGTCTGCGTGCAAAGAATTGCTGCAGAATTTATGCCAAAAAACTTAAATTGCGATGTTTTATGTATACAGGAGACTCGAGATAATCATCAGGGCATGTGGCTTGTAGCACAAAGGCCCCATCAAAAGTATGGCAGTGCAGTCTTTGTGAAGCCTGACGTCCAAGTTTGGTCTACTACTACGGTATATCAGAGATAAATCACGTCTCTCAAAATGCTAACAACCTATCTTCAGAGTGTTAATGACAAGACTGCAAAGAATATAAATCCTACTATTCAGTCAGAACTGAAGAAGCTTCTTGGGGGAGAAGTAAAATGTTTTCAAGGGGAAAACAAAACAAGTCCAGTTGCCTTTTGGAAAGCATCTTTGTGGCAACCATGACCGGATGATTGAGAATCTCCATAGACATATTGCCCTTTAACTTTGTGGAAGATAAAACAATGCCTTTCTAGTATTAATGGAACTTACATCAATGTTACAGGGGTGGTAACCTGGTCAAGACTTCTCTTTTGAACTGAAAAAAAATCATCCTAACTTTGTCTACAAAGTGGGATGTTACATTTACATCGTTATGTGTTTACTGTCAGACAAATCCAAGAAGAGATATGAGGCAAGAAACTAGCCAACAGTCTGTTAATGTGTGGTGGTTTAGGTACCACCCCTTCCAATTACTTAGGTTTTGATTCGTATTTTCAAACACGTTCCACGTATTAGTCAACAGGAATCATGGTTATGAACCAGAGTCTATGAAAAGTCCAGTTAAAAATAGCTCATTGGTGGTTTCGGATAATGACGTCATCAGCCAGTTCCTCTGTTCTACAAGATTTGTGTTAACTCGGAGGTAACCAGGGCTGACAGGAACGGAGGCAAGACGAAGTTCTGTAACAGGAACGCTTTATTTCTAACTTCAGCACCACAGGCAACAGCGAGAGAACAGAACAGTAACTTGGCGTCTGACAGCTCCTTTTATAGTCGAACTGTCAAACTGGCAACCAATCAGGACGCCCCAATTTCCCGCTTGCCGGCTGCTCGCGTCTTAGCCAATCAGGCTCGACTTGCAGCCGGCTTGGGTTTTGGCGGCGTCATAAGTCCAAGGACTTAACACCCCTCCCCTCCCCTCCCAGATAGCGCATGCATAATTGGTGAGGTACACCGGCCAACGTCGGCTCTGCCCTGACCGCCTCAGTTCAGAGCAGGCGGCTGAAGAGTGAGGAGCTGTTTGTAGGTCCTCTGGAACTCCCTGCGACCTGGCCGCAGATTCGTCTGGAACGGAAGGCAGCGCTGGAGCGGGACACTCAGCAGGCCTGGTAGGAGAAGAACACCTCTCAAGGCTCGGTAACGGTGGAAGGTCTGGACAGTCAGCCAGGGCTCGGGAGCAGGTGGAAACTTCCGGGAAGGCTTGGGCCTGGTCCGGCTGTGCTGGCTCCACGCAGGGGACCCGTCATCTTAATTGGTTGATGTGGAGGCGCCAGTCGGCCATCAGTGAGCTGGACCCTATAAGAGCAGGGTCCAGTTAATTGAGTCACATGTCCCAGCAGCCATTTTTGGCCGGCACCTAAATTAAGGGCGAATATGGAGTCCCCCACTGTGAATTCCCTGGGCCGTCGGTCAGGAACAGGAGGATGTCCAAGGTCGAAGTTGGGGTGCAGACGGTCCAGTTGGGTCTGGAGATGGCGGCCCATTAGTAACTCAGCAGGACTAACCTCGGTGGCCTGGCAAGGGGTGGTGTGTTGGGCTAACAGGTATGTGCACATGCTATAGTGCCAGTTATCATGCCCTAGGTGCCCTAAAGCCTCTTTAGCCGATCTGACTGCCCTTTCAGCCAGGCCATTAGCCGCAGGGTGAGCTGGCGCTGTAGGGGCATGGCGGATCCTGTCTGGCCAGGAAAATTTGGAATGGGTCAGCAGTGAATTGGGGCCCATTGTCTGTCACAACTGTATCAGGGAGCCCATGAGTGGCGAACAACCTGTCTAAAACTTTTGATAATTGCCTCTGAAGTGATGGTAGACATTGATGCCAGCTCAACCCACTTTGAATAAGCATCCACGATGACTAGGAAGGTGTGTCCCTGGACAAGACCAGCTAAATCCAGGTGGAGCCTGGCCCATGGTGCCCTTGGGGATTCCCACTCGTGGATTGGGGCTGAAGGTGGAACTGGCCGGGATTGCTGGCACGTGTGGCATCGAGTCACCCAGTCCTCAATCTCCTGGTCCATCCTGGGCCACCAGACATAGCTGCGGCCCAGGGCTTTCATCCGCACAATGCCAGGGTGGGCGGTGTGCAGGCATTTGAGGATGGCCTGCCTAACCCCTGGAGGTATTACTACCCTATGCCCCCATAGTAGGCATCCGTTGGATAGAGTTTGTGTTGTCTAGCCACGAATGGTTGCAATTGGGAAGGAACAGGCCCCCTGAGACCACCCTCTGCGTGCCCAATCCAGGACTTGAAGCAAAACAGGGTCAGCGCTTGTGAGGGAAGCTATCTGTCTGGCAGAAATAGGGCTTTGCAGTTCAACGAGAACTGAGGTTGCAGGAGCTGGGTCCAATATGGGCCTGGGCAATGGGCAGCGGCTTAGGGCGTCTGCATGCCCTAATAACTTGCCTGGCCTGTAATGCAGTTGGTAACTGTACCCTGCCAAGAATTCCGACCAGCGGGACATGCGGGGAGATAGCATCTGGGGGCTTTGGCGATCCCCAGCGAGTAAGCCCAGGAAAGGCTTATCGTCGGTCACTAAGTGAAAGTGCCAGCCATAGAGGTAATCATGGAACTTACATACTCCAGCCACGCAAGCAAGGGCCTCCCTATCTAGCTGGCTGTAGTTACGTTCGGTCTGAGAGAGAGTTCTGGAGTAATATGCTATGGGGGCCTCAGATCTATTGGGCAAGATGTGACTAAGCACTGTCCCCACTCCATAGGGCGAAGCATCGCAGGCCAATAGCAGCGGCAATTGGTCACTGTATTGGACAAGGACAGTCTGCGAGGTTAACAGGTCCTTAACTGCCTGGAAAGCCCTGGCTTCGGGTGGATCCCAGTGCTAGGCAGTCTTAGCGTCCAGCAGCCTGTGTAATGGCTCAGCCACAGAAGCCTTATGACGTAAAAAGATAGCGTAGAAATTGAGCAGGCCCAAGAAAGCCTGCAGCCGAGCCCTAGACAAAGGAGTAGGAGCATTCTTAATAGCCTCCACTTTGGATGGGGTTGGGCGGATGCCGGAGGCATCAATAAAGAATCCTAAAAACTCAACCCTGGGCACCCCAATCATACATTTATCCTTTTGAAGTTTAAGACCAGCCTGTCTAAAGCGCAGGAGAACAGCCATGAGTTTGGAGAGGAGGTCGGCCTGAGATGTGGCAGAGATGAGCACATGGTCAAAGTACGGCACCACCCCCTGCAAACCCTGGAGAAGCCGTTCCATGAGGCATTGGAAGATGCCAGGAGCCACACTAACTCCAAACTGGAGACGCTCACACTTAAAAGCGCCCCGGTGGGTGACGATGGTTTGGGCCATGGCAGTGGCCTCATCCACTGGAAGCTGCTAAGCTTGGGCAAGGTCCAGTTTAGCAAATACAGACCCCGGCCCAAGGAATGCAGGAGGTGCTGCACTATTAGCACCGGGTAAGGGTTAGCCTGAAGGGCCTTGTTGAGGGTTGCCTTGTAATCAGCAGAGATTCTTATAGACCCATCGTGCTTTAGGGGAATTACTATGGGGGTCTCCCACTTGGAATGGTCCACTGCTTTTAATACCCCCTGGGCAATCAGCTTATCTAATTCTACATCAACTTTGGGGCGGAGGGCAAGGGGAACCCGCCTAGGTTTTAAACGAATAGGGGCCACCTGGGGGTCCAAATTAAAGGAAATGGGGCTCCCCGTAGTTACCCAGGCTGCCACTGAATACGTCTGCAAATTCTGAAGTAATGTCAAGCGCGTCGGGGGTTGTCGAGTGGATGCCAGACACCGTGAGTCCTAGGGCGGAGAACCAGTCGAGGCCGAGCAGGGATGGCAATTGTCCATTCACCACAATGAGTGGCAGGAGGCCTGAAAAGGCCTTGTGAGCAACCTGGAATGAGCCGCAGCCAACAGTTGGAATCAACAGTTGGAATTAATTTGCCCTGGTAGTCCTTGAGAGCGATGGGGCAAGGTTGTAGTCGCTGTTTGGTGAAATGGGGCAACAACTTGGTTATTGTGGCCCACGAGATTAGGGACCTGGAGGAGCCGGTGTCCACCTCCATCTTGCATGGTTTGCCCTCCAGCTGAACTGAGAGGTACAGTTTGGAAGAGGAGGTTGCTGCAGAGGCTTGGCTGACCTCCTCAGCTGGAGAACTGTTAACTCTGGTGACAGAGAAACAGTATTCCTTGCGGTTAGGTGGCCTTCGATAGGGTCTCCTTTGCTTGGTTGGTTCTGGTGGCCCTTCCATGGTTAGCAAGGCGGCCCTGCAGACCCTGGACAGGTGACCCTTCTTGCCACAACGACGGCATGTGGCGGAGCGGAACCTACAATCAGCCCTGTTGTGGTTCCCCCCACAGCCAAGGCAGGAAGGCTGAGGTGGTTTTGCAATAGGAGCTCTTTTGTTATTAGCCTTGAGGCGGCAGACGTCTTCCTCCTCCTCAGACAGGTCATCAAAGTCTGTGTCCTCATGGTGGACCATTTGGCTTCTGCTGGGCAGCGAGCTAGAGGGAAGGTATCTCTGCAATTCAGTGACTGACCGCTCAGAGTTCCGAAGCTCTGGCTTCATCTAAGGCAGTCTGGAGGTTCAGCTCTGTGCGGGCTAAAAGTTGATGCTGGAGCCTGAGGTCTCTAATCCCACAGACCAGTTGGTCCAGCAAGAGATCATCCAGGTCTGTGAACTGACAGTTCAGGGAGGCTGTGCGAAGGGCAGCCATGTAGTCGTTAATAGACTCTCTTTCCCTATGATAAACAAGTAATTTATATGTAAGTATAATGGAAGAAATAGATGTGGAAAATATATTATGAGATTCAATTCTTTAAAGATAGATTTAGATAAATATTAACGAATGTTAAAATAAAAATAAGAAATATTGTAATTTGTAAATAGATCAGGAAATACTTTGAAAAAGCTGTAAAAGTGGTTAGTAATTATTGTCTTTGTTTTTGTTTTGTGTATTTTTTGTATGTTTGTTCTATATGTTGTTTTTAACAAAAAACCTAATAAAGATTATTTTATTAAAAAAAAATAGACTCTCCTTCTTTCTGGAACCTATGGCGAAAGGCATGCCATCTTGCGATGCAAGATGGGGTTGGAGAGTAGTGTTACGAAGCTTCTCTAAGAGCATCTCCCATGGCACCGTATAGATGGTCTGAGGGGCTGTTAAAGCCCGTGCTGTGGCAAACATTTCTCTGCCACAGGAACTGAGAAAATAGCCCAGCTTTCTGGAGCTGGAGAGCTCCGTGAAGTCATTAGCGCAGAGAACACATTCAAAGCACGTGAGGTAATTGTCCCACGTCTCAGTAGCAGGCTCGAAAGGAGCGAAAGCCGGTAGGGTGGCCATCCTGATAAGGACGGATTCGGGCGGCAGGTGCCTAGCAACCTCTCGTCGCCCCGGCCAGTGACTAGCTTTGAAGTGATTCAGCTCAGAGTGACTCAGCTGTGAGGTGCTGCAGCCTAGCGTGCTGGTTCCCCGGCCGAATGCTAGCCGTACTGTCAGAAATTTCACTCCTTCATCGCAGTGTTAACTCAGAGGTAACCGGGGCTGACAGGAACGGAGGTGAGACAAAATTCTGTAACAGGAACACTATTTCTAACTTCAGCACCACAGGCAACAGCGAGAGAACAGAACAGCAACTTGGCATCTGACAGCTCCTTTTATAGTCGAGCTGTCAAACTGGCAACCAATCAGGACGCCCCAATTTCCCGCTTGCCGGCTGCTCGCGTCTTAGCCAATCAGGCTCGACTTGCAGCCGGCTTGGGTTTTGGCAGCGGCATAAGTCCGAGGACCTAACAATTTGGACCTCATGGAAGATGCGAGTCCACCTCCTTACTTGGCTGGATCAAGAGATGATCAATTCAAGAGTACTGAAATGTCAATTCTTAAATAAGAACAAGAGAGAAGATTTAAAGGGAGCAGAATTTGGTTCAGTTGAAATTTCAAATTCAACTACTTGAAAGACTTGGCTATCGATGACGTATTTGAAGATACTGACACTTCAATGTTTGCTTCAGACTTTGCCTGTCCCTCACCAACTTCTTCACGAACACAGTCTGTGCCAACCACAAAAATGTTGAGGACATTCCCTTCTTGCAGCTCAAGTGAGCAACACCCCAATATGCAGAAGTGATATCACTGATCTAGACCACACAATGTAAAAGTTATCAGGACCCTACCAGAATTTCCAAGTCCAAAGATGTTTTCCTAAGCTGCCATAAAACACTGGTTTGAAAATAACCTACAGAAGGGAGTGAACTTTAAAGTGTTAGGCCAAAATGGCAGCTAGTCAGTTTAATGGTTCTCAAAACTTCCCTAAAATTCATTCACTCACATCCAAAAGCTATGTAAAATGAGAGTATTAAATCAATTGTGCAATCTTTTTAGCCTTTTTAGGATATACATAAGTGTTTTTCTAATGTGCAGCTTTTAATATGTGTGAAGTCTTTGCAGAATAGTAATTTTCCTAAGGGGAAACATTATCTTTTCTAAAAGTTAAAAAAAACCCATAATTTCCCAAATTTTAATTTGCATTGGTGACTTTTCTCCTGTTTTAACATCTACACGAAGCTACTGGGAGAGATCATCTGTCAGCATGGAGTATTATCATTATGCCAATGATACTCAGCTGTACATTTTTGCTCATGCCAAGTTAAGCAATGTCCTGACAGACCTCTCTTGGGTTTCTGGAGGATCCTCAGTCATCTGTTTGGTAATATTCTCTACACGGGCCACCTTTGAAGAGTACCCGGAAACTTCAGTTGGTTCAGATTGCAGTAGCCTGCATAGTTTGGCACAAGTCTAGGTTTGTGCAAGTGTCACCTCTTTTACAGGAGTTCCCAATTTGTTTCTCAATGCAATTCAAGATGCTGGTTTATCCATTTTAAACATGGGTTTTGAACCAGGTTATTTGAAGGATTTCAAGGCAGCAAGCAAGCAAATGGCAAGATGTTGACTCCACAGTCAAAAGCCCAGTGCCTCATTATTGGAATCTGACTGTTGTCGCTGGATGAGTGGAAGGTTATTGATTTTTTTTTTAACTTTTTGTTTATTATTCTGTTCTCCATAGTGGTGGATATAACATCCAGGAATGGGTTGACCTTGTCTGCTAAGCTGATTGGTCTGTCAAAGTTGTTTAGGTCACACCTCTGTTGCTATCCCTCCCAGCTTTTTGACTCAGTCACTCAGCTTGGACAGATGTGCCCAACATTCCTCCGGTATTGGACTGTGTTTTTCTGGATTCTATCTTCACAGATTCTTCAATTAGTGAGTTGTAGATCCAGTGGACTCCCAGATTCATCGGGGATGTCCTCGCTGCGAGAGCTTCGGCTCAGGCTGCTATTCCTTAGGGCAGTCCTTTTCAAATAGTGGGGCGCGCCCCCAGGGGGGGGGCTCAGAGCGATGCCAGGGGGGTGCATGTGACCCCAGGGAACATGCTTTTTTTGCCACAGGGAATAGGGGTTTTTTGCACTGAACAAAAGCACACAGCACAAAGCAGGAGATATGAAGTGCAGATACTGTAATAAACCCTTAAGAGACACCATGGAAAAATATTTAACAGGGATGAAAAGAAAGGCGGAGAGAGACGGAGATAATGAGACAAACGCAAGTCTCCCGAAAGCTAAGACGAGGAAATATGACTAAGCGTATGTAGCGCTTGGCTTCACTGTGACTACCGTGGGAGACGAGGAAAGACCGGTATGTTTACTGTGTCTAAAAATGTTGGCAGCGGACAGCATGAAGCCAAATAAATTAAGGCGTCACTTAAAGACATTACACCCCAATCACGCTAAGCCGCTTGAGTTTTTTCAGCGAAAACGTGCAGAATATTGCCAACAATTGTCCCGCTTTGTGAATGCTACTTCAGTAAACCAGCGAGCACTGTTAGCATCATATAAGGTGGCGTACCAAATTGCTCAGTGCAAAAAACCCCACTCCATAGCAGAGGACGTTTTGCCTTACAGTTCGATGAAGCAACTGACAGCAACAGTTTATCGCTTATGTACGTTTTGACATGACAAACTCCCTGTGTGAGGATCTACTTTTTTGTAAATATGTCAGAGACAGAGCCACAGCTGAAGAGCTATTCAAAATGCTGGACTGCTTCCTGACTGAGAATGGGCTAAAGTGGGAGAACTGCATTGGTGTTTGCAGTGATGGTGCACAGACCATGGCAGGGATGAGAAAAGGACTTCGGGCACTCATCAAGAAGGCCTCACCTAATGCTGAGTGGACACACTGCGTTATACACAGAGAAGCACTGGCATCAAGGCACCTTTCCTCTGAATTAAGTGAGGTTATGACTGACATTGTAGGTGTAGTCAATTTTATAAAGACCAGACCACTAAAAACAAGAGTCTTCTCTGCTATCTGTGAGGAGATGGGAGCTGAACATCAAGCTGTGCTGTTTCACAGTGAAGCAAGGTGGCTGTCACGAGGAAAAGTCTTGTCCCAAGTTTTTGAGCTCAGAGAGCAGATAGGAATGTTTTTAGAGCAGGAACACAAGTATGACCTCACAGAAAAATTTAGTGATGAGAACTTTCTTGCAAAACTGGCCTGAGTGACATATTTGGAAAGCTAAATGAACTAAATCTACAGCTTCAAGGGAAAGATAAATACCTCCCTCAAGTCAGACAAGACCAGCTCTTGCACTCGAAAGCTTGCAATGTGGGGCAGGCGACTTGATGAAGGAAATACTGATTCATTCGAGAACCTGCATGAATTTGTTGACACTACTATGATGCCACCTCAGTGATTCCATATATTAAGGAGCATATTTCATCACTGATGGGATTCTTTAAAAAGTACTTCCCTGAAAAGAGTTCCCAATATGACTGGGTGAGAGATCCTTTCAATGCACCAGCTCCAACTGGTATCAGCTCTGCAGAGGAGGACCAGTTCATTGATATGACGTCTGACTCCACATTGAGACTGAGGTTCACATCACAGACACTGAGTGAATTCTGGCTGAGTGTAGAGAGGCAGTATCCACTCTTAGGGCAGAGGGCCATGGGCATTCTTCTTCCTTTTGCAACATCTTATCTTTGTGAGACTGGCTTCTCTGCTGTTGCTGCACTGAAGGCCAAGTAGAGGTCCCAGCTAAACATTGAGCAGGAGCTGAGAGTTGCAGTATCATGCTTCAAACCCCGCTTCAAAAAGCTGTGCACTGCAAAACGTGCTCATTGTAGCCATTAATCCTGACTTCCTCATTTTGATAAATAAAAAAAATCAGCACAAATTGTTTTATTCATTTTTGTTTTATAGGTCAAAGTGTTTTATATATTGTGCTCCTGAGTTAATGTTGCTGATCAATTTGAATTTATTATTATTTATTGATTATATTTAATTTTATTTTTCAGTATCAAATGGTCAAAAAATGTTTAGTTTAAATAAGGATTGAATTTTTTTTTTAATTTCAGGCAAATTGATGCACTTTAAGTCTTTTCTGTTAGACTAAAAAACAATGTTAATAAAGTTATTCTTTGTTGTAAGTTGATCTATATTTTTTTTCTTTTTTGTTTTCTTTAATGTTAATAAGGATACAATGTTATGCAGAGGTGTACATATAACAATTTTTTAGACAAATGATACTATTTTACAGGAGAGTTGGGGGGCGCAAAATGTTTACTTCTTCCTGGGGGGGCGTAACAGAAAATAATTGAGAAGCACTGCCTTAGGGAAACAAGGCTGTCATTGACATCTGAGGCATCCCTCATTCTGTTAAAGAATTCAGAGCTGATTTGAGCTAAACAACTGGTCTATTGCTCGGACATTACAGCGGAGCTTCGCACTCCCGAAAGACAGCCGGGGACTCTGAGTTTCGGCCCTACAAGTGACAGAGGAGCTCCATGCTCCCAAACTGAGTTGGCGGCACCATTAGAGGAGCTTTTACGCTCCCGATCAGGCCAACGGGCTGAGGCAGAGCTTCGCGCTCACAAGCCTCATTAAGCAGAAGGGGCTTTACCTCCAGCTTGCTAGTGGAGCTTCGCGCTCCTGCCCTTTGCCGAGAGGGAGGGGGCTTTACGCTCCTCTCCTTAGAGTGGAGCTCCCACGCTCCCAAAGTGCCACTGCAAGCCCATTGTAGGACTCCAGCGCGGCGTTTATTACAACATGCTAGAGTGGCGGGAGGCTTGCTGGGACTCCGAAGTTTTCCTCCTAATCCCTGGAGGAGCTCTCGTGCTCCCGAATCAGTGGCTATCAGCCACGCTCAGCTGTGCGAGCACGGCACAGGTTGCTGGGTCATGGAGGCTTTCCTCCTAACCCTTGAGGAGCTTCCGCGCTCCCATTTATTGCTGCAACCTCCTTTTCTCCTCAGCGGCCGTTATTGAGCCAGGGCTTTAAGTAAAAGCCTGCGCCTTCTGAAGCTCTGACAGACGCCATTTTATTGAAAGCTATTTGGCACCAAAAAAAGGCTGCCTTCAAAATGGCAGATCGAGCAGCAGCAGCAGCAGCAGCCAAGGAGGCACACGAAAAGACAAAGCTGACTCTTCCACTGGGGCTAGGACCAAGGCTGGGTCCAAACACCATAAAACATCTGCAGCAGCCCCCAAGGGTTCCAAGGCAGCCCAGAAGGATGAGCAGCGCAGGCATAAGGCTCTGGACAAAATCTGCACTAAGGCTGTCAGTGGATACAGCCAACTGCCTGAAGCATCAGAGGAGCCTACCCAGCTCCACAGCAGGCATTCCCAGGCCTTGTCCCCTGAGCGAACTGTAGTCCATATCTCTCCACTAGGCTCTTTATTACCCATTACAACCGAGGAACTATGGGGCCCAGTTCCTGGCTTACAGGTACCTGAGGAGAGCGCTCATCAACCCTCCAGAGGCAGAGCATTACCTGAAGCCACGTTCACTCCTACAGCGGCTGGCCTCAGACCACAGGCAGAGTCAGGGCCATTTATTCAGGACAACATGCAGTCTATTATTGCTGAGGCTATCCGGCAAGGAATATCTGCAGGGTTGCAGCAATCCAGGCACGTCTATTCAGTGGCCTCCGGAGAATTCAGACACTCTGGCCAATGCATCATTCCCCACCTTCCAGGGGATATGGATCCTCACTTATCTCCTCCCAGGAACAACAGTTTTCTGAGGAGGGTCCCAGAGATTTAGATCTCTCAGACGAGGGCATGTTGCCTGACCAGCCGTCTTTTATGGGACTTTCAGCCCAACCTCTTCAGGTCTATATTATTCAAGGCAAAAAATGTGGCGGGCCTTGGGGCTCAAAACGCAGAGTTGGAGTTGGGCGTTACAACTGACCTGTTTTCAATGCAGACAGTGGAGGCGGAGGTTGTCCCTCAACTCTATGTGACCCAAAAACAGTGGACCTCCCCAGGAGCAGGGCCCAACCTGTCGAACACCGACAAGAGACTCTACAATGTGGCCCTGGATTTAGCCCGAACCCTCCAACTTCCAACGGTGGATGGTCCGGTGGCAGTCTTGCAGTCCCCTTCGACCATTCCCGGCGAGTCAGAGGAGATCCTGTGGCCAGAGGACAGGTGGACAGAACAGTCACTACAGAGAGCACACCAAGCCACGGCATGAGCTATTAGAGCATCGACGACTGCATCCGTTTTTAACCGGGCCTCCCTGATCTGGCTTCGTCAGATGCAGGAAAGATCCCAGGCTATGGACACTCGAATGCAGCAGGACGTCAATAAACTCATAGCCACAGTGCAGCTATCGGCGGACACTACCTTTAATGCGGCCAGATTTGCGGCCAAATCCATCGCATCCAATGTAGTGGCCCACCGCTTGCTTTGGCTGAAGCACTGGCAGGCGTATGCTCACCATAAATGGTGCCTTGCTTAGATCCCCTACACAGGGGAAGTTATTTGGGGAGGACCTGGACCCGTGGTTGGTCAAGTCCGTAGACAAGAGAAGGGTCCTGCCTTCCCACTCCAGGCACGCTGACTTACGCTCCTCCCCCTACTTCCACCAACGTACTTTCCGCCCTGGAGACTCAGGTGCGGGATTCCAACAGCCTCAAGGGTTTTATACCCATAGACAGAGGCAAAGGCAGGATAGACCGGACAGAGGCAGGCCATTTACTGTAAGTCAAAACAGCCCTTTTGGGGGAGAGGAAGTCATGCCTATCGCCACCCTAAGTGAATGCATACCCCAGGTTCCCATCGGAGGTCGATTGGCCTATTTTGCAGACCGATGGGAAGAGTCCACTTCGGACATATGGGTCCAGGAAACAGTAAAATCCGGTCTCTCCCTGGAATTCCTCTCCACTCCTCCGAGGTTTTTTATCTGCTGCCCAGTCTCAAAAGTTGTCTCAAAGAGGATCCTCATGACGACAGCCATACAACACCTGCTGGACATCCACGCGATCCAGCCCTTTCCCGAGGATCAGCGAGGGCTCGGATTTTACTCCATTCTTTTTGTTATTCCCAAGGCCTCGGGGGGATGGAGAGCTATTCTAGACCTTAAAAGACTGAACCGCCATACTGTATCAGTTATCGGCAGTTCAAAATGCATTCACTACATTCCATCTTGGAGGGCGTGAGAGAGTGCGACTTCACCTCCATTGATCTAACAGAGGCATATCTGCACGTGCCTATCTTGCCCCTACACCGGCAATACCTTAGATTCCAATTTGATGGCTGTCATTACCAATATACGGCATTACCGTTTGGACTATCGTCAGCGCCTAGGGCGTTCACAAAAATATTGGTTTCCCTAGCGGAGAATATGAGATTTGGATGTATGAGGAATTATTTGAGATGGTAAAAAATGTGAGTGAAACCCTATAATGTGATAAAGAGTTAGGAATTTTGTTGGAATATATAAGCATGAAATAAGAGAAGAGTCAGAAATTTTGCTGGAACACACAGAGCAAGAAACAGGAGAGAAGGTGGTAAAAGGGAATACAAATGAGGCACAAGAAAATAACATTGAAGAAGAGGGGACTGAAAATAAAAAAGTTTGATTACACTGGGATTTACAGTGGCATGGAAAGAGTTGACTGAGGGGAACATCCCTCAAAAAAGAATCAATCACAAGATAGAGAAATAGTGGGAAAAGATTAGGGAAAATTGGGGAGACCACTTGAAAAATATATTCAAGAGAGAGAATAAGGACTCAGGAGAAAAGATATGAGATACATAAAAATAAAATAAAAAGAAGAAGCTAAGGGAAAGGGATAAAAGGAGAAAATTAGTAAGAAAGGGAATTTTTCAGAAACCAAAAGAAAATGGTTAGAGGGGAAGATTAGTAGAAAGGAGGGAGGAAAATAGGGTTCATATTAGTACAGTTAAATTGTATTTTTGGTTTTAACTTAGTTTAATTTTATCTTGGGGGGGTGCGTTTGTGTATGTATGAGGGTGTTGGTGTTGTGTATGTACGAGGGTTTAGGAAGGTTTGGATGGAAGGAGTGGGTTTGGAGTGGTGAACTAGCTCTGCACCAGAAAGATGAGTGGGTTTTCTGCAGCAGCATCCGAGGCCCTCTCCTTCCACCAAAGCGGCCTCACAAACAGCGTCACAACTGGGAAGGACCTTGCCAGCAGGATTCTAACCATCTGCATGAAGCATCAATTTGTCTCCCCACTGAAGCTATTTAACTACAGTACGTACATAGAACTTGCATTTAAACTGCATATGGGGCAGCAGCCGAGGTGAGTGACAGGAGCTCACCATCATGCAGTGCTAGGGACTCTAATTGTTGGGGGAATTGTATATACCTGCAGCACCCAAACCATTTGAAGCCAACCCAATAGGACAATTTATTTATGGTGCCCGGCTGGGCTTTTTCCAACTTTACCATTAGGACTTGTTCAATCCTACCGCATTTGCTCCAGCAGAAGTAGTATGCTGCAGACCCCGTTAGCCAAAGAAGTTTGGCTGATGAGAGTCCAGTAGCTACATGTGAGATGGATGTTACTGTTATAAACAGTTCCCTGTAAGCTGCGCGGCCGCGCACGTGGTAAGAAAGCGCCGCGCAGCAGTTTCAAACTGCCGCGCAGTGATTTCAAAGTCACGAGTCTTAGACTTCTGTTGCTGAAAGGGGTTTGCGTTTGCCAAAGAGTCTTGCAGAGCTGGGGCTGAAAACGACAGCGTTAAGAAGCAGGCTGGGAGTGGAAGTCGAGACCATTTCTCCGGGAGACGGTTCGGATCTACAGTTTTTTACCTCCCTTTGTGACTTTCGGCGTTGGAAAAGAGATTGTGGAGGTAGGAAGGGGGGGGAATTGTAGCCCGAGGGAGCTGGAGAGGAGGCGCGCTAGCGCTCCAGCCGCTGCCGCTTCTCTGCAGCTGCTGCAGGGGCCAAGGTGGTTATTTGTGGGGGAAGTGTGTGTATGTCGTATGTGTGTGAGAGAGAATGTAAAAAAAACGAAGATATCGGAGGAGAGCTGGAATCCAGTATTTGGGACAGGAAGCCAAATTTATAAATTAAGGGCAATCAAAGTAGGTTAAATAAAATTGCCTGGATGACCTTGTATTACCCAAGGAATACAAGATCTATTCACCAACACAGAGTGTAGAAAGAAGAGCCATTCTTGGCAATTTCAGAGAGGGATCTAGGAGGATCCCAATATTTGGCAGAAGTACTAGTTTGTACATTCTACAGTTATCTGACACCTGGTATGTGGACGGCACTTTTACAATTGCTCACAAATTCTTTGCTCAGGTTTATGTGATCTTAGCAAAGAAGTACAAGGGTGTGCACCCTGTGTTCTACACACTTTTGCCAAACAGCACACAGCATACGAACAGCTGTTGTGAAAAACCTGCTAACACTCTACTACGGTCCATTCACTGCGATTTTGAAATGACTGCCATGAATGAATGCCATTAGATTCCAAACTCTCCACCATGGCCAAGACCAAAGAGCTGTCCAAGGATGTCAGGGACAAGATTGTAGACCTACACAAGGTTGGAATGGGCTACAAACTATCGCCAAGCAGCTTGTTGAGAAGGTGGCAACAGTTGGTGCGATAATTCGCAAATGGAAGAATCACAAAATAACTGTCAATCTCCCTCGGTCTGGGGCTCCATGCAAGATCTCATCTCGTGAAAGTTCAATGATCAAAATTATTCCTCATTTTAGTGAGGAATCAGCCCAGAATTACATTGTCAATGATCTCAAGGTAGCTGGGACCATAGTCAACAAGAAAACAATTGGTAACACACTACGCCATGAAGGACTGAAATCCTGGAGCACCCGCAAGGTCCCCCTGCTCAGGAAAGCACATGTACAGGCCCTTCTCAAGTTTGCCAATGAACATCTGAATGTTTCAGAGAACTGGGTGAAAGTGGTGTGGTCAGATGAGACCAAAATCAAACTTTGGTATCAACTCAACTCACCATGTTTGGAGAAGGAATGCTGCCTATGAAGCAAGAACACCATCCCCACTGTCAAACATGGAGGTGGAAACATTATGTTTGGGGGTGTTTTTCTGCTAAGGGGACAGTACAACTTCACCACATCAAAGGGACAATGGACGGGGCCATGTATCATATCTTGTGTGAGAACCTCCTTTCCTCCGCCAGGGCATTGAAAATAGGTCGTGGATGGGTATTCCAGAATGACAATGACCCAAAACACACAGCCAAGGCAACAAAGGAGTGGCTCAAGAAGCAGCGCATTAAGGTCCTGGAGTGGCCTAGCCAGTCTCCAGACCTTAATCCCATAGGAAATCTGTGGAGGAAGTTGAAGGTTCAAGCTGCCAAATGTCAGCCTTGAAACATTAATGACTTGGAGAGGATCTGCAAAGAGTTGGACAAAATCCCTCCCGAGACGTGTGCAAACCTGGTGGCCCCAACTACAAGAAACGTCTGACTTCTGCGATTGCCAACAAGAGTTTTGCCACCAAGTACTAAGTCATGTTTTGCGAAGGGGTCAAATCAGGGGTGAAATGCTACCAGTTCGGGCCGGTTCGCCCCAACCGGTAGTAAAAATGCTACTGGTTCGCCCAAACCAGTAGTAAAAAATGCTTTAAAAAGTAAAAAAAAGGTTCCAATGATCAGCTGTGCCGCACGATCGTCGGAACCTTTTACTACTTCCGGCTTGCTCACCGCTTCTGGCCGCTCGGCCAACAGCGATGTGGCATACCTTTCATTTCGGTTAGCAAGCATATATAATTTGGGTTTCTATGTAGGCATGCATCCTTAGTGAGCACAAATAAAAGGTTACATGTATAGCTCTTGGAAGCTAAAGAGTCCATGCAAAGTGAGTAATGTCTTTGGTTTAAAAAAGCTGATCAAAAGTTTGATTTTGACGCCACTATTATACTGATGAACATTTTGTCTTAACAGTTTATTTCAGCGTTGGTGGACAGATTTGCATTCCATGGCCCATGATGAGCTGAATATATTGTGTACGGTTACGATAAATAAAAATTTACACCTTATAATATTCAGTGCAGTGAGCAATGTTGAATAACTGCCAGATAAATATGAAAAACCAAGATGCATTAAAATGCAGACAGAATATTAAAACTGAGTCAAACACAACTGAACACGTGAAATACAAAAGTTAAATTTTGATGGCACCGTGGCCAATAATAAAATCAATCCAAAAATACAAGTTACAATAATTTTGATGAAAATGTGGTCACCAATAAAAGTAACTGAATTAAACGATTAATACAAAAGGTAAAATAATTCTGAAGAAATGGACTGATAATAAAAAGAACTAAGTGAATTGAGAAATACAAAAATTAAAAGTTTCTTATTGGACTATTTCTACGGAACTAAGAGAATAAAGAAATATAAATGTAACAATATAACTTCAACAAAAACATGGTCAACCAATAATAAAAGTGAGTGATGAATACGAAAGTTTAAATAATTCTGACGAAATGGTTTCCTATAATTAAAAGAACTAAGTGAATCAAGAAATACTGTATGGAATAGATTCATTAAAGAAAAGATGCTAAAGGAGGGGACAAAATGAAATGTGAATGACTAATGAAAATATCGAAGAAACAGTGGTGGATAACAGTACAGTTCCCTTGCATTAACTTATCCTTCACTGAATTGTCCCATGGCGAATTAGCCAGCTTTGAGAGTTGGCCCAATTCCGGGTGTGGGGGCCCGATGGGGACATCCCATTTTGGAAGTAAATAGACTAGAGATCACACCTCCATGTTTTTGTATTGGTCCCTTTTTAACTAATCTTGGTAAACTTTAGTGTTTTAATTCTTAATGTTGAAATTTTTAATGTTTAACATCCTTATTTTATATTGTTGTAAGCCACCCAGATTGCTTAACAGCAAGGTGGGCAGCATAAAATTTCATAAATCAGAGATGGCAGTGCAGAAGATTGCAGGTATGTGAACTCCATCTACTGTGATAATTTTAAAACTAATTTAACAGTTACTGTACTTTACAAATATTGGGTATGAGTTTTTAAACTGAATTTTAAGTGAAGCACTTAACATCAGAATCAGCTTGGTTTGACTGCGTCAAGCTACAGTATATGTAACAACAATCTCCCGTATTCTTCAGATAAATGACTGGTCTGGGTTATGAGGTAGTATGGTGAAACGGAAGCCTTTTCTTACAAAGAAAAACCCAATTACATTTTGCAAAAAAACAACAACCCGCAAAGCCTGACAAAAGCATGTGAGAAAATGTGTTATGGTCTGATGAGACCAAAGTTGAACCTTTTATCCACAATTCCAAAAAGGCATGCTTGGCACGAAAACAACACTGCACATTCCCCAAAAGTACACCATACCCACAGTGAAGCATGGTGGTGGCAGCATTATGCTTCCATAATGGGGCTTTAGGAAAAGTAGAGGAAAATATGAACAGTTCCAAATATCAATTTTGACACGAAACCCTTTAGACCCCTGCAAAAATGCTCATGATGAAGAGGAATTTCACCTTTCAATGCGACGCCCCAAAGCATGCCTCCAAATCAGCAAAAGAATGGCTTCACCAGAAAATCCAAGTTTTGTAATGGCCCAGCCAGAGAGGCAAGACCCAAATCCAATTGAAAATCTGTGGGGTGACTTGAAGATGCCAGTGCCCAGGAGATGGTCTCGCAATCTGACAGATTAGGAGCGCTTCACAAGAGTGAATCAAGATTCACAAAGAAAGATGTGTCATGCCGGATAGGTACACCAAAAGGCAGAATGCGGTCATAAAATCAAAAGGTGCTTCACTAAAGTAGTAGTTGAAGGGCGTGCATCTTTTACGAATTATTGTACATATTGTATTTTTAATTTTCCCCTCCTAAAACATTTCTCAGTTGTACAGCTTATACGATCAGGTTTGTATATATTGGAGAGAATTTGGTAAGTTCTTTGGCATTTGGCCTCTATATACCATCACACTGGATTTGAAATAAAACACTCCAAGATGTGAGCAAAGTGAAGACTTTCAACTTTAATTCAAGGGGTTTAACAAAAGCATAGGAATTAAATTAAACATTTAGGAATTAAAGCCATTTTAATACACCAACCCCTATTTTTATGGATTATAAATGGGATAAATGGATGACAAACACTTTCATTGTGAGGTGTGGCCTGTTGCCTTCATTAGTCCATGAAAAATCAAACCGATAAAAGTGTGGAGTTGGTTCCGAGTGTTACACTTGGGTTTGGTAACAACTGTTCCCTGTAACACTCAACGTGAGCCATCATTCGATTGAAAAAACAAAAACTCAGATAGCCAAAAACAAGGGAAGTGGCCAAAACAACAGTTTGGAACGTTCTTAAAAAGGAATTACTGACAGATTCAGCAACACCAAAAGTCCTAGGAAAGATCATGGAGGACAACTAGAAATTTTGTCATTGTTGAAGAAAAACTTGTTCACAAAATCTAGCCAAGTCAGGACCACTCAAGGAGGTAGGCATGTCATTGTCGAAGTCTAGAGTCAAGACAGCTTCAAGAATGTAAATAGAGGCTTCACAACAAGGTGCAAACCACTGGTAATGCTCAACAGAAAGGCCGGACTAGACTTTGCCAGAAAACACCATTCTGGAATAAGGTTCTTTGGACTCATACAGTAAACCAGGATTAACGTGTACCAGAATGCTGGGAAAAGTATGAAGGAACAGAGTTCATGCTCTGAAGCATAGCACATCAACTTTCAAACATAGTAGAGGCAGTGTTATGGCATGGGCATGGATGGCTGGCCAATGGAACTGGGTCACTGGTATTTACTGACCTGACTGCTGATAAAAGTGGCAGGATGAATTCTGAATTCTGAATTCTTAAAGTGTATAAGGGCTATACTCTTGCCCAGATTCAGCCAAATGCTGCAAAACTGATAGGACGCTGCTTCATATTGCAGATTGATAATGAGTCAAAGATTTTGATTGATGTGTAATGCCTTCACACATTTTTCCTATTAGCCAACATTCTTGGCTAATAGGAAAACATAACAGATTCTTCTTATGGTTATGAATCACTGCCTATGTAAAGTCCAATAGAAACTAACTTGTTTATGGTTTCAGATAATGGTATATCAGCCACTTCTCTATTCTACAAGATTTGGACTTCATGGAAGATGCAAGTTCACCTACTTACTTGGCTAGATCTGGAGATGATCAGTTCAAGACTTCCGAAATGTCAGTTATTAAGTGAGAACAAGAAACAAAACTTGAAAGGAGCAGAATATGCACCTGGTTCCTTTAAAATTGATATTCAACTAGTTACTTGAAAGACTTGGCTATTGACGACATATTTGAAGATGCCGATACTTCTGTGTTTGATTCAGACTTTGCCCGCCTCTCAACAAGCTCCTATATTTGAGAATGTAACAAATAGGAGGGCCAGAGACTGGAATCGTAGGTTACAAAGGAGGAAGCCAAGCCAAGAATCAGATTCCCCCCCCCCACTTCCAATCAGACATGTTATTAAATACTTAAAATGATCATCACAAGTGGCTATCGTTGACTAGGATTAGAGCATGACGTCCCAGAACTCTAGTTCTATGCAGTGTGAAAGCCCAATGACACACACACCACAGTGCAGATTAAAAAAACTATCATGCACAGGATACAAGGGGATCTCTTCCAAAGCTTGTATGTCCCCCTCACCTGCTTGGTTCTTTTGTTATAGGAATAAAGGTGTTTTGAGCTATATATTCCTGTCATAAGGGGTTACTCTTGCCTTCTTGGCAATTTTAGTGGTTAATCAGCAACTTGAAATTTCCACCCATGTATACATTGTTCACAAAAATAACTTGTAAACCACTATTAACTTTGTTGCTATCTCCATTCCACTTTTATCTGCATCTGCCTTATCCCTTATATAGTGAGAATGTATGTTAGCAAGCATAATTTTTTGAAATTTTCAACTATTTGGGGTAGGATCTTGATGCCCTTGGGCATCAAGCCAGAGACTGAAATAGTATATTATGAAGGAGGGAAGCTAAGCCAAGAGTCAGATTTTTCCCCCTCCTCCAATAACACTAATTCATCTTTAGACAATGTTCAAGTACCCCAAATGAAGGTCCTATATTGAAGCCATCTCATGACTGGTCATTGGGGCCTCAATGTGTGTATTTTTAACAGAGCCAGTGGAAGCTGGGGTAAATCTAGCCAAAGAATCTGCCCTCATGAATCCACACACTCATGTAGAACAACTAGTGACACCCTCATACAGAGGAATTGTTCTATGCTGGAAGATGAGGAAGCAGAGATACAGTAAACAACCCTCCAACTCCAGGCTCAACAATTGGAAACTAATGTATCGATAAAATAAATCTGAGTTTCTAAGATTGGCACCTTCAAGTCCCAAAATGTGCCTCTAAATTCAGAAAAAGGCCTCATGAAAGTAAAGGCTAAAATAGGTCTTCTCTGACCCTTTAGGCCCCAGCTTCTACCCTGGCCATTTGCTACAAGTGGCTAAAACTAGTGCTGGGCTTTGCAAAGCTTTTTCTTTGGCACCTCCACCCTAACAATCCCCAGAAGGATTTTTTTTGCTTCATTTCTTCCTCCCTTTTTTGGGGGGGGGCATTCTTTTCTTCTCCTCAGCCTGACAATCACCCAAATCATTTATGGCCAAGACAGCAAAACTGACAGCCTTGCTTAGAGAAAAAACATTAACTTTAGCACTAACTGGAAAGCCCTTCATGGACTTTTTGTACAAAATGGGAAGAGATAAAATTGTTGTATGTTTATTAAAAAAAATGTATTACTAATCAGTAATCTATTAATGGAGTCCCAACAGATGATGAAGATGAACATGGCAGTGCCTGGATCTGCTGCAGCGGCTCTCAAAAGGTGAAAGGTTTTTGGAGGGATTTAAAGGCTATAGGCCTCATGGTAGGGAAGGTTTTAATGTATTTGAGCAAGGTAGTGAGACTAAGCTAAGATACGATCGACAATCTTTGCTGCCGTGGTGAGTTTTTAGCTGTTTCAGAACTGTTGGTGAGACCATTAAAAGTTGCTTGCGCCGTTTGAAAGTGTTCTGCTGGCAGCAAGATCTGACTGCTGGCACAGACACTGGTTTTACTGCAAATCAGGGCTGTTTCCAAAGGAGGCAGAGAGGAGAGGTCCCAGGGCTTATGGAACGAAGGAACTGGATGAGGGGCTGTCGGCAGGCCCAGGAAAAGGGAGATAAGTTTTTGGAGAAGTTGGAGGCCGCAGCGGCAAGCTCCAGAGGAGAAAGGAAGTGAGGTCCCTTTAAGAAAAAGGCAAAAGAGCAAGGATCAGGAAAAGAAAAGGAGGCATGGTTGTCGTGCAGGGATACAAGCTAGACTAAGGACTAATCCACATAGAGCGCCATTTCAGTCTTTGTTTGCCAACGTTCACTCCCTAGAACCTAAAATGGACGATCTGAAACTTGAGCTGGCCAGGAAAAAGGAAGTGAGACTGCCTATCGGAAGAACCGCTCTATAGATGCACTTCCCTGTGTTTTCATCTTAGCTTGGCACACCTGGAGAATACTCATATGCAAATACTGTTTGATTTTAGTTCAGCATTCAACACAATCATTCCTCAGCATTTGGTGAACAAACTGGGCCTATTAGGTTTTAATACTCCTTTATGTAATTGGATACTGGATTTCCTTATTGATAGGGCCCAGTTTGTGCAAGTTGGAAGAAAAGATTCCAACTCTATCTCCATTTAAGATGCAAACCTAAAACATGAACATGAACAAAATCTTTATCAATAAGTTCTGAAGGATTTATCAATACTGTTAAGTGCCATTTTCTAGAAAAGTCCATTTCTTTTTGCATTTTGGTTGAGATCAGCTTATCGGCAGATGGGCTTAAACTGCAAGTGAACAAGTATATAGTATGTTAGAATGGCTTCAACTGAATACAAAAAAAAATATGTGAAAATAAATCCTATTGAACACAGTAGAACTTACTTCTGAGTAAAAATGAATAGGACTGAAATGAGCAACATTCTGGTTAAAACTCTAAAATTTTCAGTTAACCAGCTATTTGGTGCTGAGCAAACCAATTTAAACTATATAAAATTTTGTGACTCTCTAGGATGACTCAACAGGACAAAGTATTTGCTACCCAAAAAGTCTGCCATTAACACAATTTTTCCAGATATACGTGCTGTTGCATTGCCAAACATTTCCAGGAAAATAAAGACAAATTTTGTTGAGACAAGTATATAAACAGTTCAAGAGATAAATGTTTCTTGAAGCGATACACTGCTTTCAAGGGAATGAACCAGAATATTCTCTTCTTGCCTTCGCTAGCTATTATCCAAAGTATAATCCTGATAGGAGCAATGTTGTGCCATTCCAGATGCAAGCTTACTGGGCTTGTTTGGATTACTTGCCAATGCTTTATCCAAGTAACACCTCAGACTCTACAGGCCTCAGTTAAATGTTGTCATGACAGTACAATTAGAAAAAGATTGAACATATGGCTTTGTTTGGAAGGGTTGCCAGGAGAAAGCCTCTTCTCTCTAAAAAGAACATGGCAGCACAGCTTAGGTTTGCAAACCTCTGAAAAAATCAGACTTCTGGAACATTGTCCTTTGGACAGATAAGACCAAAAATGTTTGGCCATAAAGCAGAGTGCCGCATTTGACAAAAACCCAAACACAGCATATTACAAACATCTCATACCAACCATCAAGCTCATTGGTGGAGGGTTGATGATTTGGGCTTGCTTTGCCACAGGACCTTGGCACCTTGCAGTCATTGAGTCAACCATGAACTCCTCTGCATATCAAAAATGTTCTAGAGTCAAATGTGAGGCTAAAGCTAAAGCGTGGCCGATATTGGGTCATGCAACAGGACAATGATCCCAGCCATACCATCAAATCTAGAACAGAATGGCTGAAAAAGAATCAAATGGTTGCAATGGGCCAGTCAAAAATCCAGACCTCACCCAACTGAAATGCTATGGGCCAAGACCTCAAGGGAGATATGCATAAACAAATGCCCACAACCTCAATGAACTGAAGCATTTTCATCAAAATGGAACCAATTATCCTACTTCCCATAGAAATAATCCCTTCAATGGTGAAAATGTGATTCCGTATTGTTGCAGCAAATCTTGTCACCAATTCAGGACACAAGAACACGAAGGGTTGGAGAACACAGGTTTATTTGTGCAAAGGTTCAGAGTATTAGCATGGCAAATTCTGAACCCCAGGCTACGCCAGAGGTATTACTTTTATTCATTTAGCAACCCCAGCCCTTCCTGAGGCGTTGCCCTGATCAGGCCTAAGACAGAAAGGAGAAGTCTTCATAATTGGTTGTCTTACTATAATTTCCCATATAAGGATACATACTGAAGGGCTGGGGCTTATCTTACACCATGTGTTATTTTCAGTAAACACCTTCTTATAGTTAATGTTACAATACTTATCTAGCACATAGGTCATGAAGCAATATTCAGTTACAATTAGCAATCTTTTCGGTACTTTCCTACAATTTGTTTTACACATAAGAATTAATCCTACCCTTACTCTTATTATTATATTACTTGTTTAATATCTTCCCCCCCTCTGCCCCCCCCCCTGCCTCAAGGTCAAGATTTTTTTTGTGCTGCTTTACAAGGTTTATCTTTGGGGAAAATAAGAATTTAATGTAATTAGAAATACTAAATTCTAAAGTATTTGAAATACTACATTGCAAGTGGATATTACACCCTCCATAAGGAGGGAAAGCCTCAAAAGGTAATTGCAAAAGAAGTTGGATGTGCCCTGTATCAAAGCACATTAATATAAAGTTATATGGAAGGGAAAAGTGTGGAAGAAAAAGGTGCACAAGCAGCAGGAATGACCGCAGCCTGGAGAGGATTGTCAGGAAAAGGCCATTCAAAAGTGTTGGGGACTTTCACAAGGAGTGGACTGAGGCTGGAGTCAGTGCATCAAGAGCCACCACACAAAGACGGATCCTGGACATGGGCTTCAAATGTCGTATTCCTCTTGTCAAGCCGCTCCTGAACAACAAACAACGTCAGAAGCGTCTTACCTGGGCTAAAGAAAAACAGACCTGGTCTGTTGCTCAGTGGTCCAAAGTACTCTTTTCTGATGAGAGCAAATTCTGCATCTCATTTGGAACCCAAGGACCCAGAGCATGGAGGAAGAATGGAGAGGCACGCACTGCAAGATGCTTGCAG
>QLTV01001698.1:6843463-6863616 GCA_003457575.1 Thermophis baileyi
CCGCCTGACCTGACCCCCATAGAGACTCTATGGGGCATTGCCAAGAGAAAGATGAGAGACATGAGACCGAACAATGCAGAAGAGCTGAAGGCCGCTATTGAAGCATCCTGGTCTTCCATAACACCTCAGCAGTGCCACAGGCTGATAGCTTCCATGCCACGCCGCATTGAGGCAGTAATTGCTGCAAAAGGGGCCCAAAGCAAGTACTGAGTACATATGCATGCTTATACTTTTCAGAGGTCCGATATTGTTCTATGTACCATCCTTGTTTTATTGATTGCATGTAATATTCTAATTTTCTGAGATTGTGGATTTGGGGTTTTCATGAGCTGTACGCCATAATCATCGCAATTATGACACATCACAGCTTGAACTATCTTGCTTTGCATGTAATGAGTCTATCTCATATATTTGTTTCACCTTTTCAGTTGCATTACTGAACTAAATTAACTTTTGCACGATATTCTAATTTTTTGAGTTTCACCTGTATGTATATGTTCCCATTCACCTTCAGACATGTCATTTACTAAGTTAAAAATGGGGGAGGCTGTACAGGCTGCCATTGTTACTTTTATTGAATTTGTTACATTTTACTGCTTTATATTGGGAGCAGCCCAAAATCACTCTGGAATCAGGTTACCAAAATCAAAGAACATGCCCCTTATGGAAAACCAGAGTCAGTTTATTAGAAACTGAGAAGCAGCATATTAAATACCTCAGGGGGGAAAACTGATTAAAAATAGGAAACCCAGGGGAAAATTTGGAGAGTGGGTTGGAAATAATCTTGATTTTCAAGTAGCCTTTTTGGAGGAGAGATTTTTTTCCAAACTCCAAAGCTAGAGGATAAAGCCAGAATTGCTTGCTTGTAAATTGCCACCTAAGTTGGTGCAGGGAGGCAAAAAACAAACTAGGATTGGAGCTAAAACTTCCCCAGGCAAATCACAATCTTTTCCAAGACTTCATCTTCCTCACATTCCACTAATCTGGCACAAAGATGTCTTTGTTAACCAATTCTAAATGACCGTCTGAACTACCTGATCTTCAACTCGCCCCCAACTCTAAATGAAGCAGCAGGCTAAATTTATTTTTAGCTGTTCCAATTTTAAAGTGCTTTCCCTTTTCACCAATACACATTATGCTGCTTGAATGCCTTATTTACAGTACAATGTGGTTAATGACAGAATTGAGGGCTAGATCTATCCAGCTTTTAAGGCTACTATAGGCACTCAACACTAACCCCTTCTGGCTGCAACCTCCAAAACTATTTGCAGAAAAAGCTACACGATATGGCTTCTCTCCCCTTACGACATATTTCAGATTTTTCTGAAGATAAAAAAATACATTTTCAGTTCAGATAGCAAACTGTTGGAAGAAATATCCAGGTCCCGTTCCAAGCCAGGAGAAAGGCACTAGAAATAAAATGGAGGCTGATTGGAAAGAGGTTCTATTTTATTGAATGAGATTCTGGGACAGCTGACAAAATGGAGTTTGAGTGGGTGGGTTTTATACATTCTGGATTCCTATGGGGTCATGGCTGGCTTTATAAGCAAAAGGGGAAATGCAAATCCTAGTTGTTTGAGCTAATTTTGTCAACCTTTGGCTTGTTAGGAAAAAACTTCAGATAAGCAACACTGACTCAGTCTTTCTGAATGGATTACCAAATCAGCATTTCTGTAAACTGGCCTGTTTCTGCTTGGGGCAGAGAAACTGGGGCTAGTTTCTGCCTCCCTTAAGGTTTTTTTCCATTTCTCCTTTAGGGGAAATATTCTATCCTACACCTTTTTAATACCCCAAAAAATTTCATTCTTGGGGGGGGGGTGTTCCCACACTGAGCAAATTTTCCCAAGAGCAATTGGAATGAAATTAGTCTTCAAACTAGCTTACTCCCAATTTGAAGAACTGCAGTCCAATATGAGTTTAGCTAACAAGGTAGAACCCAAAGCACTCTTGCAGGAATTGTTTGAGTTGAGAATGGACTCTATTGAAAGGCCCCACATTCCTGCAGGCAATACTTTCTAGAGAAAAAGACTCTGCACCTGGAGACATTATCAGGTGTTTTATTTGAGCAGTTGATTGCAACAAATGGGACAACCAAACTACTAAGGTATTTTCAATCAGTAAACACTCATTTATTACTCCACAAGACGAGAGATTTCAGCTCTCTAGCGTTTTTTAAAAAATCAATGCTGCTATGCAGCCACTAAGCAAAATAAGGCAGAATTAGATGGGCACAAGGCTGTGAGAAAAAGGTGTAACACACCCTTAAAATTCTTATCTTCATTACAGCCTTCTATATTAACTTTTCAATCACAATTAAGTATGTGTTTCTTTCATAGGTCTTCCTGTTTTTTTCCGATTTTGTTCCCTGCCTTTTTCCTTGTAACAGCTTTTTTTTTATTTCTAATTCTGTACTATCTGTCCATGCATAGTGCTTCAATGGAATGCATGGTAAATTTTACTCTTTTTAAAGGGTACAAAAAGTCACTGAAATGAGGCTCACCCTCCAAAACGTAAGTGTACCGAAACAACCTGCACGCATCCTCCAAAAAAAAAAAGCTTAATTTCTTACTTTCCTAGTCTCCCTCCCAAGACACATTACAAAAGCGACTTTGCGCTTCAAATTACAAGAACATTTTTCTAAAAGCTTAGTTTGCTTTCCTGGCCTTCTCAATTTTTCTTTCCTTTTTTTAGAAAAGCCGTGCTTGTTCCTATTCCCTTAGTGCCCTTCCCGCCCTTCTTTCAACCAAAAACACCACACCGGAGCCTCCCACAACCTTTTATGCCGCAACACGTCCGCCCAGCCCCATTTATATACCCATAGACCAGCGAAATCTCGCGAGAATCAAGTCACTCCAAGCGTCGGGGAAAAAAAAACCCTCGCTGGTCGGTTCTCGCGAGAATACTCATCTCTCACTCCCAAAGAACTACAGCTGAAAGTAGTTACAACAAACATTTCCGGCTTTCTCATGGAACGGACCACAGAGCTGTTTATGCGACAAAGAAGGGGTGCAAGCCTTTAGCTGCATGTAGAGCCAATTCCTCTTATTTGGTTAATATTTAACCTCTGTTTATCCCCCACCAACAAATTTGGGTGGAATGTTTGGCTGAGGCAGAGGAGGAATTATTCCCAAATCATGGAATTCCCAGGGCGCCTGCCGATCGGGGTCACCAGGATCCTCACGGTAATTCCTGACCGCGGAGCTTTCCCTTTTCCAGCATTTGCTGGAAGGGTGCGGGTGACTTGCTAGGCTGAGCACGATCGCGCGTGTGAACTTATTTCCTAGTTGGAGCCAGAGGAGGGAACTCTGCGGTTTCGGGGGGGTCGTAAGCCCTTTGCAGTGAAAAAGGGGGGTGGTTCTTTGACCCTGCAAGGCGGAGGTGCGGTAGTTTGCAACTTCAAAGAGAGACTTAAGGAACTTGGAGTTCAGAGAATCCCGAGGGGGGGGGGATTGTCCACTTTGCCACCTTCCCGCTTTGCCAGCAAGGCAGGAGCTTGCTGTCTTTTTCAACTGCCCGCTCCCCGGAAATGAGAGGGAGCTGGAGGGAGAGAAAGAGAGAGGGAAAAGAGAAGGAAACAAATGAGAGAGAGAAGGGGAGAGAGAAAGAGAGAGGGCGGGAGAGGAAAAAAAGAAAAACAAATGAGAGGGAGAGAGAGAGAAATGAGAGAGAGAAAAGGGCAGAGAAAGAGAAATGAGAAAATGATGGAGGGAGAGAATGAGAGAGAGGAAAAAGAGAAACAATTGAGGGAGAGAGAGAGAGAGAGGCAACCCTTTGTTCCTTTGTTTGCTCCTGAAGACTTGACTCTTGCTTGGGGAAAAAATATAAGGCAGAGCTAGGATTCTAATGGGTTTCAGATTGCATTCATTCATTATATTTGTAAACATAAATGTGTTTGGACTCTCTTGTCAGCAAATGGCTCTCATCTGCAATTATAATTCTGATAAATTTATCTTCTGTTTTTTCATAGGACACCGATTGGTCTGAACCCTGGATTTTAACACTAGTGTTTTTCCACGTAGTCTGCTTATTTTTTACTTACCTTTCATTCCAGCACTACCGTTTCCAAATAGGACTTTTTCTGTCTCTCAGTAAGTATTATGTGAAGTATTCCTATGGACATAGTTGTTCTCTGATAGACAATGAGGCACATTTTAAGGGTCGTGTGTGTGTGTGTGTGTGTGTGTGTGTGTGTGTGTGTGTGTGTGTGTGTGTGTGTGTGAATGTTTTTCGCTCGTTAAGAATGCTTAGACTATAAAAAGTCACACTAAGCCATGGTTTATAGAATAAAACACAGTTGGCTAAATTCATGCAATATACTAACCAGGGTTTATAGACCCCTTATTTGGACTTACAGAATAGAATAGAATAGAATTTTTTATTGGCCAAGTGTGATTGGACACACAAGGAATTTGTCTTGGTGCATATGCTCTCAGTGTACATAAAAGAAAAGATAAGTTTGTCAAGAATCATAAGGTACAACACTTAATGATAGTCCGGGTACAAATAAGCAATCATATCATATTAGGAACCAGTCAATATAAATCGTAAGGGTACAAGCAACAAAGTTACAGACATATAGTCATTAGTGGGAGGAGATGGGTGATGGGAACGATGAGAAGATTAATAGTAGTGCAGACTTAGTAAATAGTTTGACAGTGTTGAGGGAATTATTTGTTTAGCAGAGTGATGGCGTTCGGGGGAAAACTGTTCTTGTGTCTAGTTGTTGTGGTGTGCAGAGCTCTATAGCATCGTTTTGAGGGTAGGAGTTGAAACACTTGATGTCCAGGATGCGAGGGGTCAGTAAATATTTTCACGTCCCTATGTGGATGGCGAAAAACGGAGCCAACAGGCCTACCGGAAGTTAGGAAACAAACTTATGGTAGGCCCGTTGGGCCGTTTTTCACCCTCCCCAGGCTTCAGGAAAGCCTCTGGAACCTGTGGATGGCGAAAAACGAACCCAACTGGCCTACCGGAAGTTCATTTCCGAACTTCTGGCAGGCCTTTTGGGGCCATTTTTCACCCTCCACAGGCTCCGGAGGCTGTCCTGAAGCTTGGGGAGGGCGAAAAACGGCCCAATGGCCCAACCGGAAGTTCGTTTCCAAACTTCCGGTAGGCCTGTTGGGTCTGTTTTTCGCCATCCACAGGCTCCGGAGGCTTTCCTGAATCCTGGGGAGGGCGAAAACGGCCTCCCCCCACCCTCCGGAACACCGAAAATCAACTGGCCAGTGTGCACATGCGCGCTGGAGCTGACATAGGGCAACGCCTCTTGTGCCCTCAGATATGGCTCCGCGTGCCATAGGTTTGCCATCACAGTACTAAACTATAGTATTACGCAAAGGGATACAGTAATGAGTATTTTCTGTCCATTGAATGGCCACACTGGGTATTTTGTGGCATGAGAGTAGCTGTGAGTTGAGTAGGGCAGTACCACCAAATGGGCTCAATTGGGGTAAGAAATAGTGAGAAATGTTTAATGGATGAAATGGGAAAATTATGTTTTGTTATGACTTAAAGTCTTCTAAATTCCTTCATAGTCCCTTTTTTTTTTCCTAAGTCCAGAATTTTTTGCTCTGTCCATTCTGAGAGTATATGGAGGTCACATGTCATTTCCTCTTTTTGACTAAAGCAATGTGTTAGCCCAAGATAGACTTTAATCTTAGCTAAGGTTCTGGCAGGAATATTTATATTATACTATTCCATTCATGAGAGGGGAAATTAGGAGTTAAGTCTGTTAGTTCTTCCCCATAGTGCTCTCTACGGTTGGCAGAAGGGATATGATGAATTAATTCATGAATGAGAATTAGCTCCTGAGTGTTTCCTTGGAATCTATACTCTGTAGGATAGTATGGATAGTTTCTATATTGGATGAATAAAAGAATCCTTTATTATTTCTATGTTGAGTTTATGAGTTATGTGGTCTTGCTATAATGATAAATGCAAAAATTCTAAAACTTCTAAAAAAGATACAGAACGTTTCCACTAGTTTAAGTCAAATCAATAATAGGGCTGAAGTCTTGTATATTATATAAAAAGCTTTAGTGGGAAAGAAATCTCCACCATGTAATAATCCTTGATTTTAAAAGTGAGGAACTGTCCTCTAGATATTGTTGAATGTTAGCTGACATTTTCTCTTACTGTGGAATAATGCTAAATGGAGCGCTTTGAAATGTGATTCTACATGTGTCCCACTCAGACCTTGACTGCTCTCCAACACCCTCCAACCACACTACCAGGCAGATTTTAGGTAAAATTTTAAAATTGGGAATAGGCTTCTTTCCAGAAGCCTCCAATTCCCATTTCTATTCTAACCATCCTCAAATTAGAAAAGTGTTGAAAACATTATTATCCCTACCAGGGATGCTGTAACATTGCTGATTCGCTTTCAGCTGCTGCTCCTACTTCATTTGGGCATGTGAAGTAATTTTGGGATTGAAGCATGCAAAACCTTCACTTCTGTTTACAACCACTTGTCATTTAGCAATTACCTTAGTTACCAATCATTTACAAATTGTTAGCTCTGTAAAGTAGTCCAGACAAGAAGCACAACCAAGAGTACTACTCTGTCTTCATTGTAAGTTTACATTAGCAAAATCTTCCAAGACTGAAAGTATTTCTCCACGCCTTTCCTTTTGCTGTCTGGAAAACTAGGGAGGGACCCTTGTGAAATGCTTCCCTTGCCAGCCTTTCTTCTGTGTGGTACACATTTTATATGCCAGTTGTCCAGTCGGTTGTACTGATGATTCAATATCCTTTAGCAATCTGCAATTGTACTTGTCTTTCTAGTAATCCTGGTATTCTGTGCAGAATATATAAATGAAGCAGCTGCTGCAAACTGGAGGTAATTACATTATTTTACATTATTTTTACACACACACACACACACACACACACACACACACACCCCTTAACAACTGCATAAAACATTACTCTGTATTAAAAAAAACTATTCCTATTGCCTTATTTTTATAAATAACTCAAGGCAGCAAACCTAATACGTCTTTCTCCTTTTCTTATTTTCTTCACCTCTGTGAGGTGAGTTGGGCTGAGAGAGTGAGTGGCCCAAAGTCACCCAACTGGCTTTCATGGCTAAGGCGGGACTTGAACTCATGGTCTCCTGTTTTTCCCCCTCTCCTGGGTGACTGGCAATACAGATAGTCCTCGACTTACAACTATTTGTTTAGTGACTGTTTAAGTTATAAGGCACTGAAAAAAGTGACTTGCAACAATTTTTCATACTTACGACCATTGTAGCATCCCCATGGTCATGTGATCAAAATTCAGCCACTTGGCAACTGCCATGTATTTATGACTGTTGCAGTATCCCGGGGTCATGTGATCACTTTTTGCAACTACCTGACAAGCAAAGTTAATGGGGAAGCCAGATTCACTTAACCATGTTACTAACTTAACAATTGCAGTGATTCACTTAACAACTGCGGCAAGAAAACTCATAAAATGGGGCAGAACTCACTTAACTCTTTTGCTTAGCAACAAAAAATTTGGGCTCAATTATGGTTATAAGTTGAATGCTTTCCAAGTATAATTGGATTGCAACTCCCATCTTCTATTACCGTTGGCCATTTTACCTAGTATTGATAGGAAATTGAGCTTAGCAACAGAGTGTTATATTCCACCCACCTCTGGCACGAATGATTAAATTCCTTTAAATACCGCATGCCCAAATACCCTAACAATGGAGACCAGAGCATGTGCCTACTTTTCAGTGAGATTTCAGTGTGCTTCACATTAAATCTTTTGCGTTCAACCGTATAATCTGTAAACTTTCTCTTTCGAGTAAATGTTTTCATGCTGGGAAACATCAGTGTCTTCTATATAGCATGTGTGGGTTTTGGGTTGTTTTTTTAATCTTTAAAACAAAAGAAAATCTATGACTTGGCAAGAAGAAGCTGAAACCAGATAGGTTTTTCCCATTGGACGCTGAGAAAGCCTTTGATCAAATACATAAACAGTATATGTTTGCCATACTAAATAGATTTGAATTTCCTTTGGAATTCATAAAATAGATTAAGATACTATATGAATCGGCCACATCTAAAGAAAAAATGGGATATTTTCTCCTACTTTTCCACTGTTTAGAGAAAAAAGACAGTCTCCACTTTCACTCTTGTTTTTTAATACCTGCGTGGAATCCTCGGCTTGTGTTTTTAAACAACAACAAAAGATCCATGGAGGAGTACATAATTCAGTTGAACACAAATTGCTTTTATTTGCAGATGATTTTTTTTGTTTATTTCTAAACTTTATAATGCTAGCCCACTGTTGATGCAAAAGATAGATGCTTTTAGTAGAAAAGCAGCATTGTCCAAGTTGGAAATGATGCCTATAGATGGAAATTTGGTTAGCCATCCATTTAAAAAGCTATCAATTCTTTGTATTTGTACTGAATCCATTAAATATTTAGGTATGTCTATACTAAAAATATATGTCTCAGCAACATTTAAAATAAGTAAAATATGGAGAGGAGTTTCTTCAGGTATTAATAAATGAGAGTCATCCTGATTCCCTTTGGGGAAAGGCGAACACTCTCAAATATTGTTCCCAGATTAATTTATATTTTGAAAGGAATCCCAGTTTATATATCTAGAAGATGGTTCAGAAAATATTCTCTTTGCTTAGGAAATTTCTATGGGAGTCTTCAGTTCGGAGAATGTCTTTACAGAAAATTTCAATTACCAGTTAATGAGAGAGGATTCAGTTTCCCGAATCTGGAACCTATTGTCAAATATTAAATATTGGAAGCCAACAATTGGTGTTAATTGGAAAAATAAATGTATGACCCCTTTCACTTAATGGATTAAGGACTTGATTGCACTTGCCACCTACAAGTAGTTTGCCTATACACGTAACTTTATATGGACAAATATAATGAAATACGGGACCCATTTATACAGTATGCCAAAAACATAGTTATATAAATGCATTAGAAATATAGATGCAATTGAATAATAATCACACTAGATAACTATAAAATTATTACTACTGCTAAATTGATATACTTTTTTTCCTTCGTTGTATTTTTTTCACTTTTTAAAAAAATTATATATATTTTTTCCTTTTTGTATTTTTATCTTTGCATTAGGGGTTTTTCCTGGGTTGTTTTTTTTTTTAATCTATACTGTAAAAGCCATAAAACAATATATGTTTAACAAGATAGGTTTTCCTTCCTTTCCAGTTGCTACCTTGTGCCCAACGTTTCCATAATTGGGCTTCCTGAAAGAAGAATCCAAAGTTCAACAGCAGGAGCACTGAAAACATGACTCTAAGAGTTCCTTTATTTCAGAGGTCTTCAAACTTGGCAACTTTAAGACTTGTGGACTTCAACTCCTAGCTGGAGAATTCTGGGATTTGAAGTCCACAAGTCTTAAAGTTGCCAAGTTTGGGGGTCCCTGCTTTATTTGAACACTCTGCCAAATGCTCAGGAGCAGCCAGCAAAATACAACTAGCATAAAGCAAATGATAACCTGGAAAACAAGTTTTCAAACTTTTGGTATTTAAAGTCCAGGAGTGCAGTCTTATCTCTTAAAAGATGTTTCCATTTGGAATGCAGCTTTTAGTCTGTCTGTTCACTGTTGTCTTTTATGGAGTTTGTTTTCACCAAGGATGTTTATTTTAATGTTTTGCTCCTTTACAGATTCTTCTCAAAGCACCAGTACTTTGATTCCCAAGGAATGTTTATTTCATTAGTGTTCTCAGTACCATTACTGGTAAATGCCATCCTCATAGTGGTAAGCACTAATCTCTTTCTTTCAAAATTTTGGCATCAAGTCAAAATGCAAAAGGAACCAGGGAAAAAATGTTTTATTATAGAAAATTCCTATTTATGGCATCTGGTGATACTTTCATAATGTTTGATACCCAGGCATTTATTAATAGCTATTATACTCATAATACAAATAATATCACTTTAGTGACATCTTGACACACGTGTGACATCAATTGCTCAACTTGGACAACTTGGTAACCCTTTTGAACCACTAAAGCGTGTTAGTAATGGAAACCAGCAACACCCATCCTTTCAAAGGACAAATTATATTTAATTCTATATATAGAAGTTTCAATAGAAAACCTAAGAAGGATCAAGAATTCAAGCCTCCTGTAGAGCAGTGGTTCTCAACCTTTCTAATGCCACGACCCCCGCCCCGCCGCCGTGACCCCCGCGCGCGATAAGGTGACAAAGGGGGCGTGGCACCAGGGGTGAAATGCTCCTGGTTCGGCCGTGCCTGCGGGTCGCCGGACAGCCAGTAGCCACGGAAGCGGGAGACTTTGCCCGGACGCCGCCATTTGAGTTCTTTTACCCTCTGCGCATGCGCAAAGGGTTCTGCACATGTGCAGAGGGTAAAAGAACCCAAATGGCGGCATCCGGGCGGGTGGACGAAGTCTCCCGCTTCCGTGGCTACCGGCTGTCCGGCGACCTGCAGGCACGGCTGAACTGGGAGCATTTCCAAGATGGCGGGCTAGCGCTCACAGCGACCCCTGTGAAAAGGTCGTTCGACCCCCAAAGGGGTCGCGACCCACAGGTTGAGAACCGCTGCTGTAGAGGCTTATGCAAATTAAAATATATCTGTAATCTGTAAAGTCATAAGTAGTGAAGTGATTAAGGTAGATAGAACTACAAAGAGTGTTTTATTGAGGAAACAAAAGCCGTGTGATTTAGAATGAAGATTGCTGTTTATTCACTACCATTTTGATAACATTCTGTACTTATTGAGGTTTTGTTCTCATTTGGAAAAATTGACAGTACTTCAAATATTGGGCTTCACCAAGCTTGATAGCATCTTCTCTTAATGTCTGGGGATTTAGTTTGCATAAAGAAAGGCCCCTGGAGAAATGAGAACACTATCAGGAATTGAATTTCACATGTCATAATTTGTTTTTGTTTTTCAGATTGCTTGGGTTTATAAAACAGTGAATGTAATGACAGAACTAAAGACGATACAGCAGAAAAGGAAAGCAAGGAGAGAAAATAAGAAAAGTCAATAAATAAGTGTATCTTTTGTAACTGGTTATATTACCAAATATTCTGTCACCCATAATAACTTGAGGTTGGAAGTTAGGGATTTTTACATTCCTTTATAAATGGTCTTACGTTCTTATTGTTCTATGAAAAAAATCATGTTCATTTTGAGCCCACTGAGAGAGCAATTCTTATATGGCATTTCGCTATATAGACTACTTCATTGTAAACCAGTCATAAGACATCTCGTACGTTTATTAGAGTTTCTCTAATGTACTGTTTTATCATAGCTTAATGCATGAGTTGTTCAAGGTTTTATGATAGATGTTGTGCATCAAATATGCCAAAATGAACAAGTAAATTTTAATAAGTACCAGTTCATAAAACCGATGATTAATTTCCATTTAGCAATTATCATAGCAATATAACAAATAGTTTATACAACATTTTCATGGACACAAAAGTAATTATTGTTGGTACAAACTTCAGTAAAACAAAAATGATAAAATGTTGCATTGTGACATGAGACCTCAGCCTTCCATTCTGACACGTCAACATCAGATATAAATATATATCTGATATATATTGCAGTATATAAATCATGCGGTTTGTGTTGCAATGCATGTTTTGTCATTCCTCCCCCCCCCCCTTTGTGAATGCCTATGCTAAGTCTGCTTGGTTGTAAATTTCTTGGATTTTGTGGGCGTTGTATTCAAATTTTTATATGAGAAGTGTAATTTAATAGTGTGGGTTGCTGTGTTTGTCGTATGAACTTGTTCCTGTTTTTTAATTAAATGCTTAAGGGTTCATTAGGCTCTATCATTTTTCAGACTTTTGTAAATACTTTGTTATTGCATTCCTATATTTATGTAGGAGCAAGTTACTGAACTCCGTCTGAAACAGTTTTACTTACTAACAAGTAAGCTTGCGTTCAAGAAAATATGAATAGGATTGCGCTGTGCGATTACAAGCTCAGAATTGCTGTAATATAGCAAATTGCTGTTCAAGAAGCAAGCAAAATAGCCGAAGTGGCGCAGTGGTTAGAGTGCAGCACTGCAGGCTACTTCAGCTGACTGCTAGCTGCAGTTCGGCGGTTCAAATCTCACCGGCTCAAGGTTGACTCAGCCTTCCATCCTTCTGAGGTGGGTAAAATGAGGACCCAGATTGTTGGGGGCAATAGGCTGACTCTGTAAATTGCTTAGAGAGGGCTGTAAAAGCACTATGAAGCGGTATATAAGTCTAACTGCTATTGCTATTGCTATAAAATACCACATGAAATGTGAGAAGCTCTCACAAATGGAATCAAAGTCCTGGATCTGAAGTGGATACAGAGATTAAAATAGAATTAATGTAAACTTGGTGCTAGTGATACCACCAGATTCAATCCTGTGTTGTAAGAGGAATGATCAGTCCTGCTTCGGACAAAATGGTAACAAAAGGTTTATCTCAAACAAGGTGGGGGGGGAAGGTTAAAATATTTGTAGAAGAAGAAGAAGAAACACAACAGCCTGATGGTTCTCTTAGTTTTGATCCTATAATCCTCAAATGTACTTCGATTTATTTATTTTTTTGATATTTACAAGGTTCTAGCAAACTTGTATGCCTTATCAAAATAATAATATCCAAAATAGGAGAAAGGGGTGTAATTAGGAAGGCAGAAAAAACCCAGTGTCAGGTATTGTTTTCATGTGTGTGTGAAGGCATCTTCATATCCATCCATTTGGAGTGGAAAACAGTTCATAGAGGCAAACTGAAAATAGCTGAGACTTAGGAGTAGTTGTCTTCTCTCTGTCCTACAATCTGATGGGGCTGTAAACTTTTGCTTTCCAATTCTGAAAGATTGCTGTGGGGGGAGGTATTGCTTATAGTATTAAAAAAAAAGTGGGAGTTTTGCCACCTGTGCACAAAATCATTTTAAACATGACAGTTTGGATTCAAAGTCAGAATCAGAAGGATTTCTTCTATTCCTGAAATTGTTTTCAATGGTTATTAAATATAATTCCCAGTTCAGTTCAGTGAAGCTAATTCTTTAGATTTGTAGCTTTAGAAGGTAAAGATGTATTAAAGAACCTGGTACGTAATGTTCAGTTAAGAGTTAAAAGCTTTCAGAAAGAAGGCAAGATAAATGAAAAATATGCAATACAAGGTTATATAGGCAGTTCTCAACTTACGACCACAATTGAGCCCAAAATTTCTGTTAAGTGAGACATTTGTTAAGTGATTGATTTTTTTCCCCCCATTTTACAACCTTTCTTGTCACAGTTGTTCAATGAATCATTGCAGTTAAGTTAGTAACATGCTTGTTAAGTGAATCTGGCTTCCCCATTGATTTTGTTTGTCAGAAGATCTCAAAAGGTGATCACATGACCCTGGGACACTGCAGCCGTCATAAATGAGTTGGTTGCCAAGCATCTGAATGTAAATCATGTGACCATGGGAATGCTGCAACAGTCTTAAATGTGAAAAACGGTCATAAGTCACTTTTTTTCAGTGCTTTTGTAACTTCACTAAACCAACCCTTGTAAGTTGAAGACTACCTGTATGCAAAAAACTGACACTCTGAGAGATGGGTGGTGTCTAAATTTTATAAACAAAAGAGGTGTAATATTTTAGTAATAGAAAAAACAAATGCAGATGTTTGTAGAACTGTCTAACCCAGGAAAGACTGCAGCAATTACCCCTCTCACAAGAAAAGGCTATTAAAATATAATTCTGACATTTGAGCAGTTTGAAAACAAAGTGAAATCATCCAAATGTTTGTATTTTCTGCTATCTGTTTTTTTAAATGTTATAACTCGAGGTGTAAATAAAGTGCAATCCATGGAACAAAAATGCACTCCTCGCTGGAGCATGATGCAATGCATGCAATTTGCCACCAGGTGCTGCTGTTTCACAGATTTTGGGGGATCCTGGAACTATAAGTTAAGCAGAGCCATCTGGAGAGACCAAGGCACAGGGGAACCTCTCCTGTATTATGCTGCTTTTCGAGAGAGTAGCCACACAAGCAGGAAAATGTGGCAACATCACACAGTAGAATACGAACACCAAAAAGGAGGGATTTTGCCTCGACACAGATTACCAGATTACTATGACTAAAGAGTCCAATCCAACAGAAGGACGATAGTGATGTGGTCTCCAGCAACTGACCACAACTACTTCCAATCCAGGCAGAGAATTCCCCAAAGACAGCTCTTACATGAATGTTTTGTCTTGATTGGCTTTATAAATATTAAACAAATTCAAATTTGTTTAATTTATACGGATTATAAAGTAAACTGCATTACAATCATCTATTCTAGCCCATTGTGAGTAAAATGAGCCTTTAAGACGTAAAAGAGAACTTACTTTCCTCTCTTCAAGCTGCGGTTTCAATAGAAGTGAGATTTTCCTATATTTTTTCTATATATAAATTGCTTTTTTCCCCCAACTACAATGAGTCTGCTAGGGTTCATTGATAGCTAAACCCCACGGTCCATTCAAAACTGCTCTGTTACGGGGTTTTAGGATTTGTGTGTGTGTGTGTATTCACCTTAAACAAATACTGTATATTCATTTACATGTAACTTGTTTTCTCTAAAAATGCCAAAAACAATCCTTTCCATGTTTTATATTTATAAACAGACTTTTAAAGCCTTGTCATTCAAAGTTAATCATAAAAGATTTAATTCAGAATT
Organism: Thermophis baileyi; assembly: GCA_003457575.1. Lineage (NCBI taxonomy): Eukaryota > Metazoa > Chordata > Lepidosauria > Squamata > Dipsadidae > Thermophis > Thermophis baileyi. Next base: position 6,858,113 of record QLTV01001698.1, read on the forward strand.
GACAAAAACAACATATTGAAATTTAATCCCATCAAGTAACATGCCACAAATTAATTTCTTACCATCTTCTCTTCATCTCAGAAATTCCTTCACAAGTTTAACACTTCCTTTCAATTTTAATAACATTTATCACTTCCTCTAAAAAAATACCACAAAAAAATTTCTTCTTCTCATAACTTACCAGTATCTATAAGCGAATCATTCAGTCCTGGTCAAGAAAAAAGTGTTTAAAAGTTGCTAGGGAAAAAAACCATGTACGCTTTAACCTTGGTCTAAGACAATTTTATAAATCTTTTTATTTTTAAAAGTCTTGATATTTATTCCTTTTAAGTAGTGTCTCAGAAGCTGGTTTCATTCTATCTGTCTTTTCTCAGGAAATCCGTATAGGTATCACTTTTGATACCTATCAAAAATAAAAGTTATCCAAGTCACTTTTCTGAGTTGAAATCCACACATCCAAGTCATTCGGGTTTCTTATTTGTATGTCGCTTTTAGCTATGTAAACATCAACTGCTTTCATTTGTAAATCCTATATAACATCTTTGTCAATATCATTCCTGTATCCTGCCAATTTTAAATCTATATCCAAATTTCTCAGTTGCATCCTCTTCTACATTCTCTTTTGAGCCCATTTTTAAGTAATGGACAATCTGAAAAGACAGTTCTGAGTACATTGTCACTAAATATCTTTGAATTCTTTCAGAGTTAAAGTATTTTTCTCTATTTTGTATCATGGGATTCATTCACCAGCTCCACTGCTATCACTCTCTGGCCAAGCCATCTTCAATTTGCTCTGCTTCCTAGAAGCGCCAATGCAGGACAATGCATAAAACACTTTCTCTCCAGTTAAAATATACCCCTATATATTGTTAACTATACGTTAACCATAAAATCAGCAATCCTGTTGCATACCTGAGTGGAAGGCTAAAGGCATAATTCAGAAGGAAGAAATGTTGTAATTTTGCAGAGTGCATTTAATGTTTGTTCAATAGCTGTAATCAAAATGAAATCAGTTAAATACTTTTAAAAAAGACAAAAGGGAAAATTGTTGAGCTGGAAGTTTAAGAAAGCTTTACATAAACACAGGTAGGTTACAAAGATGCTATCATTCAGCGGTATTTAGTATCGCAATCTTTGGTGCTAATCTTTGCGATTCATTATTCAAGTTCAAATGAATCTTAAACTTGAATAGTTGATGGAATCAGAGACATTCTCTATGTTGTCTACTGTTCCTACCTGTTTATTTGTAACTTAATCTACTTATCAAGTAATTTGTGAGGAATGAACAAGACAGAAAGCTGGCATAGGGCAATCCGATTTTTCACTATCTTAATTAAAAGATCCTGAAATCATTTACTGGCTCCTTTCTCACTGAACTGGTGAGAATTTTTGATCATCTGTTTTGATTTCTACCTCTGACACTTCCACTGTACAATAAGAATTTGATAAGAATTATTAAGCATTTCCGATTTGAGCATATTGGCTGAATGGTTAAATATTATGCTTGGTAGAGTTCACACAACAAATCATGGCTGACAATTCAAAATGGCTGGATTTGAATAGCATCCTTCGCTTTAGAGAAACGATCCAGAACTAGCCCTTACCCCTAAAATCAAACAAAACCAAATCCATTCATCGGCAGAAACAGAAAGGATTTAGCTAGAAAAGTCAGCTAAAAGCAAGTTTGCAGGCTAGATTGAAAGCTGGAAAAAAGTATCCTGGAAGAAAGCAATGGCAAGCAATTCCCATATTGTTGCCAATACATAGACACGTCAACGAAGAAGTTATGGATGAGGGTTAGGAATCAAGCTTGATTTGAGGAAAATTTTCTATATTCAGTTTGAATATAATTCACACTGTAAATTAGAGAAGAAATTGAATTATTTTAGTTCCTAGCTATATTCATAACTTGATTTCTAGAGTCCCAACATCTCTTTTAGAGTAATATTTTTTTTTAGGCCATCCCAGAGATTGCAAAAGTCGTAAGCTTTCAAGATCTCCAGATCTTTTCATTTGGCAAGACTTGTATTTCTTCTATTTGCCACCTACCGTGTGAGGCTGGAGGCAGTAATTGAGTGCCTGCCTCAGTGCCACTTTTCTGAATGTAGAAATCGTTTTCACTCTTGGTAGATGCTGGTCATCGTGGTTCCTCAGTTGTTGGGAAAATATTTTACAGTTCTCTGGGGAACAGCTATCTTTTTTTTAAGCATACATTGTATAGATTCCAAGTTAAGTGAATGGCATGTATTTCCTACTGAAAGCAGTGGGATTTAAGTGCAACTAGAACACTATCTGGGTGAGACAGAGAAAAGAGGATTAGAGGGGGGGCGGAATTGCAGGTGAAGAGAAATGTTCTGAATAAACGTGGAAAAGTTTTTACTTAATTTTGTTCCAGTGGTTGGAAAAATTGCTGCCCCAAATAACAAAGTACTGCATTAATAGTCAAAACACATATTAAATATTCACAAACAATGTTACAGGATTAAACTCATTGCTAGGGGAACCCTCCCCCATATATTTTCTCACATCCATTTCTCTGACAAATGAGTTTGAGATCTCCCAGATGCTTGGGAAACACCACATGGGCTAGTCTTTGTGATTGATTGTTTTCACTTTAGTCAAGCTGATCACAAAAGACATAGTTCAAAGCTGTGCTCCTTAAATCAAGGAAAAACAGTGGAAGATTGTGACCTGAAAAACATAAGACAATTTCATTTATTTATTTATTTTGCTGAGAATAGAATAGAATAGAATAGAATAGAATAGAATAGAATAGAATAGAATAGAATAGAATAGAATAGAATAGAATAGAATAGAATAGACAGAGTTGGAAGGGACTGGAGGTCTTCTAGTCCAACCCCCTGCTCAGGCAGTAAACCCTATACCATTTCAGACAAATGATTGTCCAATCACTTCTTAAAAACCTCCAGTGTTGGAGCATTCACAACTCTGGAGGCAAGTTGTTCCACTGATTAATTGTTCTAACTGTTAGGAAGTTTCTCCTTTGTTCTAGTTCCATTGCTTCTTGTCCTGCCTTCGGGTGCTTTGGAGAATAGCTTGACTCCCTCTTCTTTGTGGCAACCCCTGAGATATTGGAACACTGCTATCATGTCACCCCTAGTCCTTCTTTTCATCAAACTAGATATACCCGCAAACGTATTGATATACTTTTGAAAACTGGCATACATCCCTAGACCAGGGGTCTCCAACCTTGGCAACTTTAAGACTTGTGGACTTCAGCTCCAAGAATGAGGAATTCTGGGAGCTGAAGTCCACAAGTCTTAAAGTTGCCAAGGTTGGAGACCCCTGCCCTAGACTACAATACAGGTAGTCCTCGACTTACAACTGTTCATTTAGTGACCGTTCAGAGTAACAACGGCACTGAAAAATGTGACATGACCATTTTTCACATGTATTACCATTGCACCATCCCCGTGGCCACGTGATCAAAATTCAGACGCTTGTCAACTGATTCATATTTGTGATGGTTGCAGTGCCCCATGTGATCATCTTTTTCAACCACCTGACAATGGGGAAGAAAGAGTCACTTAACCATTTTAATAACAACTGCAGTGATTCACTTAACAACTGTGGCAAGAAAGGTCATAAAATGGAGCAAAATTCACTTAATTGTTTCGCTTAGCAACAGAAATTTTGGGCTCAATTGCGATCGAAAATTGAGGACTACTTGTATTTGTACAATTGAATTACTTTAAAATTATTAATCCCATGGAATAGCGCTATCACAAAGCATGCAGCTATGGTGGGGAAGCTCACCAAATGAGACTATGGTGACATGAGATCTTACCAACATATATGGACAGGATTCCCAGGTCTGCCCTATTTTCATCCTCATCATCTCCCGTTCAGTGTGGACTGTATGAAAGTATGGGCAAATTTACCAACCTCTTGATGCCAACCTCTTTGTGATGGATATAACATGGCAAGAAATTGTGTGTATTGAACCCATCATGTTCTAGTTGACTCCTTTCAAGACTGCATTCCCATATCATCTGTATTACAAGTTAGTATCCAAATTGCAAAACCATAGGCATCAAAGCCAATCCTCTGAAACTTCCAAAAGAGTTTTCTTCCAAAAGCACCATGCTTAAGGTTAACTGCATACCCACTTTGAAAAAAGAGAAACCACATCTATAGAAAAACACTCATTTTAAAAACCTAAGTATGTTAAAATAGAACTGTTAATAATTCTGTTAATCATAATTTATTCTTTACTCAAGATTTGAGACCTGAGTGCCATGCGATGGGGTGAGCTCCCATTACTCGCTCCAGCTCCTGCCTACCTAGCAATTCGAAAGCATGCAGATGTGAGTAGATAAAGAGGTACCACTTCAGTGGGAAGGTAACAGTGTTTTGTGTGCCTCAGTGTATAGCCATGCTGGCCACATGACCATGGAAGTGTCTTCGGACAACGATGGCTACCTCAGCTAAGAAACACAGATGAGCACCACTCCCTAGAGCCAGAGGTGACTGGACAGGGGAAACCTTCACCTTTACTACTTTTGCTCATTGATAGGTAGGTTTATTTTCCAGTGTAAATAGAGTCTAAATGTTCATTGTTTATACCATATGTTCACCAATTATCTGTTGCCTCATCCCCCAACCAACATTGTTCCCATACTTCAACAGGAAATATTTCTAGTAAAGCCTGTGAAAAATATTTGATATTTATTTTGCAACTGGGATTGATTAGTTGAATCCTCTCTTCAAAAGTATGCAAAAAAAACTAAGTGTTTTTGTAAGTGTGTGTGTCTGTGTGTGTTTATGAAGAATTGTAACCAGTACCAATTGTCCTTTGCAATGTTATCTGCAAATCTTACTCCATTTGTTATTATTGTCCTTATATTCATTGTTCATTGAGATGATGGTTTGGGCTATATGAAAAAAAAATTTAAATGATATTTTCTGGCTTACAACCAAATTAGGCCTGGCAGACGAGGAAAGGAAAAGAAGAAGAAAGACAAAAACATAACAAATGCTGTTAGATAGTGGGTAGAGATGACAGGAGACAGACTTCCAAAGCAGCTCTTTATTTCAGCTCTTGTATCAGCAACCAGCAAAGAGCAGTCTGACAGCTTGCCCTTTTATAGGGAGCTGTCAGACAGACCAGCCAATAGCGTTTGAGCTTTTTCCCACTCAAACGCTGGACCTGGTTGGAACCATGCAACATAGTTTAAACAGTTAGAACATAACACCCCTCCCCTCCTGGATGGAGCTGTCCAGCATACGTAATCACGCAGGTAGGCGGGGCGTTTTGAAGCCCTACTAGACCTGCGCAATTCAGTTGGTGGGGAGGCAGCGGCCTGTGCGGACAGGTCTGCTGCCGCTCCGGGGCTCGAGCATGGAAGCTCCTGGAAGGTACTGGGTGTGGCCTCCACGGCCGAAGGGACCGGTTCGAAGGGAGGACATCGCTGGCTCTCGGCTTCCACAGCTAGGCCTTCCGAGACACACGGGCTTGAGGTAGCTAGGGGAGGCAAGCATGG
>QLTV01001698.1:6866517-6899782 GCA_003457575.1 Thermophis baileyi
CTGGTCGGGTCGAAAGGCGCCGGCGGGTGGAAGGTGGACATAGCGGCAGAAGGAGGCAGGAAGATGTCTGCCTGGCTGGTTGAAAGTGCTGAAGAAGCTAGTCACAGTTCTCCTGGCCCAAGCCCTCGTCGCCACTGTTAGATAGTGGGTAGAGATGACAGGAGACAGACTTCCAAAGCAGCTCTTTATTACAGCTCTTGTATCAGCAACCAGCAAAGAGCAGTCTGACAGCTTGCCCTTTTATAGGGAGCTGTCAGACAGACCGGTTCTCCCCCACCCAAGCCCTCGGCGCCACTGTTGGATAGTGGGTAGACATGACAGGAGACAAACTTCCAAGCAGCTCTTTATTACAGCTCTTGTATCAGCAACCAGCAAAGAGCAGTCTGACAGCTTGCCCTTTTATAGGGAGCTGTCAGACAGACCAGCCAATAGCGTTTGAGCTTTTTCCCGCTCAAACGCTGGACCTGGTTGGAACCATGCAACATAGTTTAAACAGTTAGAACATAACAAATGCCAATTAAAATGAACCAAAAAAAAAAAAAGACCATGACTGAAATCGAAGAAAAAATAAGAGCTGTTCATAATTTCTAACTTGAAAGTAGAAATCAACTAAATTAATGCAGAAAAATCATTCTGACAAATGCAGTTATAGCATAAAAATATTTTTCATAAAAGAGGTTGGAAAAGATGATTGGTGAGCTCAGGTCTCGTGTGGCTGGAAGCAAGAAGGGGACCCTCCCCACTTATTCCAGTGAAAATCAAATACAGATAGTCCTCGACTTACCACCGCACTTGAGCCCAAAATTTCTGTTGCTAAATGAGACTTTTGTTAAGTGAGTTTTGCCCCATTTTACAGCCTTTCTTGCCACAGCTGTTACGTGAATCACTGCAGTTGTTAAGTTAGTAACCGGGTTGTTAAGTGAATCTGGCTTCCCCATTGACTTTGCTTATCTGAAGGTTACAAAAAAGGATCACATGACCCCAGGACACTGCAACTGTCATAAATATAAATCAGTTGTCAAGTGTCTGAATTTTGATCACATGACCATGGGGACGCTGCAACGATCAAGTAAATTGCCATGTGGCTTTGGTCCTGACTTACCTTTTCTGATACAAAGCTGCCTGGTTATTCAGAGAAGCAGAAGAGGCCATTGGAAAATGCCCCTGTGATTAGAAACTTGGCCTTCCTGATGAGGGTCTTTGTTCCCTATAACTCTCCACCCTGATGGTCCTTCAGCTCCCAGTATTTCATAAATAGAAAAACCTTTCTCGACTCTTTCATTTGCCAAACTGAACAGTTCGTTTTAATTTTTATTTGATTTTAATTGTATTGATTTTATTGCTGTGTTTTATGTGTTGTATGCGTTTTACGAATGGAAGCCACCTTGACTGCTTATATTGGCTGAAACTCAGGCTCCATATTTTACAATCCAATATATAAATAAAGTCTACAATTTCCACAATACATGGTTAATCTGGTTTTTTAAATAGGAAATGATCTGAGCTAACTGAATTGCATTAAGGATGTTGACTCTTGTTAGCTCCTTTCTGAGAAATTTAATCAGGCAGTCATGGGTCATGTGCAGTGATGTCCCTCAGAACCTGTACTTTCCTCAGAATGACAAAACAAATTTTCATTAGTACAAATCATAAACATTTGAACATTCTTCCTGTTAATGCTTACCTCCTTGCCTCTGTCAGGATTGGGAAAATCTCAAAATCTGAAAAAGTGCAAGAAATCTAAGAGAAAAATAAAAGTCTAAAGGGCAGAAAGAACCACCAGAACATGCCAGTAAAAAGTGTTCCCATTGGCAGTAAAAGAGATCATGCTGAGAAAATAAGAAATGAAAATGATAAACTAGCATGCAAACATCCTCATTCCACTTCTATGAATGTTTACGTGAACCCTCAGAAAACAGTCAAATAAAAAAGTTCATTGAAACTTGTTGACAGTGAGTCACACGTCTATTGAAAACAAGGAGCAGGAAAATGAAAAGCAGTTTCTGTGTTAATAGTTATTAGAAAGAAGATACATCCTTACAAAACCTATGGGATACTGCAAAAGCTTACAGTATATGAGGGAAGTTGCTATATCATACACAGCAAATAAAAACAAAAGGAAGAAGCAACGACAGAAACACCTAGAGGAAGAACATAGAAGATTTAAGGCAGAGTTACAAAAGGAACCTCAAAAAAGAAACCTAAAACAGCAAATGGACTTAACTAAACATAAACTGAACATCCTCAAAAAGGAGGATCTGGCACAACACATAAAGAAAACTAACCAAAACTTCTTTGAGAATGCAAATAAACCAGGGAGGTGGTTAGCTTATAAATTGAAGAAGCAGAAAGAAAAAAGGTGGATTAGTAAATTGCAAAACGAAGATGGAAGTATATGTCATCAAAGTGAGGGGGAAAAGAACATAATCCAGGAGTTTTATAAGAAACTATACAATGATAGTGATAGCTATACAGAAGAAAAAGTACTACAATGTTTAGAGAAAGCCATTCTGCCCAAGGTTCCAGAAGAAATAAAAAGTATGTTAAACGAAGAAATAAAGATGCCAGAACTAATAGAGGCAATTAAAAAACAAAAGAATAATAAAACACTGGGCCCCGACGGGCTACCAACAGAAATATACAAAGAATTACAAGAAACTCTAGGACAAATATTACTTGAGGTATACAATACAGTTTTAAGAGAAGTGAAGATACCACCATCATGGGTGGAAGCTAATATCACATTGATTCCGAAAGAGGATGCTGACTTAACGTTAATTAAAAACTATAGGCCTATATCCCTTCTGAATACGGATTATAAAATATTTACATCAATAGTAGCTGAACGATTGAAAAGGTTTCTGAACGAGTTTATACATGTTGATCAAAATGGTTTTCTGCCCAAAAGACAAATAAGGAATAACATGAGAACAATATTAGATATACTAGAATACTATGAAAAACACAGTGAGAAGCAAGTGGTATTGTTATTCCTAGATGCTCAAAAGGCATTTGATAATGTTAAATGGAAATTTATGTTACAACAATTAAGATGTCAGCTCTGGTAAGCCTGCCGGCCCGGAGCTGTCATTCGAGCTGGAGAACGGGGTGCGGAACCCGGGATGACGCTAATGGCCATTACCTGCTGTCCGGAAGCCGCGGTGCATATGAGGGCTTGCTACTGAGATCGGGGGAAAGCCTGAACGCCTACTGATGAATAGCCGAGAAGGATGACGAAATTGGCTAGCAGCTGGGGGACGGCTGATCACAAGCCTCAACTGATTGCAAGCCCGGCAAGCGAATTGGATAAGGACTAACCACTGGGGTGTGGCGCAGGTAACATAAAGGTAGTGGGGAGCATGGAGTAGGCAAAAATTACACTTTGCGATTGCTAGTGTTTATCAGTTCGTGCCGGAGGAGAAGTAAAAGACCTTATTACAAGCCAGGATTGCGTGTGGACTCTTTATTACTCTACCGGAACCTGACATAAGATATATGGATTTTGGCAATAAATTTAAAAACATATTTATGTCAAACTGCAAGCCTTTGCAGATGACTTTGTTTTCATCCTAGAGGAACCACTGCAATCGGGCCTGAGGCTTATGGAGGTATTGAAGGAATTTGGAGAAGTAGCTGGATTAAAAGTAAATAAGGAAAAAACTAAAATGATAGCCAAGAATATGACAAATAAACAGAAAGATGATTTGACTAAGGGAATAAGCATTCAGTTAGTGAAGAAAGTGAAATATCTAGGAATTTACTTAACTGCAAGGTGTATAACGATCAAGGAGGATAACTATACTAAACTAACAAACCAAGTAAAGATGGACTTGGAGAGATGGAAGAACTTGCAATTCTCCTTTATGGGCAGAATAGCAGCAATAAAAATGAATATTCTGCCAAAGATACTCTTTTTATTTCAAAATATACCTATAAAATTAGAGAAAAAATATTTTGGAAACTTGAATAAAATAATGTTGAAATTTATATGGCAAGGAAAGAAACCAAGAATCAAATTGAAATCAAAATCAAAAGAAAGAGGAGGGTTTGGTTTGCCCGATTGGGAACTGTACTATCAAGCTGCAATAATTACTTGGGTTAAAGAGTAGATAATTTTAAGGAATAAAAGATTACTAACACTAGAGGGCCATGATATTCAACTAGGGTGGCATGCATTTCTTTGGTATGGAAGACGCACATCTATACTTTCAAAGGCACTATATGCGAAATTCTCTACTGGTGGTATGGAACAAAATCAAACAACAGAATTATATGGAAATACCGGTCTGGCTCTCCACCTTAGAAGTGCTGGTACACCCAAATCTCATCAATTTGGGAAAAATTGTCTCATACAAGGATATACTAAACGAAAAAGGGGAATTGAAAACTAGACTAGAATTAAAAGAACAAGGGGTGGAATTGGAGTGGTGGTCATACCTACAAATTCAATCATGCTATGTGAAGGATGTGAAAATGTGGGGTATTAATAGAGAATTAACAACACTAGATAAATTTTTATTGGGGACAGATGAGAAATTGATAAAGGTAATTTATAAATATCTACTAGATTATAAAACTGAGGAAGAACAAGTCAAAGAGACAATGGTGGTATGGGCCAAAAATTTTGGGTATAATATTGAATTGGAAAAGTGGCAAAAACTGTGGGAAAGAAATAGGAAATTAACGGTGGCCACATCATACAAGGAGAATTTATATAAAATGTTTTATAGATGGCATCTTCCCCCGGCAAGATTGGCTAAAATGTTTAGTAATATATCCCTGAAATGCTGGAAATGCAATCAAATACCAGGCACGTACTACCACATATGGTGGACATGCAAAAAAGCAAAGGAATTTTGGCGACAGATTCAGATGTGGTTAGAAAAAATGGTTGGACAAAGATTAGAATTTAAACCAGAATTATTTTTATTAGGAATCATAACAGAGGGTTATTGTAAAGGATCAACATATTTAATACTACACATTATAACAGCAGTGAGAGTGGTATATGCCCAACAATGGAAAAGTGAAAATATACCTTTAGAAAGGGAGATAATAAAGAAAATATTGGCTTGTGCAGAAATGGATAGACTGACGCTAGAATTAAAAAATAAAGGAGAGACAGAATATCATGATATATGGAATAGGTTTTACCAATGGTTGGAACTGAGAGGTGGAAGTTGGAACAGAAAATAATTAGGATTTGTATACCCGAAATGTGATGTAATATAGGTAAATATAAATGAGTATATTAGGCAGAATAATTGTATTATAATCAGTAATGTATGATGAATATATTTGATATTTGTTTCATATTTTAGTGTGTATGGCAGAGATAACGCCAGGATGGTCGCACTGTGTCCAATATTTTAATATAAAATGAATAAAAATTTTTTTAAAAAAATACTGTAATCACCCTTTTGCCATTTATTAAAAAAAAAAAGGTTGACTTAAACTTGTATTTAAAACCTCTTTCAGTAAGTATTAAAGGAAACTCATCCAATACTATGGTTATTGTGCCTGAATTAAAAGGGGGGGGAAAAGAGAGAGGGAGACATTTCAGATTTAAAGAGAATACCCAAAATGGCAACACAGTTGTTCAGAGTTGATGTATCTTCAATCTGAGGAAAAATTAATGTTTTTTTCCCTTTCATATGTCTGTTATGTGACAGAAGTTATAAAACCATAAACAACATGGAATGAAAATATTGCACTTTCTAAAAGGGGGGCATCATACAGAAACATATTGGGATTAACTTGCATGCCGAATGTGCCAAATGATTGACTACAATAAAATATTATATAATTGTGGCATGATACAATTAAGATTTTGAGTGATTTTGAGGACATGGGATGATCAGAACCAAAAAAGTTACAACTGCTTTTGACATTATTTAAGTCACACAGCAAATTATTGCTTGAACTGCATGCTTTTTTCTGGATCACCCCTAATTTCCACATAATGAACATACAACATTAAAATCCTTTTGGATGTGTTTTCATAGTGGTAAAATTTGTGTGGCTGATTGTGAAAACTATTTGAGACATCAGCAAGGTATTGCGGGTCCAATTGGCAAAAGAAAGTTCAAGATCATATTGGTTGGAAACATAAGGAAGAGGGCTTCATCCTGCAGTAGCTAGAATGATGATGATAATGATTTCAGTGTTATCATGAAAATCTCATTCAATACAATTCAAATGTTCCACATATTCAGAGACTTTCTGTTTTTGGCCACGTGTCAAATGTCTTTTTCCAAGAGAGTATATTAGCAAGCAGCTTATTTTGGGCCAACTTCATCAGAATCGCCAACAGGAATTCCAAGCCAAGACTAAGATATGAATGGGACCAGAACAAAAATTAAACTTGCACTTAAATCTAATTCAATTCATCAAATATAACATATTTGCACATTACATTTTACTTTCTTAATATGACAACTGTTTAATACATTTCCTCTTACGTCCTACTGTTAATTACAATTTGGCTACTACTCAAAGCTTCAGTGACTGCATATAGTCCTACAATCCTGGTTTTACACCCCAATTCACCAAAGATATCCCAGATTGTATAATAGCCTTTCCCAATTTGTTCCTCTCCAGATGGTGCTTGCATCCCAGCTTTCTGGAGGACATCAGGTTAGGAGAGGCTACCCAGAAAGCAGTGGGTTGCTGCCAGCTTTACAACCGGTTCGCTGAGTGCGTGCTTTGCTGTGCGCTTCGCTGCGCACGCAGTTCAGAATAAATAGAACTTCCGCGTTGCAAACTAGGCAAGGAGCACGGAAAACAGCTGTGGAGCGGCAATTCAATCTGCCGCCCCTGATCAGCTGGGCTTCGGAAGCAGAGATAAAGGTGAGTATAACCCAGGGGCGGGCGGACGGGCCCACTTTCACGGATACAGAGAACCGGTTCTCTCTCGGCTTGGAGTCAGAGCTACCGGTTCTAAAGAATCGGTCTGAACCGGCAGCAACCCACCACTGCCAGAAAGGATACCAGGAGGGGCAAAAGCTCCTTTGTATGTTCTAATACCATTATGGTAGAGTAGCACAGGCCCATATTATTGTTAGAAATGTTTAAATTGTATCACTATCTATTAGACATTATATAAAAGACATCATTCCATTCCATACATATTTCAGCATATTAAGTTTACATTTTCCTAGTTTAAAATTTAAAATGCAATTTTAATTTTTGTTCTGGTAGTTAGGGGCTGCCACAAAGAAGAACACCTGGAGGCAGAGCAAGAAGCAATGGATGGAAATCACAAGGAGAGAATCAATATAGCAATAATAAATTTCCCAACAGTTAGAACAATTAATCAGTGGAACAGTTTGCCTTCAGAAGTTGTGGATCACTGGAGGTTTTTAAGAAGAGAATGGACAACTATTTGTCTGAAATGGTATAGGGTCTCCTGCTTGTATCAGAAGTATGAGAAATATGACTGATACTTCCTCCTGTTTGAAGAGGCTGGGTGAGAAACAATAAACCAAATAGATTTGCTTTGTCAGGTTTCAGGGGTACTCTGTACGATTCATATATTGACCCATTTATCACCACCACCAGGAAGGATGGTGGAATTTTATTGCTCCATTATCAGATAAGCAAAATAGCACCTCTGCCTCTGTTGCCAACTTCTGTACCATCACTACATTAGTAAGTCAACAGTTGCTTGAAGAATGATAGTATATTTGTTTACATCTTTGATTGAGGCTAATGCTGGGCTGAAACTCTAATCAACTAGGTACAGTCAAGTTGATGCAATTTTTAATGAAAGCAGTTATGTTTAAACTGTTCGAAGCACCTCCAGAACATTCCCATAAACTGTACTATCACTTTGGTATAATTACATCATCTGAAGTTGATAAGCATTGAATTATATTCATGTTTCCTCTTTTTCCCCTCACTTTAAGCTTTCCTCCATGCCTTCCTCCTTTATCTAGCTTTTTTTCGACACTACCTAGGAAACATTTTACTAACATTGCTGTTATTAGAGGGAAAGTATCTTAGGGTTTACATTTGGCAAACATCACACTGAAAGTGTAAAACACAGCTGGAATGTATATAATGAGACAACTTTATTGTGTAGCCAAACAGTTTTGTTGCCAAAAAGAATAAGATGACAACACGGGAACTTTTTTTTTTTTACCAACTAAATGTGATGCCCTATTTAAAATAGAACTGTGAAAATTAAATTAACCCACACATGACCTCTGGGCACAAGAAGAGAGATTGTATCTGTGATAAATCTCATTTGCGTATTTACTGAACAACGTAGTGTTTTTTAGTGTTCTGCTAATCTTGTTAATGTCAAATTTACAACCTTACACGCACAAGCATGGATACACACAAACCTTGTGAACCTCTCATACCATCCTATCTAGCAGAAAACTGATCACTAATGCTGGGCTGAATCAGGGAATAGCCAATTGGGAGGGTCGCCAGCTCCTGAAAAAGTTGATTCTTTCTTCATCAGTTTTGCAATGAAAGGCTCCATTTCACAGGCAAGGAGACCTTTCAGAGGGCAAGACGTTGCAAGCGGCAGCCCCCTCATGATGCACGAAGTAAAAAAGTGTAGAAGTGAAACTGGAATCCACCAACTACAGAAGTTCTTCCCTCACTCTGAATCCCAGTCAGTTCCTCATCCCTTTGGAATCAATCTGCATTAAAGTCATGGCAAAGAGAAAACAGAATGATTTTATAGATAACCAGGGGTGGGATTGAAAATTTTTAGCAACCGGTTCGCTGCCCGGTTGCTAGGTGGGTGTGGCCATGGGGACATGGCCTACTCGGCCTCCTGCACCATGGTGGCGGGGGGCATTTTCGCCCTCTCCAGGCTCCGGAGGCTTTCCTCGAGCCTCCAGGAGGGTGAAAACGGCCTCCCCCAGGCACCGGAGGCTCTCTGGAGGCCGGAAACAGGCCCGTTTCTGGACTTCTGGTACTTCCGGTAGGCCATTTTTCGCCCTCCCAGAGCCTCCATGCGCGCCCTGCACTTACCTGGCATCCAAAACGGGCTGCGTGGAGACTCCTGGGAGGGGCGGGGCAGGGTGGGCGGGGTCATCCAGTCCTTGGAACAACCGGTTCGGCGAACCAGATTAAAATTAACATCCAGTTCGGCCGAACCGGCTGAATCTTACCCCTGTATGATAACACTATTTTTGACACAGCAGTTGCATTAAGCATGGTAGTGTCTGTAACAAAATAGTCATCAGATGCTTCAGAACAATGCCGGGGTAATCAATAGTATCAAAAGCTACTGGGAGATCCTGAAACAGGGATGGATAATCTGGTGTCCTCCAGAAATGTATTGGATTTCAATTCTCATTACCCCAGCCATCAGGACTCATAGGAAGACTGTGGGAATTGTACTCCAAATCAGTTAAGTTGTTCTCCTACAGATTCAAAAAAGTCATATTCTTTTTCTGGGACAGATAATCAGTCATCCTTGATAAAAGGTCTGTCTGTCTTGAAGGCAGGGGATGATGGGAATGGTCATCCAGCACCCCTGAAAAGCATCAAGCTGGGGAAGATACAGTTAAAAAATTCCTCCAAACATATCTCAGGATGACAAAATACTGCCCACCTGAAGAGTTTGGTCAAGCAATAATAATAAATTTGAAATGAAATGTCCTTCCTTCCCCAAACCCGGTTACAAGATTCTTTCATTTCATTTATTTATTAAAAACATTTATATAATCACTCAAACTCTGGGCAGCTTCCAATCAAGGATCGGCCTTTTTGATATTCCTCCTTGATTCAATATTGTTTTGATCATAGAATCAAAAATAGTATTTAACCACTTGCTCACAAACTTCAGATTCCTGTATAAAGAGGCATAAATTCACTTGGGAATTCACTTGCATACAGAGACTCAGGTTGCTGCCCTACAAGGTGACGTAGGGTGACAAGTGGCCCCCAATCTTTTGGGCACCAGGGACCGGTTCCATGGAGAAAGGTTTTTCCATGGACCGAAGGGGGCGTGGTTTTGCGTACTGTCTGCATCCTGTATCCAAAGATGGGGCTTTGCTTGTTTGTGCGTGTTGTGACCCAGCACGGCAAACCCCCCAGGAAACGACACACACACACTGTTTTCCACAACAAAGAAGGCTTTACCACTAATAAATGCTTAGTAATAAGTTGATTACAGGGTTTATACCAAAGTTCTTGTTGCAAATCACAGAACACTTTGGCCGGGATTCCAAATACAAAAAACACAAACCGGTCATTAAGTCCATAAATTATCCTCACTTGCTGGAATTGGCTGAGAGCCCGGACTGGAGTTAGTCCTCCTCCTCTCCCCTTGAGTCACTCAACTCCTGCTGGGGAGGTGCAGAAGGCCCTGGTTGATTATCGTCCTCTGGCCCTGCGTTCTCCTCGGTCTCGGACTCAGGTGCCGGAGATACAGCCTGATCTTGCCACCCCATGGTCAATTCTTGGTCTTCCGGATCCATGAGCATCTGCGCGGGACTTGGGCAAGCCACAACAGTGCGGCTCAGTTTCTAGCATGCCACGGCCTGGTGCCGGTCCATGGACCAGGGGTTGGGGACCTCTGATGTAGACTATATAGACCTAATTGGGGTACCAATAGGTAACACAGGTCACACATTCTCCTGTACTTCTCTTTGGCAGTAAGAGACTCCACTTCTTCCTCTTTATCGGAAGTGATATGATTTTATTGCCAAGTCTTGTATTGCTAAGTCTTTTTCACCTTCTAACTCAGGGGTGTCAAACTCAAGGCCCGTGGGCCAGATCCGGCCCACGGGGTGCTTAGATCTGGCCTGCGAGGCCGCCCTGGAAACAGCAAAGGACCGGCCCGCGGTGCCTCTGCCAGTGAAAACGGAGCTCGGGAGTGCCACACGCAGCCCTTGCAAGCTCCGTTGTTACTGGCAGAGGGTTGCAGGAGGCTGTCGCAGCTGAAAACGGAGCTTGGGAGGGCCACGTGCAGGTCCCCCGAGCTACGTTTTCGCTGGCAGAGCTCTCAGGCCATCACAGGTGTCCCCTGACACAAGTGACGCCCACCCTGGCCACACCCACCCCAGCCCCCCCTCCCCCCGAGGTCAAACACAACCCTGATGCAGCACTCAATGAAATCAAGTTTGACACCCCCCCGTTCTAGCTGATTAGCAATTTTCAAGGTTGTTTTTCATTGATTCCATTTGACTATTTGGTCCTCATCTGAAGCCTGGTGTCTGAATAGTGACTTTCAGTTGGCTGTCAGATTAAAATGCACTACAACTTTTGATTGATTGACTGATTGTGTATGTATGCATGCATGTACAGTATACTGACTTATCTCCAAAGACTCTAGGCTGGTTAACTACTGTTCATAATCGTCTCTGTTAAGATTGCTTTGGTGAGGCAAATGAATGGATGGTAGCAATATACTATATATTGGCAGTGCTGTGCAGCAAGCCCAACATGTACTCCAATCTTGCATCTTGAGACAAGGTGAACCTTATTTGATTCCACAAACAGGAAAAAGGGCAGGGTTATTTTACGTACCTACCGCCCTGGGAGACAGACAGTCTTTGAGGCATTCTCAAACCCAAGAAATAAAAATCATAAGGAGCTAGGCCCAAGACTAGGCCCTTGACACAACCTCTTTCTCCTTCCCTTGTAATTCACCAATAAAGGTATATGTCTGTATCATCTTGCTTGAGCGGGGGGGGGGGGGGGGTGGAATAGATGACCTACCAGGAACCTTCCAACTCTTTTAATCTGTAAATGTTTTATTCCCTTCCTGGGGGGGTTGGACTAGATGACCTACAAGGTCCCTTCCAACTCTATTAATCTGTAAATCTTATAGTCCCTTGATGATGATTCAGGAACAATATTATAGCACTTACAGGATTCAGTTCAAGACTATAATTAGATAGATGGTGGTAAAGATGCTGAAGCTACCATTCAGATCATCGGAATGGGTTATTTTCCCTCTTCGCTGCTCTCTGCTCTCTAAACTTTTTTTTTTTAAGGTTAAAGAATATTGTTACATGAAGCAATACTTCAAATTAGGACTGTACAATCAAAGTCTGCAGAGTTACATGGGCCTCTCTCTTTCTTGAATGGGCTTCTGCAGAGATTGTCCAAATGCTACCCAATTGTAATTGTAATTTAATTTTAATGTAATGCAGATAGAGAATAATCACATTCTATATATTAACTTTAGAGCATTTAATTCATTTTTTTAACCTTGATTCTATTCAGTTCTATATCTATGCCTTTCCTATTTTGAGGGAGTATCATGCTTAGTTTGGGGGGGAAATTTGTGCATCCCTGCCATAATTGCTTGTTGTAGAACATTTTTTAAAGTTTCCACTGAATTTTTAATGCGATGGGCTTCAGACTACAATTTCTGTGGGTTCCAAATGGGATCCTTTGGTTTTTCACATTTTTCCTTCTCATTGTCTGCAGGAGGCAAGAACTGAATAATAAATAAATCCAGGGTTGCTAAATAGAATCTGAGTTAGATGACTGTTCGATGACAAAGATTTGCCGTTTGTTTCCCCCAAAGTACACTTACAACTTATTATATATTGTAAAATATATCCATGTAGACTTAAAGATAAAAGTGCAGGAAATGAAACAAGAGTCATTCACTCTAAACTGTGTGCAATTGTCTTTGGATCATCCAAATGTAATTTGCCTTCAAATCACTATTTCAGTCTTCAGGGCATTGAGAGAAATAGAAGAATATTACTTTCATTACTATCTATGAGAAAGAATGTACAGTGTACACAAAGACACGCTCAACTATATATATTTGTAATTCTTACACTGAGTTCCTGTGGAAATTATAACGTGAAAGACTATTTCTTGTATACTGAACATGAGATAATAAAATGTATCATCCTAGATGAGTTGTGATTTGAGAGTGATATTTAATCAAATGAAGGAAGAGGAAAATTAGATTATGTAGTTCTCATTCATTCCTTGCCTTAACAATCAGGCAAGAGCTACTAAATTCAAAAATAGAAACTGAAATAGGAAAAGCATTAATTAAAAATAAAATTAATTAAAAATTTGGTGAAGGAGCATCTTTACAGTATTTTTGAACACCAAGCATGTCAAAACCTGACTCAGGTCCAGAGAGAGTATCCTCCATAATCTGGGATCTTTGGCGAGTTTTGCTTCATATGAAAAGGAAAAAGGTAGAACCACTCCATGCATCTTGAAGCCCCATCCCTCCTTTTTAGTTTTTGAAATATACACCTAACTCCAAATGACGTATTTAATATCACACCTGATTTTGCCCTTGCTACATGCAGAATATTTTCCTACTTGGGAATGGCTGTGGACTTTTCATCTGCAAATCTAAGACAGACTGCCAAGCGAGCAATAGTTCTAATACATTTATTCCTTTCACTGGAGGCATCTGTATTTTTTTCTCCATAACAAAATAATTCTCTCTCTACAAACATTGCTTGGCCTGAGTGAATTTGTATAATGCCATGCCCTGTCTGTCTCTCTCTCTTTCCTCCTCCTCCTCTCCCCCCCCACCTCTCCTCATTTTTTTATGTCCAGGAACTAATAAGAATATGTGCATACATATTAGGTTGCCCACATATGTATGGATCTATGAAAATCTAATCAGGGTGATTTTATACTGTGAGGGGGAGAGGGCAAAGCAGGAACACCAAGGTGGTGATGAGCATGGAGGAGTGTGGCAGAAGACAGAGGGAAAGACAATCTTGGCAAAATGCCTCGATGTTTAACACCAATGCTACATTCCAGCCTCCGAGTCATGATCTTTGCAGTTGGTGGCCCCAGCCACTTAATGCAAGGTCAGCCTGTAATGAGTCCCATTTCATCCCTGATTTGATCTTGGATGAGAAGGCAAACATTGTATGCACAATTGAAATCTAGATAAATTGGGGGGGGGGGGATTTCCCATCTCCAAAATGTGCCCTTCTGGTTTTGGGGTGTGGCATAAACTCTGATCCCAGGACAGGGCTTGCAATATGGCTGTTGTCATTTAGGACTCTCTGTTGTCATTTAGGATTCTCTTTTAGGGATGCTGCACTGGACATCTGGATGTCAGATCCTCTTTGTGAAGTTAGGTTGTAGGTATCAGGATTACTGCTCATGGACCAGCCTCCCTGATCTGCAGCCTGAGTTTCTCAACTCTGTGGCCAGGCTGGCACTATCACCAGACTGATGGTTCTGGAATGCTTCGTGTTCTTTAGGCAAGTAGCAAAGTTTATGGCAGTCATGGACCTGATAAAATTTATTGATAGCACAGTGGGTGCTTTTACCTGTTTTGAAGGAGGTAGTAGTCCGTTCTCTCCTTAAGAAGCCACCCTTGGGCAATTTTCATCCAGTTTCTTACTTTACCTTTTTAGGAATGGTTGTTGAGAAGGTGACCGGTGTAGAGCGTCTAGTGGGTCTGAAAGAAGCAGATTATCTGGACCATTTTCAGTTGAGTTTCAGTCTGGGTTATAGAACTGAGGCAATCACCCTTGTGGATGACCCCTGGAGATGGAACAACTGTCCTTGCTCTCCTGGGCTTCTCAGCAGTTTTTGATACCATTGATCATGGTATTCTTCTGGACTGCCTCCAGGAATTGACAGTGGGAGGCGCTGTTCTCTTCCTTCCTCCAAGGTCATTTCTAGAAAATGTGGATTGAGCCCTATGTAGGGTATCTCATAGCTTAATTCTCTCCTTACTCCTACTTAATATTTACATGAAACTGCTAAGGGAGGTCACCCGTCAGCATGGGGTGAAATTTCATAAGTATGCTAATGATACTTAGCTTTAGATATCCATCCCAGACTACACAAATGACATTGTTGAAGTTGTTATCCAGTATCTGGAAGCAATTACAGTCTACATGGAGAAAAGGATAAGCTCAGTGCTGGCAAAATTGACTCCGGGTCTTCAGAGCTCCTGGATCTGGTGGTTTCTCAAATTTAACTCTTGATGGGTAGAAGACCCCCCAACAGAGTCAATGTGCAATGTAGAGATCCTCATGGCGCCGTATTGTGGACTCATGGCTCCACTCAAAGAGGAAGTGGCAGCTATTAGCCAGGGTCCCTTTGCATGGATTCCTGTTATGCACCAATTGCAATCATTCCTGGGACAGGAGGACATACTGTCAGTCAAATCCTAGTCACTTTCCAGTTAAATTATAGCAGCATGTTGTATGTGAGGCTGCCCTTGGAGAATAATTAAAAGCTTGAACTGGTGAACACAGTTTGGGAGGTCATCCAAAGTTTGTTTGTGCAGCAGCATCACTGCTTGAGGTAGATTGGCTTGCAATGTGCTTCTGTGTACAATTCAAAGTTTAGCATTACCTTTAAACACCAACATGGCACAGAGCCAGGTTACTTTGCGTACTGTCTATCTCTGAGATTTCCACCAGAGCTGACAGGATGGTGTGCGCCAAGATATCTCTATATTAAAACAGAGAGAGAGAGAAAGGGGGGGGTGTTTTCTCTCCTGCGCTGCCTGTTGAGAACAGCCTTCTCCCTGAGAGAGAGGGGGGGTTGTTTTCTCTCCTGCGCTGCCTGTTGAGAACAACCTTCTCCCAGAGAGAGAGGGGGTGTTTTCTCTCCTGCGCTGCCTGTTGAGAACAGCCTTCTCCCTGAAAGTTAGATGGCTCCGTGCCTTCTCAAAGACTGTTAAAATCTGGGTTTTCCCCTGGGCGTTAGGGAGGGCTAGGGGAGCCCGATAAACTGTTTTTGCAGAATTGCTATGTACTGTCTTGGTGGAGTTCTTTTTTTTTTTTTTTTTTTTTTTTTTTTTTTTTTTTTTTTCCGGTTGCTCTGCAGGAGACAATTCAATTCAAAAAAAAAAAAAATATTTCCTTCGTATGGATAGTTCGCTACCCAGAATTACATATTTAAGCTGGGTGGCAATATACAGTTTTCCAAGTAATATATGTAAAATGAAATAAGCCATATCAGAAGCATTGATACTGGGTTGGGTTTGACTTAATTTTGCAAAAGAGCTTAGGGCCCCTTATCTATTAACATGCCTTCTCTGCTTCTCATACCTTTCTTAGATTTTATAGGAAAAGCTGATACTGAATGCTGAATTGTCAGAAGAAGCAAGAAACAGGAAATTTGATGTCTTACCAGAAACAGCCCCAAGCAGATGCATGCAAGAAGTGGTTACACAATGGTACAGTTGGAAGAGGTGATAAAGGGGTCAAAGAATATCCTATATGTGGATGACTGTGATAACAAAACAGTGTGGAATCAGGGTTTTTTATCCCAAAATCATATTTTAACAGGAAAGATACCCTAAAAATGGCAGTGGAAGAAGGGTGGACCGGCCATATTGATTCCTACTTTTCCATTAGGTTTCTCCTCTTGATCTTGCTTCTAAGAGTTCCAAGTAGAATGAAAAGTGAGGATTTGAAAGGAGAACACAGAAAGAATTTCCTTTCTACTTTAGGAAGCTCTTTGGTCATCCCTGACCATCGTCTCTCCCCACTCTTCTCTTCCCTTAGATCAGGTCACTGATTATTTACCAAACTTCATATGCTCATTTTGTCGTTTTGGTTCCAGTTACATAAAGAGAGCAATTAAGTGCCAAAGCTGATCCAATTTTTCAACCTTGGGCATACAGTTTCCATAAAGGAGTGTGGTTTGAACATGCCGAGAGGGAATAGAATGAGGGATTGCATAAGCTTTTTGCACAAAATCTGGAGCCAAGTTAGCGAAGTGTTGCTGCTGTGCTTACCCTGGAGCTAGATTTGATTCAGAAATCCAAAGAAATGTCGGGCATTTTAGGATCGACCTTCCTGGAGGAGTTCCTGTAGCATTTGTGGGCTACATTTAAAGATGACAAAAGCCAAAAAGAGTTTGAACTATGAAACTCTAAAATGCGAGTCAGTTCAGTGTAGTGTTTAAAGGTACTGGCTAGAAGTCAGGAGACTATGAGTTCTAGTACTGCCTTAGGATGATAGCCAGCTGGGTAATCTTGGACCAGTCACTCTGTCATTCCCAGCAAGACCGTGGAAAAACTCTTCTGAAAAAAAATTGCCAAAAACCCTGCATGCATTTATTGATGCACTCACCGGGCATCAAGACTGACTTGAAGGCACCAAAGCTGACAAACAAAACACCCCAAATAATTAGTTTGTCAACAATTACCTCCTTTTTAGCAATCTACTCCGGGACATAAAGTAGAGGCTTGGTTATGAAATATCTGTAATGCCAGTAAAATATTTCCTCTCTGGAATGCATTTCTCAGCAGAAGATCCGGGAGTATAAAAGGATCCCCAGAAGTGTCTCCTATTATAGAGAAATAACACAATGCATATTCTATCGTTGATACAGCAGCAGGAGTTACAAAGGGTTATTATTCCATATTCCAGGCCTCCTGAGATCCTGCCGGTGTTGTGACAAGGTGGCATCATCAGCTGACTCACTTCTTGACAGGATAAACACTGAGATGCTTCTGCGGCAATCCCTCCCCCCCCCCCAAAAAAAAATCTCTTGAGACCGTGTGATTCCTCCCCATGAGTAATCATCATAATCCTGGAAAATGTTCCAGGGAAATGATATGATTAAATCTGCTTTGCCAAACAGAGCCAGACTGATGTTGGTCAGAGGTTGGCTGTCAGGCAGAGCCAGAAATGCAGAGCCGGGAGAGGACGTCAGCATTGTGCCCAACAGTATGTCATGTGCTATTGAGATAGTAAAAGTATTGCTACTTTTAGTCCGTCAGAAATCCTATTCAGGCATTCGAAAACTCTAGAGGACCGATAAGGCCCACACCCCCACACTGGCATCTTTCAAAGGAAACCAGCTTCCTGCAAACATTTCCACATTTAGCCAAGATGAGCATATATTCCTATGAGAAAAGCCTTCGTGTGAATCACTGTATGTTCAATGGCCTGCAATTGAACAAGCTAAATACACAACTTTATTCTTTGGAGCATATCATCATTTTCCTTCCTTCCTTTGCAATATTTGGAAAGAACAGAAATCCCGCCACTACCACAACCCCTCTCCATGGGATCTGCATGGCTCCCACACAGATTGTTATAATTTTATATCAATTTTGCTAAACCCTATGATTACAAATAAATGTGACTCTCACTCTAATGATTTTCGGAAAGTCTATGAAAATCCAGCTAATCTCCCAGGCCCTAGGGTAGGATGGGCTGCTAAGTCCTTGTAGGTTGTTTTTTGTTGTTAGGAACAACGATTTCTTAATTTTTATTATTCCTTGCTTTTCAAATGTAAGCCACCCAGAATCACTTGGGGTGGGGAAGCCTCTGTAAAATATATTGTATAAAATACCTACCAGATTTGAACAGTACATAACAAATAAAATTAGAACAGGGGAATCAATCATATAGAAACCAAAAGCCACCAACAGTTATAAATCAGAAATATAAGGAGCCCGATCAAATGTCTTGCAGAATATCACCAGGGAATATGCAAGTTGTAACCCAGAACTCAGAAGCAGGATGTTCCCATGCATGGGGGTTGGAAGGAGTATCTTCAGATCCATGCTCCCCTGCCTGACACAGGGATGGGATCCTAAGTCTTCTTCCTGGACAGGCATGCAAAGGCGAAACAGATTCCCCTTGGAGAAAATAGTCCTGGGATATCTTGGAGCCCAATAAGATTTTATTAGATCAAAGCAAAACTTTGAATTAGACTCGGAAACCTATTGGTAGCCAGTGAAGTGGACAGAGATTAGATCATTATTTTTCTACTGCACAACTGTTTTTTCTGGCTTTTAAACCGAGAGTATGTGGGAAAAGGCTACAGAAGGCACTTGTTATGGTCTCTGAATTTTCTCAGAAGTTGAAGAGGCAGTCCAGATGGACTGTCAGACAGAGGAGCCAACAGACAACTAACCCTGAGGGAGACAATGACCTTAGCAGGGGGATGCTGATTCAGATACTGAGACACCGGATTGTGGCAGGTGCGTAGGCAAGAATATGCAAGCAGCTGTGAAAGCAGAGCAAAGGCCATTGGTGTATATTCTTGACAAAAGAGGGCAACAAGGCCCCTAAACAAGCTGCACCAACAGCTTGGGTTATATCACAGCAGCCTCCAGAACTGGCTTAGGAATTCTGGGAATTGAAGTCCATAGGTCATAAAGGGCCATAGTTGCTTCAGATCCTTGCTACTCTGCTGGAAGCGGGTCTCTGACTCTGAACCTGCCTTCAAACCCTGAGCTTTACAATTGGACCATCTTGTGAAAAGCTCTGGCACTTGAACCCTGGACCTCTATGGATAATTGTTGCATTTCTGCCTTTGTCTTTCCCCTAATAGCAGATTACAGATGATTTAGGATTCAACATGCCTTATATACATAGCAATAGCACTTAGACTTACCGGTATATACTACTTCACAGTGCTTTCCAGCCCTCTCTAAGTGGTTTACAGAGTCAGCATATTGCCCCCAACAATCTGGGTCCTCATTTTACCCACCTCGGAAGGATGGAAGGCTGAGTCAACCTTGAGCCTGGTGAGACTCGAACTGCTGGCAGTCAGCAGAATTAGCTTGCAATACTGCATTCTAACCATTGCACCACCATGGCTCTGTACATAGGTATGGAGCTGTTTGGAAAATGTGATAGAAATTTAAGTATTCTCTTGAGAATCCTAAACCTGTGCTGCTCACAAGATGGGCTTCAATGGGGAATGAGACCTGAATTCTGCCAACTATATTTACTTAGCTTTCTCACCAATACACGTTTTCCATGCTTTCTGACAATAATGGCCTTTTTTGTGGACATAGTTTTAGGGGAGGGGGCGTAGCTTATGCTGCAAGGCAATTACTGTGCCCAGTAACACCCAGAAGTACATCATGGAATAAGCAAAGTGTTACTGGGCACAGTAATTGCCTTGCAGCATAAGCTAATGTTTGCTTTTTACTGCTTTACTTCACATTCTTGCATCTGTTAAGTCACAGGAGCACTGTGTGTTCTGTGCACCTGTCACTTGACTATTTTTGGGGTTTAGTGCTCTTTCAAAAGACTGCTAGACCAATATTCTGAAGCAAGATGTATAGATAGTCCTCGACTTACAACCATTCATTTAGTGACCGTCCAAAGTTACAACGGCACTGAAGAATGTGACTCATGATCATTTTTCGCACTTCCACCGTTGCAGCATTCCCATGGTCACGTGATCAAAATCTGGATGCTTGGCAACTGGCATGTATTTATGTCCTGGGGTCATGCGATCATCTTTTGCAAACTTCTGACAACCAAAGTCAATGGGGAAGCCAGATTCACTTAACAACCTTGTTGCTAACTTAAGAACTGCAGTGATTCACTTAACAAGTGTGGCAAGAAAGGCCATAAAATGAGGCAAAACTCACTTAATTGTCTCACTTAGCAATGGAAATTTTGGGCTCAATTGTGGTCATAAGTCAAGGGCTACCTGTACTTCCACACCAGTGGTGGGTTGCTCCTGGTTTGCCCCAGTTCTAAGAATCAGTAGCGCCGGCAGCGGGAGGCTCCATCCACCCACCTGGGACGCTTCTGCGCATGCGCAAACCGGTACTAAAGGGTTTTAGAACCCACTACTGTTCCATACCCTAACCCTAACCCAATCCCTAATCCTGTTAATTAGACAAATTGTCAGGTGGCTATACTTACTGTTTAAGGCAACCACCTCCTCTTGCTCAGCCCCAGCCTACATCTTATTAAGTGGTTGGTTTTCCTGCTAGGAGGTGAGACTTGGAATAACAAAGCCAGGAGAATCTACCATTGATTTCTTTAACTTGTCCCATACTGAAAATCCAAGGGCAGCATCCATTACCATACTTACTCTTAAGGCAGGCTAGGATTTGGTTCTTGTGATAGCTCAATTCACATCGGTATATTTTTATGCTGACAAAGATGCAAAGGTAACATATTACTTTGACTATGGGAAAAGAACCAATGTGTATTTGTTCACATTTCTCCTGGCTCAGTTAGTCAAGAATGTGCTAATATGCATGCAAAGGATAAAAGAGAACCATTGTATTTCAGTGCAACGCTATTTCACTCTATGGATTTTTTTTAGATGTTGCTAGAGAAATAATACTGGATGGGAAAAGTAATGTCAAAACAACTATTAGGTAGAAATAAAAAAAATGCAACACATGACTTTCAAAAAGGCAGTATCAATTTGAGGAACGTTTTACAAATTTGCCAAAATCTTGGTGATTTTCCATTTGATATTATTGAGGCATGAACTTTAAAGTGCTTTTTATTTTTTATTTTAAAAAAAGGAAATGGCTCGCTTGTTATTTTTGGCTTTGAGAAAATAAAAAATGCACATTTAATGGAGAAGAGGGGGGGGAAATCACTTCATTATGATATCCAATATCTGTTTAAGAGTGAAAATTGTTACTTTGGGGCCAAGCACCTAAACTCCAAGAGCTGTGGTAGATGCTAAGTGAATCGTAGTGTTATTAAATCAAAATATCTCAGTCAGTCAGTTACTCTGTTTCCATTTCCCCCCACTTTCTCTCCCCAAGCTGGAGTTCAGTAATCAATTCTGTAAAATGCGTGAGAACATAAAAATTATCATTGATAAAACTTGGTTCTCACAACAGAGTTTACACAATCCAGATAAAAATTAATGAAAAATCTGCAATAAGTTATTTTTTTTTTCATATAAGTCTATTAATTTGACTTAGCAATGAATGTAATTATGTGAGGCCTTTTTTCCATGTAAAAAGGGAGTACTGCATCAGTAAAATATTACATAACTTTGACAAGGAAATCTTTTGGTTTTCCTTCTCAAATTACATTAGGAACCCCATTATCTGCTATGTTCTTCAGTCAGCAAACATGGGATTAGTGTTGCTTTTAAACATGGGCACTTTTTTTTGGTAGTCTAAAAAAGTCTGGATTCAAGCGTGCAAACAGTTTCACCTCATGCTTTTTCCTTGTGTTTGCAAAAGGAGCCATTGCTGAAGTCAGGAAACCATGCTTGAGGAGATGCATAATATCTCTATGATACAGCAAATGCTTTGTGATCCAAAGGTTTTTAAACTGGAAAAAAACCTAATTTATGCAACCTATCTCATTTAAGTCTCTGGGAGGGGCAGAAAAATCATCATCATCTTGAAAAGCTACTGAAAATTATGGAAGTCAATTTTCAACATGTCTGAAGGCTCTCAGTTTGGGAAAGGAGGGAGCAAACCATGTTGCAGTTGATAGACCAACATTCTGACTGGGTTCACACATCGCACTAAGCTGTTGAATCTTAGTTTGCTGAATAAGCTATTGTTCTCAGAGTTTGCGCATGCTGAATCACAAAATTCTAAATCATTTTGGATGCTGAGTTCATATATTGCACTAAGCTTTACTCAAAACTTCATGGCTTTAAGGCAATGTGTGAACCCAGCCAATAAAGCCATTTTCCCGCTGGAGGTTTTTAAGAAGTTTTAAGAAGAGTGTCTTCTTAAGAGCAATGTATGGTATAGGGCAGGGGGTGTCATACTGGCAGCCCGCGGGCTGGATGTGTCACACACAGGCCACACCCACCACAGCTCCGCGAATGGAAAAAACGTCATGAAATGTCACATGACGGCAACGTGGCGCCGCAAGTTTGACACCCATGGTATAGGGCTGTGATGGTGAACCTATGGCACGCGTGCCACAGGTGGCACGCAGAGCCCTCTCTGCGGGCATGCCAGCCGTCACCCCAGCCCAGCTCCACCGTGCATGTGTGTGCACCTGCCGGCCAGCTGGTCTTCAGGTCTCTGCTGCGCATGCACGGTGGGCAGGGCGCATGCGTGGGGGGTGCTCACATTGCATTTTGGGGGTTTGCACACATGAGCATGCCCGTGCCCCATTTTGGGCCTGGAAGGCGTCCTGCACCAACCTGGAAGCCAAAAATGGGCAGGGGGGAGCACATGCGCGGGGGGATTGGGCACATGCATGGGGGGGTGCTCACATTGCATTTTGGGGGTTCGCACACACGCGCGCTTTGGGCACTCGGCACTAAAAAGATTAGCCATCACTGGTATAGGGTCTCCTGTTTGGCAACATCAATGGTGAGGTGTGAGCAAGGGTGAATGCAGCCTGGATACGTTGGCAAGAATTCACTGGTGTGCTATGTGACAGACGAATGCCAACCCATCTTATATCTAAGATTTACAAGACAACCATCCCCCCTGTTGCACTGTATGGCACTGAATGTTGGGCAGCAACAACAGGGACCGAAAGCTATCTCCATGCAATGGAAATGCGAATGCTCCATTGGATATCGGGCATCTCCCTTCTTGACCACATCACAAATGACACCATTCGACAGCATTTTGGTGTGGCACCAATTATAGAGAAGATGAGAGAAGGCCGGCTCCACTGGTATGGGCATGTCCAGAGAGCAGCACCTTCCACCGTTGCCAAGACTGCCTACCAACTAGAAGTCAATGGCTAGCGACCTCGCAGGCATCCAAAACAGAGATGGCAAGACACCATCAACAAAGATATGCAAGCTGCGGGCCTGCGCCCTGGAGATGCAGCTGACCGTGCAAAGTGACGTTCAATGATCCGAAAAGCAGACCCTGTACCTGCAGGAATACGCTAGGAAGAAGAAGAAGTATAGGGTCTCCTGCTTGATCAGGGGGTTGGACTAGAAGACCTCCAACCTCCCTTTCAACTCTGTTAAGTGTATATTCTGTATTCTGAACAGAACCACAGCATCAGTGATGCAGGAGGAGGCAGTACTGTATACACAGAATTGGAATAGTGAATGGAATCTAAGAAGGAAAGACAGCCATGAGCTATGATGAAGCTTAAAGGCTTTTCAAGCATATCATTTGTTTTGTCTACAGGGATTTCTATGCTACTCCAGTCTGAACATATCAAACAGATGAGGTTCACAGTAGACTAAATTAGCAAGCCATTATGCTCATCACATTCTGAGAATACAATTCATTTATCATTCAAAGGACCTATCGAATTGTAAATTCATAGATTCTATGGACCTCCCCAATGAGCAAACCTCAAAAATGAAGAATACGCTTTTGTTTACATATTTTGTTTTTGTATTTCTACAAACTCTGGTGATTATTTGAGCCTGCTGATGTTCTTTTGTGTAGACCTTGATTGTTGAACTACATATGGCTAGCACCCCAAATCTATAGAGAGAGGGATGTGGATTCCAGTCCTGCTTTGTAATTTGCATTTTAAGTTGCAAGATTTATAAAATTAGCATTATTAAATCACAGTTTTCATGGTTTACAGGGCCAGGATTGTTATCTCTGATCTAGTATCCTACTGAGAAAAATATTTCTCTGGTTTATAGCATCATCTTTTGCACAAGTTCTCTCTTTGGTGGATTGACACAGCCATACTGGGGGCTGAACACCTGCTTCAGCCTCATGTCTCTAAATAGAATTAGAGAAATAAAATCATTATGAAGAAACAGAGGCTGATGCAACTCCGGTTGTAAATAGCACGAATACCCATTTATGCATGACTCAAAATAAGCCTGTTAACTCCACTCACTGAAATTTTCAAAAGTAATTAGGTTATGGGAGGTGTATAAATGCTATATTCAGAACTTGGGTATGGACATGAAAGATTCACAATGACTGCAGGAGACCATTTCATTTATTCCTAAACACAGCATTTTATTTTTTTTCCAATGAACGGGGCATTTATTTTTGAAATAAAACTAAACAGCTCTCTTTTTCAGGGATACAGATCTGGAATGCAAAAATCTGCCTGCTCACCAGATGGTACTATAGTTACAGTCACGTCTTTCTCTCTAGGAGTCAATTAGAGTTTTACAGGCAAGATGTGGTAGCCCTAATCTTCTGATGACAGTGTCTTAAAGGATGTGGCTGTTTGTTTTGTTTTGTTTTCATCTTGAAAACAACTGATTTAAGAGCACATGTTATTTTTCTAGATCAGCGACCCCCCAACCTTTTGGGCACCAGGGACTGGTTCCATAGAGAGATGGTTTTTTTGCAGACTGGAGGGGGCGTGGTTTCTTGTGCTGCCTGCATCCCGCAGATTGGGCTTCGCTTGTTTGCTGGGCCCAGTTTTTGGCATGCTGTGGACAGGTGCCAGTCCACAGATTGGGGGGGGGGGTTTGAGGACCCCTGTTCTAGATGAATGGTTTGTGGTGTTTGCAGTTTACAATGCATCTAAAACTTATTACATTTTCAAAATATGTATCAGGAGCCTGGATGAAAAAAAAATACAATGGGTCTAGTTTACACAATATAAAGCAGTTTGTTTTTAACTTCATGTGAAGCATGATATACAAATTTACCTATGGTTTGTATGTTGTATGTAGAGCCAGTTTGGTCTAGTGGTTAAGGCACCAGGTTAAAAACTGGGAGACAGTGAGTTCTAGTCCTGCCTTAGGCTTGAAAGCCGGCTTTGGGCCAGTCCCTTTCTCTCATCCCAAATCCCCTCACAGGGTTGTTGTTTTGGAGAAAATAGGAAGGAATGTTGTATGTATTCACTGCCTTGAGTTATTTATAAAAATAATAAAGGGATTTTATTATTATTTTTATTATAAAGGGATAAAAATAAATACATATTGTGATTTGTGACTCAGAGTGATGTGTGAATTCAGCCAGTTGTAATTTCTTCAGTAAACCATAATGAATGAAGCCATGGCTTAACTTGGTAAACCCACAATTAAGTTAAGCCACATGTTACATCAGATTCTTTAAGAGCAGCCCACCTCTAGCTGTTACTTGGAAAACCTCATTTGAGACTAAGGAGCTTTCAAAACCATCTGCTTTGTGTTTTAAGTCTTCGAAATGGTTCTTCTGGACAAGGACAAAGGATTTTTTTAAAAATCCCCAGAGCACATTTTACACTCTTTGTAGCAAGTTCACACATTGGGTTAAGCCATAGGAGGGTTTATATGGTTTATTAAATAAGTCACGGTGGCCTAGTTCAAACATAAAACTTGCCATAAATCGCATATTACATACTGGATTTAAAAAAACCACATGCTAAACCTAAACTAAACAATGACATTTTGCCTTAGTGGACGTCTTGGTTGAACCCAGCCTGTTATGAAAGCTTCCCTGATTATTGCTAGGAGGACAGCACATTTATTTATTTATTTATTTATTTGTTTGTTTGTTTGGAAATTTGTATTGCCGCCTATTCACACATGGCGACTCAAGGCAGCTTACAAGAATATAAAAAATATATATTTATATATATATTAAATATAAAAACAATATAAAAACAATAAAATGAATAAAAAAGAGAATCAATAATACATTAATAAAACAACATAATAATCTAAATGGATTCAGATCCCATTCTAGTTGTGATGCCATAGAGATAAATATATATAAGAATATATCACTTTATGAGTAAGTTCTCAAGGGTCACCCATGTTAATCAGTTAGAGCAAAAACAACACTCTCATCAATCTTTAAAGACTAATAAATAGATTATCCTAAAAACTTTAATGGAATACAGCCTGTTTCCACAAAAATATTTGTACAGTATAATGCATGTGTCAGTCTTTAAGATGCCAAAAGATTTTTATATAAGTACTCCTTGATTTATGAACACAATTAAGTCATTGGAATCATAAGTTGAGGCACTTATGACAGAATTTTTTTCATGGCAGTTGTTAAGAAAACCACACAGTCATTAAGCAAACACTGTAGTGGTTAAGCAAATCTTTTCTTCTGAATAGGCGTTTTTTGTCAGAAAACAGAATAAAATGCTGGAAACGGGCAAAAAAAAAAGAGCCAGAAATCACAGTCACATGACTGTGGGCTGCTGCTTATCCAGTTATAATTGTGAGTTGGTTGCCAAGTACTCAAAGTGTGGTCACATGACCAGGGATGTGTGCAACACTTTACAATGGCTGGAAGTGCTTTATGGGCAGGGGTGGGTTCTAACTTACCTCGCTGCTGGTTCGCTTCCTCACGTGCCGTGTGGGCATGTGCGCCTTGTGCGCCGCATGGGCGTGCCATGCAAGCACGCGCGCGCATGCGCAGTGCTAAAAACCAAGCTGCGCATGCGCAGAAGCAAAAAACAGCTTCTGCGTGTGCGCAGAAGCAAAAAACAAGATGGCGCCGC
This sequence comes from Thermophis baileyi, assembly GCA_003457575.1. Classification (NCBI taxonomy): domain Eukaryota; kingdom Metazoa; phylum Chordata; class Lepidosauria; order Squamata; family Dipsadidae; genus Thermophis; species Thermophis baileyi. Next base: position 6,893,499 of record QLTV01001698.1, read on the forward strand.
CTATGGCGCCGCCAAGAGAGCCAGTTCAGGGGCGTGTCCGGCCAGCCATCGCTGCCGGTTTGGCGAGCGGGGGGAAATTCCCGCTACCAGTTCTATAGAGCCGGTCCGAACCGGCAGGAACCCACCTCTGTTTACGGGCCATAAAGCATCCATTCCAAGGCCATCGTAACTCAGATCATAAAACAATTGGTCATAAGTTGAGGACTCTGTAATATAGAAGTATCATCAATATTACTGCTTATAGTGATGTGATTTTGAATCATTAGGCAATAACCTAGGTAATATCTATCTTTTAATTAAATATTGCTGACATCAACTTTAATAATATTTGCAAAGGATGTGCTATATTTTATATAGTTTTTATGCCATCTGGTGGTTGGAATATAAAAAAGAACCCTGCTGGATAATTACATTTAAATTCCTCTGACCAGTGATGTTATCTATCTAATGTGATAAAAATAAGATTTATTGTTCAGATTTTATTTTTTTCTTAAGAAATAGATTTAGCTGTGCTACATTTGAAATTCATTTTATTCTCATGATAGATGTGGCTCAGCAAATTTCTCAATTTTCTGAAGCATAACTAAGGAGATCCAGTGTTAAACAGAACACTGAACCTGGGTATCTCTCTTGCGTAGACCAAATATGTTAACCAAATACAAAATGACACACAAAATCAAAAAGAAAAAGAACAGCTAAACCTAGACTTTTTTTCGTCAATCTATTAATTGTTATGGCCTAACTATTTAAAAAAACACTTAAAAACTGGGTTTTAACAAACAAACAAAACTCCAGAGCTGCAGTTTTGGCTCAAAGAAGTTCAATTATATCATTTTACATTTTAAAACTACTCTGCACATTAAGATGGTATGTTTATTTTCATCTTACTGACTACAAGTCTTAAGAAACTCACCTCAAGCTTCCTAAGATTATTCTCCATGACAAATAGATAACAGAAACAATATCCCATGATTAACCGGTCGTTCATGAGATTGTTTCCAATACACAGTTGTTGAATCCTGTCTTCAATTGAACATTAAGTTGTTATTTGTTATCCTGCCAGATTGTGGATTTTCACACATCAACATTAGTGTCTTCAGAAAGATCCATGCTTTGTATTACTTCCAATTTATTTTCAATTTAACAATCCTTTGGTGCAAAGTAATCTCTTCTTCCACTTTATATGAGGTAGATTTTTTTTTTAAACCTACAAAAGCATTGTGGTTTGAAATGTCTATTTCTCTAACACAAGATGATTTCATAATATCAGGTTATTTGATGAATATGTCAAATGATGTTTGTCACCAAAGCCTTTCCACCTTTTCAGCCATCCAGAGCTGGAGGTTATATGAGTCAATCAGATGAATCACAACTCATTATTTGGATACCATCCCAAAATATTTAAAAAAATAAATGCTTTTCATCTATACACCCTGAAAAGGTCTGTTGTGGAGACTGACTTCATATAGAACAGAGCCTTCTCTAGCTTTCTGTATTCACTGAGGAATGCCATTGTATCATGGCAGACAAGTTAAACAAGGTCATAATTCCTTCAGGCTGATATGCATATATGCATGCTCGATTCATACATTATGCTAAGCTATTATTTGTTTAACCATATTGAACCATATTTATTGAATAAACCATATATAACTAAGTTTGCATAATGCACCGAGCTATGCATTATTTCTCTATAATGTGCCAAAGAAAAACAAGCCACAGTAAGGCTTACCCTGAAGTGTTCATATAGACCAGGGGTGTAAAACTTGCGGCCCGCAGGCCAGATGCGTCACATGCTGGCCCCGCCCCCGCCCTGTTTAGCGAAGGGGGGAAAGTCCCAATATGTCACGTGATGCTGCGAGTTTGACATCCCTGATATAGACTGTTCCTGTTAACCTGCTTTCCAGGAAAGTAATTCCTACTTTACTCCTGGTTTACATCGAAATGAACCAACTCAGTCCTTTGTGTGTGTGTTTTTTTAAAACTTAAAAGAAGCTCCACTGAACAAAGTTGGGGAAAGCATTACAGTGCTTCAAAATAAAGTTGTGACAGATTTAGAATTTAGAAATCGCAGACCAAATGAACTTTGGGGTGCAGCTGAGGGGGGGCAGAAGAAATGCAGCATTTATAGTTAGTCTAATAACTGTTAAAGATCCAGGGGACCTTAATTTAAATATAGCATAAACTGATATGTGGTGAAGGGAGTGAAGTTGTGCCTGCTGGTCCTACCCTCCCACATATCTGTATGTTAAATGTAAAGGGATGTCTGTGCTGTGTAATACAATCATGTGTTTGTCACAGTATTGGGAACGTTATAATCATGGGGAATATTTTTGTGTGCTGAAACATTGGGCTGAAAAACATGTGATAACTGGTGCAGGGCCAGCAGGTTATAAGATTCATTTGAAAAGGGCAAATATTAGAGAAATATTCAACAAATGATACCCAATTCAGCCAAGGATAGTCACTCTTTAAAGCTAAGCATGGTAGTCTACAAATACAGACCCCAAAGCTTCTGTGCACCATCACCAATCCTGCATAATTTGAGCACTGCTATCTTGTGCATGGTAATTGCCATTCAACAATCACTCCTTTGAGAATTTCAACCCCATCATGAATAAACAGGCATGGGAAAAAATAGGATCAAAATTGAATACTTTGCCTACTGAAGCACCCAGTTGAGGTGCCTTCACTCAACTGATGGGTCAAGCCACATGCCACAGGACATGATCAAGGAAGAAAGAGTCAAACGGACTTCAATAAGGCGTTTTAATGAATAAATGGGGTATAATAGATAAATTCTTGGAAATCGCAATAAGAACCAGCAGCCTTTTTTATCCAGGGGTTCATTAAGGTGAAGTCTCAGTCAACAATTTGAATCTTTTTTTTCCTAGCCTGGAATGAATTGTCATTTAGGAAATAAGCTACTAATGAATTCCTCTCCCGTCTGTGGATTGTTTAGGTTTAGAGTTCTTGCCTCTTTCTCAACTGAGTACAATTGCATAAATGTCTTTTGTATAATCAAAGACCCTAAAAAATTATTGAAGATTTGACTCGTGCACCAAAAGTTGTACATGAATGTGCTCTGTACTGCACAATTCAATGCATGGGATTAAAACAAGTTTGCTATTATGAAGCTACTGCCCTCTCTCCACTCAAAAACATTTATTCACCAAGACGGAAAGTCTGAAAAGGACAACTTCAAATTAAATTTAAAACTCTCCTGAGTCTGAAAGTAATTTGCTATGAATCATGAGAAATTACTCTTTGTAAAAGAACATTTCTTTAAGGCATGTAGGAATAGAATCTGTCTAGAAGACCAAGCAATCAGACTGAGCATCTCACTCTTGGCTAACTTGATCGTTTTGCCTTCATTCTTTGGATAGGAGGATTTTGAGCAATTGTTCCTTTCGACGTTCAGCTTTGCCTTGACCATCTTCAGGTTTTGGGTATGCTGAGTAGGTCTGTCTGTCTGTCTGTCTGTCTGTTGGACTTTTACCCTGCCATTACTTTATAAGTAACTCAAGGCAGTGAGCATACCTAATATTTCTTCCTTCCTTCTTCTATTTTCCTCACAACAACAACCCTGTGAGGTGGGTTGGGCTGAGAGACAGTGACTGCTAGAACTCAGAGTCTCCTGGTGATTGGCCCACGGTTATATTGCTTTTATGACTAAAGTGGGACTAGAACTCACAGTCTCCTGGTTTCTAGGCCAGCACCTATAACTACAAACTGACGTTTGTACTGAAGCAATACCAGAGAGACATGAGAGGTGTTCTATTTCTTTCCATTTTGGAACTACTTCTGCCACCATGAAATGGTTCCAGAACAACTGTTGATGGGGTAAAACTCCATCTTATCCCTATTTATATATGAACACTGCACATGGTTTGTATCATCACCTCCACCTTTCATTCATACAAGGGACTCCCTGCCGAAGAAGCACTGGATCCGTGTATTCTTCACAAGGAACTTATTAAGGCACCCAAAGCGTAGATATTTTTAAAACCCGGTCTTCTAATTTAGAGACATACAGCTGCAGTACCTATTTTTGCATAATGGAAACCTTTGAGATAGCAATCAAAGAAAAATTGGCAAAGGTTATTTATATAAAAAAGCAGCTTGTCTCTCATGCAAGCACAGTGTTTTGTTTTCCAAAGATTATATGAAAGCTTAGAGAGTTTATAGTTTACACAGTCACTCTCTCTCGGCCCAACCCTCCTCACAGGATTGTTATTGTGGGGGAAATGGGAGGAAGAAGGAGTATTCAGTGTGTTCATAGCCTTGACTTATTTATAAAAATAATAAAGATAGGATGAAAAGAAAGAAAAGAAAAGAGAGAGAAAAAAGAAAAAGAGAGAGAGAGGAGAGAGAGAAAGAGAGAGACAGAGGGAGAAAGTGAGAGAGCGAGAGAGATGAGAGAGAGAGAGAAAGAGACAGAGGGAGAAAGAGAGAGAGAGAGCTGAGAGAGAGAGAGAGAGAGAAAGAGAGGATGGTACGGAATGGAATGGAATGGAATGGAATTCAGCAAGGTTTCTCTTCCCTACCCCCATTGGCTCTCCTAGCACAGAGAGAGAGGGGGAGAGACAGAGAGAGAAAGGAGAGAGCTGGAGGGGGAGAGAAAAGACCCCTGGTATTAGTGCAATTCCAGCTAGTATGCCTACGTGTTATATGATTTGAACCTATAATGCTTTATTTCCTAAACTTTGATTAAGCAAAGTACAGCTCTGCACAATATGTAAAGCCAACCAATATCAGCAATTGGACCTCACAGAAACATTTGAACTAGCTGAATCAATGGATTGACTTGGCATTAGACAACTAGTCCATGCATGCTTTGAAAGTGAGGACAATAAATAGTTTGGATCTCTCTGCTATTCATTAGTTTGTTTGACTCTCATGTAATTTTAATCTGTTTTTATGTTTATAATTGTTTTTATATCCATTTGTTTTATTACATTGTAAGCCACTCAAAGGTGCCTCGGTGAGCGGCATATAAATTTAATAAATAAATAAAATTAAAGTACCAGGTTTCCTTCTGAGCCTCAATAAAATCACTACCTGCCTTAAACAGCCAGTTGGTGGTTTATAGAAGCCATTTCAAAACACAGCCATATGGCATATTTGTATGTCCCTATGATCTGTTGCTGCAGGGTGTATATTATTTTTAAATTATTTATCTTATTTTTATTTAAGTATTAATCCATAGACCACCTCAATCCACTGACTCTAAGTTGTATACTAAAGTCAGCATAAGTCAATGCAACAATAAAATGGCTGGATAAACTATGCTGGAACAATAAGATATGCTGTAATCCCAAATAATTATTTGGAAAAGAAAAGAAAAGCATTTGTCCACAACAATACTGTATTGGAATATATAGATACTGTATGGTTTGGTTTGCTGCCCTTATATGAGGTCACCATTATAAGCATCACAAACCAAAGAAGAAAAGGATGAGGCAATGCATCATATACAATAAAGAGCACAAGTTTATTGATTCTAATATATCTAAGGTTCCAGTCTTGCTGTTTTATACAGGAACATGTTGACATCACTGGAAACATGCCCAGATTCTCTCTTATTACAGAAACAACTCATAGATTTCAACTCACTGGTGTGGAAATTTTAGTCAGAGAGAAAGTTTAAAAGGCATCTCACTCTTTAGTATCATAATATTAGACTTTTAATTAAAACGAGATGCCAAGATAATTTAAGTCTTACACTGCTCTAGCTTTTCTAGTATGGTGACCATCAAACTGACTCTGAAGGAAGACATAAACATTTGGTTAAGGCAGATTTTTCAGTTCTATCTACTCTCATCTTTATTTTTTTTTTAATTTTGTGTACTGTATTTCTGATAACTGATCAACCAACCACTGAATTCCCTAGACCAGAGCATAGCTATATCCCAAGTTATGCTTTGAGAGTGGCTATTTTGTAGCACTATCTCACTTGCTTGTAATGGTTAAGGTGCTGGTCTAGAAACCAGGAGGCTGTGAGTTCTAGTCCCAACTTAGGCATTAAGGCCAGTTGGGTGACTTTGGGCCAGTCACTCTCTCTCGGCCCAACCCTCCTCACAGGATTGTTATTCTGGGGAAAATAGGAGGAAGAAGAAGTATTCAGTGTGTTTATTGCCTTGACTTATTTATAAAAATAATAAAGATAGGATGAAAAGAAAAGAAAAGAGAGAAGAAAAGAAAAAGAAAGAAAGAAAGAAAGAAAGAAAGAAAGAAAGAAAGAAAGAAAGAAAGAAAGAAAGAAAGAAAGAAAGAAAGAAAGA
>QLTV01001698.1:6899823-6921231 GCA_003457575.1 Thermophis baileyi
GAAAGAAAGAAAGAAAGAAAGAAAGGTCTTCCTTCAACTCTAGAAGAGGGACTACTAACTGGGGGGCAACTAGCATAGTTCTGTCATTCAAAAGATGGGAATAGACAGTATTGCTGAGGGAGTGCCATTGTTTCTCACTCCACCATAACCATCAGAGCAATTGCCTCATTGGGTAACATGCAGGAGTGGGCCACTGTGGTTCTTAATGGCCCTGTAGTCCATTAATCCTTTCTTATAGCCCCAGCTGACTTTAGCCCCCAGATCCACACCCCACCCTTTTGGAAGGCCTGGCACTGCCAACTGACATTGGGGTCCCTTATTCTGGAGGTGATTAATGGACTATGATAAGACCCCACCTTCTCCCCATATACATGTTATTCCCTTCCTCTGCATCTTGGTTAATTTTAATTCAAATTTAATGTTACTTTGTTGTTTTAATGTTTTACATTGGTCTTTTTATTGATTGGTCTTTTTATTAATTGGTCTTTTTATTCATTGTAAGCTGCCTGGAGTCACCTTGGCAAGATGGGTGGCATTTAAGTTTAATAAATAAGTAAATAAATTGGTTTTGTTTTGAAATAGAGCATGCAAGACTGTTGAGAATGGATTATTATAACTGTTTACATATTATATATAAATATAGTATAATTACATCCTCACTTTTTATATTAAAACTTCTCAGTTTAATTATTTACTATCATTTCTTCCCTTCTTAAAAAAAAGTAATATTTTTGAGTGGTGGCTTTAAAAAGATAAAAGTTGTACTGGTTTTCCTTCCAATAATCTCTACAAAATTTGTTTAGTTGCATGAGCAGAGAAAGCTAGAGCAGAATGCCTTTTTTTGTGTTTTTTATGTTTTATGTTGATTTTAAACTAATTGTTTGTCATCCAGAGTCATGACTTTGGCAGTCATATAAATGGAATTAATAAATAAAAGAGGTTTTTTTCCAGTTTTAATCCTGTGAGTGAAGAAAGCTAAAGGTCTGTTGATGTGATAATATTCATAAATATAATGTTTATAACATGTATATATTGCCCTCTCAGTTTCTGGGATTTTTTGTTTGTTTGTTTTGACAGGGCTGACAGTAAGCTGCTGTGCATTTCAGCCACTGAAGACAATGTCTCCTAGTCTGACAGTGTCGATTATTTATGCCTGTGCTCCTTTCTCCTCCCTAGGAGCACAGATTAAAGACTTTTATGTTTGATCCCTCTAAATGAGAGTCATTGCCTTCTGGGGCTGCTACTGGCAGAAAGATCCAGAAGTTCTTACTCAGTGCCATATATCAATGCCATGACACTAATGGCATTACTGCATTGACTTCAGCTCAGCGAAGTTTGCCTTTCAAGACACTGCAATTCTACAAGTCTCATAAGATGACTAAGAAAAACTTTCTGCACCTGTGTTCAAGAGAGTAAGGTGTAAATAAACTAAATAAGCCTCACAGAGAATTCAGCAACTCTAAACTTCTCTGGCTGTCCACCAAAGGTTTAAATTAACTCTATGGCCATAGTAGGTTGCCTCTATGGCCATAGTATATATATTTTTCCCAGAGCTGCAAAATCTGCACAAATATGGAGGATCATCACTATATTTTTGCAGCCAGCTCTACTAGATACACTTAGATATTCTTTTTCCCCAAAACTGGGGATTTTAGGGACACACTTTATGGCTCTGAGTAGTGTTTTCGTTTGATATTATCATAAATATTTGATCAAACTCATGGCTGAATTTCTTTTGGTGCAATAAAAACATAAATGATTTTAAACTTTGCTATGGTCACCTGAAGCAAGGCTAGTCCAAGACAAGCAAAAGCAGAATACAAAAGTTTTAGCCACATGGAGATTAAAGCCAACAGGGTTAAAAGAGAAATTAATTTCTCAGTTTAATGAAACTTGCTTAGATCCCGTCAGCCCAATGGAATCCTCCAAGTTTGTGATTATCTAATATGCAATAAGCAATTATGAAAATCACCTTTGAACATTTAAATAATAAATATTTAACAAATGCATTTAAATACATTTAAACAGTAAATGTCTAAAGTTTCTCTTTATGCACACTTAGGAAAAAAAATTAAAGCAAAAAGGAGTGAAACTGATAATGTTAGGCCCAGAAGCTCAAAGACAGTGAAATCTAATCAACTCCAAGCCTTTATCTGCTTCTTTAAAGGGTTTAGAGAATGTTGTCACATATATTGATAGATGAATCAAAACTCTATTAGGTTAGGGGGATAAAATTATTATAAAAATGAATATGGCTCATATGATTTGGTTTTGTGAATCATTGACATTCTTTTGGAATAGTATTTTAATAATCTATTTAAATTATAAATAGACTTATGGGGATTTTTATAGCATTAAAAATGTCAGTGTCGTGTTAAATTATGTCCCAGAATTTTGGAATTTAACTCTTTTTGAAAAGTTATGCTTCAAGCCTGGGGTGTTGCTAAGTGAATTATTTTGGGAAATTATAAAAATAGTAATGCAGGTAGTCATCAACTTACAACAGATCATTTAGTGACTGTTCAAAGTTACAACGGCATTGAAAAAAGTGATTTATGACTGTTTTTCACACTTACAGTCGTTGTAGCATCCCCATGGTCACGTGATTAAAAATCCAGACACCTGGCAATTGACTCATATTTATGATGATCACAGCGTCTTGGGATCACGTGATCACCTTTTGTGACCTGACAAGCAAAGTCAATAGGAAAGCCAGATTCATTTAACAATTGTGTTATTAACTTAATGATGGCAGTGATTCATTTAACAGCTATGACAAGAAAGGTCATAAAATGGGACAAAACTCACTTAACAAATGTCTCACTTAACAACAAAGATTTTGTGCTCACTTATGGATGTAAGTTGAGGACTACCTGTATTCCTGAACAGATTCAAGATATGTGTGACCTATCTGTTTTTGAGAATAAAAAATGAGTCAAATTTTTTTACTGTGATATTTATGTATTTTGTAATATTAGATAAGCAGTATTTTCTTTTTTCTAAGGTTTAGGAATCTGTTTGACATTTGATTAATATTTGAACTCAATAGTTTCTTTTTTTCTTTTTTTTGTTTGCTCACTTTGTGTTGTTTTTATAGTTTTTCATGTATTTCCTCTTTTTTTGCATTTTTTAAATTCCATTCTATAAAACTTGCTAAAAAAATAAACTGGTGAATGAATAATGCACATCACCCTATTTAGCAACAACAACAACAACAACAAAAACCTAACAAACAGGGTGAATCTCTGAAAATTCATGATTAGAAATGAAGGCTCTGAAAGACAAAGAAGCATGGCACCCTCCAATGATAGAAAAAGAAAGCATGTACACTTTGCTTTCTCATGGGCTTTGCACCCAAACAATTGAAAGTCAAAGTTTAGAAGTAATTCTAAAGTTCTAACAGGGCTGGCAAACCAAAAACCATTTACCTGGCATTCCTCAACCTGGAGCCTTTCATTGCATTTAGCAGAGCCATTGTTAAAAATTCTGAAAAATGAATTTTTACATAGGAGGTTAAGGGTGGGAAGTGTGGCATTTTTATCTAGTCCTGTTCTCTTGTTCAAAACCTCCATCAGTTTGCCCAGTTTTCAACCTCTACCGCCATGTACTATTGTGTCCCAATCACCGAGAAATTGACATGGTTAAGCAGGATCAAAAGAGTGGGCTAAACTTGATGCACTGCAATTGGGAGGGAAAAAAACACCACATTGATGCCAATTAAAGCTTTTTTAATTGGCATGCATCAGCAAAGAGTGAAAGAGAAATCTGATAGCTTCAATTCAATATACCGATAATAAAAAAATCATCAAAAAAAATTAAAGTATTCCAAATGGGTGCAAGGATTTTGTTTCTTTGGGTTATTTTTAAGATAATTAATACATTTTAATAGATTCCACATGGTTCTTTAAAACAGAAGTAGAGATTAACATTGACATTCTGAACTGAGTACATCGTCACTTGATCAGCTGCTAAATACTATGAATATCTTTACTGAGACATAACAAAAAATATACTTTTTCTCTTTCAAACAGCTGCCTGTGCAATAACAGAACAGAATAACAGAGTTGGAAGGGACCTTGGAGGTCTTCTAGTCCAACCCCCTGCTCAGACAGGAAACCCTATACCATTTCAGACAAATGGCTGTGCAATCTCTTTTTAAAAACTTCCAGTGTTGGAGCATTTGCAACTTCTGGAGGCAGGTTGTTCCACTGATTAATTGTTCTAACTGTCAGGAAGTTCTAGGTTGCTTCTCTCCTTGATTAGTTTCCATCCATTGATACATACAATGACAGATGTCATTTCGTCCAGCTATGATGTTTGTTTCATGCCGAAACAAAATACCCAGGAAAACAAGAGTTTATAAGTGATGTCCAGAGAAATTAAGTGTAAAATAAAAAATTAAGTTCCTGGACAAATTAATAGTTGTGTGATAATAATGCCAATCAGTTAAAATCTGCTGAGTTCAGAACCTCAGTTGACCAATTTTCTTAAGATGGCAGTCCCATATCAAAGTCCTTTCCGTGTAATCTTAAAAAATAAATAAACTTCAAAGTTCACATTTCCTCCTCTTTACCAATAAACAAATATCAGAGAACCTGCTTAATTTTGCAACTTTTAATTCATGAACTTCAACCTAATATTTTGATTGGGAAAGTAGTTAAAATGCATAATATGTTAGGATGAGCTTCTTCAGCCTCTTTCTCTAATATTACTGTGTTTTTATTTAACTTGTATTATAGTTTTTCCCCCCTAAAATGACTTTATTGGAAAGGGTATTTAGGAACTTTAGGAACTTTTGCTTAAAGATAATGCATTTCTTTCTCTAAAGCCAATTGGGAGTTGTCAGGTCCCCAAATGGAGATGCCAGGAATCATACTCATAAAGGATAGAGGTGGAAACCAAAAAAAACCATCATATTTTAGCTTAAGGTGGATGAGATAGTTTGTAATGGGTTGAAACTACATTCCAAACCATAATTCACCTTTGCATTACTCAGAAAATATTTAATGATGCCCTAGAGATCTGTGCATTTTGAAGAGCAAACTAGAAGGAAAATATTAGGACTTTACATTCCTGTAATTTTTAAGTCTGCTGTGAATACTCAACGTGGCCATGTCCAGGAATGGTACATCAGTGTCCTTTAATAGTAGATTGAGATATCACACCCAGAGCTTATGATGAAACCATTTGTGGCCTAGGTTCAACGGGGCAACTTCTCCCTCAAATTCAGAAAGCTAGTAAAAGGTCTATGGGCCTGAGGGGCAATTGATAAAGGAGAATACTGTGCCGAGGTGGCGCAGTGGTTAGAGTGCAGCACTGCGGGCTACTTCAGCTGACTGCTAGCTGCAGTTCGGCGGTTCAGATCTCACCGGCTCAAGGTTGACTCAGCCTTTCATCCTTCTGAGGTGGGTAAAATGAGGACCCAGATTGTTGGGGGCAATATGCTAACTCTGTAAACCGCTTAGAGAGGGCTGTAAAGCACTATGAAGCGGTATATAAGTCTAAGTGCTATTGCTATTGCTATTGTTTGTTTTTTTGACCCCTGAAAAAATGGCTAGGCCTTCTTTTCGAGGGGTGTCTTAATTTTTCCCCCATGTGCCTCGCCTGGCCAAAAAGAGCAAGCGACACGACCCACATGCCTTTCCTGGCCACCGGACCACTTCTTTCGTGGCCGAAAAGAGTGAGCTATGCAACCCACGCACCTCACCTGGCCACCAGGCCGCTTCTTTCGCGGCCAAAAAGAGCGAGCGACGCAACCCACACACCTCACCTGGCCACCGGGCCACTTCTTTCGCAGCCAAAAAGAGCGAGCGACATGACCCACACACCTGGCCTGGCCACTGGTCCGCTTCTTTCGCGGCCGAAAAGAGCGAGTGACGCAACCCACACGCCTCGCGCACCCTTGCCTACCTGTAACAGTCACTCCAGCTACCAGCAGCTGTCCACCCGAAAAAGCCTGCCGTCGTCCACTACGGCAAGCCTGGCCGCGCATGCGCTTAAATAGGGGCAAATTTTGGGGGTAGGGCTTAATTTTATTGCATGCGCACTGAACAGTGCTGGGCGTTCTTTTTGGGGTGGGTCGTGTTTTAGGAGAAACATGGTAGTTGTAGCCATATTAACAGCATCATCTGTTGATCTGTTTGCTCGGTATGCAAATTGCAGAGGGTCCAACAGTGGATCCGTGATGGTTTTCAAGTGAGACAGTACTAGTCTTTCAAAGGTTTTCATAACTACAGATGTTAGAGCAACTGGTCTGTAGTCGTTCAGTTCCTTGATGGTGGGCTTCTTCGGCACTGGGATGATAGTAGAGCGTTTGAAGCAAGAAGGAACATAGCACATCTCTAGCTATTAGTTGGATGCTATGGAATCAAACTCAAATCCTGGAGGGTACTGAGACAAAGAATTGCCGGCTCCAGCCCTTCCATGGGAACAGCATGGAAATGAGGTCTACTTGTTATGTGTTCCTATATACTGTACTGCACAAAAGGTATGAGAATTTTATCCCCCAATCATAACATGGTAGATATGGCGCACATGTTATAGAATGCTACATCCTCTTCTCTATACCAGAACTGAGAGGCTCTAACAGTTCTTCTTTCATATAATATTGTGTAAACTCAGCCATTGGTGGTTTACTCAAATGACATGAGTAAATCAACCATATTTTAATGTGAGGTGAGATCTACCAGACCTAGGTAGGGGGAATCCAGACAATTCGTACATTGTTTCTTTTTTGTAGTCCAGATCTGGTGGTCCTAGTGATGTACAAACCAGGCCATAAGCAAGCCAAAATCCATTCAGGTTGACAGCAAGTCATTCAAAGATCTTCATTAAGTAGATCTAGACTTACCTTTTGACTCCTGCTACTCCATACTATAAACTCTGAACCTGGAAGTGTGTATGAAGGAACAAGCTTGATTCTTCCCTGCCTACCCGAAGCTGGCCATCATCTAGCTCAGGAGTGTCAAACTCACGGCGTCATGTTGTCGTCACGTGACGTATTGTGACTTTTTTCCCCCTTCGCTAAAACGGGTGGCCGTGGCCAGCACGTGACACATCAGGCCCATGGGCCGTGAGTTTGACACCCCTGATCTAGCTAATATGTCAAGAAGTTTGTTGGGCAGTTTTCAGTAAGTCCCCAGCCAGAATGGCCATTGCTTAGAATCCTGGGAGATGAAAATCCCAGATGTGAAAGGTGAACAGGTTGGGAAAAGCTGTTTAAGTTCATGTAAAATCCCCAATAAAAGCCCCCAATTTTCCAGCAATCATGAGTTGGCACCAGCCTCTTACATACCTGGGTGCCATTTTACAGTGCTTACTGAATGAGCTGGTCTGAAAAAAATTATCTCAGGAAGCCAAAATTCCAAAAGCTGGTAAAAGATAAGTAAATTTAATTTTCTTTTTTATTATTATTAAACAAAAACATAGGACCTTCAGGGTTTAAAAACAGGAGGAGGAGGAGGAGGAGGAGGAGGAGGAGGAGGAGGAGGAGGAGGAGGAGGAAATCTGTCATTTTAAGCATTAGCTAAACTGGAAGAGGAAAGAAAAGGGTAATACAATCAGCCCCCACTGATTCTAAATCCTACAGCCAAGCAATTGCTTTAAAGTTTCAATTACCACTTACACAGGAGTTTCAGTTTGGAATGCAGCCACTTTTCTCAATTTAACTTCATTGCAAATAATTTTACAAGAAGGTGAGCAGAATTTGGTCGTAAGAAAACATCCTTAAGGGCATTTCTTTCATTGCTGATTTGGTTTTAAAAAATACATTGCATATAATATTCTCTTTTTTTTTTACCTAAACACTGAATAAAAGATGTTATCCAAAACTGCACACTTTTTTTGTTCTGTATCATGTTGTTATTTATTATGGAGTTTGTTGACAGTCCGTGTTCTGCTACCAGATATCTACTTTACGTTAAAAAATGCTGAAAAGTATTGCTTGAATCCTGAAAAGAGCTGGTACCAGGTGATGGGATAGAAGATGACAATTATTCTGCTTCTTCCCATGCAGACCCCTATTAAGCATCTCCGGAGGGTCAAGACCAAGACCAAATGATTGAGATGGAAGAGATCTATGAAAACTGAACAGAGACCCTTCAGTTGGCTGGTACATTCTGCTTTTCATGATGTGTTATTTTCCTTTCAGCCCACTGCACCATAGTCAGTTTCCTTCGAGAGCAATTCCCAGCCCAAACTTTGAAGAAAGGGAAGTAGGATGGTAAATCACTTCCCTCAACTCCTTTCTGCTGGTGCTTCTTAGGATCTCAAAGTCCCTATAGGATTTCTGAAGGCCAGATTCTTGAAAATCCTTATTACAGTGTTGAACTGTGAAAGTGTAGAACCAGGTTCCAGTCTAGCCACAGTCATGGAAACTCACAAATGACTATTCATCAATCCTTCAATTGTTCTCTTTTTATTGTTTATTTATTTATTTATTTTTGAGCTTTATTGCTTTTATAAAAAAAAAAATCAAAGCAGCAAATACACCTAATACTCCTTCCTATTTTCCTCACAACTCTGTGAGGTGGATTGGGCCGAGAGAATGACACAATATAAAAGTTTTGTACTGCACTTAGACAAAAACACACACCAAATAAAAGTGTGACTCACAGATGGAATCCAATGCTTTATGTGTGACTCACAGATGGAATCCAAGTTGGACCTTTTCTTTAGAAGGATCCAAGATGCACTTGACTAAATGCACCTTGGGCATTCATATGAGAAACATCATTAAACTACAAAACCAGTTTAATAAAGGCAGCGCTGTGAAATATTAAACAGTAAAATCAGTGAAACAGCTTGAGCTATATAAATGGAATTACCCAGACTGTTAAGGGTTTTCATAATCTCAGATATAATATTTATTTGTTCAGGTACCAGTACTCATGCCAATACAATTAAAATAGCCCATCTTCTGCTGGCAGTATTGTTGCACACTATAACACTGGATGGCTAAAAGAAACAGCTAACATCACCTTGACATCTCAGAGAAGAGTTTAGCCAGTACAATATAAATAGATTGTGAAATCCATTAATCTAGACCTGCAGCAAGGATTTTGGGGATCCCAATAATAAACTGGTAGATCTACGTATATGTGTGCTCCATTCAGGGGTGGGTTCTAACTTACCTTGCCGCCGGTTCGCTTCCTCCTGTGCTGCGTGGCTGTGTGCGCATTGCGCGCCGCATGGGCATGTGCGCATGTGCAGTGATGAAAAATCGCAAAAAAAATCCCCCCCAAAAAGCCAAAAACAAGATGGCAGCGCATGCGCAGTGCCGGGGACTCGGCTTCTGCGCATGCGCAGAAGAAGAAAAAATAGCAAAAAATTCAAAAAAAAAGATGGCGGCGTCCACGGACCGGCACCAACAGAACCGGCTCTGTGATGTCACCAGTGGTTTGCTACTGGTTCTATAGAACTGGTGAGAACTGGGAGGAACCCACCTCTGGCTCCATTGTAGTAATTTTCAGCTGTAGCACACCAATCTGTTTGTCTGTCGGTCTGTCTGTCACACAAAATTAAGAATAAGTCTTAATATATATGTATTTATAACATAAACAGCCAGTTTGGTTTAGTGCAGCGGTTCTCAACCTGTGGGTCGCGACCCCTTTGGGGGTCGAACGACCATTTCACAGGGGTCGCCGCACGCGTTAGCCCGCCATTTTGGTGCCACCGTCACTGCAGAGGTGAAAAGGTCCCGGTTCGGCCGTGCTGCGGGTCACCGGACAGCTGGTAGCCCGGACGCCGCCATTTGGGTTCTTCTACCCTCTGCGCATGTGCAGAGTGCTTTGCGCATGCGCAGAGGGTAAAAGAACTCAAATGGCGGTGTCCGGGCGAAGTCTCGAAGTCTCCCGCTTCTGTGGCTACCGGTTGTCCGGCGCGGGGAGGGAGTCGCGGTGGCGGGGGGGTGTCACGGCGACGGCAGGGGGGTCGCGGGGGGGTCGCGGCATTAGAAAGGTTGAGAACCACTGGTTTAGTGATTAAGGAAGCAGGCTAGAAACTAGGAGACTGGGAGTTCTAATCCCACCTTTAGGCATTTGTGAAAATAATGAAGGAAGGATATAAATAAAATAAAATATTGGGACTTTAATGTATTTGGATTTATTAGCGTTTCAATCCATATAAGAAAATTGCAAGCCTTATACAACTGCATGCAATAATTTGAAAATCTTTCAGTGGCTTAAACAGAGTTGTATTATTTTGTTATAAACTCTAAGATGTTTTTATTGTTATTACAATACAGTTTACTGCATGGAAAATAGAAGAATCACATACTGGTATTTTATAATTCTTTAAAATAATTTTGCTTTTATGGATTGGATTGTAAAATGTACCTCATCTATTATATACAGTAGCTCAGCTCAGGTAAATAGAGACTTACCATGAACTTAAAAGTCCACATCCCACAGCAAATCTATAGACAGAATAAAACGGCAACATTAAATGACAGGACTGTACCACCCATATGAAGAATTATATTTTTAGTCATCCTGACATGCATGCTTTCTCTTAATTTCTTGAATATTTCTGCCTGATATTTACTCAAATGTGTGTGTGTGTGTGTGTGTGTGCAAGTGTGTGAGAATATTGAAAGATACCACTCCCCTACTTCTGTTCTGAAATGATAGGATTAAATTCTGCTACCACAGATGTAATTAGATCTGGACTTATTGCTTGTCATTAATGACTGGCAAATGTTTCTGATGACAAAAAAAACAAACTGGCTCTGTAACTCCTTCCTCTTCCTTTTTGTCCCACAACAACACTTTGTGAGGTGGGTTGGGCAGAGAGACTGATTGCCCCAAGGTCACCCAGCTGGCTTTCATGCCTAAGGTGGGCCTGGTGGTGCATTAACCTCTAGACCAGGGGTGGGCAACCATGGCAACTTTATGACATGTGGACTCCCAAATTCCTGAGCCAACATGGGAGTTGAAGTCCTCAAGTCCCACCCCTGCTCTAGATCAAACTAGCTCCCAAACAGGCCTTGCCTTCCATCGGCCCTCCACTCATCCCGAGTGCAACTTCTATTCAACTTTCTCTTCTCTCCTTCAACATAGTATTTTCCTCCATGTACTTCCTCAGAAGGGCTTCTATCTTCTTGGACTAGAGTGCTCCAGTTTGGTGAAGCTCCACCTCAGGAATTCATTGGCTTGTTTCCAGAGCAAGGACTGGCCTTTATGAAATCTAATGGGCTGTCTACTATACCTTAGCAGATGTATATCCTTTTAAAAAAATAAATAACTCCAGGGATTATCAATGTATTATTTTATCTGTCATTGGCATAGAAGGTTTCCACTCCAGCTCTCAAATAAACTTCCCTCCTCCATTTCAGGTGACTAGAAACTTGGTAAAAATCAGGTCTTGTTGATAAAAAAGACAAAAAACTGGAGGGGCAAATTATGAAAGAATATGCATATCACTGCAGAAATGTATTAAACAAAATGATTTTTGTCATGTTCCAAACTAGTAACCTCTTCTAACTTAAACAAAGTTCTTAACTATTATCTATTTCACTACAGCCAATTTGGTGTAGTGGTGAAGGCACCAGGCTAGAAACCAGGAGGCTGCGAATTCTAGTCCTCCCTTAGGCATGAAAGTGGCTGTGTGACCCCAGGCCAGTCACTCTCTCTCAGCCTAACCTACCTCACAGGGTTGGTGTTGTTGTGGGGAAAATAAGAGGATGAAGGAATGTTAGGTATGTTCACCTTCTTGAATTGTTTATAAAAATAATAAGAGTGGAATAAAAATAAAATAAATAAAGGTGTAGATCTATTCAAATGCATGTTCAGCATTGGTTCATTTGAAGGGTCCTTCCTCTGCAAAGAGGGGGAAATTAATCTACTCATTATGCCTCCACGTATCGGTATGTTGATGCTTTATCCTTGCAAATAAAATTTAACTGAATGTGTGTGTCTGTATGTTTATTTGTATACTATTGATACTATGCACACCTGTCCAAAAAAGAGTAAACTTAAGCTTGGTAGTACAAAGGAGGTTGGAGAGGAACAGAGATGGGAGTATGTAATTATCCTTGCTGAGTGTAACAGCCATTTTGGGAATAAGCAAACCAATTTTTATGGCAGTCATCTTGAGAACCTGTCAAAGAAATGTTCTCAAACATTTCCGTCTCTAATTTCCTCAAATGTTTATACATTATACATACATTTATACATTATACAATCACAGTTGTCCGATCTTAACACCTTTTTAAATTTCATTAACATAGTTGTTTTGAAATAACGTACAGTTCATATTTGTCATGGTGATACCCAAATTTTTTACCTTCTTCTCAAGTTGAAAACTCATTTTATTAATCAATTCTGATATTGTATTTCCATATTTTTATTAGCATCTTTGTCTACTGTTTATTAAAACTTACTAATGCACTAAATTCTTTTAATTTACTCTCATCCATAATATTTTGTCTTTTCTCTTGCCTCATATAGGTACTCATTGTCAAATTAGTACCTACTGTACATTTAAATCAATCTCAAAGAATTCTTTTAATTTATTTACATAATTTCCAACAATTGCTTTCTTCTGTAACAACTCTTCATTTAATCTTCATCTAAAAGACCCTAAAATCTTTAAGGACTTCCAGAACACCATTATTATCTCAAGTCTGTTCTCCTTCCCCATTGGATGCTGTTTCAGCACAAAGATCTTACCTGGCAAGGAATTTCCCACAATAATTGAATGAACCCATTTTCATTTAATGGTAGTTAACATGCTACAATAATTATTCCAGTTCAGAGTTTGGACTGTTATCCCAATTTGTCGGAATTCTGATTCTGAAGTAATGGAGAGGAATGAAGCAAGAAAACGTAGCCAAGAGACAATCTATGAACCTTGGTTGATGAAGGCATTATAAACATGGTTTAGGGATGACTCAAAGATGATTATAATATTGATATCACTTTTATCATATCATAATACCAATGCAAGGATGTGATTCTCTTTCCCTTTCCCAGAATTTCCCCATACACACCCAAAAAATCCACTTATTCCCAGTATCTTTCTGAAGAAATGATGTGGCTAAAAGCTGAACTAAAAGCAGGGAAGCATTTCAGTAATGGATGTATTAAAAGTATCGCTCTCAAAATGTATGTTGCCCCTAAAAGGCAAAGAAAGATATTATGGGTGAGTAGACATCAACTTGGATGAATTCAGTAGGAATGTGTAAATGGCCTCATGTGGAAAATGAACTTATTACAACCATTATTAAAAAATACTTAAAAGCTTTGGTTGAGAAGATTTGTGAGCTATAGGGAAAACATGATTTATGCTGCCTTGAAGGGAAGTGCCTGTTGAAATGTCCATAATGGCCCCTTGGACTGAAGGAAGAAACTTTGGACACTGATACGTTCTTAGATTGAATTACATGGATCGTTTGGGAAGAAAATGTGGTTGCTATTTTTGAGCTGAAGTCTATTTTGCTTCATGGAACTTTTCAAAATGGCTTTTATTTCTGGTGTGTTTTCATCACTCCTCTCCCACCCTCATGAACTGTTGCAGCTTTGATGCTTACCTGTCCATAGCAAATGTTCATTTGTTTGCTTTTCAAACACTTCCACGAATGACATACAACTTTATTCCCTCACTCAAATAATGATCTATCAGGTTATTTAGCCAAAGTGACACTGAAGTCTTGTCACCAGTTCAGAACTATAGTGAGAAGCCATCAGCAAGGGTCAAAGAAACCCACATACAATAATCTGAGCAAGGTTGCCACATTGCCCATCACAGTGTGATTGAAACTGTCAAGGTCAAGCCAATCCCTGGGCATTGCTGATGCTGCAGACCATACATGTAATGGACTATAAACAAATCAAATTATGCAGGTCTTGATGATGCTACCATAAGAGCCATGGTGGCATAGTGGTTAGAATGTAGTACTGCAGGCTAACTCTGCTGACTGCCAGCTGTTCGATTCTGATCGGCTCGAGGTTGATCCAGCCCTTCCATCCTTCCAAGGTCAGTAAACAATCTGAGGATCCAGATTGTTGGGAGCAATATGCTGACTGTAAACTGCTTAGAGAGGGCTGTAAAACACTGTGAAGTGGTATATAAGTCTAAGTGCTATTGTTATAACATGTTACAGAAGTTTGCAATCATATTTCTATCCTGACATAACTGAATTTGGGCCTCCACTCTTGCCTGTCTTCAATCGTTCTAATATTAATCCACACACACACATAAATAGATATGAATGATCACAAGAAGACTAGGCTTAATCAGGATTGCCTCCAATGAGCTGGAAAGAGCAAGTGATTAGCAGTGCTACTTTCCTTTTTTTTTTTTAAATAGCACAGGAAGTTTTGTAAACCCTGAATACTCAGGTATTTGGCCCATCACAATCGTTGGATAAACTAAGTCAAACAAAGCTCTAACACACGATTAAGATTTATTTAGTATAATATAACAAGGGAAAGCATTGCAAAAAACAAACACAGAATTCTGACCAATGTTCTGATTTGCCATCAAAATGGCATGCTAGTTTACTGCTGGAAAAGAATCTACCCATTTGTCACATTGATTCTTAACAGAACAATTAGGCTGGCAAAGGTCTTTAGGTAGATTAAACTACGAAAAGCTGACATCAAGGGGAAGAAAATAAAACTTGTTTACAATTAATCATAGTATGAAATGTAAACAATGTTCCCATGGGTATAAATTAATATGTAAAGATAAGAAAACTCTTTCAGTGGAAAAACGTTTAATAAATATACTAGCCAGAGCAATCAACCAAGCCATGTGTTGTTTCTGTCTTAGCATCAAGATACTGCTTTTTTCGTGTCACTTGAATAAAACTAAAGTAAAACTTTCATTCATTTATCAGGCTATAAGATATGCCAAGTGTGTTTTAGTGGTTTGGGGGGGGGTTGTCACATATTTGAACATATGAATCAAAAATAAATGGACGTCCAAATCTGTGACACTAAGCTTCCAGAAATTAGTGAAACCCAAGCTTTTGTAGTGGACTTCAGAGAGTGATTATTGCCATTGTATTAGCAGTTAAACTTTATTATTTAACTTGGTTTGCATATTATTATTGTTATGGGGGCCTGGTGAGCTGCTTTTGGGCTTACCATAGATATTTACATTTTTATTATAGGTTTTCCATTTTTGTAAGCAGTAGGCATCTTGAAGTGCTATATAAATTAAATTAATTAAAAAATAAAAATAAATCAAGTGCATTGAAATAGAGAGACATACATTCAGACTCAAAAGAGTATGAGTCTCATATCAAATATGCCAAGTTTTGGGACAAAAATAATTCAATTTCTCTTCCTGTTAATCTAAGTTCAAATAAAGTTGCTTCTCATATTTTTTTTCATAAGCCTTTAAACCCTCCTCTATCAATTCATTTGGCAGATATTTTTGTACTATTAAATGGGAGGGAGGATAGAAAAGATGGAGATTGTCCTATTACCTGTTTAGATGCGAACAGAGCAAGGAATGAAGGTGAAAGGATGAATATTTAGGGCGGATAGTCAAGTTTAGGTCCCATCAGATCCCAACATGGGGCATTAAAAGTCGGGATAAACTGGAGTAATGTAGTTCTTGAAGTGAATTACTAACTCAGTTTAAGTAAAAAAAAAAAACATCCTTTGGCTTAATCTAAACCAATCTAACATGAAACTGAATGAGGTCACAAATAACTAATAAGCAAAACTGCCTTTCTTTTCACTTCTTTCCTTATGCATCTTCATTAATATCTCACTGATGTGAATATTTGTATTAACTCTTGCTTACTCTTAGCTGTTACACAAGGGTTAAGATCTATTTCTATAAACCTAGTTAAACAAGGAACTAGTATAAATAAATACTTGGAGACTTTCCTTAAGAAGGAACATTCCACTGGCAGAACTCTAGGAAGGAATAAATATTTCCCATGTTGGCTGTTAAAAGCTAAGGTATTAAAGAGAAACCCCTTTATTAGTTGCATGGGAATAATTTATATGGAAATGGTGGTTGATACACAACTAATATTCTGTCATTATTTAACAATATAGTAAAAATTCTAAAGCAATATTTTGTGACCAACTTTCTCTGCATCTGTATGAATGTATAATATTCAAAGGATTTAGAATTTGTAGGGGGAAAAATATACCAGAATAAGAACGTATCCTTCTAATGTTTACTTGGAAGTCACAGGTGTGAACTTGAAATCTCTCTCTCTCTCTCTCTCTCTCTCTCTCTCTCTCTCTCTCTCTCTCTCTCTCTCTCTCTCTCTCTCTCTCTCTCATTCTCTCTCTCTCTCTCCATTTTTTCTCTTTGAATACAGTATTTCATAGTTGTTGTTTGATCTGCTTTCTAGATTAGTCAATCTAAAACTGCAACCTATTAAATTCTAACATTCCATAGAATCATAAGATGACAATATGAGAGGAGGTAAGGATACTGTTCACCTGCCAGTGAAATTATGCTTAGGATCATCCAATGCACATTAGAGCCCTTCATGAAAATAAATGATGCCAGATATTCAAACTTGCTTTAGTAAGGGCCAAGGAACATGAGACATTACTGCACATGCATGCTGAATAATTGAGAAATGTAAAGAATACCCCAAAGAAGTCAATATATGCTTCATCTATATATATAAAAATGGATGTGTGTGTGTATGTTCCAGCATAACTCTGGAACGGCTCGAGCAATTTCAACCAAACTTGGTACACAGATGACTTACCCTCTGGAAACAAATACTGTGGGGGTAAGACACCCCTAGCACCCCTCGGTGTGTGTGTGTGTGTCTGTGTGTGTGTGTTCCAGCATAACTCTGGAACACCTGGGCCATTAAGGAGAGCGAGTGCGGCATTCTAGAGCGGCAATTGTTTGTGATGTCACTTCCATCGCAACTTCCTCTGGAAAGCCAGCTGTGACATTCGCCCTCCACTGGACCAATGGGGAAGCACCTGATGTTCCCTTCTCTTGGCAGGTGTGTGTGTGTGTGTGTGTGTGTGTGTGTGTGTGTGTGCATTGCAGCACAACTCTGGAGCACCTGGGCCGTTAAGGAGAGCAAGTGCGGTGTCCTAGAGCAGCAATTGTTTGTGATGTCACTTCCGTCGCAGCTTCCTCTGGAAAGCCAGCCGTGACATTTGCCCTCCACTGGACCAATGGGGAACACCTGATGTTCCCTTCTCTTGGCAAAAGGCGCCCCCTGGTGGATTTTGGGCAAAGTGCCAGGATTGTAGAAAGGACGGGAGCGCATGGGAGGGGAGGGAGAGGGCAGGGATGATGGGCATGGGAGTAGGGGGAAGAAAGGCCCCTCCCAATGGCTCCCTGTCAGACAAACTCCTCGACATCTATAAATTCCCAGGCAACACCGGGTTATCAGCTAGTTGATTATAAAAAGGCCTTCAATGGTGTTGATCACATCAAGCTGTGGAATATGCTCAGAAGAATGGAATTCCCAGAACATCTCATGCTCCTCATGAAAAACGTAGATAGGTCAGGAAGCCATCTTACAGGCAGAACATGGTGAAACAGACTGGCTCCAGGTTGGCAAAGGAGTGACACAGGGCCGTATACTCTTTCTTTATTCAAATTATATGCTGAATAGTTATTAAAGGAAGCTGGATTGGAAGAAGATAGTGTGGTTTTAAAATTGGAGGAAGAAATATCAGTAGCTATTTGAAAGCTGATGATATTGCCTTGAAGGATCTTCATGTTCTAATAACAAAAGTCAAGGAACATAGTGAGAAAATGATAATAAAATGACATATAACAAAGGCCAAGCTAATAACAACAGATAGAACAACCATTCTTAGAACCGACAACGAAGATCTAGCTACTGCCTTTTAGATCAACCATCAACAGTAAAGGAACAAGCACTCAAGAAATATGTTGCAGACTAGCACTTGGTAGACCAGCCGTGAAAACCTTAGAAAAGGTATGCCATGATATGTACACACCCACAAAGATCAAATGTGTGCAAGCCATGATATTTCCTGTGACACTGTATGAAAGTGAAAATCGGACTTTGACGACATGGGATAGAAAAAGTATTGATGCCTTTGAACTTTGGTGTTGAAGAACACTCCTGAGAAGACCATGGATAGCCAAGACAAATAAATGGATATTGAACGAATCAACTCAGAGTTTTCACTAGAGGCTCAAATGATCAGGCTCAAATTATCCTACTTGGGACACATTTTGCAAAGACTCAGTTCTCTGGAGAAGGCTCTGCTGCTAGGAAAGGAGGAAAGAAAGAGAAAAGGAGGATGACCAGCAGCAAGATAGATAGTTACAGTGGTGATGTGTGTACCATTGGAAGACCTGAAAGACCAGGTCCTACAGTACACCCGTGAAAAAAATGGATTTGAACATTTACACTCGTTACTTGTTGACCAAAATAGCTTTCACTGATGTAATTGTGAGTAGCATGCACTGTCAAAATAAGAGTGTTAGGAACACTGCAGGAATGATCTGAGCACCCAACAGCTAAGGCTGTGAGCAAAAATACATAGAGTCAGGGGGGGGGAGGGAGGAGAGGTGAAACTACTTGACTAATTGTTTCATGTGAAGCCAGCTCTGCAACATGTTCCAATTGTTATCGTGAACTAAGCTTGCAGCTGTAGTGAACAACGACTCTTCTTCCAAGTACTACTGGTTTGTAACATTCATTTGGTACAACAGTCCAGTTTTAGTGTAGTTTTATGTTTTCTGTTACTTGGGGGTCATGCCCTTTTATTTTTCTATTGTGAAGTAAAGACACTGTTTAAGAGAGCTCTTCTGCAACCTGGCCTTCCTTTGAAACAGAGAAGGTATGCCTGTTATAGCAACAGGCACCATTGTGATCCATCTTTCCTATTATTTGACCTGCCAGCATTACTTTAGAGCATCGAAGCTTTTCCTTTAAAGGCAGAACTCCTATAAGCATATTTAGCTCAGGGAGTAAAAGAAATGCTTGATAGATGAAGAAGTAAAATTGTGTCCTTTGATTGCCAACTTCTCACAGAAACAAACATAAGCATGTTGTGTTCTTGTTCTTTATAAGTCTGAAAATAGAAGTAACCAAAAAAGAAGGCCATGCTTATTTAATAAGTTCCAGGGAAATAATTACGCCAACCTTTTTCATTTTCTTTTGCACATTCATATTCCATACCTAATTTTAAATATGTATCTTGACAGTTAACCCTTTGCTTCTTCTAGGGCAGTGACTCTAAAGGAAAAACTAGGTATACTTCACATCTTGCTGGTTAAGTAGCTTTTTTCATAGTTAGATCTTTGCATGCAAGTATTTTGGTCACAACAGTACTTAGCACTTAGACTTATATACCACTTCACAGTGCTTTACAGCTCTCTCTAAGTGGTTTACAGAGTCAGCATATTGCCCCCAACAATCCGGGTCCTCATTTTACCCACCTCGGAAGGATGGGGGGCTGAGTCAACCTTGAGCCAGTCAGGATCGAAGTGCTGGCATTTGGCAGAATTAGTCTGCAATACTGCATTCTAACCACTGTGCCACCATGGCTCTATTCACAATGTCTCATTCCTAGCTTCTCTTGTTGGTCTAATGCAGGGGTCGGCAACCTTAAAAACTCAAAGAGCCATTTGGACCCGTTTCCCAGAGAAAACAAAACACCCGGAGCCACAAAACCTGGGTGGGCGTGGCCAACTCGACGTCACTCCCGCTGAGTCACATGACCCCCCAGCTACCCAGGTTTTGTGGGTCTATTTTCTATGAGAAAAAGATATCTGTCTCTCTCTTTTCCCTCTCTTTCTCTCTCTCTCCATCTCTTTTTCTCCCTCTCATCTTTCTTTCTCTCTTTCCCTCTCCCCATCTCTCTCTCTCTCTCTCTCTCTCTCTCTCTCCCTCGCCCTCTCTCCCGCTCTCTCCCCCTCGCGCTCTCTCTCGCTCTCTCTCTCTCTCCTAGAAGAGCAAATGGGGGTGGAGAAGAGAAACCTTGCTGAATTCCATTTTATTTATTTAGTTAGTTAGTTAGTTAGTTAGTTAGTTAGTTAGTTATCTTGTCATGTTTATGTAGTGTATATTATAGGTGGAGACCCTTTGAGCGCTGTATGCAATGAAATTTCATTTTAATGTATGCCAATTAGTGTACATTCAAAGTGACAATAAAGTTATTCTAAGTCTAAGTCTACATTGTAAATCTATTAGCTTTTATGCCATGTTCTAGCTACCCACGAGGGCTTAAAGAGTTTGGGATTAGCTTCTTTGAGCAACTGTCTTTCTATTGAAAGCACCAAGTGATCATGGAGAGCCAGGATAGGCATAGCATTCCCAATCTGCTCTCACCAGACATCATCCATAAGTGCTGTTTCAGTCCCATACCCAGCTCTGACATGTGACTGAGAAGCTGCCCGGATAATTTGCTTCCTCCAGAGTCTTCTGAAGCTGCAACATGATCACTTCTCAATAACCTCCCCACCCCCCAAAAAAGAAAGCTGGAGATACAACAGAAGTTGTCCAACATGGTTGGACCCAACAATGGCTTCTTGAAGTGGGGAAAAATTATTACCTTATTCAATATTGGCAGTACTACCCTTCCATCAAGGATGAATTCACTATTGCCAGAAGCCACCTGTACACCATCTCCTAGGAAAATGAAGCTAAGCAGGAATGATATTGGTCCATTATACATTGCTGAGATTACAGTTCAAACAAGTGGTTATTTATTATTATTATTTATTAAATTTGTATGCCGCCCAACTCCCAAGGGACTCTGGGCAGCTCACAACAATATAAAAACCTGTTAAAAGAAAACATAATAAAAACAGTTAAAAACAGTTAAAAAACTCATACACACCGTTTCATGGCCGGATCTCGCCAAATTACAGAGACGAGATCAACGGCCCAAGCCTGCCGGAAGAGCCAGGTCGTCACTGCTTTCTGGAAGGCCAGCAGGGTGGGGGTGGTCCGGCTCTCAGGAGGTAACTGGTTCCAGAGGGTCGGGGCAGCCACAGAGAAGGCCCTCCCCCGCGGGCCCGCCAGCCGGCACTGGTTAGCTGACGGGACCTGGAGGAGCCCAAGCCTGTGGGAGCTTACCGGTCGCTGGGAGCGATGTGGCAGAAGAATAATCAACGGCCCAAGCCTGCCGGAAGAGCCAGGTCGTCACTGCTTTCTGGAAGGCCAGCAGGGTGGGGGTGGTCCGGATCTCAGGAGGTAACTGGTTCCAGAGGGCCAGAGCAGCCACAGAGAAGGCCCTCCCCCGCGGGCCCGCCAGTCGGCACTGTTTAGCTGACGGGACCTGGAGGAGCCCAACCCTGTGGGATCTTACTGGTCACTGGGAGCAATGTGGCAGAAGGCGGTCTCAAAGATAACCTGGTCCTGAGCCATATAGGGCTTTAAACCAACACCTTGAATTGTGCCCGGGGACCAATAGGAAGCCAGGGCAGCTCGCGGAGTATAGGTGTAATATGGGTGTACCAAGGTGCACCCACGAC
>QLTV01001698.1:6922815-6934456 GCA_003457575.1 Thermophis baileyi
ACGTGCCCGGTGAACCAGAACCAGAGGGGCCGGAACAAGGAATCGCCTTGAGACAGCGGGTCCTAGTTCCCCGAGAACGGCCTACCCCTCGGCTCCCGCCATATCTTCCTCTCCCAGTCATAACCGCAATACTCCGGCTCTCCAACACCCCAGAGATCCCCTCCCCCACCCCAATGGCCCCCCTCCTCCCCGGCAGGCAAGGCACCACACTCACACCAAACCGGGGGCCATATCTGAGCCCCCATCTGCTTCTGTTTGCACACCCAGCAGAGGAGGCTCTATTCCTTGCCCCCGGCTCCCTCATTCTCCCAATTCAACCACTCCAAACCAACTTCTTCCATACAAACCAAACACCCTCATACATACACAAATGCACACCCCCCCAAAATAAGATTAAACTGTAAGTTAAAACCGGATGATAAGTTTGTGTTGTAAATGCAACCCTAGATGACTTAAAGGGTAGTCTGTAAGAAAATGAATTGTCCCGCAGTTCTCTATGCAAAGGATCCTCAAGCAAAGCCTGATTGAAGGCAATGTCATGCTGACTAGGGAAACGGAGTTTATCCCTCTGGTGGAAAAAGTCCTTCGTGCTGCCTCTCTTCAATCCGGAACAGCCCCTCCAGGCCCCTCCAGGCCCCTCCAGGCCGAAGGCGTCAGGCGCAGACCCCAGGTTAACCACAAAGACCTCCTGCAGGCAAATGATGTTGGCGTTGTAGCTGTCCAACCTCTTAACAACCTCCAGTGATGGAGCACTCACAACTTCTGAAGGCAAGTTCTCGCTGTCAGGAAATTTCTCCTTAGTTCTAGGTTGGTTCTCTACTTGATTAGTTTCCATTGCTTCTTATTCTGCCTTCAGGTCCTTTAGAGAATAAGTTGACCCACTCTTCTTTGTGGCAGCCCCTTAGATATGGGAACATGGCTATCATGTCACCCCTAGTCCTTCTTTTCATTAAAGTAGACATACCCAATTCCTGCAATCACTCTTCATATGTTTTAACCTCCAGCTCTCTAAGCATCTTTGTTGTTGTTCTCTGCACTCTTTCCAGAGCCTCTACATCTTTTTTATATCAGGGCAACCAGAACTGGATGCAATATTCCAAGTGTGGTCTTACCAAGATATTATAAAGTGGTACTAATACTTCACATGATCTTGATTCTGTTCCTCTGTCAATGCAGTCTAGGACTGTTTTGGCTTTTTTGACAGCTGCAGCACACTGCTGGCTCATATTTAAGTGATTGTCCATTAGGACTCCAAGATCCCTCTCTCAGTTACAGATTACATTTGTGAATCTTTGTTTGTCAAGTAGCAAAAGCTGGTGATGATTTTGGCTTCTGAGGAAAGCGTGCCTGTTCCAAAAGTTCTTCCTAAAAGGCAGGCCTGTTATACTGTATGTCCAAACATTCTAAATATCCATATTAAATTATCCATTCAAGAAGTGCACTTGTTTGATTTCTCACAAAACTGTCTGTCAGCCATGTGCTTATCCTTTGCAAGAGAGCAAAAATGTGTCTTTTGATTGCCAGATTCCTGACAAATTGGTATGATTGGAGAGAAGATGAATCATTTAGAAAGCTTTCTCAACTTTATGTAATATACACATTGGATGAGTCATTTGGATTGTACCGAAGACTCAAAACAGTTCTAGACTGAAATAAACCATCTAATTTAGTATAGCTCATTCTGCTCTGGAGTGGATCTCCAAAGTCTTCTACAAAGAGCCTTCCTATGTCTGGTTCCATGAGAGAAGATTGCAAACACCACTCCAAAGAAGACTGATGGATGGGAACAGAAGAAACATACATTTCCATTCTTTTTAAATCCCGGTGTGTACTAGCAAAGGGCAAAAGATGAAAACAGGTCATGGGAACCTTCCTTGCAAAGGGCTGTGCATCTGTTGTGAACAAATCTGAGCTGAATTAAGCTAATAATGCATTTATTTTAAAAATGCATCAGAAAGACTTAATGTTTTTAGAAGGCAGGAATGATTGCCATGATTCTACCTCATGCCATCTGACTGAAATTAAGCCACAGAATATTTCTGGATAGATGCTCATTAGAATGGGAAGGAGAGGAGGAGATAGCTTTTTTTAAAATCCAAGAGCAAAAATTAATATTTGGGGGAGTTAGAGGCTATATAAAAATGAAGGTGGATTTGGAGGGGTGGTGTGTGAGATCTAGAAAGTTTATTTGCTGTTTTTTTAAACACGGTGTCTATTTTAAGGCCTACATCTCAACTTCCATGTGTTCCTCAATTCATAATGGTGGGAAACATCTCTATTTTTTTCCGTAACTATTCCCTCCAGGGGCCCTGAGATCACAAAAAGGAGATTTAAAGAGAGCATATCAAGCTGCTGGTTTTTGAGCAGTTATATCTGCCTAATCTTTTCCTAAGCACGAGGGGGAAAAAACCTAGAAGAAGCAGTGGAAATCCAAGGACCAATTAGAAGTGGAAGATGATTTCACCAGGTGCTGTCATAGATTTCCTTGAATGAGAGATTCTACCATAACAAAAATCACCCAGAACTATCTATGAAGGGTATCTGTTAAGAAGAGAGGACACTATTTAGAAGCCCTATTTCTAACTAGTTGTCCTTCACAAATATTATCCAGATAATTTTTTTTTTAAAAAAATCACATTCTTACCTATATTTATGGTTTAATACTTAAAGATCACCTGAGTGCCTATGCGCCAATCCCTATAATGCCATTGGCCTCACTTCCATCATTTCTTCTGATTGCAGATCACACTGTGATGTACTACTTACATTAATCTGGTCCTCTCCAGATGTGTGGATTTCACATATCTGCAAAGCTTGGAAAAGGCTGATTTAAAAGCATGTCTTTCCTAAAGTAGCAGATCATAATAATGAGAAGATCTGCTTTAAATAATAGTTGGCACTCCTACCTAAGGAATCCAGTTAAATGAAAGCTAATTTCTTCACCCCAGTTTACCCTTGGGTAAAAGTCAACAGTGGAAAATTTTCTCCAGTGACAGAAATATATTGTTTGCAAGGAATGGGGGAAAAAACAATAAAGAGAAATAACCCCATGTAATAAATATATTCATCTTCACCTTTATATATTGTAACTACATATCTGCTCTACAAATTGTTATGCAATGTGACTTCCAAGGAATTGGAACACACACACACACACACACACACAAGAAAAAAAATGATGTCATAATGTCAGTGAAACTTTCTTGCATAATAAAAAAAAAACAGAGTTTCAGGGGTTCTTTAATGATAAAAATGCTAGACTTTTCAACATATGTCAACAAATTAAATTCTGAATCCGTTGACAATCATCACACTGGAAATGTTTACATTAATGATTATATTAAAAGTCAGTGAATATATAATATTGTAAATTATAATATATCCAGAAGACTTTAGGAATAGTCTCTTTTCACTATCATGTAACCAGTGGAAGCCTTACTATTAAACATCTAAATAGGTCCTCCTGCCCCAACAGTTTTGCTAACTCATATATTGTGTTCTTTTTCACCATATATTAAGGTCTCAAAGAAGGTTATTAATGAGGGTCAAACAGATTAATTTAAACAAGGTTGAAACATCCTAGCCTTATTTCTTCACTTTCCCTCCAAGGTCTACTTAAGCATTCTAGAAAAGAATGCTGCAAAAATCCAGATTACCATTAGATGCCAGCAAAGAGCTGTAACTCAACTGATCTTCCCAATCTTTTCAGGTTCAATATCTCAGCCCTGGCCCCATGCTCATATGGATAGGCTAATACAGTGATGGCGAACCTTTTTTCCTTTGGGTGCCGAAAGCGCGTGCGCACATGCTATCGTGCGCGTGCATGTGCCCACACCCATAATTTAATGCCCCCCTGCACCCCGCCCCCTGCGCATGCGACCCCCCCATGCTGCCCCACTTCCCACGTATGTGCGCATGACCCCACCCCATTTCCCAACTTCCGGTAGGCCCGGTAGGCCTGTTTTCTGCCCTCCCCAGGCTCCAGAGGCTTTCTTGGAGCCTGGGGATGAAAATGGTCTCCCCTGCCCCCCGGAGGCCAAAAACGCCCTCCCAGAGCCTCCGCGTGAGCCAAAAATCAGCTGGCCGGCGCGCACATGCACGCTTGAGCTGAGCTAGGGCTATGGCTCACGTGCCGGCAGATATGGCTCCGCGTGCCACCTGTGGCACGCATGCCATAGGTTCGCCATCACGGGGCTAATAGCAGACTTCACAAGATCCGAAGCCATCTTTTATTTAATGCCTCCGGAAGCATTGTGTAATAACATTTTTTGGGAACTTCACCATAAATATAACAAATCCTTGAATAACTATCTGTATATATAAATAAACATTCACATGTTCACAGAGAAGAGAATGTGTTTTCTTATTTCCAGAAACTATATATCTAAAAATGATCTAGTAAGCACTTCATAGCTTGGAAGAGCTGCTATAAAATTCTTCTGTGCTGGTGCTAATTGGCATCAAGCTTTTTAATGTGAGATGATTTAGTCTGTGAGGTTGGAAAAAGATTAATTTGTTTTAATTTTTTTGTAATTTAAACCTGTTTTTAAATTTATAATTGTTGAATGTTTGTGTGTTTTGTCTTGTTGTAAGAGGATCAGAACCGCCTTGAATGGGTAGTAAATAAATTTGATAAATAAAAGAACAAAATGTATATTATGCCTTCAAACTTGGTATCTATAGAAAATGCACAAGGTGTATTTGGCCCAAAAGAGTAATTTTAATGTAATTTACTTGATCTCAATGCCAACTCCAGTATTACTTTGGGAGGCTGCCAATACAAAAGATAAAATGTACCATGAATTAGAAAAATAAAATAAAAATGGTGAATCTGACCAGAGGTAGGATTCTCATAATTTCCCTACCGGTTTGCCCAGCACGCACACACTCGCTTTGGTCGTGCACGCGCCTTCTGCGCATGCGTGCAGACTTCCACGCATGCGCTTTGCTCGCATGTGCGGCTTGCACGCATGCGCACAGCTTGAAAACGTGGCTAAATAGGATGGCATAGCGCCGGGGTGGGTGGGCGCTGGGGCGGGTGGGCGGACCCACCCGCAGGTCGCTACTACCAATTCACCCGAACCGGTCCAAACTGGCTGAATACCACCTCTGGTGGGAAGGCACCATAACCCAACTTGGGTAGGCTTATTGAGTACTGTAAAACAGGGGTGTCTAATCTTGGCAACTTTAAGACCTGTGGACTTCAACTCCCAGACTTCCCCAGCCAGCCATGTTGACTGGAGAATTCTGGGAGTTGAAGTCCACAAGTCTTAAAGTAAGGTAAGGTAAACCAAGATTTTGACTTCCCTATTTTAGCACAACTGAACTACTGCTTTTTCAAAATTAGCTGGATATGGAATTTAAAAAGTGGCCCTGCACAGTAATTAAAGTAATGCTCTGCTATCCAGAAATGCGATCATTTTGTAATACATGCTCACAAGTACATTTCATTTAGCAAATGTCCTTTCCAAAGTTAATTAAGAGTATTGGCTTTCCTGTTTGCAGATCTGGACCATCTTATTTATTTTATTATTGATGATTGATTATATTGATTTATTTTTGTTGACCACAGCTGGGAGATTAGAAATTAATAACCTCTTAATTGCCCCAAGGCTCACTTTCTTCATCTACTCAGATGGGAGTGGCTTAATTATTGGTCTCCTTGCATTATATTTTTGCTGAATTTTTCCACAGTGAAAATATGACATTTTTACTCTTTAAGAAACACCGAAAAGAGAAACACAGACAATTATGGTGCATTTTAGAGCTAAAGGAGAGTTCAGCATTACTCCAACTTTAATCAAAATGAAGATATATGTGTGTACAAGCAACATGAGAGAAATAAGAGCAATTAGTCATCCCTCATGGGAATCCAGACTATCATAAGGAAACCTGGAGAGTATATTCAAACAGTCAAGGTGAAATTAAACTGTGGCCCTTCAACTTTAATCAAAAATAAAATAAGCAGGTGATCTACACTAGATAAGAATCCTGAAAATCCTCAACAGTACTTTGGCTTCTGTTGCAATTGCAAAAAAAGAAGAAAACCACCCACAAACCAGAATCAGGATGGCAGTATCAGAAATGTCGATAATGGATGCTTCTAGACCGGGGTCCCCAACCTGTTCAGAACCGGGCTACAGAAGTGGTGGGCAAGTGTGCACAAAACTCTCCCCTCTCCCTCTCCCACTCCTCCGCCGCTTCCACTGGTCCGCCAAGCCAGAAAGGTTGGGGAGCATCAATTTCTTGAAGTATCAGTCAAAAGGCATTGTAAAGCTAGCTGGCTTTTCTCTCCCTTAACCGTTTTAGATAAAATAAAATAAAAAATAAGATTAAAATAAAATAAAATAAATAAAACATATACTGAAACAATGGCAAGGAAACATAGGAGAATTTCAAATGGAAAACATCAATGTCTAGACCTCCTATCAATTTCTGATTGATGGCATAATAAAACTCCATGTGCAATGTTCAACAGCATCGTCTGGTTTCTTTGTTAAAAAAATGAAGTTAAATAAAATGGCAATTTTATGGAAATCAACTTGTCTGGATTCAGTCTAAGATAGCAAGTTTGTTCTAATTCCTTTGTTTAAGGAGTTTTCATCCATTTCGACTCTAATGCAAGATTTTAATCCAAATCTGGATGGGTCTGGTCCCAACCTGGCTTTAATGATAGAATCAAATCTGAACCACCAGAACTATTTCTGAGAACTGAAAAACCAAAATAAAAAAAATAAAAAAAAATCCAAAAGGCAAATCCTGCAGTCCCTTCCCTTCTTGCTCTATCAAAACTATCTCTTCTTTTCTCCCTAATGGAGAAAGAACAATTGTGGCCCTCCAAGATTAGAAAAGAAAATATTTTTTTTTAATTGATCCCTTTGTTTCTCTCCCTTACTATGCTATACATCGCCTTTTCCTGTTTCATCATCACAAGTTCTCTCTGTATGTTCTGAAGAATAGGAGGGAAATGAAGAAGAGAGTTGTTGATGCTTGGACTAAGCATCCAAGCATCCAAGCCATCTCAAAGTGTTTAGTTTAATTGGAAGAATATTTCACATTTTGCATATTTGAAGGGAGAGGAGGGAAAACAAGGATTACCTGAGAAAATTTGCCCATCTTATGTCTGCTTCTACATAATATGTAGAAAAACAGCATCTTTCTCTATTCTGTATAGTAGAGACATCAAGCTACAAATGAATCATCTTCTAATATCGTTTTTTTTAAATTTTGCAGACTCTGTTATGACTCAGACAGATATCAAGTATTATTAATTGAAGAACAATTAATGATTATCTTGGCTGGAGATGGTGGGATTCTCCCAAAATTGACAGACCAAATAAGACTGCTCTATGCATTCAAAGATGGAGCTTTCTCTAATTGAAGATGTTCTGCAGATTAGCCTTCAGATTACCAATAGATCCATGAGATCCTATCTCTAGGAAGGCAGCCAGCAAAGACAATATAAAGGAGGAAGTTTATCCATCTCTAGAATAATTCTAATGGTCTTCTTAAATGACAGAGAATCCTTGCCTCACATCATGGTCAGTGTTAACCACCATTTGAAAATGGCATTTCAAAGAATAATTCCGCACGGAGAGGTTGGATAGCAAATCTCAAGATTTGCATTATTGTGTTAAATTCTTAAGAATCATTGTCAAGTTTCAGCAGGTTCAAGGTATGGTTCCTGATACAAAGAGCCACCAATCCAATAATAATAGCAATAGCATTTAGACTTATATAGCAATAGCAATAGCACTTAGACTTATATACCGCTTTACAGTGCTTTACAGCCCTCTCTAAGCGGTTCACAGAGTCAGCACATTGCCCCCAACAATCCGGGTCCTCATTTTACCCACCTCGGAAGGATGGAAGGCTGAGTCAACCTTGAGCCAGTGAGATTTGAACCGCAGAACTGCAGCTAGCAGTCAGCTGAAGTAGCCTGCAGTACTGCACTCTAACCACTGCGCCACCTCAGCTCTTTACAGCCCTCTCTAAGAGGTTTACAGAGTCAGCATATTGCCCCCAACATTCTGGGTCCTCATTTTACCGACCTCGAAGGATGGAAAGCTGAGTCAACTTTGAGCCGGTCAGGATTGAACTCCTGGCAGTGCACTGAATTAGTCTGAAATACTGCATTCTAACCACTGCGCCACCACGGCTCCAATCCAATCCACCAGGAAAGTACTTTTTAACCTTGAGGTAGTCGAGCATCATGAAAGAAGGATACTTTAAGCCGATGGGAAGGCAAATTATGAACACGGCATT
Source organism: Thermophis baileyi (assembly GCA_003457575.1). Taxonomy (NCBI): domain Eukaryota; kingdom Metazoa; phylum Chordata; class Lepidosauria; order Squamata; family Dipsadidae; genus Thermophis; species Thermophis baileyi. The sequence continues at coordinate 6,931,081 of QLTV01001698.1, forward strand.
GCGCTGTCATGACCTCAATTCCATTCCTTTTCTATGTGTGTTATGATGTTGCATGCACACAATAAAGGGAAAGATTTTGCACCACAATGGCATAATGTTTTATTAATTTATTATTTTATTTTATTTTATTATTTTTATATGATGTTTTTACATTCATGTAAGCCACCTTGAGTCACCATGAGCGAATAAGCGGCAATATAAATGTTTTAAAATAAATAAATAACAGTGTTTTTGTCATTTCAGTGAAAGAGTTCCATTCTGAAGTTGTGTCTGTGCATTAGACAGTCATCTTGCCAAACTGTAACGTAAGACACAAGAAACAGTTATGTTTATGTGCTACATGAGGATGAGAGAAACGACCCTGCCATGTGAGGTCAGTGACTAAGCAGAATAAAATAAAGAACACATGGTGTTCTGAATGGTATCTTACATAAACAACTGAATTGGAAAAATGCACCCCTCAACTGGCAGGCTGAGAAAAGTCCAATTTTAATTGATTTTGCAGATGTAGAGGAATTCTTCCCCAAATTCAGTCCTTCTGCGGTTCACTCCCTTGGTGGTATGAATTAGAAACACAGCTGTCCTTCTAACTGCTTTTCTCCAGGAAATATGGAGGATGCAAATGACACCTCTCCTATCCAGTAAGAGAAACGATAGCAAATTCCTCATTTTACTTGTTCATCAGGAGGAACGTGTGAAGTTGAAGACTGTAGGATGGGTCCGAGCAGCTACAGCAGGCAAAATGTTTATAGAGTAAGCAAAACAACTCAGGTCATTCTAGTTGTAATGTGGCTCAATCAATCAATCATCAATCAATCAATCAATCAAACAAACAATCAAACACACAAACAAAATAAATAAATATCACTCTAGCAAAATAAAGCAACTGTGTCTCACTTCCTTTGGCCATGTCATAAGGGGGCAAATCTAAAAAAAAAAAAAAAAAGGAAAAATGTTAAAACAAAAAAAAAAAAAAAAAAAGAGTGCCCTATGTGATAAAGCAGTATAAGACAGTGAATCTTTCTTATGTGTGGAATTGTGATGTGATCAGGTATAAGAATGCTCCACAATCAATAGCAATAGCAATAGTACTTAGACTTATATACTGCTCGGTAGTGCTTTACAGCACTCTCTGGGCATATTGCCCCTAACAATCTGGGTCTTCATTTTACCGACCTTGGAGGATGGAAGGCTGAATCATCCTCAAGTCCCATCAAGATCAAACGCCAGGCTTTGGACCGAGTTTGCTTGCAATACTGCACTTTAACCACTGTACCACCAAATAATGCTTTACATTCCAGTAATAAATAATGAATTTCCTGGACAGAGTATTCTTAATATGAATTAATGAAATGCTGAAAAACTTCTTCCATCTTTCTATCATTTCTTGATTGTAACACCAAACGTCTAGCATTAAACTTATTCCCCTCAGAGCCTTATGCCAGAATTTGGATTACTAACTTCCTGGCTAATGGATCTTTCAACACAAATTAGACTTATATGGCTCTGTTTTTCCCTGTGGGAATTATTGCTGGGTTGCGATCATCTCATTTGTTTCCTTTATCTATTATTTATATTTCAAAAACATTCTCTTTCCGATTTTCTGCTTTAAAACTGTACTGTTATTCCTGGCATCAACAAAATGTTTTATTTGATATCAGAAATAATCAATTACCGTATGTTGTTGAAGCCAGTTGGTTACTACGTATTGGATCTGTAGTGCGTTGTCATTTAGAATGAATTTATTTTGGCACATACAAAACAGTTCTACAAATGACTGCATCTGCTTGCAGCGGCTAAGACATACAGGAAGTCAAGGCGCGCATGAAGTCAAGGAGAAATGAAAAATGTCATTCAGATATTAAGGTTAATGTTGAATGCACAGTAATCATAACAAAGATCATATGCTAAGCATATGTGACATGATGGCTCTTGGAAGGAAGATACCCATACAGCTTCTTTAGTGGGGACCATAGCTCATTTGGGAATCCATTACCCAATAGGAGTGCATATATTTAAGTGCACAAAGTCCCAGTTTCAGCCCCTAGCTTTTCAAGGCAGAAGGAAAAAAAGATTTCTTGCTGAAACTTTGAGAAGCCATAAGCAGTAGGTATCAATAAAGTTAAATTACAGATGGTCCTTGACTTACAACAGTTCATTTAGTAACCGTTCAAAGTTACAATGGGACTGAAAAAAAGTGACTTATGACCATTTTTCAGACTTATGACCGTTGCAGCATCTCCACGGCCACGTGATCAAAATTCAGATGCTTGCCAACTGACTCATATTTATGACGGTTGCAGAGTCCTGCAACCTGCAAAAGTGATCACCTTTTGCTACCTTCTGACAAGCAAAGTCAATTCGAAAGCCAGATTCACTTTATAAGTGTGTTACTAACTTAACAACTGCAGTGATTCACTTAACAACTGTGGTGAGAAAGATGGTAAAATGGGGCAAAACTCATTTAACAAATGTTTCACTTAGCAACAGAAATTTTGGGCTCAATTGTAGTCAAACAAACAAGTTGAGGACTACCTGTACTTCATGATGTGACTACCTTTGTGATTTTGAACCCACATTCCCCTCTGCTGAAATACAAATATGTGAGATTCTAATATGTTTTTATGAGCAGTGGTGGCACAGTGTTTAGAACGCAATATTGCAGGCTAACTCTACTCACTACCAGGAGTTCAATTCTGACCGGCTCAAGGTTGACTCAGCCTTCCATCCTTCTGAAGTCGGTAAAATGAGGACCCGGTAAAATGAGAGTGTTGGGGGCAATAGACTGACCCTATAAACCACTATTGGTATTACTATTATGTAATCACATATCCTATTATGTAATATTATATTACATAATAGGATATGTTATCCTATTATGTAATCACATATTACTATTATGTAATCACATATGATGCTGGCTTCTTCTCTAGGAGAAATAACAATTAGGATCTAGGGCCATCGGAAAGAGAGAAAATAAAAGAAATAAAAAAGACTAACCTCGTGGTCCCGGAGATCCAAAGAAAAAGAGATCGGAAACCAGAGATCTCAATCAAATTGAACTAAAAGAGAGAGTGAAACATCCGACTCCTGGAACAGTGAGTAAAATTCCCCGGTGTATATCTTCCGAAACCCTAAAGCCCAGCGTGCTCCGTTCATTGGGAGAGGAAAGAGTTTTTAAACTACTCCTTGCAAAAGACTTTGTTTTTGTTTTTGTTTTCCTTCACAAAAGTCTTTGTTTAAGTGGAGAGTTGAGACTTCTCCCTGCTCGGAAGGGAGAAATAATCGGTAATTGCCAGTGCCAAAGGAAAATACATTTTAAATCTCCTTTGCAAAGTAATGAGATTTTTTTTTTCTTTCTTTCTTTTTTTCTTAG
>QLTV01001698.1:6959121-6970971 GCA_003457575.1 Thermophis baileyi
GGATTGGGGTGAGGTCGAGGGTAGATAATCTAAGGTTAAAGTGTTTGGGGTTTGGGGAAGAAACAACTGGGTCAGGTAATGTATTCCAGGCATTGACCACTCTGTTGTTGAAGTCAAATTTTTTGCAATCAAGTTTGGATCGGTTTACATTAAGTTTGTATCTATTGTGAGCTCGTGTATTGTTGCGGTTGAAGCTGAAGTAGTCATTAACAGGTAGGACATTGTGGCAGATAATTTTGTGAGCTACACTTAGGTCAGATCGAAGAATTCTATTCTATTCTATTCTATTCTATTCTATTCTATTCTATTCTATTCTATTCTATTCTATTCTATTCTATTCTATTCTATTCTATTCCCTAAAATGAGCCTGTACACCCATTTGAATGTGTCACCCCTGAATAACTAAATGGAACATCTTCACTCTATTGTCCGTAATACTATATAAATTCTGCCCGATGTTCCCAATTTGGATAAACAGGTCAAGCAATTGCATGTAACACTAGCATATGACTAGCATAATTTACCAACTGATTACTATAGAATGATTTCACTGCAGCCACACCAGAAGCAGTTAGATGCTCAGCTTCCTTGGATACTGAATTATAGCATCTATCCTATTGCGATTCTATGGCGCCATAATATGGTGATTTTTTTCATGGATTTACCTTAATATAATATTTTATCTTCTACTTTGTTTTCCTTCTCTCTGTCTCTCTCTGTCTCTCTCTGTCTCTCTCTCTCTCTCTCTCTCTCTCTCTCTCTGCTATTACAAACTTATATTTGTGTTTGTATGTATAATGTGTTTTACTAGTGTTGTATATCAGTGACTGCCTGACCTTGATAGATGCCATATGCTAAATAAATAAATAACCAGGGAATAAATGATGATTCTAAAGTTCTTTCACAAATGTGGATAAAATTCCTTCTCTGGCTACTCATCAGTAATTAACATAGAAGTGTGGCAATATCAAAATAATAAAGATATAATTAGTTATGTGATTAATAGGTGAGACATAGCAAAACAAGAGCAGACTGGGATAGGTAGTATTTCTGGTCATTGTTTATCATTTCAATTAGCAGGAAGATAAGCAGAAAGCCACACTGGATGGCAGGCAGAAGAACTTTTAGCATGCACCTTTAGGAGTTACAGCCTCTTACTTTCTTCCTCTAAGTTCAGGAATCAAAATTCCAGCTCCAGCAGATTGGTGAACCTAGTATTAAAACAATCAGCGTTGAGTAGATCTATATTGGGCTCTATGTAACACATTAAAGAACAGGATAGTGCTGAAATGATAAAGTCAAGGAACCATCACAAGAACTGATCTGCTTCTGATACAGCCACTCAATCAATATAGTGAATCTGGAGTTGAGCTGAAGGAAATGATTATAGCAAATAATCAAATTTATAAGGGAAAAAGTTAATCTTAGTATCTAAATAACAGTATTAAAAATACTGTTTTTAAAAGCAAGTGGCAGACATGGCCAGGAAGGCTTTCTACAGTTTCATCTGGTGTGCCAGTTTTGCTTTTTCCTAAATTGAGAGGTCCTTCAGAGAGTCATTTATATTCTAGTCATCTCATGGCCCAATTATGGCAGTGTCCTTTACTTGGGGCTGATCTTGAAGACCACTTGAAAGCTTCGGAATGCGGTGGTATGGCAGTGATACCAATTGGTATACCATGTGACATCCCCACTTTATGAGTTGTACTGGTTGCATTTACTTCAAGGTGCTAGTTCTCATCTAGAAAACTCTATGTTAAATAGGGTGAGTGAAGAGACTGGAAACAGGCTTCAGACAACAGCTCTTTATTCAACTATGTACAAGATCCAGCAGAGAGCCAGTCTAACAGCTAGCCCTTTTATAGGGAGCTGTCAGATGGCTCAGCCAATCAGCAGTCCCCATTTTCCCACCTGAACAGAGGACCTGGTTGTAACCAGGCAGTCTGGATATCTAACACCCCTCCCCTCTTAGATGGAACAGTCTACTTAGCATCAATGTTCCCTCTGACATTGAAAATCGCTGCGCGGCAGTTGGAAACTGCATCTGGGAACCCTTTCGGACTTGCGCAGCTCAGTTGGTGTGGCGGCAGCGGCCAGGGAGGTTGGGTCTGCTGCTGTCTCTTGCTCCGCCTGTGGAAGTTCCTAGAAGCTTTCGGGTGGGGCCATGGCTTCCACCGGAACCGGTTCGGGGTCGTGACATCGCTGGCACTCTGGGTTCTCAAGTAAGTGCTCCGTTGACCTTGGCCTTGAGTTAGCTGTAGGGTGATTGGACTTGAAATTATTGTTTGGGCAAGTTTGGTTATCTGTGTTTGCTTGTTGGCTGCGCAGTTGGTCTATGTGCCACCGCCATTTTTGCCCATCTGTTAACAGGACTATATATGACCATGGACCAGTAATTTTGACTACTTCCCCAGGTAGCCATAGGGACCCCTCGGCAAAGTTTCTTGCGAATACCAGGTCTCCAGTTTGGAAGGACCTAGTCTGTTTGGGTGTGACTTGCTCGTTCTGGTTGGAATAGCTGGGATGTAGCCTGTCTAGGACAGAATGAAGCCGCCGGCCCATTAATAGCTCGGCGGGGCTTCTCCCAGTGGCTGCGCTTGGTGTAATGTGCTGGACAAGTAGAAATTTATCCATCCTGGCTTGCCAGTCACCGGAGCCAAGTTGCCTTAGGGCTTCCTTGGCTGATCTTACCATCCTTTCAGTCTGACCATTGCTGGCCAGATGAAAGGGGGCAGTTAAGGCGTGGTGGATGCTCTACTCTGCCAGGAAACCTTCGAATTGAATGGCCGTGAACTGGGGCCAGTTGTCGGAGATGAGTACATCGGGTAACCCATGTGTGGCAAACAGCCTCCTTAGTACCTGGATGACCGCCTCAGCCATGGTTGACCCCATTAGTATGACCTCCAGCCATTTGGAGTATGCATCGATTACCACCATAAATGTTTGGCTGTGGAATGGCCCCGCAAAATCTACGTGGACCCTGGACCAGGGTGCCCTTGGTTTCTCCCACTCTAGTGCTGGGGCTTTTGGAGGGGCGGCCCTAGACTCCTGACAGGGCGTACAGCCAGCTACCCACTCTTCTATGTGTTTGTCCATGTTCGGCCACCAAACGTAGCTCCAGGCAAGAGCCTTCATTCTGACCATGCCCGGATGACCCTCATGCAGTGCCCTTAGAATATCCTCTCATAGCGACGGAGGAATGATAATGCAATCACCCCACAATAGGCAACCCCCCTGTGTGGATATCTCATGCTGCTTGCAACTGAAAGGTTTAAACTCCAGGCTAACAGGCCTTTGTGGCCATCCCCTCCACACCCAGTTCAAAATAGTCCTGAACACAGAGTTCTTGGCAGAATGGGCAGTCACTTTGGCTGAAGTGACCAGGCCGGAGTCCAGGCAGTCTATGAGTAGGATGGGGATGCCCAGAGTGGGGTCGTCCACAAGCTCAGGCAGGGGGCAGCGACTGAGGGCATTGGCATGCCCCAGGGATCGTCCAGGCTGGTGGGTCAGCTTGTAGGCGGAGAGAAAAATAGTCCATCTGGTGAGCCGGGGAGACAGAGACGCCGGTGTGGGGCGGTTCCCAGCGATGAGCCCTAACAAGGGCTTGTGGTCGGTGACCAGCTCAAAGTCTCTGCCGTACAGATATTCGTGAAATGTCTGAACCCCGGCCACCGCCGCTAATGCCTCCCTATCAAGCTGACTGTAATTCTGCTCCGCGCTGGAGAGCGTCTGCGAAAAATAGGCGACCGGAGCCTCATAGCCGTTGGGCAACTGGTGGCTGAGGACAGCCCCGACGCCAAACGGGGAGGCATCGCACACAAGGACCACCGGCAGGGTGTCGTTGAACTGAATCAGGAAACTGTCCTCTGACAAAAGGTCCTTGACAGCCTGGAACGCAGCCGCTTCAGTCCTCCCCCAGACCCAGGGAACCTTCTTAGCCAAGAGTCGATGAAGGGACTCAGTAACAGTAGCTTTATTCTTGAGGAATACACTGTAGAAGTTTCGTGGACTGATGGCGTTACCTTCTGTGGTGCTGGTGGCACAACGCGCCGATGAAGTGACTCCGCCGCCTTGTTGGACGATTCAGACGCCCTGGCTTTGTCCAAGGCTGTCTGGAGTGTCAAGTTGGACTTGGCAAGTAATCGCCGCTGCAGGCGAAGGTCTTGCACCCCACATATTAGCTGGTCTAGCAAGATATCATCTAAATCCCTGAATTCACAATGCGTGGTGGCCTTTTGGAAGGCTGCCAGGTATTGATTGATTGATTCCCCGTCGTGCTGCATCCGTTGCCGGAATTTGTGTCGTCTCACCACCTTGGATGGCACGGGGGCATAGTGGGTCTGCAGTATGTTCTGAAGCACCTGCCACGGCACCGTCTGCACCGGCGTCAGCTCTGACAGGGACTTGGCCGTGTCAAATACGTCATGCCTGCAGTGGCTGAGGAAGAGTGCCCTTTTCCGGTTGTCCAACAACCCGAGGAGGTCATTGGCCTCCAAGAAACAGTTGAATCGGGTCATGTAGGACCCCCAGTTCTCCTTTGCTGGGTCGAAGGATGTAGGCGGGTGGAACGCTGACATTCTGCGGCTTGTGTCGTTCAAATTTGCCATGCAAGATGGCTGCCGTTCCGTTCTGCCGCCTAGCTGGATTTAGTTGAATTTGTCAGTTCTTTTTGCTCAGTCTGTCTTCACAATCCCACCTTCGCCAGTTGTTAAATAGGGTGAGTGAAGAGACTAGAGACAGGCTTCAGACAACAGCTCTTTATTCAACTATGTACAAGATCCAGCAGAGAGCCAGTCTGACAGCTAGCCCTTTTATAGGGAGCTGTCAGATGGCTCAGCCAATCAGCAGTCCCCATTTTCCCGCCTGAACAGAGGACCTGGTTGTAACCAGGCAGTCTGGATATCTAACACCCTACATGACATAGAGTCTGGTATTTGAGGGACTGCTTATGTAGTGTAGTCTTGGCCTGTCCAGTTTGATGTAACAGGGTTGTCATGCTCCAAGTTCCTTCAATCAAGCAATGCCATGCATCAGAGTCCCAAAAGTGTTTCCCTATGAGATCTCGTTAGTTCCCATCCTGATGCTATTGTACCACACAAATTCTGGACCTGTGTCTTTCAGAGACAGAGAAAGTGTGTGTGTGTGAGAGAGAGAGGGGAGGGAGGGAGGGAGAGAGGGGGGGAAAGACACAGAGAGAGAGAGGTATGTGTATGTGTACTTATGGTGAGACACTCACCTCACATATGTATGTATGTGTGTGTGCATATATACACACACATGTACATATACACAAACATGTACATATGCACGTGTGTGTACATATGTGTGTGTACATATATACAGTAGATAGATAGATGATAGATAGATAGATAGATAGATAGATAGATAGATAGGAGTAAAATATACTATACACATGCACAAACACTTTTATTATAACTTGACTCATGCTAAATATAATTTACAAGGCATATAGCCAGCTCCTCTGCCACTTAATCCATCCTAATGATCCTAATAATTTTTAAATAAATGCATGAATGATAGATGAATGAATGGGTTGCTTTTAAAGAAACACATTGCTATCTATCTCTTAAGATTTCTACTATTTATTTACATGCAATATACCTAAAAAGTTTGAATAAGTATACATTTGCCAACACTGGAAATTATTGCCCAAAGTACCGTAATAACTTGCCGTTATTCCTGTTCATTATAATAATGGATTTCATGTTCCAGAGAGAGTCCTGTACCCAGATGACATCATTTCCTCTCTGTCTAACAGTAAGTCACTAATTGTGGCATAATTATTTTTTTCCGCATAAAAGAAAAATAGGGTAAAAAAACAAGAAAGAGAGAAGCCACGTGAATAAGAGTTACTGCATCTTTTCGATAAAAAAAATCACTTATAAAAATTTATGCTAAATTATTGGTTTATCCTCATCAAAAGGTCTGGAAGCTACCAGGAAGCACAGACATTTTTGAAAATTTCCCTTTTCTAAACCAGTCCTCAATTTGGAAGATGACAGAACCTATGTCTAATGTAATGGATATTCCACAGGGCTGTTCCTCTAGTTATAACTCCTTTATTACTAAGCTAAGATGAAATCTCAGGTACTCAATGAGGATTCTGGGAGTAAGTATGCTAACAATTGTCCAGTAGATTTTTGTAGATGTCCTAGCTCAGTCTTCTCCAGTCTGATAGATCAAGGTATGTTAGACTTCTCTCAACAGCAGGTTTTTTCAAACTGTGAGGTATACTTTCTTGGGAAGATGAAGATAAAGTCCAGGAGAGATGGACTTTACAATCTTCTAGTTACAGTTTTACAATAAATACACCTTTCTCAAAGTTTCATTGTAATGTTTTCATTGTTCATTGTGTTTAATTTGGTATTCAGATTTTAAAGGAGGTGCATACCCTAAGATTACATTAAAGGGAGGTATGATGGCAAAATGTTTAGGAATTCTTGTTCTAGAGATAATAGAGTGTCCAACACATTTTCTGGAGAATGCTAGATTGGGAAATATTATTCTACATGGGACACATTAGGTTTGAAAACAGTATATTGTTGAAATATTTTCAGTACTGTTGGTAATCTCTAAGATTCTTTCCAATACTTTCTTCCAGAAACTCTGAATAAGCTTATATCTATAGTACCAAACATGCTATGTGCATGCATAGCAGTATACAACATTGAAACATTTAAAATAAAGCTTGTAAAAATACATTATATTAAAATGTAGAAAATGTATAAACAAATGACCATAACTAATGGAATAGTATAGTTAAGAGATGCCCATGAACAAGATATGCTATTCCTGGTTGATACCAAATGAATATCCATAGGAGATGGCATAGCCAGGAAGTCTTTCACTAATCATTAGAGCTATCAGATATATGTGATAAATTGTATTTTCTCAAGTATCCTGTTCACAAGTTCTTTAGGTTTTATAAATTATAAGTTAATTTCAAAACCTGTTAGATGGAAGATGGAAATGGCTATAGATGTACTACACAATAATGTAGTTGTTGCATTTCATCTGAAAATAAATACAAAGCAACTTTATGCAGAGTGCACTAAACTAAGACACATACATTGCAAGGGAATGCCATGGGTACAACAGTATTGGTTGCTATACCAGTCAAAGGTAATAAAAGGTCAATACACTTCTCTACAGCAACTTGGGCTTCTAAGGACAATTAACATTTCTATTACCATCTCAAGCTATGTATTTTTTTCCTGCAAAGGAAGATCACCAAACACAACCAGAATTATTTCTTTTCAGACCCAGCATGTAATATATTTTACCTTTTTTATTTGTACAAATGGGTGTATTGTGAATATATAAAATCTTATGAAATAGCATGACAGGTAGTATATCCATAGGCATATTAAGCTGGAGAGTACTACGATAGAGCTACTAAGATCCTAACTATGAGCCAGAGATGAGACAATTTGCAAGCCTCTTTCTCTCATTCTTCTTGGATTAGGCACCTTTCCACCAATACCATGTCATCATTCTCTCATGGTCAGTGACATGGAGTGGAGACCTACATCAAAAATTGCACATGGTATTTGCACACAAAATACCCTAGGTCTCTATATGTTTATGAACATCAAAAGTGTAGTCAGAGCACTCACCAGTCAAAGGATATAACTGTTGAAGTGGCAGTCATGTATGACTCTCACAAGCAGGCATCCCCATCCTAGCTGATCCTGATAGTCCTGTCAAAAGGACTGTCCCAATAATGAGACAGAGAGATAGAGAGGGAGAGGGAGAGGGAGAGGGAGAGGGAGAGGGAGAGGGAGGGAGGGAGAAAGAGAGAGAGAGAGAGGGAGATAGTAGAGATCTAGATATGGTAGAGATAGAGGGAGATAGATATATTTAGATGATAGAGAGAGGGGGAGGGGGAGGAGAGAGACAGTGATGTTTTCCTCTTTTCTTTTCCTTTGTTTTCATTGTTTTGCCTTTCACATTTATACTTCCTGAGGTTAAAAAAAATCGCTTGAGAGAATGTGGAAGAAAAAAAAACCTGTTTCTGCTACCAATAAGGAGGAAAATAGTTCATAACAATATTTTACAGCAAATGAAATGTAGCAGCTGAAATTTCTTTCCTTTATTACAGCAGTATATAACTTTCCACTAAGCTTTTAATTTCAAGGAAATGACTCCACTCCCTGTACAATATTCTCCCTTTACTTTCTTTCAAATAAGAATATGGATTTTTTTTTCTTTTTAGCTTGTGGCTTACCATTAAAATAAACCACTCTCCATCTAAACCAAACACATTTATCATCACTATAGGTTGGATGCAGAATATCCTTTCTACAAATAAAACTTGTCTTCAGTTTCAAGAAAGAAATCGGAATTAGTTTGTAGAGGAGTGGTGGTGGTATTAAATCTCCCTTCTCTGCTCAACACACACACACACACACACACACACACACACACACACACACACACACACACACACACACACACACAAATACACCAAAGGTGGGTTCCTACCAGTTTGGACCGGCTCTATAGAACCGTTAGTAACGTGACAGCCTGGCTCGCTAGAACCGGCAGCGACCCAGGCCTGCCACGCCCCTGAGCTGGTTCTCTCAATGGCGCCATAGGCGCCGCCATCTTATTTTTTGCTTCTGCGCATAAGTATTTTTTTGTACTGCGCACCTGCGACCTGCCCGCGCGGCACGTCCCTGAGCGAACCGGCAGTAGGAAAATCCAGAACCCACCCCTGACACACACACAAACACACACACACACACACACACACATCATCTTGCACATGGTTCCATATCCTCTCAGAGCAGTTTTTCAGAAGACCAAGCTGAGCCTGGGAAGTTCTTAATGTGATCCCACCATTTTCTCTTTAAAAGGAAGGAACAGGGTTTCAAGGGTAGGTAGGACACCAAGGCTTCTCATGCATAAGTTCCTTAATGCATTGCAGCAGGCCTGGCTTTCCATATTATGAACTATGTGCAGATTTACTATTTAAAGACAAGGTGTCAATATGCCCTTTAGGCAAAGTCTAAAAATTCATCAGTAAGCCAGGCTTTAAGAAAATTTAAAACTACTAAAAACCTTTTGGCCTTCCAGAAGGGTAGTAAAACCTGGCTTTGCCAGCTGGCCTGGGGCCCTGAGGGGTTGCTCACGGTTGGAGGTGGCTGACAGGGTGAGGGTAAGAAGACTCATCCCTGTCCCATCAGGCTTTTAGGTCTCTTATTTTGGTTTTAATATAGTTCTTAATAATATTTTAATTCTATGCTGTTTTAACATTTTAACTATTTTTTTTACTTGTTTTATAACCTGTAACCCTGTAGGGGAGATACGTGGCATAAAAATTTAATAAATAAACAAAAATATCGTCAGGAGGCAAATGATCTCATAATAGCTCTACATGCTGCAAAGATAATCCATTTTACAGTTGCACTCCAAAATGCAACAGACATTTTCATTTATACTAATATATCATTAACAGATTATCTTTCAAAGAATATCTAAAGAACAAAATTCTTGAACCATTTTTTTTATCAAAGGTTTAGCACATGAAAATAGCACATTCGCATGGACTATGGAAATATCTATTCCATGGATCTGTTTTTTATATTGAAGGCTCCAACAATGCTGGAAAATGGAATGGGCAGCCTAAGATCGTCAGATAGCTATTAAACTATCTTCAGTTCTTATAAGCTGCTGGCAACAGTGAATTGGGACTGAGGCTGAAGAGAAAGTGAAGTCTAAGGACGTATATGGAGGACTAAGAGGTTGCCACATTATCAAGGTGTGGCAGGATAAGGTTGTCATCCATGAAGACAGCTGAGCCACAGAGAGATCACTTCACATATCTTGCCTGTCCCTGGTTTCCATCACTGTGTAAAGTGTTAGATTTCTATGAAAACAGAGGGATCTATGACCGGAAATGCTAACGTAAAGCCAGAGTTCCTTCTTGAGGGAGAAATAAATAGAAGAGCTAAAGAGAAACTCAAAAAGCAAACTCCTGCATTTCTTACATCTTAAAAGTTACATGGCTGCTCTAAACAGCTAGGCCTGACAAGTATCATGTAGTCAGATTGAAATGGACAAGTGTTGTTTGTGCAGAAGGGATGTGACAGAGTTATAGTCATTTCTAATGTACTGATAAATGAAGTTTTGCGAAAACAAATGGCAGTGAAAACACAATGAAGTTTTAAAATGGCGTTAAAAAAAAAAAGTGCTATAGAGCCTTCCCCAAAGGACTGGCAAAAAATGTGCCCAAGAATAATTAGCTTCACTGAGGGCTCGTAACAGTATGGAAAAATCAGGATTTTTCAACAGCTGGAAACAAATGATTGGAACATTACTTGTGAAACAAGATCAAGAAATAGCTTTGAGAATAATAATTAGTACAGTATAAAATTTGCTGGCGGCATATTGAGGCATTAAGATTTTACGTGAAGCCTAGTCATATTCTTCAATAGGAGTAGAAATCCAAAGATATAGGAACTGGCTGAAACTGGATTTTTGTAGTGTCTGGCTGAGAGATGGGAGGCACTGGGCAGGCCATTCAAAAGGAGTTTGGCAATAATCTCATCCTATGGTTCTGGGCACAATTTCTGTAGATATCTTGATCTCGGCTTGCTGAACACCAAGCCTATTTCCAATAAGACTGTGCTCTTCCAGGAATTAGCTATGGAGGGCCAAACAGACTTAACATGTCTCACAGTAGCCTTGCTTGGGGCAAAGTTGGGGTCATTACCCTTTCTGAGATCCGTCCTCCAAATTTTCAGGTATCTCAGTAGTCATGCTATCAAGGAAGCATTATAATTATGATCCTTCATGAGAATGTGGCTGTTCCCAGAAGGCCTCCTCCAGAGGTGACTGCATATGAGTATCTATATCTAAGTTGGGTCTGAGGATCAAGCTAGGGATTCTACTGTATGTTTAGTTGACTAGACATTCTTTGGTCTCATTTTGGGAGAGTGTTAGAGATACTGTTTGTGCAGGGGACTTCAGTCTCCATAGCTTTCAGGAATTCATAGTCTCAATGACAATCATGGGCTTGTCCTAGCTGACATGGGTTCCTAAGCATATGAAAAGACCTATTTCATTGAAATGTATTTGAATATTAGTAGCTCAGGTTGGTACATGGGCTGTTGGTTTGAGCTCTGAGCGTGGCAATTTGGTTGCAAACGTTTCATCACCATTCGAGGAGACATCATTAGTGTGCTTTGAATTGTGCTCATCTGTCAGAAGGCCTTTAAATACCTTTTTATGTGATGCAAATTAGGATAGATGTTGTTTGTTCTGCTATTTCTGAGTCATGGTCTGATTTCAGAGCTTGGAGCTCAAAGCAACAGCCCAGACCTTTGTGTTAGATAGTGGGTAGAGATGACAGGAGACAGACTTCCAAAACAGCTCTTTATTTCAGCTCTTGTATCAGCAACCAGCAAAGAGCAGTCTGACAGCTTGCCCTTTTATAGGGAGCTGTCAGACAGACCAGCCAATAGCGTTTGAGCTTTTTTCCCGCTCAAACGCTGGACCTGATTGGAAGCATGCAACACAGTTGAAACAGTTAGAACATAACACCCCTCCCCTCCTGGATGGAGCAGTCCAGCATACGTAATCACGCAGGTAGGCGGGGCGTTTAGGTGCCCTACTAGACCTGCGCAATTCAGTTGGTGGTGAGGCAGCGGCCTGAGCGGACAGGTCTGCTGTCACTCCGGGGCCTGAGCATGGAAGCTCCTGGAAGTTACTGGGTGTGGCCTCCGCGGTCGAAGGGACCGGTTCGAAGGGAGGACAACGCTGGCTCTCGGCTTCTACAGGTAGGCCTTCCGAGACACCCGGGCTTGAGTTAGCTAGGGGAGGAAA
>QLTV01001698.1:6982761-7023565 GCA_003457575.1 Thermophis baileyi
CACACACACAGGGTTTGAGATTCTTTAAACTGCCCCTCCCTCCCCAAAAAATATTTTAAGAACTGTATCTTTAATGAACTGGGCTTGGAATTGTTTGCTTTTTCCTCTTCTGTTCTGTCCCTCCTCTTTCTTTGAATGTTGTGTATTTTACTCTGTGTAAACCTGTGAGTATGGAATACCCCTGAGAAAAGAAACAGGTAAAAATTGAATTATTAAATAAATGCAGACCCTTAGCTCATAACAAAGCCCACCTGGTCTGTTTGGATTAAAATAAAGGAAGGATAATGCACTAGCAATTGTGTGAAACAGTTTACTTACAAACTGTAAAGTATGATTTTGCTGCAGATTTGAAGGGATGGCCCCATCTCACTGTCAAGCGATTCTGGGCAGTTTACAACACCATAAAAGAACAATCTAAAACAATGATGGCCACTTTTGTTTTGAAAGCGTTCAGAGTTGATCAAATGACCATGGCAGGATGGGGAGAGGACCACTTTGAGCAAAGTCTTATCAACTGAGAACTGCCATTAAAATTTCCCATAAAGGGTTAGACATAGAATAGGTCTGGTCCCGTGTGGAACATTAAAATGGCTAGCTCACAGATTCAGGCATTTGTCTCCCTCTTCATCCTCTCTTCTCAACACCCAAAGCCAGAATCTGAATGAGGTTTTGGCCCTGCAAACCTGGAAGCCCAGTTAGAGCAGAGTCCCTGCAGGGGGTCCTAAGGTGTCACCCTGGAAGGAACGGATTAAGAGGGAGGGTGAACTCAGAGATGTGGAGGGAAAGGGCAACACGTGGTTGTATCCCTGTCCTACTTTTAAGCCTCATGGGTGGATTTTGATTTTGCACCACTGTGCACACAGTAGTGATATGGAATCTCCATGGTCATGAATAATGCACCACTGGGTATAGGTTGCAGGGGAGAAATAGTGGGGAAGATAGTTGCTTGGGTTGGAAATTACAGTGGGCAATTGCCAGTTTAGTTTGCAGCCAGCATCCTCTCAGTCAATCCCCACCTCCAGATCAGACCAAGGGTATACACATCACTCAGTATCACTAGCATAAATAATACAGTCTTGTGCTCATTTATGAAACATCAACGAACATTTAAAAGAAAATTGGCAAAACTAGGCAAAAGGCAGAGAAAAGCAGGGAAAGAGAGAGAGAGATGAGCAGCAAGCAAGAGATTCTCTCTTTTTCTCTCTCAAACTTTCCAGAAACAATACCATGGTAATTAACATGACCAATACCCAAAAGAGAGGATTTTGATAATTCCTGCCTTAACCTTTGCAAGTAGATAATGGCAGCAGAATAGAGATGGAAAGTAGGACATCAGGTGATCTATCTTTTATTTTGCACCATGAATTAACCAGTTTGTTGGATGGCAATAAGGTATCCAACAGCATGCAAAGTCCCCTGGGGAAAACATCCGGACTCATAGTCATCTGAGGAAAAGGATGCCAGGCTACAGTAGGTGATACTTTGGTCTCACCTAGCAGGACTGTTCTTTCATCCCTGACTATCTACAGGACCATTTACCTACAGTATCTAGTATCTATCTGGGAATCAAGACTATTTGGATAACCTCTCCTTAGACCCTCCCTTTTCAGAGGCCTCTTCAGTAGCACATGTGAGAGGCTCAGTGGTTGGTTTCAATTTTTTTTACTACCGGTTCTGTGGTCGTGGCTTGGTGGGCGTGGCATGGCTTGGTGGGCGTGGCTTGGTGGGCATGGCAGGAGAAGGATACTGTAAAATCTCCATTCCCACCCCACTCCAGGGGAAGGATACTGCAAAATCCCCATTTCCTCCTGATCAGCTGGGACTCAGGAGGCAGATAATAGATGGGGCGGGGCCAGTCAGAGGTGGTATTTACTGGTTCTCCGAACTACTCAAAATTTCCACTACCGGTTCTCCAGAACTGGTCAGAACCTGCTGAAACCCACCTCTGGAGAGGCTGCTCTCCAGTGTCAATCCAAGCCATGGTATATTCTTCCTTAGTCCCTATTTTTCTGCCTTACCAAATATATCAATACTTTCCTCCTTACTCTACATTCAGTTGTAATAATTAGGGTTTTAGCAACTGTTTTTAATGAAGTTTTAATTTTTCTGCCATTTGTTTTTGATTCTTTGCTATCTTGATTGACCGACCTATTAGTACAAAATAAAGGTCGATAAATAAGATAATGTAGAGCTAAAAAGGCTTCAAGAGAGTGAGATTCAAAGATACTTTGAGAATCTCCCTAAGGTGTTTACCTTTGGCAGGTGGAAGAAATACTTGACAGCCACTATATCACATTAGTGATGGCAGAAGTCTCTCTTGCACTGGACAGAAGAGGTGAATACTTTGTCCAAATGTAAGAGACCCGGGAGAAAAATCCAATTTTTCATCCATGAGGCAAATAATTTCCTTTATTCCTGAGACACATGCTACGGTATGTCCCTTGTGCAAAATACAAGAGGTCACACTGCATTCTGCATTCAGAGTGTTATTTTTGCCTTATCTGCTTACTTATTTTTAAACAAATGGCATACTCTCAGAATCTCTCAAGAAAACATCATTCTGGGCAGTAATGAAATCTAAAAGAATCACTGACAGCTTTTGGGATTTTTTTCTCCTTTCTTAAATTAGTAAAAGAAAATCAGTGATTGGGTCAATCAGTGATTGTTAGCCTTGTTTAGCAATAGCAATAGCACTTAGACTTATATACCGCTTTACAGTGCTTTACAGCACTCTCTAAGCGGTTCACAGAGTCAGCATATTGCCCCCAACAATCTGGGTCCTCATTTTACCCACCTCGGAAGGATGGAAGGCTGAGTCAACCTTGAGCCGGTGAGATTTGAACTGCTGAACTGCTGAACAGTCAGCTGAAGTAGCCTGCAGTACTGCACTCTAACCACTGCGCCACCTCGGCTCTTTGTTTATAAACTAAATGGTGACAGGTTTTCATACAAAGAAATGTGTTCTGAAGTCATTAGTCAACCAACTTCACAACATTTTCTTTTCCTGTCTTCACTTTACTGGTGTTTTCTAAATGTCATTTGGTTTGTTCCACTCTAATAGGAAATGGAGAAGGCAGAAAACAAAGGATCTCATTGTTCCCAAAAATGAAATGGAGAACACTACTGTACTGCTTATGTTAACATTCCTATTATCATACCTTGAGAATTATTCATATTAACCATATGAAATGTATTAGCTTAGGTTGGACAAAATACAAATTAAGCAAAAATCAGGACCAAAACAAAAGGCAGGCTAAGGACACTACTTAGATGAGTAAATTAGTTAAAAAAAACTTGTTGACCCCAGTTTTCAGATGGGGCTGCAGTCTTTGCAATGGGAAGCTTTCATTAGTACCACAATAAGTATTGACAAAAGAATGATGCATTCATATCATGATTGTTCTCTTAGCTATAGAGGTAAAGCCATCCTAAATATTAAAGTAGCTGAGATTTCCTGATGGCCAGCTGATTGCAACTCCCACAAGCTGCCCATATAACTGGTCAGTTTCAAAAGTAGGGTTAGATAACTTTCTTATGGAGGGAGGCATATTTGTTAAAATATTTTGTCTGGTAATAAAAGGTCATTCATTCTGATGAAGTGACATCAGCATTAAGCAGATGGTGGCAGAATTTTGGGCACATTTTTATTTAATAAAAAGGTTAAAATAAGTGCAGTGAACTTATCAGGGGTCTTAAACATCTAGTTTATTCCTTATTGTGCCCAAAATGTGGAAACTCCTGGCTTTTTAAAAGCATGAGCTAGGACAATTTTTCTCAACTTCAGCTACCTTAAGAGGTGCAGACTTCAACTCACATAATTCCCCAGACTCAAGTTAGTTGAGACTTGAAGTCTACATGTCTTAAAGATGCCAAAATTGAGAAACACTGACCTGGGTACTCTAGGACTATGAAAATAAAGGTTCACAGGATCGAGAGCATTTGAATCTCTGGGGTGAGACTTCTATAGGGCAGGCATCATGACAGATGTCTCCTGGTCTAGCAAAATAGAAAGGATCCAAAACATGCTTAGACTGCTGGATCTGGTAGTAAGAGCAAAACTCTAGGAGCAGACCCACAAGTATTTTGAGGGCCTACTGTCATGTACAAGGTTATATTTTCATATTTGCACTTTAAAGAAAAGCAAGTCATAAAGTGGGCAAAATGGGTGCTTTCAATATGTTTAAAGCTACATAGGACTTACATATTATTAGATCCTCTTTATTTCTGTCAGTTTATTCCTAGTGTATTCCAGTGTATTTCTGATTCTCACTTTACCTGAAAAGTGATAAACCCCCCCCCCCCGCCCCCCACAAAACAAACCATTGCTAAACCCCCCCCCCCCCCCCCAAAAAAGAAGCATGTCCTTCAAGATTGTGGGATGCCCTGAGGCAGTTCAGGAGCTGTAGCAGGAATGAAAAAAGAAATGTTCATAACCACCATCACCCCACTTTCCCCAGGAGCATAAGCATCAAGAAGGCCATAGATTTTTCCCATACTTAGGCGTTCTTCTATACATGGAAGCATTCATCTGGAGCAGGCTGCTTCACAAACATTTTCACAAGATTGCAAGACAAATGCTCATTCCACCAGAAATTGGCAATTCCCATGATTGCCTGCAACAACCCCTCTGACTTGGGGAAGCATCTTTCTCTTAAAAAAAAACATTCTGAATGAAAATAGAAACAAGTCTTGGTATTGTTATTAACATTATGAACCCTGAAAGGGTTTCTTTGTCCCATGAAAGAACAATTCTTGAGAAAGTACAAAAATAAGCCAGAGGAGCCAACAACCCAAAAGGCTAGTTGATTGAGAAATTCAAGCCATATTTGTTTGCTTATGCTTAAAACTATAATTGGGTT
The DNA here is from genome assembly GCA_003457575.1 of Thermophis baileyi. Lineage (NCBI taxonomy): Eukaryota > Metazoa > Chordata > Lepidosauria > Squamata > Dipsadidae > Thermophis > Thermophis baileyi. Next base: position 6,987,621 of record QLTV01001698.1, read on the forward strand.
TGGAACTGCTATTTAAAGATCTGAAAAGTTAAACATCATTATGTTCAATAGTTGGGCTTATAAGTATGTGTGGGAAATTTGAACTTTTTTGGAACACAGTAGTATCCCTGGACAAACTTCTAAAATGATAAATGACATAAGTCTGCTAAATTCTGTGCTTTTAAAAACTTTTTTTTAAAAAAGTCTCAATCCCTGTTTGAAATTCAAGTTGCCTTCAAGCTTTTCCATCCTGCAGCAGTTACTTCTTACATAAGCAAGCGTGTCAAACCCTTGTGCAGGGCTAAGTACAAATAACCGCAAGAAATGCAGTTGACTTCCTCTCTTTTCCAGAAAACCAGAGCATGTGAGAAGAGTGACTAACTTCCACAGTTTTCTGTTAGCAATTATACTCCTCTGCAACTGGAAGGAAAGTCTCTCCAGCTGGTCCTGCTGCAAGAACTTTCTCTTCCCGCAGAACGTTGCTTCTTTTCTCCAAGATAGATGCTTTGTGCCAATAAGGGGTCAAAGAGGTATCTCCCTGTGAGAACTTAGGTCACAGTGCAGTTCTAAAGTTTCAGAACTTTGGATTAATGTCACTGTGAGCAGGGGAGGTGAGGAACGTCCCTGCCTTTTCTTTTCTTTTCTTTTCTTTTCTTTTCTTTTCTTTTCTTTTCTTTTCCTTTCTTTTCCTTTCTTTTCCTTTCCTTTCCTTTCCTTTCCTTTCCTTTTTTTTGCTGATTACACAGAATGCCTTCTGAGACATGTAAGTTTCTAGAAGAACAGAATTTATTTTTTTATGTATTTATTTTAAAGATTTGTTTAGCCACCCATCTTAAAAGACAACTCTGGGTGGTTCACAACAATAAAACCCAGATCTATAAATCATAAAACAAAAACCATTAAAACAAAGCCAAACCTAGTGCTTCCATCACACCCTTGGGATGCCTCGTTCTATCCCAGTGACTCAGTACTCTTGATGGCCTTCCAAAAGAGTGGGGCACTGCTGAATCATCGGGGAGGGGGGTGGAATGAGATAAAAGGCTAAATCCAGGGGGTCAGAATGCAGAATTGGCACTAAACACTGAGAATGATTTAAAGCACCTTTCCTTCATGCTGCCTAATAGCACGGTGTTCTTACTTTCCCTTAACCACTGCCCAACACACATTCTCTGTCCAACCTCTGCCATCCTAGCCCCATATCAAGGGGGTCCCTTCACAACTAAGCAGCTGACAGTCCAGGTTTCAAGGATGCTTCTGCCTCACATTCAGCATTCCAAACTCAGGTCATCAGATACGATCTAACCATATCCATATTCCACAATAACCCCTGATTATTCCTGCTCTTATCAGACCAACCAGGGTTTTTTTTGTTTTTGTTTTAATCAGAATGTACAGTGGGTAGGCTGGGACACCCCCTTTCTATCTCCCATGGGGCCGGGGTGGGGGGAGAGCAAGCAGCAATAATCCCAGCATCCCAAACCCACATAAGTCCCATAATTGCCCTGTATGGATCATCTGTGCCTCTCCTCCATCTGTTTCTTTGAAAGGCATAGCTGAAGAAATCTGAAGTATTTCCTGTGTTCTTCAAATCCTGCTGAAGCACGTAAGGGACAAGATGGCTACTGCCTCACAAAGAAGGTCACACACCACCCATGGGATGCTGGCAGTTTCTTTCACAAGACCACGAGTCAAATTCCACTGATACCCCATACCAGGGGTGTCAAACCCGTGGCCTGCAGGCCGGATGCGTCATGTGCTGGCCACGCCCACTCCTGGTTTAGCAAAGGGGGAAGTTGCGATACGTCACGTGATGACAACGTGACGTCGCGAGTTTGACACCCCTGCCCCATACCATCTCTATTTTAAAAAAATCCTTCATAATCTACAAACCAACAAAATCTCTATAAACCAGCTACAACATGCTCCAGCAAACAACTGCCATGACCCATCCTCAGACATTCCACCAGTCTCAAAAAATGTGGAAAAAAAAATCTTACAGTTTTCTTCTGGGCATAATAGTGCAAACTGATTCCAACTCTCAAAACACAAAAAATGACTTTGTCACAACATACCTTTATGAAGTACTGTCTAGCTTAAGGCAAGGTGTCCTTGGTTTCTGAAGGAGTCTTCAAGGCTATTCTCAGATGGAAACAGTATTTCTCTTTGGGATATGTAGGACAGAATAGATCATATGTTGAATGACAGCTCCTAGCATCTGTCTCAATTATGCATGTTGACACAGGAATGGGAATTAAGCAACATCTGGAGGACGACAGGTATCTACCCTTAAAACTTAAATGGATTTAATTCTGACTGTATTGTGTTCATGATAACCAAAAGAAATGATTCAGCATTTTATACACAATTTTAGATATTATGTGAGAAAAACAATGGTTTCAGTCCAGATTACAATTCTACACCGGTTTCTTGTTGAAAATCGTTCTTCTACCCAGTATTCCTCCTCCAAAAAGATGTTTACACAAAACAGATCTAGAATGAAGTGGTGCACAGTTTGTTTGTTTTTTACTTCACAATTAGAAACAGCCAGTTTTGTTTTTAATGAATAATGTATGATTTAGTTGGTCCTTAGACATTATTCCATTTATATGATGCAGGAAAAAAAAATAGACATGGTAGGATTCAGTACAGGTAGTCCTCGACTTACAGCAGTTCATTTAGTGACCATTCAAAGTTACAACGGTACTGAAAAAAGTGACTTATGACTGTTTTTCACACTTACAACCATTGCAGCATTCCCAAGGTCATGTGATCAAAATTCAGACACTTCGCAATTCAATCGTACTTATGACGGTTGCTGTGTTCCGGGGTCATGTGATCAGCTTTTGCGACCTTCTGACAAACAAAGTTAATGGGGAAGCCAGATTCACTTAACAACCGTGTTACTAACATAACAACTCACTCATTTAACAAATGTTTCAATTAACAACATAAATTTTGGGCTCAGTTGTGGTTGTAAGTCGAGGACTACCTGTACCAATTCAACTTCGAATTGCAGACATGAGGTTGTCATGTCTTTGAAAACAATCAGTGTAAAAAGCTCCTTGCTAACAGAAACTCAGGAAGAAAAATTCTAATAGAACTGTCTCCCAGAGACTTATTACAAGCAGAGAATGCTTCAAACAGAGGTCCATTAAAAATATAACAACTGCAGTCTGAAATGACTGCAGTCTACCATTCGCCGGTTGTGGTCTTTCCCTGAATATGTCATGTGTGCAGAAAAACAGATGCAGCACATGGTGTATTGTAGAATAAACTTTCAGGAAACCATTAATTAACCATTAATTAAATTATGTAAACATTGATTTAAGGAAAATCCAGTTATCCAAAATAGGGCATATTTAGAGTAGGACAATTTTGAAAGAAATGGAGCAACAAAGTCTTTCCTAGGTGGATAGCTATTCTGAAAAGAGCTAGCATATTAAATGGCTACAGTTCCCATAATAATCTTGTTTTAAGGGAGGTGTGCTGGAAGGGAATGTTTTAGAGACTGCATCGGAAGGCTATTATACGCTGAAGAGTGGAACTAAAACTAATGCTGAAATGCTATCAAAGAAAAAAGGATAAACAGAAAGTGATAAATGCTGTGAGAATGCTAATAAATATTGAAGCTGGTTGTGTGATTGGTGTAACTGGAGAAATGTAAAATAATGGATGTGATCTGATTATGGGGTGGCTGTGCATCTTTCTTAGAATATGTATGAAAACTGAATTGTATCTGTTGATTGGAAGAATGATATTGTACGCCCACAGAAAGGGAAAGATAGTAAGAGTGAATGAAAAAAGGATGGACAATTCATTTGTTAGGTGTGCTTAGAAATGGGACAGAGTTCTGATTGGGTACAAAATATGACAACAAGCAAATTTTGAAAAGTGGGTTGAGACTTTAATCTGGGCAGAAGTAAGCAGACCAGGTTTTTGCTTTTCTATGGAGCAATCTATGAATAGGCAAAAGTTTATTGTATGTTGTTTGTTTAGAGAACATATAAATAAGAAATTTTTTCCCCTGTGAATATAAAATTGAAGGTTGGTTGCTGAATGTAATAAGAGTGATATGTGATGAAAATAGCATGTATTGCACTAAGTGGAATGCTCTTAAATTTTTGCTGCCATTGATGATCATCCAAATTATTGTCAGATAATCTGGATGTTTATCTGCCAATAATCTGGTAGCTCTACCGTTCTAGTAGCCCTACCGTTACAACATTCCTAAAGCTCCTAATTCCAGAATGATCCTGGAAGAACCATGTTGACAAGTACTTCTAAGTTTAAGTAGTTAGTAGCAGGGGCTGCTTTATTTATGTAAGCTCTGAGCCATAAGAAAAAGAGCCCAAGCCAACGAAAAGCAGAAAGGAAACATTTACTGGCATAACCACCTACTAAATGAGCTGTTAAAAATATTTGAACTGTTTTACAATGCTGCCAAAGCTAAAGAAGCAGTGTTTTCAACATTTTAATGGTGTTTTGCTAAAAGAAATTCAGATTTTCCCCTTTACACAGCAGGTTGTCTGAGTACTTAAACCGTGTAGTCTTAGTTGTACTGAAAACAAGACAATAAGTTGAAGAGACAAATCCATCTATCTTTCACTAGATATGCAGTGTTTAAAATGGTAGGGAATTCTTCTCTAATTGTGCAGAAGTATAGAGAGCATCAAACAAAAATTATGAAATGTAAACCCTGATTTGAAATTATGAAATAATTGTGAAATGTATTTCATAACAATGAATTCATATGATCATCATATAATTATAATAGGTAAAGCGGTTAAATTCAAGTTCGACATACCCGTGTTTCCCTGAAAATAAGACCCTGTCTTATATTTTTTTTTAACCCTGAAATAAGCGCTTGGCCTTATTGCCATGCACTCAAAAGCCCAATTGGGCTTATTATCAGGGGATGTCTTATTTTGGGGGAAACAGGTTATCAGTTTGACAGTTGTGCCAATGAGGACTCAGATTGTTGGGGCTAATATGCTGACATTGTAAACCCGCCCAGAGAGTGCTGTAAAACACTATGAAGCAATATATAAGTCTAAGTGTTATTGCTATTGCTATGTGTCCCTAAACTATGTATCAGAATGAATAGTCTGCCAAGTAAAACTAGAGCTGTTACTTTAATATAAAAGAATATTTGGGATAGGTGGGTAGCGAAGAACATAATTTAACTAAAGAGCATAATTAAGCATATTTTAACTGATTAAGTTTTAATTAAGTGATAGGTCATATTACAATTTTTGCTTTTATAATTTCACATTTCTGTTTTGATTTTCTTAAAAAAGCAAATGAAAAAATCATTTTCATTATAACTTTGGAATACATAAAAATTGTCTGTCAACTAAAACTAGAATAATATTCAAACGAAACTCCACAACAAAATTCTTTAGATCTTTACTTGTTTAATATTAATTTGATTCATTTCAAGAAAAGTGATCTGACTTTTTCCAGTCGCTTAAACTGGAAAATCCATACTATTTTCTTCAATGGAAATATAGAACATCAGTCTTCCATTCCCCCCCCCCCAAACAACTCAGTGAATCATTCTTTTTGTTGATCATAAAATGCCAATGCCATAAAAGTGCTGATACTAATTGTAATATATTCTACTTGACAAAATAGTGTACCAAGAATGGTAAGAATAATTTTCTCTCCTCCTCCTGAGATCAGCTGTTAACAACTTAGCTGGTTGAAAATGAAGGATATTTTGTCTTGAGTATACCTGTAGATTACAAGGTGAAGAGATTCCTGTTTTTCTAGCCAAATGAATTATCCAGATGGTCAATATGGGCTGAACTTTTTCAAAGGTATCCTTGTGTTACTCAATTGCGATTTTCATTATTTATTGCATATGCAGGTTGTTATTTCAAAGATATAAAACAAAGATAGCAAACCATAATCTTCTAGATGTTGGGCTCCAAGTTCTATAAACTAAAAGTGCCATCCTGGAAGATTCTTTCCTGTGGAGTCTTTGCTGCTCTCTGAGGCTTTAAAAAATAAATAAATCCGCTTTTATTATTTTTAAAAATAACTCAAGGTAGTGGCCATACCTAATGGTTCTTCCTCCTTATATTTTCCTCACAACAACAACCCTGTGAAGTGGGTTGGGTTGAGAGAGATTGTCAGGCCCAAAGCCACCCAGTTGGCTTTCATGCCTAAGGCGGGAGTAGAACTCAGAATTCCTGGTTTGATTTGTTTCCTTGCAGATGTTTCATTATCCGAGTAGGTAACATCATCAGTGGGTTTTTTAAAAAAATTATTCTATTTTATTGGAGCTTCTTTCCCAGATGATAATAAGTGTTCAGCATGACAAGAGAAGCTTATATCTTTACTCAAACTATAAAGTAACTTTTATAGACCAGTTTTAACTTCTATAGAGTAATGGGAGTAGTTTAGTTGCTGAAAAACAAGGATAAATAATTATGATGCATAATGACACATATTCATTGCAAACCCCTTCTTTTATTCATACCTAATACTGGCACTACATATCTGATTGCTGACTTGCATGTATGTTCTGAATAGAAATAACTGTGCCATATTTTTTATATATAGTAACTAGCTTTCTCTGATACAAATAGAAGTTATTATATGCGTGGAACAATTGGATTATCATTAATATATATTGTAACTTTCCTTTTTTCTCTGTTACTAGTGGGATAATAGCTTTCAGATGCATTCTCAATTTTAGAAGTCACTGTATAGATATTTACAATTTATACACTTCACTACAGCACTTCATGTTTTTTTCATTTAGTGTTATTGCTCATAGTAGAGCCCAATTCAGAGTATTTTTGAAGAATTTCCAGCACACTGCTACATATCTCTGTAGAAATAACTTCCACAGAGTAAAATGGAGTTATTCCTAATTCGAAGGCTAAAATCTTATACCATGTTTGGCAGTAAAACCTTTGAACGTAGCAATATTTTTTTTTCTTAGTAAACATGAACAGAATTGTGTTCTTATTCCAAATTCATTTGATCTTAAGCCACCCAGATCCAAGAACACTGCCCTCACTGATTGGTGGATTCTAGCCAGTCGTAGGTAATTACACAATTAAAGAATGTTCCAAAGCTTTTAAAAAACCAAATTCTTCTATATTTCCAAATAAAACCAGTCAAGATAGACAGAAGTTTGTGATAATTGGGTATTAGATCCATCATCCAAAGCATGTAATTCAGGGCCCTTCTTCCCAGCTTACATTCCAGAGGGAGGGAAGAACACAGGGGAGGGGGATTTGGGAGTGGGAGGATTTGGGAGATGTGGGTGGAAGGATAGGTCTCAGGGAAATCCAGAGTCCTAGACCTTTGATGACCTCCATCTGTTCCACTGAGAGGTTTATGAATGTATATTTAGTGCCAGAGAAAGGCAAAGATTGACAGCCTTATAAATACATCAACATATTTAGGGAACCTATTTACAACCCATTATAAAATATTTAATAACGAGTCATTTAATTCCTTCTTTAAAAGTTAACAGTGTGACTTACTGTTCCATATTTTCCCATGCTCTGTCTACAGCACTCACATTAGCTCAGATATGCATAAAACAATAGAAGAGAAAAATAAAGGAATTTCCAAATCAGGATGTTTTTGGTAGTAGCAGCAAACCTCATAACTCCTATAGGGATATTCTTCGGTTAATGGGACGTAGTTTAATTTTGTAGAAATAGACTGATTTCGATGTTATTTTCCATCATGTTCACTAATTTTAAAACTTTTAGAGCTGAGACTAATGGATTTTATTGTGAACTCTGATAGTGCTACTGTACATGTCAAAATAATATTTACTTTGGTGGATCACAAGATTTCAAAATAAAATGTCCCTATGTAACAATTTGATTCATCTGCCATGTTCCAGTTTCAATTTTCTATAAAACATTTTCACAAAGGGATACTCAATAAAGGGTAAGTAAATTACATAATAGGAGGAAAACGACTGTGACTCCTGTCTTAAACCTACCCCAATTATTGGTCCACAAAAACCCAGATGACACTAGATGGCATCAAAGTGATTTTTTTTTTTTTTGCTCATTAGATATTGTATGGTGCATTTTCCTATTTATTTGTTTCATTCTGAATAAATGGACACCCCTAAATACAGCTAGATATATTGGTATAGGAATATAGTAAAAATATCAGCTAGCCTGAGATAATTTTTCAGAAGCTTTTTAAAAGCTTCTTACTTTTTATAAGTAAGAACTATATTATTTATAATAACTATAGTTATAGTTATTATAAATAACTATAAAAACTATATTTATAGTTATTTATAATAACTATAAAGCACAAATAACTCAAAGTCATTGGTACGAGTAAGTAGGAAAAAAATCCTGAAGTATCAATCGATCCTAACAGAGGTTGGGTACAAGATAATATAATAATCACATTGGTCGATACTTTTGGACCCCATTAATCATGTTAATTTACCATTAGTCATGCTTAGCTTAATTTGCATGCTTAAATTTGTTCTGCCTTCTTGTTATTTTGTCTTAGGGAAGTTTCTGCAAAGAGAAAATCTTTAATGGAAGTCTACGGTTTAATTTGACAGTATCTAATATATTACAGTATAGTGTACTATCTTAGTTCATGGGACAACATATCTATCTTTCATGAGGAAAGCCAAGGCAAATTGTATCCCATCCAGTAAAGTGGGAAGACTGATACTTAAAAAAAAAAATAAAGCTAGTCATAGTCACAAACTGTATGAAAAATTACATAGGAATTCCAGATGTCTTATCCAAATCAAGTTGAACCGATAAAAGAACATTAGTTGCACATTCTCTGACTCATGTTAACCATACCTACATATGAAATAACAAGAAGCAAATTGTGACCGATTAAGAGTCGAGGACAATCCAAGAATGTCTTAATAATGGTAGATGGGGGAGAAAGATTGACTTTAGCAGTTGGCATGTTGAATTGACTGTAGAAAGAGGAGACAAGAAATAAGAGAAGCAAATTTTACTGCCATGATTGGGATGCTGAGAACACTTGCTAGCAATAAAGTTCTAATGAATAGTCTCCATTAATGTGTATTTTTCATATTGTCCATCACATTCGTTTCTATACAACTTGTTTCTTATGATCAAATTAAAAAAAGAAGCCCTAAATAACCAGTGATATATAATTTGCAGTGCTTTAATGATGTTTGCATGATACTTTTTAAAAGAAGACTTCTGAATTCATGAAGACAGGAATCTTTTGCAGTTGAATGCCATTGTGTTGCAAAAGTTGCCAATGAAGACAAGAATATATTGCTTGATAGGCTATGGTCTATCAAGCGTTAATATAGCCACTGTGGCTTCTATGATAAATATCTTCCCTGGGATTAATAATGGATGTGGTTAATTTTCTAAATCAGTAATTTTTTTTAAAAAAAGCTCCAATTTAATGAAATTTAGTGACAAATTAACTATCTCCATTTATGCTTTATCTGCCTTACATCAGCGGTGTGGGTGGAGGATTCAATATTTGAGGGGTCCTTGGTGCTCTCTGAGATTGATTGTTTTCTTGCAGATGTTTTATTACCCAAAGTTGGTAACATGATCAGTGCTAGTTTGGGTAATGAAACGTCAGCAAGAAAACAGCCAAGCTCAGAGAGCGCCAAGGACCCCTCTTAATTCCTGAGCTACAAATATCCTCCTTTATTGATTTATTATTTATTTGTATATTTTACTCTTGCAAATGTATTTGAAACTTTTTTTTCTTTCTTTCTTTTTTCAGGGTGGAATACTTCTTCAACGATGCCATAACATATGATAGAAATAAGAAGATGCTGAATCTCATAGATTCAAATCTACCCGCTGATCTTCTTCTCAAATGCTTTCGTTTGGCCTTTGCAATCAGCACAATAGCAAAATGACATTGATGGAGAGGTTTTTACCTCATAAGGAAGAGGAATTTGATACCATTATTGAGGTCGAAAGAATCTTAATATCTGATCTGGCTTATTGACAAAGTGTCTTTGAGAGTGTGAAGGGTTTACGTCTGTGTGAGCTTCAGTCATGTTACTTTGAAGTTATACCCTCTAATTTGTATGCCCTCAATGTTAATACTTCATAAAAAGGTAAAGGAGTCCTTGCGGATTTTATTCCACTAGTTGTTGCTGACTCTAGGGGGGCGGTGCTTATCTCTGTTTCAAGGCCACTGAACCGGCAGTGATTGAAGACATTTCCGTGCTCATGGGGCCAGCAAGTTGTTACAGAGTGCTGTTACCTTCCCACTGAAGTGGTACCTATTTATCTAATCTCATTTGCATGCTTTCGAACTGCTAGGTTGGCAGGAGCTGGGGTGAGGAATGCTTCCATAGGAATGATTTAAATGTGAATGTTAAGAAATGTACCATTAATCAATTAATTCATCAATTTTTTAAAATTTCTCTATGTGTTATTCTGCTAATATTTAGCACAGGAAGAGCACATATATGTTCAGTCTTTGAGCCATAACAAGGCTTTAATAATCCATTTCTCTCATCTCCGCAGATTGGCACATTTCCTTCCCTTTTCAATATTCAATGAAAAGAAGAAACTTGGTGGCTTCCAAAAGAGGTGGAAAGGAAATTTCGGGTAAGGGAGCTGCCCCTTGTATGGTACTATTATTTCTTTCAGTGTATTGTTGTTTGTCAGGGCAAGGAAACAGTCGAACACTTTAGAATAACTCTATAATGTCATTGTCCAGGCCTCTTTTATTATCATGATTATTAACATTAAAATTATACTAGCAATACAGTTGTATATATCTATATTTTTTCTTCTGTTAATTAGCCTAACACTTTAAAAATATCCTGTCTTTCAAGTGTATATTGTGAACTAATTAAGAATTTAAGGAAAGAGCCTCACTTCCTATGTTGCCTCAATCATGAATTAATTTAACTGTCTACCATGTGCCATCATTGTCACTCTCCAAACTAATTTGAAATGGAACTGCCAACTGTCTTTCCTCCAATTTGCTCAAAAAGCAAGGGAGCTACAGGTAGTCCTCTACTTACAACAGTTCTTTTAGTGACCATTCGAAGTTAAAACAGCATTGCAACAAGGAACTGATGACCATTTTTCACACTTTTGACCGTTGCAACATCCCCATGGTCACATAATTTACATTTGGACAACTGGTTCCTATTTATGACAGTTGCAGTGTCCTGAGGTCATGTCAACCTTCTGACAAACTAATTCAATGGGGAAACTAAACTCACTTAACAACCATGTAACTAATTTAACAACTGCAGTGATTCACTTAACAAATGTGGCATGAAAAGTCATAAAATGAGGCAAAACTCACTTAACAAATTTCTCATTTAGCAACATAAATTCTGGGCTCAATTGTGGTCATAAGTGACATGAGGATTACCTGTAGTTTCCATCCAGCGAATGGATGCTGACTTATAAGAGCATGCAAAAAAACCTAACTTTCAGTATTTTACCCATTATATTATCAGTTCTGAAATACAAAAAGTTCCCTTTGCTCTACTGTACATGAAGAAACAGATCAAATAAACTGCTGATGCCCCCTTCCATGTTTTTAATACATTTTGTATTTGTTTGTCCATTTGTTTGCAATAAAAAAAAAATCTGAGCATTTATAATGAGATGCAGCTGCTTGGCTGCCAAGCCATCTTTTTTTCTGCTTTTAGATTCCCATTGGGAGCTGGGAAGGTAGTTTAATGCCATGTCATCAATTCTGGGACTAGAAACTTTGCCCAATAGTTGCAACCATGGTGGTAGGCAGAATTCTTAGCAGAATTGCTGTGAGAGTTACTTCTCACACTGTCAGAGAAGAACAAGATGATAACACTGCTGCTTAAACAAGGAACCGATGGAAACTAGGCCTTCCTGCCCTCCCTGCCCCAAAGATGGAGCCAAGCAACCATTACAGAGGGCAGGCAAAGGAGAAAGTCACACACACAAAAGTATATTCTTTCTATACAAATAGCTTACTTTTGAAGTATTGGACTCTTTTCATTGAGGCCTTTAAACTTTTCTTCAATAAAGACTACTTATCAGGAGTTATTGTATCCCTGAGAGCTTGCCTGTCCATTTCCAGCCCTGCCTTGTGGGTTAAAGTCAAATATTCACCTTTGCTAAGTCAGTATTTGTACCTGCATGTAAAATTTAGGAACTGAAAGGAGACAGGTGTTCCCTCCAATGGGAAAACTCTGCAATAACTTTTGTACCACTTTGGTGGGGCTCACTGTGGGTGAGCTGGAAATAAATTGGTTCAGCTGCCAAACTCAACAAATATTGTGGAGTCATAGAATCCAGAGCAATTTTTGAGCTGGCAGAGTCCTTGTGTGGAAATGTCCTACTTTCAGAACGCCTTGTGCCATGTTGTGATATGTGGTGATTGATCTTTCCAAGTTGTTGTAGAGAATGCAGAGATTGTTTATGAAAAACTGTTTAGGCTTAATCCTTATCAAATTCATTTGCAGAATGGCATCCACCAGTGGAATAGACTTTTCTTCTATCTGCTTTTTCCCTCAGTTCTCCAGAGAGCTATGGGATATTTTAGAGCAGGGGTGTCAAACTCGATTTCATTGAGGGCCGCATCAGGGTTGTGTTTGACCTCAGGGGGCCAGGGTGGGCATGGCCAGGGTGGGCATGGCCAGCTTGACATCACTCGTGTTGGGGGGCGCCTGTGGTGGCCTGAGCACTCTGCCAGCAAAAATGGACTCCCAAGCTCCACTTTTGGCTGGGATGACCTCCTGCAACCCTCTGCCAGCGAAAATGGAGCTTGGGAGGGCCCTCCCGAGCTCTGTTTTCACTAGCAGAGGCACTGCGGGCCAGTCCTTCACTGTTTCCAGGGTGGCCCTGCAGGTCAGATCTAAGCACCAGATCTAAGCCGAATCCGGGCCACGGGCCTTGAGTTTGACAGCCCTGTTTTAGAGCATATTTGCAGAATGCACAGAGATGGAAGACTAAGATACGGAAGGGAAGGACCATTGCACAGGCCAAATCTATTGCATAATAATGGATAGGGTTAGGGTTATATAATGTTTAAGAATCCATCCACGCATCCTCTAACTAACTTGATAAAGTAGTTGCCGTCACACTCTATGGTTTGAAATGCCATTACCAATTATTTGTGTGAAATATTTGCACTGATCTAGAACTCTACATTGAGTCTATGTTCTCAGTGCAACCTCACAGCTATTTCTTTATCATCTTTGAAGTGATTTCTAAAAAGCTACTGCCAATTCAGCAAACAAATCATCAGCTCAGTTGTATGAATGGGCCTATGTGCATACATTCAATTTTCTGGGTAGGAATTTGAATTGGATAGAGAGAGATGAAATCCCAGGAGAATCTTATTTAGCCTGTCAGCCAGCTCTATAGCACAAATCAAAGTAATCCTCCATCAATCAGACCTGCTAAAATACACTGAATTTTTAATATAAATATTATCTGTAATCCATGTCAGTTTTTATGCCCATGCCTTATGGTCATATGTTACTTCCACTCTTCAGCAAATGAGGTGGGACCAATTTTTGTATTAACCATATGATTATAATGGTGGAATTTTGTAAAACACAGGAAATCACTGTAGCCTGGCAATTTTCCCTGGGAACTGCCGGTACAGATAGGGAATTTATAGCCCCAGCAGGTGTTTATTTGGGGTTTTCCTGTTCAATTACAAAATGTTCTCTATTATTTACAGAATTCCTTAAGGTGATCTTGCAAGCCACAGTGATATGGCAATACCAAGCATCTTTTCCTCATGTAATGGTAAGGAGTGTAACTTTCACTGTCTGGGCCTATAAAACAAGGGATCTTTGGCAAATATTGAAGGCAAGGCTTTCCATAAGTGTGGGGCAGCCATATTAACAGTTCTGCGGTTCCTTTCTTCATCTTTATTTCTCTAAACTAAACATTAGACGTAAAATGCACAACATTAAGTATTGATTGGAAATAAAATTTGAAAATAAAGTTTCCGTTTGGAAATAAAATGCAGGTAAAACAAGCAAGACTCTTCTGCATTGGCCCCAAATGGTGGCATCTCCCTATTTATATCCAATAGGGAACTTTGTGGTTGTTTTTTTTCCAAGAATAGGTTCATTTGAAGCTCTTTAGCTTGAGAAAAGCCGAATGAATGTGAGTATGATGGGGGTGAATAAAATCATGACCAGCCCAGGGAAAATGGACGGAAGTAAGTTTTCTCCCCCACTCAAAATGCTTGGACCTTGATATGAAGCTGATTGACAGAAAACATGGGGAGGGGAGGAAAACAGTCTTTGTACAGGACACATGAAATCCATGATCACAAGATGTGGTGATGGCCACCAGCCTGATCAGCTTTGTCATTACATCAACAGCTATCAATGGCTATTAGTTAGGAAGACTCAGTGTAACCTTCAGGTGGAGATGACCTGCCTCTATGGAACAGCTGCAGGAAATGATGGTGTGTGTCTCTATCTTTTGCTTGTGAGTGCCCCAGAGGCTGGCAACCCATGAGTAACAAAATTCTGAAATAAGATGGGCCAGCAGGACTAGCTGTTATTTACTCATTTCAACAACTTATAGGGTGTTGTGTATTGTTTTGCTGTGGGTAAAACTGTCAGATGCCATTATACATGAAAAATAAAATAGGGCTAAAAATCTCCAGAATGAGAGCATCTAAATCGTGACAGTAGAATAATAAACACACAAAGGCACATGCAAATAGGGAATTAGAAAGTTAACTCCAATTGTCATGGTGTCACAATGAATGATACAGAATTGATTTTGATAAATTTCTATCTCTCCCTGGAAGCTTATTGCATTAAATAAATGGATGGATGGAGCAGTTTAAGAGATAATTATATAAGTATATTACCTTTTTTAAAGAAAAGGGGGGAAGAGTCCTCAAAATAGAACTTGTTCGATAATTTAATGAGCAAAGTGCTGAAAATTTATAAAATCATTACCTAGAATAAATGATTATAGATTGATAAACCTGTATAAAATCTTCTTTGCAGATAGCAAATACTAAAACACTGTCCATAAATCTGAGCTTCCATCACAGAAATATATAGGAAAATGCAGACTATTTGTGGTTTGATAAAATAATACACTTTTTTGGCAAGAGGCAAAAATTTCCAAAGAGAAAAGTAAAACCAAAAATGTTCAGGAGAGTCTCTGATCTTTGAACTGATACATTGATTTGGGGAAAACTGATTTACAATCATTTACTGGAATTTCATACTGACATGTAGTAATGGCACTTTGCAATGTATCAGATGTATATCCAACTTCTCTGGATTTTGGTTCCAATGGTGTTAGTGAGGATTTTAATCTTTCTAGCATGTGCGCCAGATGGGAAAATCATACATTGAACTGATGTAAGAATCTCTACATCTGTTGAAGTTATAAATGTCCCCCAGCTAAATAGTTCTAGAGGACTTCTGCTATTTGCCTTCAGCTGTTTATGGAGATTCACAATCATCCAGGCAGGGGTGGGTTCTGGATCCGTTTGCTGACGGTTCGCTCAGGGTCACGCCGCGCGCCCCCACACACTTTGTGCACACAAGCGCCCCCGCAACGATCAAAAAATAGCTTCTGCGCATGCGCAGAAGCAAAAATTCGCTTCAGCGCATGCGCAGAAGCAAAATCCAAGATGGCAGCGCCCACGGAACACACCGAATGAACCGGTTCCATGACATCATCTCCGGTTTACTAACGGTTCTAAAGAACCGGTTAGAACCAGTAGGAACCCACCTCTGCATCCAGGTCATAGTTGTCTCAAAGGTGCTTTTACAAAAGGCAACCAAGGAAAAAGAAGACATTTCACTTCTTATCTAAGAAGCTTCATCAGTTCTAACTGGATGGTGGGGGGATGGAAGGATTTATTTCTGACCAACTAAATTTATATAAATTTAGCAGCAGCTGTTGTTACCTTGGAGGGTTACATAGAAATGAGCTAGGTGTACATATATTATTTTACATTTATACACAATGCTTTTTTGGAGGAAAGTTGTCATAGTGTCGCTATTTGTATAGATTCTGATACATAACCTTATGTTGCTATATTTGGAATAACAATGTAAAATGTATAGAATGGAAAAGTATACATGGAGAAGCTCATAAACAGATTTTTTTTTTTAAATATAGAATTTTAGGATACGTGATATAGTTGTTCATTCTTGCCATGGGGTGCCTGGGTGTGTAGTTTTATATTCCTTGATGTACAAGCAAAAGTTGTATTTTGCTATTTGTAGTCATTTCTTATTTTAATCTAATTATAGATGTTGTTTGCATAAACCACTCAGAGTTGGTAAAATGAAATAAAAATAGGAAATTAAATATGAATTAAATCTTATAGTGAATTGAAAATGTTTCCACATTTTCACTGACCCATTTTCAGGTTGGGAAATTAGTGAGTAGTTCTACTCACTCCCTTTGACCAAAACCCATTCTTAGAGTGATTAGCTGTGCTGCTGCAAAGCATGCCAAAACTACATTAGTCCATAATTGGGAAGATGCTGTCAAGCACTAGGGAAATCAGAAGATCCGGGCAGTTCAAATGTGTATAAAGTTTTATTGTAAACTTAATCTCTCTACTACTAATGGCCAAGGGAAATTAGCGGGAGATAGGAATAGAAGGAATTCAAGGTGGGCTGTACTTAGATCTCTTGTGGGCCCTAAGGGACTCATGACTGATGACGCATTTGACCCCTCCCTCGGGCTCAGCCTGGTCATCTCCTACAGATGCCTTACTTATCCCTCCAGATTTACTACGTATAGCCTTTCGTAAGCTCATGTTGTCTGGATCTATTGAGGCTGTGATTCCCAGAATATCCAGTCAACAGGTCTGAAGGGAATTGTAGGAACACAGTTCCAACTTATCTGGGATATAATGTCCAAGAGGCATTGTAGTGAAGGAGAGGTGATATTAAATAGAATGTATGAAGTGGAACAAAAGGAATACACATAAAATGCCCTGAAATGTGCTTAAGATAGTGGGAAAATGTAGCACAATTTTATTACGTACATCTAACATAAGATGTTTATGGAGCTGAAGAATCATATTCAGAATACTGTATTGCATTTTTTCAATCTTTTTACTGGCTACATATTTTTGTCCCAGCCAGTTGACTAGCTTTAATGATGGCCAACATTTGTAAGCACACTCCCACATTCTTAATGGTCCTTGGACCCCTGAACCAGGCTGGGCTACAAGGATCCCCTGTCTTAATGTTGTGCCAGGGCCATCAATAGTCACAGGTCCTCCTTCCTTGCTTATCAATACTTTAGATCTCACCAATATCCCAGTCACCACAATAGTTGCAAGTGGCTCAGTTACTGCCAAAATCAAATGTATTGCAATTTTCATCAATCTATACTGGACCATATCCATAAGTCTTTCTCAATGTGAAAAGTAATCAGTTTCATTTCAGAAAGCAGCTTCTTCAAAAGAAGCAGGCATCTATTCCTTTGAAACTGGGCTATTATTTTCCACTCAAGGTACAGTGAGATAGAAGTGCAGAGTATAAGTGATGCGCATAAGTCCTACATTTGTGATATATGCAATGCACACATAACTCTACACTGGGGGGGGGGGCTCTTTTTTCCTTGAAGCAGCATAAAGCAATGTTTGTAAAATCTGGACAGCTGGTCCTAGCAACATCTCTTGGGTTCATCACATTAATACTAGCATTAGAATATAATATTTATATGTAATGTTTAAGTTTTGTTAAAAGAAGATAATAATTGAAATAAAACTATTGTTGCTCAAAATATTTTATTAATGTCCATACATTAGATGGAGAAGAAATACTCCACAGAATGTAACATTTAACTTAACTTCTCCAATTACATTAAAAGTTGTTTGTAAATCTTAATTTCAAAAGCTCTTGACAGTTGGATAGAGAGGCTACATGTGCAGAAATGTATTAGGTTCATCACAACTTCTCCAATAAAATATCATGGAAGGCAGCATTCACTGTAATTTGATGAGTGTTGAGTGGCAACTACATGGTCTTGATTACGCCTCCCAGAGATGAGCTAAAGGTGATTTAACTGCTATTCCAGAAAATATCCCACTGTCCTAACTCCCTGCTCAATAAAGGGTCCACTGAAACATCTTTGATGCATGACTATCCAGCCTCTGTTTTCTTCCAGCAGAGAAAAAGTGGCCTCTTTATGTGGTGGTCTGTTCCAATGGCTGACTGTTTACATAGTCAGGAAGTTCCTCCTGATATCTACCTTGAATCTATTGCCTTGTGGTTTCAACACATTGGTTCTGGTTGTGCCTTCTAGGGCAACACAAAATAAGATTACCCCCTGTTTTGTGATAGTTGTTTGAAGATTGTTACCAATATACATTTTGTAGACTAAACATACCAGGTCCTTTAAACTTCCTTAAGGGTTTGCTTTTTAGACCCTTCACCATCTTGATAGCTAATTCCAATTTATCACCATGCATTTTGAAATGTGGTGCCCAGCACTGGACACAGTATTCCAAGTGGGGTCTGAACCAGGGAAGTACAGAAGAACAATTGCTTCGTATGACCTTGATACTATGATCCAGTTAATGCACTTCAAGATAACAGTTGTCATTTTGGCAGTTGCATCACACTCCTGGTTAATGTTCAACTTTTGGGTGACAAGGACACCTAGATCTCTGTCTCAGGTATTACAGCCAAACCATGTTTCCTCCATTTGATACTTGTGCCTTACATTTTTGTTACTGAGTTGCTGAACTTTATTTTTCTCCCTGTTAAATTTCATCATCTTCTTTTTAGCCCACTGCTCAAACCTCTTTAGCTCATCTTGTATAGTCTCTCTTTCTCTCCAACATATTGGCTATTCTCCCAGCTTTGTGTTATCTGCTAATTTTATAACTCAATTCTCTCATCCAAGACAGTAATAAAAATATTGAACAGACAAAGCTTGGGACAGAGCCCTGTGGCATCCACTAGATATTTCTTTCCAAGATAAAGTGGAACCATTGACAAACATTCTTTGGATGCAATCATTTTGCCAATTGTGAATTCATCTAACAATAATATCTTCTAGGCCCTATTTTACTATTTCATAGTATTTCATTGTTGAATGTTTGCTAAGTTCTAGGATCTCTACAGCATTTTCCAGATCAACTAAGCTAGTAATTCGAACGAAGAAGATAGTATTAGTTTAACATGATTTGTTTGTGACAAATCCACATTGGCTCAAGTTAGTTGTAACATGCCTATTTTAGTGTTCATAATTTCATTCCAGGATCTTGCTTGTAGTTCCTGAGCTGTCCTTCTTCCCTTTTTTGAAAAATGGACATTACTTCTCCTCCAATCTTCCAGGTAATATTGAGCATCTCATCTGATTGGATCTACAATTTAGATGAGCATGAAGTCTAACTGGTTAATTTTTATGTACCGGTAATTAGTAAAGAAATAATTGATCCTGCTTTAAAAAAATGTATAAGTCTAAGTTCTGACTGATGGTAAAAGCTATTAACTGGCAGCTAGTTGATAAATGATGCAAGGTGCATGAATCATATGATATCTGCATTGAAGATTTGCACTAGTTTCCAATTGTTCACTGTGTATAATGTTGCTTTTTTACCTTAAAGGTAAAGCCTCAATAATTCAGATATTCACTGTCAAAGGGCCTGCATCTTCTGTTATGAACATGGTTGGTGTTAAAATCTGCATGAGAGCCCCTTTTGAAAATTCTCCCATTGTGGTGGCAAAATAGATCATGATAACGATGATAATAATGATGATGATATTTTTTAAAAAATGGTGTATGTTGCCCAGAGTTCTGAATTCAGGAACATTTAAGTAAAGTAAATAAATAATGCTAATAAATAATGAAATAATATCTTTGCCAATATCCTCTGTTAGTTTCTTTGAATACCTATTCTGCTTTTTCACTATCAATTCTATCAAGTGCTGAATTGTACTTGGGATCCAATAATATTCCACATTTCATTGATGAAAACACATTTCTCCTTGTGCAAGAGATGATTTCTCAAGTTTTGCTTACTCATCAACATCATTATGTATATATTTTTTCTGGTGAGCATACATGCAGGAATGCAGGAAATTTGCTTGTGCCTCGTGTTTTGTAATCCAGTATTTTAAAAAATACAAATGCAGCATTGATTTTTTAAAAAAATATGATAAGATCATAGAATGTTATTTTTGAAGATTTGGGGTGGTGGTGGTAATCTAGTTCAATGTCTTGTCAGTGCAGGAATCCACCTGTGTAGTATCTCCAACAGGTGGCCATCTATCTTCTCCTAAGACTCTATTCTACTGTTGAACAGTTCTTACCATTATCAAAGTCTGCTTCCCTGCAATTTAGATGTATTTTTTTACCTGTCATCTGGAACAACTCTCAACAATTCTGGTCTGTTTTCTAAATGAGAGTCCTTCAGATATCAGAAGACAACTATATCTTCTCACAATTCTTCAGACTCAATATATCCAATGTTTCAAACTGTTCTTTGTAAGCTCCTGGTTCCTGATCACCTTTGTTGCTCTCCTCTGGACATGCTCCAGTTTATCATCTCAAAATGCCCAGAACTGGAGCAATTCTTTAGGCATGATTTATAGAGTTTGTAGAGATGTATAGAATTTGTAGAGATGGTCTGTATTTATCTAGGTCATCTTTTCCCCCCACCTCTCTTTAAAGAAGAGGAATGTTGCACTTTCAGTCCACTTGCAAATCTATGCCCATCTTCTCTGATTTTTCAAAAACCATAATTAGGGGGCCCAGATGATATTAGCACATTCTTTAGATGCAATTGGTCTGATCCTAGAAACTTAAAACTATTTCATGGCAGTCAGAAT
The DNA here is from genome assembly GCA_003457575.1 of Thermophis baileyi. NCBI lineage: Eukaryota > Metazoa > Chordata > Lepidosauria > Squamata > Dipsadidae > Thermophis > Thermophis baileyi. The sequence continues at coordinate 7,008,376 of QLTV01001698.1, forward strand.
CTTCCTTATTATCTCTTAAATTAGCTTGAGTTGTCACTCTCTCCTTTTGTCAGTTATTCTGCTTAAAATGTTAAAAGTTACAATATATTGTTGTAAATATTATGATTTACAAATTGGAATTGAAATAATATTATATGTTGGAGAGATTGAAATCAAACTGCATGAACATTGATTTCACGAGGGCTTTTCAAAAAATGCAGAAAGCCTACATAATTAAATTTCCTTGATCAAGATATAATGTGTAACAGACTGGAATTAAAAGTCACCAGTAGAGTGTCTATTCTCACCGCTAGGGTAAATAGAAAACAAGTGTGTAATCTCCCAAGATCTTAGAGTTCAGTACACAGTATGACATGATTATGTTATATTTTCCATTTCTCAAGAGAATAACTTTGTGAAAGACAATTAATTTTTACAATAAGATATTTAATGCTACAGACCCCAACTGTCTCCAATGCCACCAATCTCTTCTAATTTTAAAATATATTTTGGAAAAAGAAATGCCTCTATTACATTTTGCTACCCGTGTTTCTTCTTGTTTCTGTTTTGTTAAAAATGTAAGTGTCCTGAAAAGAAAGGTTTTTGAGATCCAAAGGATCAGATCCTTCTTCCAAAGGATCACGTTGTCCCTTCTTCCTCTGAACAGTATATCACTCCCCTCCCTGTCTCTCAATTTTTCATAATATGCATTATGTTTACTTTGCCATTTGTTATGACATTTTATATTAGAGCAAAAGAAGCCCAAGACTCCTTTGATCGCTGCAGAACCAATAGGAAGTATTGAAATATATTAATTGAATTAAAATATTTTGACTAGTCTCGAATATTGTGATCAGCTTTAGGGAATTCATACAGAAAAATGCACATACATTAGCTTGGATTTTATCCCATTTTAAAGTTAGCTGGGATAATGAAAAATGTCTGCTTCTTTGGACCTAATTTCCGCATTTAAAAAAAAAACTGAGACTGCAACTTTAAATAATGTTGATGTGTAAATATGTACAGGTAATCATGCTGGAAAAATGCATTTGCTTATGTGCAAAATTTAGTCGCAAATTCATTGACTGGGGTATCAAAAAAGGTAAAGCATTTCCTAATAGTTGGAAAGCTGAAAATTGTCCCACATGAAGTCCAAGAAGACTGATCATGTAGTTCTGAAAACATGGCATTTTTATGTACAATTGAAATGTGCAGACAGTCGTCTGACAAAAGAGCGAGCAAAGCCATACATGGAACTAACTGCTTCACTGCGGGAGTTCAAAAACAGTCTTTGATTGGGGGAAAAGACATTTATTCTGACAGGAAGGATGTAATAAGTAACATGCGATAAAATGGAATGGCATTGGCATTTTCCCCTCCATTTGCTTCAACAGTCTTGGCACTGGGATGGAATTAATTTCTAGTGAGAGACAGAAAGATATCTATGTTTATTAAGTGCAAGTTTTCCTAGTGTAGAGGTATAGCTTTAGGTAAATATTATCGGCCTTAATACCAATTAAGTTAGTTTGGTTCCATGGTTAAGGCACCAAGCTAGAAACTGGGAGACCCTGAGATCTAGTCCTGCCTTAACCATGGAAGTCAGCTGGAGTGTCCTTGGGCCAGTAACTCTCCCCTAGCCCAATCTAACTCACAGGATTGTTGTTGTGGGAAATAGGAGGAGGAAGGTATGTTGGATATGTTTGCTGCCTTATTTGTAAAAATAATAAAGGTGGGATACAAATAAATAAAAAATAAAGTAAAATAATAGAGCACTGGTGTCAAACTCACCGTGTCACGTTGCCATCACGTGACGTTTCGTGACGTTTTTCCCCTTCGTGGAGCTGGGTGTTCTGACCTAGGCTTCCTGATAAATCATAAATCACAAACGTAGTCCCAAAAAACTCTTTTTATTTCAACGGCTGTGAATTATTTTCATTCACAGCCCTAATAAGTCCCAAACAGTTTTAATTAGTCCGTCAGAAGTCTGCCACAGTCTTTCGGAAGAAGACTGATAAGCACCCACCGTTATCTCTCTTGACACGCTGCCAAAGACCTCATTGGCAAGTAGCTTTGCAAGGCCAAACAGAACACAGAGTCAGTACGGAGCTGCTGAGTTACACCGACCAGAATTGAACCAAGTTGCTTCCTGCAAAGCTCACATCCATTCGCTCCACTTTTATGTCCTATGGGAGGGGCCAATCATCTCCAAGCCTTACTCCCAAGTAGTCCTTTTCTTCCTTAACTGTTCTTGCCTTCTGGCAGCTCTGCGCATGCGCGCATTGGGAACAAGCTCCCCCTGTTCCTCGCTGATGTCAGCCTCTGGAGGCTCCAGAGTCAGCACAGACCTCCCAGATGGTCCGGGCCCCATCTCTGCCTCCAACACAGAGCCTTCTCCAGACTCCAGGACTGGCCCATGTTCCTCCCCAGCCTCCTTGCTGTCTGACTCTGCTGCCAGCTCCGCAGACCGCTGGCGGACCACAACACTGGGGTGGACATGGCCTGTGCATGACTCATCCGGCCCGCGGGCTGCCAGTTTGACACCCCTGTTAAATAGAGTCTTCCAGATGAAAATTTTACCTTGCAATTTCCTGATCTCCTCCTCAGAATTTAATGAGATGGAGGGACGGGGGGAGCCGATGATACTTCTCGCTTGTAACTTACAGATATGTTCCAATCTTCCTTTGTCTTTTCCTTGTTATTAACATCTTCTGATTGGTAGCATAGGAACTATCCATGAAGAAACACCCATTATTTTATAATACACAGTTTCTTAGGATAATATCTGCTATGCCTTGTCTGAAATGGATATGATTTCATCATGGAGATTAGAATGAAGTTAGATAAACAGTCATGTCTAGTCATGTATGAGGACTATCACTTTGCTAACTGGCACAAAAACATTTGTAATAAGAATATGGGATGCATTTCTCTGTGTTTGTAAAAGTCTCAAAGGATGAAACTGGAACTAAAACCTATAGCTCTAAGCCACAGAAATGTAATGATACTTTAGTAATGAACAGGAGATAGCTTGCATGAATTAAAATGTGCATGTAGTAAAGGGCTCATAGAATCACTGCTCTTGGAGGAAGACTTTTAATTAAATACTTCTTTTTGTGTCTTTCTTATGCTTATTTGGTTAAAAAAGGTTTCCCCAGAGCAATACCAGCTATCACCATTATGTGTCACCACTGTTACTACGGTACCTAGTTACAATGTTCAGCCCACCTGATCAGCTTTTTCTTTGCTTCTGAAACAATTATGTTACAAGGGATATGATTATTTATCTACATCAATCAGAGTTCATCTTAATTACCTCTAGTGCTTCCCTCTATCCATTTCATACAGGTTGAGAAATGATCACAACACACCAACTTTCTATTTATGTTATTAGCAGAAAAGGGAGCAGTTTATGTACACACCATTAGAGCAAATAATATTGTTCTGCTGTATCCTGTTTCAGTAGCGTTTAGTCCCGTATTATCTTGCTTAGCAGGTATCTTAATGATATGATATTTCTTTGTAAGAAATGAATGTGTTTCATTTAAGTTATCTGATTTTTAAAAATAATCCTTTTCCTATTATTACGATTAATCACTTGCATATATCAAGAACACAGAACCTTATAGCAGTTTTTAGTCCATTCATTTCTATAGTATTTATCTTGGGGGAAAATATTATTATTATATTATTTATTTGGCTGATGAGATAGAATTCCATGGAAGAAGAATTGTGACTTTTTTTTTTGAAATTCTTAAATAGCACACTTCTGATGTAGACCACTCATGTAGACCACTTCTGATGTAGACCACTCATGTAGACCACTTCTGATGTAGACCACTCCTGTAGACCACATATTGTACATGAACCATCATTTCTGCTCAGTTATTGAGTAGTTGTTGCTATAAAGCTCTGTAAGAGTAGAAGACTGGGACATGGTATATGAAACTTGGCAACCATTTACCCTGTTCACATTTTTACTTACAAAACCCAAAAACATTGTCAGATATGTGGATAGCCCACCTGCTTCGATCGGTTAAACCCATTCTGACTGGATTTTCTTCAAGGAAGATATGAGAATGCTTGGTCATCTTGGTGGGTAACTTATTCCAGCGGCTAGGTGGTAAGGTGTGATCACTTCTACTTAGTTGTTCAGGACTCCTCAGTGGCTTTTCTTACTTCTGGCCATGGCAATTCTTCTGAGCTGCCTGTTAGGACTGGTCCTTGCAGGCATTGCTTTGCAATAGTTCCTGTTGTTCCTGTTGGGACATGAGCGCTTACTGGAAGATTACTGCTTGACACCTAGATAGTTTGACAATGTATTCCACAGGGTTCTATCATGTTCCACATGCTGTGTAATATCTACATAAAACTGTTGGGATAAGACTTTTTTGAGTTTTGAAGTGGAGTGCCATCACTGGACTGATATCATCCAGCTCTATTGCCCCTACATCTAACTCCAAGGAGGCAATAAATGTTGTTGAAATTGCCTAATCTTGATAAGGGAATCGATGAGGGCAAACCAGCTGCAATTAAATCCAGAAAAGATTGACTCAAGTGAAACCTATTTTTAATGGGGTACTATTCCCGCCAAAATAGCAAGTTGGTAGTCTGGGAGTAATCTTTGAGCTCCAGTTGTCATTGGATTTGCTAGTGGTGGTTGTAATGCACATTAGCATAACTATGGATATGTATCAACTGCAGCCCTTTCTCAGCAAGACCTGGCAACAATTATCTATACCTTGGTTACATCCCTGTCTTGTTTACTGCAATGTGCTTTATGTGAGGTTCTCCTTGAAAACTCTCTAGAAATTGCTGTTGTAATTGCAAAAATTGCAATTACAGGGATTGCATGATGGCTGTAGTGAAATATCTGCCTTGATTGCTTAAATAAGCATAGTAGCAAGATATACAATGTATGACGTATGAACTTTATTTTTATTAGTTTTATGAGACTTATAGCTGACCTTTCCTCCAAAGTTCAGAACAGAATAGATAGCACTCCCTGATTCAAACTTATCCGCAATGCCCCCTTAAGCAGTTTGTGTGATTGTCCCAAATTGCCCATTGAATTCCTGTGACTGGGGCTAGATTTGGACCTAGGTGTTCCAGGTCCTAATCCAACATTTCATAATTGTATTCCCTGTAAAGTAGAATACTTTTCAATATAATTTACCTCTCAGTTGAAAACCAATGGAGACATAAACCCAGAGACATGTATATTAAGATTGTGGTAGCCTCCAAATGTTTTTGGATGTATAATCTCTCTGAAATTATCATCCAATAATTTTGAGGTCTGTGCAAACCAGTGAACTTTCTGTGAACTTTCAGTGAACTTTTCATTTGTGAAAATATGGAGACCCATGACCCCATTATCTCATGTGCAAAAATCATGTACGCTTAATGGCTTCTAAAGTATTTTAAACTCAGAATTCATGGGAGTAGATGTTGTGAGAGGATGAAGCACACTAAATATCATTTACACTAAATATCATATAATTTGCAAGTTTTCAAATGATACGGTCTTTACACCAAATCTGATAGAGAGAACATCCTGCAGGTCCCCTCCAGTTCCAGGAACAAGGAGGCACAACTTTTCTGTTGCAATGAAAGTCCTATGGAACAACTTGCTCCGGGATTCAGAGAGCCCTGATCCTCTTGGCTTTCTACAAGGCTGTTAAGATCTAATATTTTTCCCAGGCATCATGGCTGGAATGTTAGGAGATTCCAATATATGTGTGCTTATTTTGTGAATTTGTTATATGCTGCTTAGGTTTCCTTTTGTACTGATTAGAAAAACTGAAAAACACTAAATCTGAAAAAAGTAGGTTCACATGGAACTCCTTAGAGAGAATCTCAGAAATAATCAGGTGTAGAATTAACAGCAAACATAATTTTACCTCTTCCTCTTTTCTTAGATTTTGCCAGATATCCAAAAGGACACATTTGAGGCCCACTGTAATTTGAGGACATATCTATGAATTCCTGAATTTAATCCCCTCTCTTCTTTCCCACTCTCCAAGCCAATTTTTCCAAGCAAACACAAGCAAAAGATGTCTTTTGTTTTTGGAATGTTGTGCCACTCACTGCTCTGAGATCCAGAATTGGAACACCGTATCATAAAAAATTTCCCTGAAAAAGAGAACTTCTATTCTACTTGAATGAGAAAAAAAAATCAACCTGAATGGTCTCGCAGTGCGCCATTAAAGTCTACGTACTAAATTCTAATTTGGTCACTTTTAGTTTAAAAGATAGATAGATAGATAGATAGATAGATAGATAGATAGATAGATAGATAGATAGATAGATAGATAGATAGATAGATAGATAGATAGATAGATAGATAGATAGATAGATAATAGATCCTGCTTGCCTTATTTAATTAATACAGTTGAATTTAATTGTATAATTTTTTCTGTTGCTGATGTTTTGTCCTGACCTTACTATAGATGTATATTTCAAAATTCAAATTTAATCACTTAGATAAGTCACTTAGGTGAGATGGGTTCCATAGAGATGTAATAAATAAATAAATAAATAAATTCACTGGGGGGGGGGAGAAAAGAAAGGTGCCCTTTTGGTATGTACTTTTACTTGGCCAACCACAGATTTAAAGCAATTAAATCTCTATACACAATTTAACAGCTACAGTTATAACACAAGCTCCAGAAACTAAGGAGTGGAAAGAAATAATTTATATTGCTACTCAGTATGCCATTCATACATGAGACCTGCTTGCTAAGTCAAACTCGTAGACTAAGTTGGCACAACGTGCTAGCTTAAAACTGTGACTGGCCAAATTCATAGGTTACTGACTGTGTTCCTTTAACCACATATTGTGCAGGCACAGCCACAGAGTTGATGTGAGGATTAAAGTAAGGAAAGCCAAGTATGCCCCCTTGAGCTGCTTGTAGGAAAGGCAGAAAACACCAATGTAATAAAGAAACAAGCCACAAATTTCCTCTTAAACTTCTTAGACACTCCATCTAATGAGGCTGACAGGATATTCAAGGCTTAGAAATAAAGAGTGCTTCTTCCCACAACTTGGAGCACTTAATTCACAATTCTCTACCACAACTTGTGGCATTTCTTGCTGGGGGGGCAGCTATAAAAAAAGCATTAGACAAATTCATCACAAAGAATTGGTCCACTCTCCACAGCTCTTAAGTGTGTTTCAATAATGGGAAACCAAGGAGGGACAGGTCTTCTTGACCTGGCACACTCCCATCCCACAAACATAGGAGAATGGACAAATCGGGGTCCAGCAGAGCTTCTCGTTCTGTGAGAACCGAACGGGCGTGCAGGTTGGCCATCTGAGGGCAGGACTTTTGTCCTGGGCTGAGGGAGCAACCCAGGGGGAGCCTGGCTGAAGCTTTCTCCGGTGACAGGGAGGGAATTCCGGACAGCCACATCCCTTCAACCGGAAGGTGGGACTGGCACCGCTTCTTCTTCTCGCTCGGGAAGATGAGACAATCGCCGTCGCCCGTCCTCATTCCCGCCCTTTCCTATCCAGCGCCGTCCAGTCACGAAACTTGCTGGCAAGTCGTGCTCAGTTGGCAGCCGCCGATGCCCCGAAGATGCAACCCCGAGACGGGAAGCGTGGAGGAGGTTGGACGTCCGAAACAAACGTGGTGTGTGTGTGTGTGTGTGTGTGTATGAGGAGAGGGTAGGTGGGTGGAGTGTGTGCGCGCGTGCGGGAAATGATCAGCGCAGGCTTTCTAATTAAAGAAACTTGGCGGGTGCCCCCCTCCTTCCCTCCGTTCCACCCCCACCCCCCCTTCGCCCGAGCCGGGACAGCTCCTTCTACGTCTGCGGGGGGAGCAGCATAAGAGGAGAGCGCGCGGCGGCAAAGCGGTGGAGTCCGAGGGAACTTCGGTGGCGGCAGCAACAGGGGAAGAGCGACGGAGCCCGCGAGGTGGCCAAGCGAGACGCGGAGCCGGCCGTCCACCCACTCGCAAATCGAGACGAGCTGACTCGGCGGCGGCGGCGGCCACCTCGTGAACTCCTTGTGAACCTATATAAAGCGCGGCCATGGACTAGGTGAAGGAGAAGAGACGGCGGGCGCGTCAGGGAGAAGACGGAAAAAGCCGAGAAGGGCGGTGAAAGGCTCCTCTTTCGCTGCGGGAGGAGGCTCAGCTCAGTTCAGGGAAGGGGACATTCGGACCGTCTAAGTAAGGGGACTGAAGCCAGCGGAGACAGGTATGCCCCCTTCAGCCTCCAAGTGCGAGCGGCTAGCGCCAGCGCCTCCTGGTTGCTTGCTAGGAGTGGCAGCTGCAGTGATAGCGCCCAATCGCTCCCGGCCAAGTTTTAGCGGACTCCTCAACAGTTCTCGGGGCGCTCTCTTTGGCGGCGATGGGCGAGTGCGGCCGCAGGCGAATTTTGGGAGCCTGTCGGAAGGCGGCTTCCTTCTTGCTGGGCTGCAAGGTCTTCCTTCGATCGGTTCTGCTTTGGAGCTGATGTCAGTCCAGAGAGACAAAATGCACCTCTGGGGGAGTTGCTTCGTTGTAGAAAATTCTGCTCTGTAGGAAATAAAAGCCAGAGATAGATCTGCTCACAGAATGGGTTCCTCTGGAGAAAGAGAAGAGTAGAAGATCTAGTCCGAATCAAGACATTTTAAGTAGCGTTGGTGTCTCTAGGTGAAATCTGACATCCATCCCATGAAAACTGAGAGCGCTCCGCGATGCTGGGTTGGGTTCTTTCTTTTCTGCAATCCTTTTAGCTTTGGGAATCCAAATGCAGTGAAGCTGCATTGAGCATCCCAAGCGATGTGGAAGAACCGACCTCTGAGTAAGGCCGGCCAAATTGACACCCTGTGGATATCTGAGCAGATAAGATAAATGGGGGTGTGGGGTGTTAAATTCAGATTTTATGCCTTGAACAGGAAGCATTGGATGGGATCAGGCCAGACCAATTCGGTCTGGAGCCCTATGATGTGCAAGTTTTCCTTGAAAGGTTTTGGAGCATTCTGAACTGGCTCCACTGTAGGACCATATACCATAGGGTACAATGTGTGTAATAACTTGATGACCTGTAACAGCATTTGGCAGCCTTGTAGAATCTTACTACGACTGGAGGCAGATGCAAATCATTCAGAGATACTTTGCTTTGAGAATTTTAATGGAAGGCCAGTGTACAAATTAGAAATAGTTCCCAATGTATTGACTGAAAATAGTGAAAACATCACTAAACCAAGAATAAGAGTAGAAATTCCTTTCTGATTGCCATGTACATTTTTAAATACTTAGCTAAGTTATTATTTGATCAATGCCTCTGTAACCACCAGCAGAAAATTGTATGAAGTTTTAAATAAATTAACAAGATCAAGTCAAGCAAATCTGAATAGGCTGAAAAATTTCCCAGTGACTTAGAAGCCATATACTGGAGTCAGGTGACACTAATATTGATTTCTCTCCCCCACCCCCAATTTTTGGTTACTCCTTGTTGAAGCTTGTTATCTGCTCTTAATGTTATTAAGAGGCAGGGTGCTTAACACATAAATTTCATTCAGATTTTCAGGATCTGCCAAGCAAAAGGAAATTTTTATCTTTGCTATAGTTGGCTGTTTTCTAAGAATTTGTTTTTCATTTTTTTCTTTGCCCAGCTGATTTTGTAGGGTATCTTCTCTCCTTCACCGATTTCATTACATTTCTTGATACTTTTGAGTATGAAGGACAAGGTCAGACCGTTACATGAATGCATCTAGAAGTCCAACTGTCTTCCTAGCTAAAGAATATTTTACTGAAATAAAAAAGGAAGCAGCAACAACTCTAAGTAGCTTGTTCCGTACATATAATGAAAAATATTCTATTCGAATTCGTGCCTTCTTCCTGATTTTTTTTAAAAAAACATTTTCTCTTTCAGGGAGTAAGTGGGAAACACATTCTCTTTTCCTGGATTGTCCCCACAAGTGCAATGTGCAAACTTCTAAGGTCTTCAGTGCTGATTGGGCTGATGGCATTGATACTTTCAGCAGGACATTGTAAAGAAAAATCAGAATCTAGTGTGGGGCTGAAGGAAAGACAAAACCTCTTAAATCTGATAATGGAGATCATTCAAGAACTGAAAAAATACCATCTAGAAGAGGATGAAGAAAATGGAGTGCAGTACAAGCAAGACTACCCACCTCTTGATCAAAGGGAAATGCCTGACTATGGAACTTACTCAGAGGAACAGAAAGTTGGTAAGTCTGTTGTGTTGTATTAAATACAGTTTAATATAATCTCTCCCCCACCCCACCCCCACTTTACTAAAAAGAAAAATGTGCCATCACACTGACAGTTGTCCCTGAAGAATTCTATAAAGTTTTTATAAAGATAACCTGACTGATTTTTGCATAGAGGAATGGGTTCAACTGCTCTGAAGCTAGAGGAAGTGAAAGGACCAGATCTGATCTGACCAAGTTCTGCCCAATTAGGTATTTGGCTTAGCATCAGCATAGACTAGAGAGGAGATGACACATTTGCTAAGGTCTGTTTCTACTTGATTTGGGATGCAGAGACAGAACAGGGTTCAGCCCATCTTGCTGCCTCAAAACCGTATCTGAGATGGCTGTATTATTTACTTAACTACTAATGTTCCCTTTTATTCGTATCCATTTCATGTATTCATAATTATGTTTTTATATCTGTTATCTAATACATGTCTGATGAAATAAAATAAAAAATAAATGGGAAAAAAATACTTATATCTAAATCTCATCTATAAAATGGCCCATCTCACAACAACTCCAATTTGAAAATGCTGTGGATGGGTTCATTTGCGATGCTCTAGCTTCAGAGATGAATATCTGGCAATTCTGTTGTACTTCTGGCCTTGTTATGTCATCTGGAGATGAAATGAGTGTGTGGTCTATCACCATGTATGGTCTCTAAATATGGAGCCATGAAATATGGGCCTCTGGGCAATGAAGAAATCCTAACTCTAACTAGTAAGAATATATGTGGGCTTAATTCTCACTATGAATGTGATTGTTTAGAAACACTAGAAGGATTGCTTTCTGTGCATTTTATTTTGTTTCTCCACCAGCACTGCATCTTCAGTGTACCACACAGTGTACCACACAGCCAAGATTTTGGGGTTTCATAGGTGATTTGAAGCATTTTTAGAGAAAGATTCCTCATATGGACTCCACATTCGATACTACAATCATGATAGAACATGTTGAATTATATGGGAGCTGCCATTTCAAGGGCAATTTTAATTATTGCTGGCTAAGGAAGTGAATACGTAGCTTGAGGAGCCTCCATCATTGTCCATTTTGACTGTAAAGATCTAGCAGAAAGGGTTCAAAAAAGGTGGGTCCAGACATGACTTTTTGTAGAGGAAGTAATTCCCTCAACTTTAAGATTTAGAATAATTATGGCTCAGCTATAAGTCCACTTTTCTTTAGCAAGTTTCTAGAAAGGGTGGTGGTCACCAAATGTGCTTGAAAAAAGTTGAAAATGTAGATCATTTGGCTGACTTCAAGCATGGATTTCTCTGGTTACTTTCGGTAGTGAAAGAAAATGATACCATGTTGTTTCTTCTGGATCTCTCAGCAGCCTTCGACAACAGTGATACAGGGTATTGCTAGAGCAGCTCAGCTCAGTTCAGCTCAGCTCAACTGTTTCAAGGGTCGTAGTCCTGTTTGCAGGGCCACCATCAGAATAGCTGAGATATTTTTCTCTTTAGGGTTAGAGCTATTCTTTCTTTTTGATTGTTCAACAACTACTGAGGTGCCCAGGCAGATATTTATAGAGAATGTGTTGATACTTCTGAAATTAACTTTCACCCACTTAATCAGGGTAGATCACACTGATACTAGTAAGCTGCTTAGAGAAGGAATCGCATACTCGGGGCGGGGAGGGGGGGGCATGAATCATATGCAGCCCTCTAGTATGTTTTATGTGGCCCATATTCTATTGGGAGTCAAAGATGTGCTTAGCAAGGCTAGGATGCTGAATGCCATGTATATGTGCACTCTGGATCACAGGGAATGCTCCAGGAGTGGTGTGGCAGCAGTCATGGCCCAGCAAGACTCCTCAGCACAGTGGATCTTCCAAAAGTAATGAGTCTGTTTGTTTGCTCTATACATTTGATGCCCCAAGAACTCCCGTACTGAGTAGCACCACCTTCTGGAAACTCTTTCCTAATATTATCTTCAATAGAGGGTGCTATTTCTGAGATGACACCAGGGTTTTTTTGGGGGGGGGGGGCAGAATAAGTGAGGAGTAAGGCTTGCCCTTAGAAGACACATTGGGAGACTGTGGCTACCCAAGGGAGATGAGGAGGAAGGAGCCAGATCTTTTTTGGTGGGGGAGGGGGTCTGGAGCCCTGCTATGAGGGCTTCTTTGCTGGGCAAAGAATTGGAAAGGCAGTGAACAAGTAAGCTCTCTCTGCTAAGGAAAGACATAAATGAAGGACTGTTTGAAGTAATGAAACAAAAGAGAATGGAAAGGGAACAAGACAGAAAAATAAAAGCAAAATTTGGGCAACAGCCCTTACCAGATTGGGTTTTCTAGATTATATTATCAATCTGGGAATCAAATCACTTGTTTTATTTTAAATTTTAAAAAAATTGCCAGCTAGATAGCTAAAGTGAAGTGGTTCTGGTATTACTTCACAATAAAGTTTTTTTTAAAATTTATATTTAATGGCCTATCGTGATGCTATTAATTTTCTATTTCCTAAATATTTTTGTATCTTTAGGAAATGGTGTGGCATGAAAAGACTAATCTTGCAGCTCTTGGCTAAGGAACTAGACCACATAGAGCTTTAGTGATCATTTGAAGTTCAGACTCTTGGCTTAGAGGCAGTGATAAATTGGATAAGGTCCAATAAGCTGAACCAAATATAATGTTTGTAGAAGAGTGATTTTCAGATCTGGGAATTAAGAGTTTCCTGTTCTAGATGAGCCAACACTCCCACAAATGGATACAATGGGGTCTCTCTTTGATTCTGTCAACTAATCGGACAGGTAGTTCAGTAACAAAGAAATCTTATGACCAAGTTTGTTCGGGCATCTGGTCTAACTTAGTCTAGCCTCAGTGAACCATTCCCTAGTAATCTCATGATGGGATAAGCATAATGTACCCAATCAAGGGCTACCACTGGGTACCGTCACATTTAGAACGTAGCAGCTCAATTGCTAAGTGGAATGGATAAATCAAATCAAATCAAATCACATTGATCCTGAAAATGCTGCACAGACTGCGAGTTCTTGGACCAACACAAGTGTTTCAATTAACTTATAAAGTTCTGAGCAGTTTAAGAATCAAAGGCTTACAAGATTGCACTAAAGATCAGCAAGGGAGGTTCTGCGTGTGATCGCCTTTGGGTTTGGCCAGGAAGAGTCTTCTCTGAATACTCATTATTATGGAAGGTATAGCTAGCCTCAGGTCTTTTTGTATGACTGTTGAAGATAAATAGTTCTTCATCCAGGCATGAGTAGATAACTACTCCCGGTATACCATCTCTTAGAATCCTTTCTTAAAATTAGCCATTTAACCATTTGCATCTATTATTTTTCTTGATTTTTATTATTCTATTGAAAATTGTGTTTATTCCTTATGGAACTGCTCTGGGCTCATCTAGGAGGAAAAACGATACATAAATAAAATATCATCGTAACTATTGTTTTGGTGTACATTATAATGCATTAAAAGTTTAAAAAGTTTAAAAGTCCCTAATTCACAGGGTGTCAGGTGCAAAAAACCAGAACCACATGCAGAAATTCCAAAAAGTTGTCATCAGTCTGAGTTTAATATACTATCAGTTGATTACTTATGATAGTGACAGTAATGGGAATTTTCCAATGACTGCTAGAGCTGCTTACAGGCATATTCACTGTGTATGGTGTTATAAAATATTTCATTTCTTACAATTCAGATTTTCATTCCTACTATGCAGGTGCAGTCTTATATGCATGGAGCAAATGTACCTGGTAAAATTCCCATTTCTTCATATGCATACTGTATTCTAAGTGTGCTTTGCTTGCTGTCTGCTTGGAATCAAAAGCAGTTGTGCAAGAATCCAATCCTGTTGGATTATTGAGTCACCTTTGAATCTATCTCAGATTTTCTGCTTCTCTACTGTTTATTTATTCTATATTAAGTTCAGCATCTGAGTCCCACTGGTATTAATGGAAAAATTAAAAAGATAGGAAGTCATCTCCCATCAACTAGCACCTATACAATCGGGGCTTTGAGAAAATGGGATACATACCTTTTATTCCTTCAAGGTGATATGGCATAGTGGTCAGTACTTTAATATTTTAAAGCCTCATTAATTTTAACATCTCCTCAAAGTGAATCTTGTAACTGACACAAAGTTTGTGCCATTAGAGCAAAATAAGATTTCCTTTTAATATATGTACAGTAACCTATTGCACTAAGCCAACATGTGATTGCTTGATTTTGTCTTAGCATGTTGTGTGGGCCTAACTAATTATAATTGAGCCGTGGTGGCACAGTGGTTAGAATGCCATATTGCAGGCTACTTCTGCTGACTGCTGGCTGACTGCAGTTTGGCAGTTCGAATGTCACAAGGCTCAAGGTTGACTCAGCCTTCCATCCTTCTGAGGTCAGTCAAATGAGGACGCAGATTGTTGGGGGCAATATGCTGACTCTGTAAACTGCTCAGAAAGGGCTGTAAAGCACTGTGAAGCGGTATATAGCAATAGCAATAACACTGAGACTTATATACCGCTTTACATGTAAGTCTAAGTGCTACTGCTATAGTCTATTTCAAATGGTTCAGTGCAATCTACAAATCAGATCAATGTCTTCTCTACTCACCTGATCCTCCACAGGAAGGATCATATACAGTTGCAAGAAAAAGTATGTGAACCCCTTGGGATTACATGGAGTTTTGCATGAATTGGTCATAAAATGTGCTCTGAACGTCATCTAAGTCACAACAATAGAAAAACACAGTCTGCTTAAAATAATACTACACAAACATTAGATGTTGCCATGGTTTAATTGAACATAACATGTAAACATTCACAGTGCAGGGAGGAAAAAGTATGTGAGCCCCTAGCCTAATGACTTCTCCAAGAGCTAATTGGAGCCAGGAGTGAGCCAACCTTGACTCCAATCAGTGTGATGATATTGGATGTGTTGCTGACTTGCTGACTGCCCTTTAAAAACACACACCTGTTTTGGGTTTACTGGTTTCAAGTAGCACTGTCTGATGTGAACCATGCCTCGCACAAAAGAGCTCTCAGAAGACCTAC